>JAJHZJ010000361.1:1707500-2907500 GCA_023548195.1 Bettongia penicillata ogilbyi
CTTGAAACTTGGTTTTACAGGCAGTGTTTGAGACACTAAAGGTTTTTAAGGAAAAGAATAAAATGGCCAAATTGTCATGTTAGGGACATTGTTTGGTGTATGAAGTGATTGCAAAAAAGATAGATGGGGTAGGAAGGCTAGTTATATTAGTCTAGGTGAGATATGATAAGGCTTGGACTAGGGAGATTGTAGTAGGAATTGGAAATTAAGGGATGGATAGAAGAGATAATGTGAAAGTAGGAATGACGATTGTGTAGGAGGAGTGAGACAATAGATAGATAGACAGACAGACAGGCAGATTAGATAGATAGATAGATAGATAGATAGATAGATAGATAGATAGATAGATAGATAGACATAGAGAATCAATTACACTGAATACTTCTAGTGGTAGGGTCTGTCCTTTGCCCCTTTTTATGTCCCTAGCACTTATCACATTACCTGGCATATAGTTTGTGCTTAATAATGTTTATTGACTGATACAGACAGATAGATCATTATAAAAATGCTTACTATGTGACTAGTGTTATGCTAAACATAGGAGATACAAGCAGCAAGACGATCCTTGTCCTCAAGGAACTTAAATTCTAATGGAAGAAGACAACATATGAAGGGGTAAAGGAGAGAAAAGGGGATACTGGCCTGGTGTAGGGATGACAGAAAAGTGGTTGGTGATGAGAGTCTGGCCTCAGCAAGATAAGGCAAAAGCTCATCTCTCAGAGCTAGGGGACAGGGTCAGAGTCTAGGGTTCTGATGGGTTGGAGATGAGGAGCCTGAGAGAGCAGTCAAAGTTGACCCTGAGGTGTTGACATTAAGGAAATTAAAAGAATGGAGTGTTATCACCAAAAGTAGAGCAGTTAGGGAGAAGGGTTTGGGGAGAAAGACTATGTTCAATATTTGATATGATGAATTTAAGATTTTGGAGGGACTTCCATGTAGAGCTATCCATTAGATGATTAGAAATGGAGGAATATATGTCAAGGATGAGTAAGATGTTGGTTATAGAAATGTAGGAGTAATTTTCAGAGATTTTTACTAAAGTCATGTGAGAAGATGTATCCCAAAGGAGAAGAGAGAAGGAAAGAAAGCAAGGGAACAGGAGAGAATATTGGAGATAGGTATGCTAAGGAATGGGGAAAGAAGAGAAATAAGGTGGGGGAGACAGAAATGAACTGATGAGAAAAATGGGAGAACCATGAGAATATAGGGTCATGAAAGTTAGAAGAAAAGAGACTATCAAGAAAGAGGAAGTAGCCAACAGTGTTAAACGATGCAAAGAGGTCAAGGAGACTGAGAACTGAGTAAAGGTCATTGGGTTTGTTAATTAGAACATCATTGGTGACCTTCATGAGGACAGAAACTGGACTATAGGGACCTGAGGAATAAATGTGTGGTGAGGTGGTAGAGGCAAATATATTTGACTCTTCCTAGAAGAGAAAACCACCATCTATTTTCTTCCTATCAATAAATGTTCCTTTCCTTCCTCCCTCCCTCCCTCCTTCCCTCTCTCCCTCCCTCCCTCTCTCCCTTCCTTCCTTCCTTCCTTCTTTCTCTCTTTCTTTCTTTTTCTCTCTCTTTCTTTCTCTCTCTCTCTCTCTCTCTCTCTTTCTTTCTTTCTTTCTTTCTTTCTTTCTTTCTTTCTTTCTTTCTTTCTTTCTTTCTTTCTTTCTTTCTTTCTTTCTTTCTTTCCTCCTCCCTCCCTCTCTCCTGTCCTCCTATCCACCCTCTCACCCTATCCACATAAGGAATCATGATCTTACAAGAGGGTACTGTGCCTAAAGGAATATAAATTTTGATTGCTGAAACCTCAAAAGATACCTTGGGGTTTATGGCTAGATTTCTTTCTATTTTTTTAGGGACCATTCTTTAAACGCAAATCACTCTGGCTCTCACTGATTGGCCAACAGTAGGTCCCAGTCCAAGCCTCACTTGGTCATTGTTTGGGTTTTGATGGCTCAGAGTAAGTATAAATTGCAATTGTTTGTGTTTGGACCAGAAACCATGAGGGTCATCTCCCAAACTGATTTTTTTTGACTTGGTAAAAGAGGCCACTTTTTGCCTCATTTTTTTACCTCACCTTAATCATTGAATAGGCTTTGCTTCAGACAAATTGAATCCTGGGAAAGACCTTAACTTAAAAAGGCCAAGATCTCCCACTGCCTCCAGGGCTATCTCCAGTCTTTCTGATCTATATCTGACCACTGGACCCAAATGGCTCCAGAGGAGACACTGAGGCTCATGACTTTGCACAGCCCCGCCTCACGTAAACCCAATTCACTTGCAAGTCAAGACATCTCCTTCTTGATATTATCAGTTGTCTTCAAGAATGACAGACAAGTGACATCAATAGCCTAGTAATTCAAGGGATGAAAGGGTCCTTTCTAAGAGGAAGCTGTAGCTTGTGCCCGCGTCTGCATGAAAGGAGAAAGGAAAAATGATTGTTAAGCTGACGCACTTTCTCCTCTGCAGGTCTTTGCGGAGCTTTTTGACCCAGTCATTAAGCTAAGGCACAATGGCTATGACCCAACAGTGATGAAGCATCACACTGACCTGGATGCATCCAAGGTATGTCCACTCAGCCCCCTCCTCCATTGTTCACTTATTCTCAACGTGGCTGAGTTGATTTGAAGGGTTTTTTTGGAGGGGGGTTGACTCTTTTTAGTTTTTTGTCATACATATTCTTACAGAGAGACCCCAAGAGAGACAAAAATCCTTGGACTTTATTTTTTTTTAATTTAAATATTTATTTATTTACTTAACTTTTTACATTCGTTTTCACAAAATTTTGGGTTCCAAATTTTCTCCCCTTTTATCCCCTCCCCCCACCCCAATACTCCAAGCAATCTAATTTTCCCTATCTCCAATCTGCACTCTCTTCTGTCATCCCTCCCTTCTCTTGTCTCCATCTTCTCTTTTGTCCTGTAGGGCCAGATGACTTTCTATTCCTCATTAACTGTATGTCTTCTTTCCTAGTTGCAACAACAATATTAAACAGTTGTTCCTAAAACTTTGAGTTCCAAATTCTCCCCATCCCTCCCTCCCCACCCATTCCCTTTGGGAAGGCAGGCAATTCAATATAGGCCCTATCTGTGTAGTTTTGCAAATGACTTCCCTGATAGTCGTGTTGTGTAAGACTAACTGGATTACCATCCCTCCTAACCTGCCCCTCATTGTTTCTCTTCTGTCTCTTGATCCTGTCCCTCCCCAAGTGTTGACTTCAAATTGCTCCCTCCTCCCTTTGCCCTCCCTTCCATCATCCCCGCCCTTGCTTATCTCCTTCTCCCCCACTTTCCTATACTGTAAGATAGGTTTTCATACCAACATGAGTGTGCATTTTATTCCTTCCTTTAGTCAAATGTGATGAGGGTAAACTTCTTGGTTTTTTTTTTCTCAGCTCTCTTCTTTTTCCCTCCACTAAAAAGTCTCCTACTTACCTCTTAAATGACTTATAATTACCCCATTCCATTTCACCCTCTTTCCTCCCACTACATTTCTCTCTCACCATTTACCTTAATTTCTTTTAAGATATGGTCCCATCCTATTCAATTCAATCTGTGCTCTCTGTCTCTGTATGTGTGTGCATGTGTGTATGTGTGTGTGCGTGCATGCGTGTACATGTGTGTGTGTGGTCCCATCAACTACCAAGATACTGAAAAGTTTTAAGAGTTACAAATATTGTCTTTCCATGTAGGAATGTAAACAGTTCACTTCTGGTAAGTCCCTTAAGACTTCTCTTTGCTGTTTACTTTTTCATGCTTCTTCTCATTCTTGTATTTGAAAGTCAAATTTTCTTTTCAGCTCTGGTCTTTTCATCAAGAATGTTTGAAAGTCCTCTGTTTCATTGAAAGACCATATTTTCCCCTGAAGTATTATACTCAGTTTAGCTGGGTAGGTGATTCTTGGTTTGAGTCCTAGTTCCTTTGCCTTCTGGAATATCCTATTCCACGCCCTTCTATCCCTTAATGTAGAAGCTGCTAGATCTTGAGTTATCCTGATTGTATTTCCACAATACTGGAATTGTTTCTTTCTAGCTGCTTGCAAGATTTTTTCCTTGAGCTGGGAGTTCTGGAATTTGGCCACACTGTTCCTAGGAGTTTCTCTTTTTGGATCTCTTTCAGGTGGTGATTGATGGATTCTTTCCATACTTATTTTGCCCTCTGGTTGTAGAATGTCAGGGCAGTTTTCCTCGATAATTTCATGGAAGATGATATCTAGGCTCTTTTGTTGATCATGGCTTTCAGGTAGTCCCATAATTTCTAAATTGTCTCTCCTGGATCTATTTTCCAGGTCAGTTGTTTTTCCCATGAGATATTTCACATTCTCTTCCATTTTTTCATTCTTTTGGTTTTGTTTGGTGATTTCTTGGTTTCTCGTAAAGTCATTAGACTCCATCTGTTCCATTCTAATTTTGAGAGAACTATTCTCTTCAGTGAGCTTTTGAACCTCTTTTTCCATTTGGCTCATTCTGCTTTTGAAAGCATTCTTCTCCTCATTGGCTTTTTGAACCTCTTTTGCCAATTGAGTGAGCCTATTTTTCAAGGTGTTATTTTCTTCAGCATTTTTTTGAGTCTCCTTTACCAACGTATTGACCCGTTTTTCATACTTTTCTTGCAGCTCTCTCATTTCTCTTCCCGGTTTTTCCTCCCCCTGTCTAACTTGCTTTTCAAAGTCCTTTTTGAGCTCTTCCAAGGCCTGAGCCCACCCGACATCCCCCTGGGATGTCTGGGGTACCGAGGCCCCGCCCTCCACGTCTATCCCTGATGGCAAGAATATGTCCTCGTCATCAGATCTGAAAGTCAGGATCATTTGCATCTGTTCAAAAAAAACTCTCTATAGTCTTATTTTTCTTCCCTTTTCTAGGCATTTTCCCAGTCAGTTACTTGACTTCTGAGATTCCTGTCCACCCCCGCCTAGATCCTCCCAGCTAGTGCTTGGGATCTGAGATTCAAATGGGCTTTCTGCGGCAGGCACGGCTGCTATTCAATGTGAGCTTTAGTTCTGGTGCTTGGGTGCGGGCAGGGCCACCTCCCAGGCTCAGTTCCCTCAGGGGCTTTATGCAGAGACCTTCATGAATGGGGTGGGTGGGGGCAGGGCCACCTCCCAGGCTCAGCTCCCTCAGGGGCTTTATGCAGAGACCTTCAGAAATGGAGCGGGTGGGGCAGGGCCATCTCCCAGGCTCAGCTCCTTCAGGTGGTTTATGCAGAGACTTTCAGTAATGAAGATCCTCCCTGCTGCTGGGAGAGTCCCAGGTCACCTCGGCCGTGCCTCCACCGCCACCCCCGCCTCTGCCTCCGCCGCTTCCTGCCCCTGCCTCTGCCTCCGCTGCTTCCTCCCGAGGGGGCCCAAGCCACAGACACACCCCGCTCCCGTCTCGGTCAGCCCAGGCGTGTCTCTCACTGACCTGTAGAGTCTGTGGGTGGAGGGAACTTCCAGGCCGCTGGAGGTTCTGTCCCTGAAGCCTGCTTGGATCAACTTCTCTGGGGCCACAGCCAGGACAGCACTGGGGTGGGCTCTGCTTTCCAGGGCACGACGGACCCTGGGGACTGCTCTCCAGGGCTCTCTGGAATGGAAATCTCTTCCACTGTGTTTCTGCACACCCTGCAGTGATCCAGAACTTCTGGGGAGCTCTTCTTACATTAATTCTATGGGCTGTGGGTTTGGAGCTCGTATATGTGCGTCTTTCTACTCCGCCATCTTGACTCCGCCCCCCAAATCCTTGGACTTTAATGCCATTTAACAGGCCTGGATCAGGCCTGGGCTTCTGTTCCATTCAATCAACAATGATTTCAGTGTTCACTATGTGCCAGGCAGTGCGCTAAGTACTGGAAATCCAAAGGAATGCAATCCCCTTCCATATTTTTGAGAGTGGCACCCTGGAACGTGTGTAGGTCCTCTTTGAGGTTATGGATCAGAGAAAAATCATGAGATTAACTCAGATAAAACCTTGAGTGAGCCCTTGCTCCTGACACTTCCCTGCTATTATACTCTTGGTCCAGTTACTTATTGGGAGGGAGCATGACCTCATGGGTAATGTTCTGGATGGGTTTGGAATTGAGAAGATCTAGGTATAAGTCCTTCAGATATTTACCAGCTGTGAGACTTAGGACAAGTCCTTAACCGCTCTGAGTCTCAGTTTTTCCCTTTGTAAAATGGGGATAATTAATCTCAGGATCATTATAAGGTTCAAATGAAATGATGCATTAAACATACTTTGCAAATTTTAAAGCATTGCAAAAAACTGTATAATTATCATTACTTCTTTTGACTCTAGTGCTTTTTTTCTGTAAAATGAGGAAAATAATAAATGTTCCTTCTACCTCCCAGAGTAGTTATGAGGTTCAAAGAAAATGTAAATGAAAACATGAATCAACTCTATGAACATGGATTCCAAACATTTATATTTAAGATATATTCCGTTTGGGAATATATTTATTTTATATATAAATATAACGTACTTAGAATATATCTTTAATTTTCTTATGAATTAGTCAATTTATCTAAGCCTTTTATGAAACTATTTACATAGGTTTTACTAGTCCTAATAAATTCCATTAATTTCCTATCCATTGTTTAAAGCCTTTTGTGCCCTTTGCTTTGTATATTCATTGCCCAGCACAGTGCCTGGCACTGTGGTAGCTGCTGATAAATGCTAGTTAATCAGAAAGCAGTAATCAGAAAGAAGGATGATGAGAGAGAAGCTGGATTGGTCATATGGCAAGAAAGAGGACTAACCAAAGGTGGGGGAGGGAATAAGCATTTATATAGTGTCTACTGAGTGCCAGGCATCATACTAAGTGCTTTACAAATATCTCATTTGATCCTCATGACAAACCTTTGAAGTCAATGCTGTTATTATCTCCATTTGTTGAGAAAACTGAGACAAACAGAGGTTGTGACTTTTCCAGGGTCATACACCTAGAAAGTGTCTGAGACTGGATTCGAACTCAGGACTTCTGCCTGGGGCTCTATCCACTGTCCCACCTAACTGCCTTGGTCAGTCCATATGGTTCAGCGCTATCCACATAATATTAGAAGAACTAGAAGGCCCTTAATATGTTGAGTGGACCCCTTGTGGAGTATTTACAGAAGGACACATTCAAAAATCACCAAGAATGAGATGAATGGATGAATTGTGATCTGTTAGTTGAGGCAGTGGCCATGTTGACAAGATCTAAGGTCCATTGAAGTCTAAAATACTTGTACATTTGTCACAAGTGTGCCTCTCAGACCTCAAAGGCTGTCCCAAAGTGTCAGTATTCTAAGAGTTTTTGAACAAACTCATTCATCACATCAATCCAACACCAATGTTACAGTATCCAAGGGATGCTGGTTGTGAACCTTGATACATGGAAAGAGTGTACAGTTGAGTCAAGTAACAGCTGCACTCTTTGCAGGAAAGTAGGGGCAGGATGGGAAAGTCTGGCATAAGATTGTACTGAGCATTCTAGGGTCTGGGAGCCGACTGTATTTTTTTCAATGGGAGTCATTGCATTTCTTCTATTTAGATCACCCAGGGACAGTTTGACGAGCGCTATGTTCTGTCGTCCCGAGTCCGCACAGGGCGTAGCATCCGCGGACTTAGCCTGCCTCCAGCCTGCTCCCGGGCGGAGAGGAGAGAGGTGGAAAGTGTCGCTATCACTGCCCTGGAGGGGCTCAAGGGAGACCTGGCTGGGAAATATTACAAGCTGACTGAAATGACTGAGCAGGAACAGCAACAGCTCATTGATGTGAGTAGCCCAGGGTAGGGGTGTAGGAGGTGGCAATTGTATATATTCGATATCATTGTAATTCACTATCTCTCCTTCCTGTAGCTTTTCCCGTACCCGGATAGCCCTGTCCAAAACTGAGGGAGGTTGCCAATCCACCCCAGAGAGAGATAATGAGAAGGCAGAGTTACCATTGATTTATTCTCAGAATAAACATAAAATATAAAGACTCTGGACACAAAGTATTTCTCATAAATCTTAAGTATGTATGTTGAGTTTAGGGAAAGGAGTAAAGATTTTGTTTTACATCCCAACTACCCAGAGATGAAAGTGTACTATGGACAAGTATCCTTGAAGGATTTGTGATTTGGCCAATGAGGGTATGTATTCCTTTTATCTATGCAGATTGCAATCCTGCATTATCTTTTCAGACAATCTTCATGAATTGTTGTGGTTGAAAAATTCGCTCTTTTATGAACCATTTTGTGAGGACCCTCTCCAAAGGTCAACTGGTTCTGACAGCAGACATACAGACTATCACCAAGATTCTACTCACAACCTTTTTAGCTTGACAGGATCTGACAGTTATGTATGTATCACTTCGGAGAGCCCAAGGCCACCTCTATGTTGTGATGAGGCATTGGAGTTAAAATTTAGTGGAGAAAACTATTAATGATGAAGTCTTAATGACCAATAGGAGCTCAAGGAAGTAGTCTTCAAACTTTTGGATTGTGTACTCTTAGTCATAAAACATTTCTGAAATATACTCACAGTAAATACAAATTTGTTTATAAATTGCTATCATTTTAAGTCTGTATATTATGAAATTTGTATGCAAAAACGAACATTTTAAAAAGAGATGAAAGTGAAATAATATATGACCTAAGAATTATTCAGTAAGAAGGCACTGAAGTTTATTGAAAAGTGGAATGACACAGGCAGACCTGTGTTTGAGAAAAATCACTGTGATGGCCATCTGGAGGATGGATTGGGGAGGAGGGAGACTTGAGACAAAGACACTGTTTCAAAGGCTATCACAAAACTCCAGCAGAGAAGAAATTCGGACTTGAACTAGGGTGGTAGTCGTGGTTTTGTGAATAAAAAGAAAGGGACAGATACAGGGGGTATAAATGACAAGATTTGGCAACTGACTACATGGAGTAAGGGAAAGTGAGTCAAAGGTGACACAGAAGTTGGGGACCTGGGTGATTAGGAGGATGATAGTGCCTTTGAGACTGATAGGGGAAGTTTAGTGAGGGTTAAGTTTGGAATGAAAGATGGCATCCTGAGATTCTGGAATCTGTCACAATCCAGCTCTACCTGATTATCCTCTGACCCAAACAAAATGAAAACAGAGAAAGCAGGGCTCTTATTCTCTGCTGACTGTCCCATTCTTCAAAGACTCCTCCTTGAGCTACAAGGTGATCTGTGAAGCAGGGATGTGGGTACACTAGGGAGTAGGTACAATGGTACCTAAATAGTTGTGGCTGGGGGTGCCTAGTAGAATTTAGAAGTCCCATGAGGAACTGATGTGAGGCTCAGAAGTGGGGAGCTTGGGAGTTTCCACTGTGCCAGTGGTGAGCTAGGACGGAAGGATAGGGAAGCTGTATTGGAGACAAACCTGATGGTAAGGTATAATGGGAAGAGTGGGATGTAATTCATCTTCTTACCCTCTAAATAGTCAGAACTTTTGGGGTAAGGTCAGGAGGCCCCAACCCCTACTCTGGAGACCAGCAGATTAAGGTATCAATGTTTCTTTGTTTGTTTGTTTTTTAAATTGGGGTTTGGATTTCAGGATCATGACCTTAAGTAAAGAAATGAAAAATTCTTGCGAAGGATTGGTGTGCACCTGAAAAGGAGCAGCAATAGATAGACACCACAGAGAATGTACATCACAGACATCAAGCAATTTCCCTGGGAAAGAAGATATTTGTTCAGTGTGGGGTTCATCTCTGGCATTGAGAGCACTGCATCCTGCCTCCAGCAGCTGTAGGCTCTTCTGAAACATTCTCCTCTGCCAGTAAAGTACCTTGTTCCAATATTGTCCCTGTTTGTGCTTTGAAAGGAGGTACTGCTCTTTAGAATTCTCCCTACCCTTTCTTCCTTCACCAAGAAGTTCTCCCAATTTCCCTCTCCACCACCAGTACCTTAGAAAGAGCAAGGAGAGATATATTCATTGTTCTGATCTGTACAGACAAGAAACATAGGCAACTGGAACTCACATGAAAAATTTAACCATTCAGCAAGAAAATCTGAGGAGGAAGAGAAAAATTTCAACTGGTGGGGAGAGGGGTGGGACCGTGTGGGCATACAGGAAAGATTTTCTGGAGGAAATGACCTCATTGCTGGACTTCGGAGAAAGAAAAAAATGTCAATAGGTGAAGACATGGAAGGAATGAATGTTAGGCCCAAGTAGCTTATGGGACTGTACAAAGGCAAGACCTATTGGATTTTATGTTAGATGAAAGTTAAGAAAGAGAGTGACATAGGTAAAACCTGTGCATATGGAGGATTATTTTGGCAATGTACACAATGGATTAGAGAGAGACTGGAGGTAGTTAGGAGGTTACTACAATAGACCATGCAAGCGATGATAGTCTGAGCTCTGGAGTTGGTAGAAGAGGGGTACAAGAGTCATCTTGGGGGTAAAATGGACAACCAGAAATTGATTAATTGTAGAGAGTGAGGAAGATGACTCCAGGGCTTGGAGCCTAGGTGACTGTAAGGAAACAAGCATAGGGAAGATGGAATTGGTTTTATACATGTTGAGTTTGAGGTGTTCCAAGGACATTTGGGCCAGATGTTCACTAGGCAGCTGGAAATTTGGAAAAAGATCCAAAAAGAGATTGGCTTGGATCAGAGTTTCCCAAAGTGGGTGATACTGCCCCCAGGGGGTGATGGAATAATGGGGGAGGTAGCCTTGGATGCAATTGGGTTGGCTTTAAATAAAAATAAAGGGATGGTGGAAGTATAAGGAAAGAAGAGAAGAAAATCTGTTCATGCATGTTTCATCTGTTGTGTAACAGAGTTTTAAATTCATAGTGATTACATTATTTTCCAACTAAACATACAAAATGCAAGTTATAACCAAGTAGTGGTCAAGTCCACCCATAGGTCTTAACAAGCAAGTGTTGGCAAGAGAGTGTATTGCACATTGTTGGGAAGTCTAGCATGCATTGGCAGGAATATGTGCAAACTTACTTGTTTATAATACAATACTACACAGTTACATAATGAAATCTTGCATCATAAAAATTTCAATGCAGGAAAAAAACTAATTTGCAATAAATTATTAACTTTAAGGTGCATCATTTAATACATTTTTTTTTAGTTTTTGAAATGATACAATTTTAAAAAAAATTAAAGGGTTAAAGATGTCCTGGGGGTCACTGAGTAACTTTCAAAAAGGGGGTGGTAAGCAAAATAAGTTTGGGAACCTCTGGCCTGGATCAATAGATTTGGAAGTCACCTGCACAAAAGTGACAGAGGAAGCTATGGGAGTGAATGAGGTCACCAAGGGAAGATAGAGAAAAAAGGAGGCTGAGGACTGAGATTTGGAGAATACATTTAGAGGGTGGAAGAAGGAAGATGAACTAGTGATGAATCTTTCATCTTTCAGATCTGAGGAACTGGAAGGAAACAGCATTTTTGCCCTGCTTATTCTCAACACTCTTTCTCTCTCATGTACATTTTGGCTTGCAGGATCACTTTCTATTCGATAAGCCAGTATCTCCATTGCTAACATGTGCAGGAATGGCCCGAGACTGGCCAGATGCCAGGGGAATCTGGTATGGCACATATTATATTAAATACATGTGCTTTATGTGTGAAGGATCTTTTCATAGATCACCTGGCTTATCCTAACCTTGCAACTGTTGTGTTCTGCAGTTTATAGCATGCTCAGCTTCAGTTAAATTGAGAAAACAGATTTTCATGTGCATTTGTAAGTATTGTGATGAATCCATGAAGTAAAGGAAGTTGACCTGGTTTGCATGTATTCTGCATGAGAAACATTGCTGCAAAAATTGAGGCAAAAAAAAAATTGGTTATCCAGGTGTGGAGGTACCTACTTTAGAGCACTTTACTCCTTTTGAGTCATTTTTCATGGAACATGTCTAAGAAAGAATGAAAAGCAAGGGAGGACATTCAGATTACTACCATTAGCTTGCACTAAAGTGAGACAAAACCTCTGATAAAATTCACCCTCAAACAAGCGGCTAAAGACATACAACCATTTTTATCTTGGCCAACTACCAGATAGTTTTCTTCCTTGAGCGTCTAATTTGAGTCATTCACTCTGGCCTCTTACCAGCCAGTTGTAAATGAGGGAACTCAGGATAGCACAAAGCACACATTAAGCAAAATACCAGGTACCAAGTAACACAAATATGTGAGATTTGTGTTTTGTTTTGTTTTGTTTTGTTTGTACCATGAACGTTCTGAGATTCAGGGAGAATTTTTCAGAAATTTCTACTTTCTTTCACTTTATTCTCTTAGCAGCACAAGGGTTTAGTTTAATTTGTAGAATACTAAATGTCACTTCCAGTGCAGCTGCAGACAGGTGTTCTCCAGTTGAGTTATGGTCATCCTGCTCTGAGGAGATGGGAGGGATTCTCCTGGGAGGCAGAGCACTGAAACCATGAAGGACTTCATTCAAAAGACCTTATCCTTCATCCTGTCTTGGGAACATTATTTTGTGCTTGGCACAATCAAGAAAGATTAGGGACTTCCAGAAAAGGGGAAAGTTTAAAGGAAGCAATGAGTGTGCTGAGAACAACTGAAATTGTTCATAGGATGAAATAAAAGAACCCAAGTCTTAAGTTTCTTTTTCTTAACAGGCACAATTATGACAAGACCTTTCTCATCTGGATTAATGAGGAAGATCACACCAGGGTAATCTCTATGGAAAAGGGGGGAAATATGAAGAGAGTATTTGAGCGATTCTGTCGTGGATTAAAAGAGGTAATAATGTTATTTTAAGGAATGTCTCTAAAATATTAAATTTTTTACTTTTCATGAAAACTTCTAAGAATCCTGTGGGAGGCATTGGAGGGACCTCCATGACTGGGAAAACTCCATCCAAGACACAAGAAAGGCAAATTCTATTAGGATAAGGTCACCTCCTAGGATAGCACATCAGTGTTGGTCATAGCCTCTATCATCAGGAGGTGAGACTAAGAGATCTTATGAAAGCCCAAGCTTGATTGCTGACCACTGTACTTCCCTTCCCATTCTAGGACAATATAGGTGAGCTTATGGACTCCATTTCAGCTAGTGACACCATAGGACACAATCAGTATAACTGACCCAACAATTAACTTCTGTACTGCCAATAATGGCAGTGGATTTTTTAAAAATCAGTTTTATATTCTGATTCCGGTGTTATTAATGTTTAAAATGTAGAACCACAAAATCCTATACTAGACTAGGTTAGGTACTAGGTCTCAAATAAATCTTGTATCTTGCTCAGGGTCCAGGGTAATACTCTGCAAATGGAAGACAAGTCATCACTGTGGTTGAATTAAAAGGACTTTAGAGATCATCTAGTTCACCCTTCCACCCAATAAAGAAATCCCTTCAAAAACAGCCCTATCAGAAAAGGTCATTTTGCCGTTGCCTAAACATCTCCAGTTAATGAGGAGCTTGTTATTTAGAAAGATAGCCCATTAGATTTTGAGGCAACTCTCATTCTTAAAGGTTTTTCCACTTCTTGAGCTAAAATCTATCTTCCTATAACTTTCACATTTAGATACGTGTTCTGAACTTTGGAACAACATGGCATAATTCCACTGTCTTTTCTTCATACTATTTTAAAGTAGCCCCCATATTCCTTTCCTGAGCTTTCTTCTGTTCCCAGGCTAAACATACTCAGTTCTTTCAACCCTTCAGCTTCATACTATACAGCTTCCAAACATTCTCTATCATGGTTGCTTCTCCTCCAGGCACATTTTAGCTTGTCTATAGCTTTCCTAGAATGTGATACCCCAAACTGAGCCCAATACAATACTCTAGGTGCAATGAGACTGTTCTCTCCCTTGAGCTAGACCTGGAGTTCTAAATGGAGAGAAAGATAGAGAGAGACAGAGACAGAAAGAGTGTGTGTGTGTTTTCTCTCCCTAGAAAGAACTTTATTTTAATATAATTTCCTTTATAATCCTGTGCTTTTTATTTTATGCATTTTAAGGCATCATTCTGACAAAGAGTCTATAGGTTTCACCAGACTGCTAAAGGGTTCCAAGTCACCAGAAAGGTGAAGAGCCCCTGTGCTAGACATTAGAGTCCATTAATGCCGCTTTAAACTGAATGAGCACTTTTTATAGGTAGCTTTATCCCACCATTAATACATATATATATATAAAGTTTGTTGTCAATAATTAGCCCAAGTCTAATATGTATTTCTTCTGATATCACCTGGGGCAACCTGATACACCACATTGGCAGATACTTAAAAATGAAGCTCATCTTTCCTAACATAGACCATATTGCATCCTTGCATTTTTTCATTTTTCTACTTGTAGGTGGAAAATTTAATCAAAGGTCGGGGCTGGGAGTTCATGTGGAATGAACGCCTAGGGTATGTTCTGACCTGTCCTTCCAATCTTGGAACCGGATTACGAGCTGGTGTCCATGTGAGAATCCCAAAGCTCAGCAAGGTATGTGAATGAGTGTCAGAGATCTGTCACTGACATGGTCTATTCTTGTGATGGCCTATAGTGGATGATAATTTAGAAATAGTTTCATTAGTCTCTAAAACTTTTCTTTTTCCATCTTTATGGAGATATATGCCCTATATACTGGGCATAACAGTATAGATGCAAATTTCTTTAGAGAGTTCTAAACAACTCACATTCTAATAGGGGGAGAAAATATGTGTAGCAGATGTCAGCTGCCAGTCAGATGGAAAGTGTCAGTAGCTCCTAGGAGTTATAATGTAAAAACAGATGCTAACGCATCCTCTTTAGGGGCTTATTCACAGGTAGGTTATCCTTCAGTCACTTGACTTAGCATATTTTATTTGAATCATCTTGAGTTTTTCCAATGATATAAAAGTATGTTTGGATATTTCACTCATTAACTTTAAATTATGACATCACTAATTAACCAATTACTTTTCACCTCTCTTTCATCCCAGTTTATTAAACTACAGAAAAATCTTTTCCCATAAGCAGTTGCTCACATCCTCTATATAATGAAAATGTCCTAATCTCTTAGATTAAATAACTCTTAAACTTATTCCCAATCATCCTTCAGAGAAGCGATCCCTATAGAGAAGGGGCTCATCATCCACAGTCTAGGGCTTCTTAAATTTTTTCCATTCACAGCGCTTTTTGCTTTTCCCCAGCTTTCATTGGTATAGTATGACCTGAGGGCACGCACAGTGCAAAGGGCACATGCTTTGTGTTCTGAACCAAGGCTGCAGTGAAGTTGCACAATGCAACACTGGCAAGCGCTTCCAGAAATACCTTGGATTCATTATGTGTTTGATTTTTAATTAATTTTTCACAACCTCATGGGGTCTCGACTCACAGTTTAAGAAGCACTGATTCCACACCAATGGCCACCAACAGGCAGGTAAACCCAAGGTCCCAAAGAAAAGCAGCTTTCCCATCCTGTCCCCACACTGGCCACGGTTCCAGCCTGTCCCTCAAGCCATCCTTTAGAAAGGCACTCCTTGGGAAGAAGTGTGTTGAAGCCCCACCTTCTCAGCAGACATAGCTACTGACAACCCAGAGAAGGAAGTGCTCACCATCCTCACCACCAAAGTCCTTGGCACTGTCAGATGATTCCAAATAAAAGAATAAATATGGTTTTATTAGTGGAAATAACACTAAAGAAGATCTCATTACCACCTGTTTTGCCATAGTACCTCAAGAACCATTGGACATTTCTACTATCTGACTTGTAGCTGAAACCTCCTATATGTGTTGTTTCCCTCAAAGTAGTGCTTGGCACATAGTTAGGGCTGAATAAATGCTTTCTTACTCATTTGTTCATTATTTGTGTGAATAAGTTAATTACTCTGAGTTAGTTTATAGAAGATCGCTTCCCACCACAAAAATATGATTACTCAACATTGCCTCTTTGGAAAGGTGACATAGAAAGATTTATATTTTTTACAATTTAAATTAATCGTTTGATGAACTCATTAAATATGGAAACATCTAGATGCTTAGAAAATAAAAGTTTAGTAACATCTCTCATTGTTAACTTTTTTGGGAATCACTATTCTAACAATAGTGAGTCTACCTTGACCCTTATAAAGTTAACCACATGTTATCATCTATTGGACTAGGATCCCCGTTTTCCTAAGATCCTGGAGAATCTGAGACTACAGAAACGTGGAACAGGTGGTGTGGACACGGCAGCAGTGGCAGACGTGTATGATATCTCAAACATAGATCGCATTGGACGATCAGAGGTGAGATGTCTCTCTTATTTCCTTAAAGCAAGCTATCTGCAAGACTAACTCAGAGAAAAAAAGAGTATAGAGATAAATTAGACATTCTACCCTTGATTATTAAAGGTCTCTTTGCTATACCTTTTCCTTTGTGGGTCACATTTGCTATTTTTTGGTAAAGTGCTGAACAAGCAGCCTTTCATATAGTGTTACTATGACACATGAAAAAAATCATGTGAAACTTAAATACAATGGAAAGTGATAATTTGCAAAGAAGAAAATTCACAGTAGAATTATCATTCACCCATATATACTAGCAAGCTATTCTAGTAAATCCTGGCAGGAGGAAATTTATTATGCTAAAGACATGATTATATTTACCACTGTGAAGTCGGGGAGCATGTATATTGCCTCAGATTGAAGGCAGGGAAACAAATGAAATATTTTGGTCTTCATGCCATAAAATTATTTTTGTTCATCCATCTGCCTTCAGGCAAGACCATTCATAAGTTGTCCCAGAGAGATGAGGCTGCATGTTATTTGTAAGTTGTAGCTGGCATAAAATCTTCTTCCTATCTTGCCCAGCAAAGATGCCACCCTCCAACAATATAGATTATGTGGTAATAGCAATACTATTTTAAGAATGTCTTTGAGTGAATAAGTTATTTTATCTCTTATTAACACACAAATCAACTAGAAAAGGCATATGAAGATGCTATTGCATCCAAAGAACTAGTAAATAAAAGTATATATATAGAATAATTTTTACATATATGTATATATATATTTGTATCTAATGTTAGCTATCTCTAGGGCAGAGGACAAGAGGAGGGAAGGAAAAAAAGAAATTTGCACAATAATTTTGTTGTACATTTAAAATAATAGCAAGATGTGCCTAGTAGATATAATTTTGTGTTCAATCATCTTTCTTATTGTACTAAGTTATGGAAATGCTTGTTTTATTCCATAAATTAAAAATACGTTCAAAAAGCAAGGCAGTTTAAAATCTAAAAACCTTCATTTTCAGGAAATTCTTCATCATATCTCAGTCAAATCCCTTATGTTTCAACATAATCCCATTTACTCTGGTTCTTTCATCAGTGAGTATGGGGAAGAATTTGTTGTGAACCTGAGTATGAGAGCTTTTACTATTCTTGGAAAAATACAACCATAGACTTTTTACGTTTTTTACTTTTTTTGAAGACTGGATGTCCATATCTCACTTAGGCTGGAATTACAGGGTCCAAAACCACTGCTGATCCGCCCAGAGTTCTGTTTCCAACCTGGGCCAACTTGCCCCTCCTTGGGTAACGTGGAGCTCTCCTCAGCCCCTCTCTCTCCCCATTGCCAGGGGCTCACCATATTGATGTCAAACTTAGTGCAGATGCCTGCAGCTCATAATTCCAGAAGTCCAGCTGACTCAGCCTCCCCAGGAGCTGGGGTTACAGGCATGTGTTGCCTTGCCCAACAGAATCATTGACTCTAAGAGGTGACCCTAGAGACTGTCTGCTTCAGATCACACATTTTACCAATAAGGAAACTGAGATCCAAGGAAGTTATAAAAAGACTATTAAGTTGCCCCTCTGCAAGTTTTAATTGAATCTAGTATGGTATTGTAGAAAGCATCCTGGACTAGGAGCCAGGAGAGACCTTTTTTAATCCTTCTAATCTGACTCTAATTTATACAATATGGAAAAGTCACTTAAACTGTCAAAATCTCGGTTTCCTCACCTGTAAAATGGGAATCATAATGTCTATAGTACTTCACAGGGTTGTTTCAAGGATCAAAAGATATATATATATATAATATATACACACATATATCTACATATATGTAGATATACATACATACACATACATAAACACATATACACATGTATATGTGTGTAATAATGTACATATGCATATATTGCCTTGCAAACATTAAAATGTTTTATGTCTGTTATCATTATCCTTACATCCTCTCCAATAAGCATAAACTATGTGAAACTAATTTCTTAAAGTTCTACCAAGAAAAAGCATGACCAAAAAAATTAATTTATATAATGAAATATAATATGTAAATAATCACAGTAGTAGCTAACATTTATATTATACCTTAGTTATACATTACATATAAAATTAATGTATATATATATGAATATATACACACAGAGAGTTCTCTCTTTACATTAATAGACAGTTCTATGACCTCTACATAAAACAATTTCTACCCGATGTGAATTTAGCCAAAGTCCTGGGGAAGAGATGGAAGGAAGGAGGCAAGAAAGGGGCTGTGTGCTAGTGGAGGGAGGGGGGCACACAATGCAAGGACATGTGAGAGAGAAAGGGAAACACACAGAGGCTGGGGCTGGCGATAGGCCACAGAAGGTACATCCAAGGTTGACACACAGGCCTGTGTGCAACAGGGCAAAGGTCTCCTCTCTCAGTGGTTTCCTACCAACCCTCACAGATAGCAGGAAAGGGGCATCGTTAAGTCAAGTCCTCTGAGATATATAGTGCTCGTTTAACCCCACTCTGGATGGTATTGATCAGTGCTGTTCATGTACCTTTTATGGGATTAAATCATATGTCTTTTTTATTCTTGAAGGTTGAACTTGTCCAGATTGTCATTGACGGAGTCAATTACCTAGTGGACTGTGAAAAGAAGCTGGAGAGAGGCCAGGACATCAAAGTGCCACCCCCTCTCCCTCAGTTTGGCAGGAAGTGATTTTTCCCTTTCCCCATCCCCACCCCTTACTCTGTCTGCTGGTATGACAGAAATAAAACGTAAATAAATCTCTAGACTGAGAGTTGCTGTAGCCATAGCAAATGTACAAATGTAGGTCTTCTCAAGGGCTGCAATAAAACTCTCCCTAATTTCTCTGGTTTGTCACGTGTGAGGTTTTTTGTTTTGTTTTTTTTTTTGATTGCAATGGTGATGGAGGTTTTGTTCTTACTTTCTAAAGTCACTATGGTAACAAGAACAATCCTATGAATCTATACCCAATTATATGTAGCAGGATACAAAGGATTTTTAAGGCACTGAAAATGTTAACATTTTTAAGGCTACCCAAAGAATTCACTATACAGATGTGATTATTCCCAGGGCTATAGTCAAGAACTAGTAATTGCTATATAGAATGCTTGGTGAAATCAGGCTCTGATAAAATGTCAGTGGATATCAAACTTGGCCAGGCTAATCTAATAGGAAGATACACTTACGCTACTTCCTAAAGTGCATTCCTTTTAGCGTTGCACCAAACTCTGATGCTGAATATTCATCTGAATGAAAATGTTTCTCTTTGGCTAACCCAGGACAGCGTTTTCATAAAATCGCATCGAAAGTTATTTCCTACAATCAATAAGATATCGTAGGAACCCACATATCGTTTAATTCTTTTCCACAATGAACTTCAAAGCACTTCAGGACGTGCCTATGACCTTAGAAAAAAAGATAGATTGGGAGGGTTTGTGGGGATGTCATAAAACTGCTCCCCATTCATGAAAATTCTGTGAACCTGGGATATAGGAATCTCACCAATTTTGCTATTCTGTCCTAGATTGAGTAATTGCTTGGGTTATGCTAAATGAAACAACTTTCCATGATTAAATTTAATAAATACTTACTAAGTGCCTACTTTACAGGCCTGTGTTAGGCACTGAGGTAGCTGGAAAGTTTAGATAAAATAAAGTTCCTTTCTTCATGGCCCTTTCTGTTTAGTAGGGGAGTAAGACAAACACAGATTACTATGACAAAAACAGCACTTAATAGGTACAAAGTTATATCCTAGGGCTGTGTGTGTGTAGGTGTTTGCGTGTGTGTTTGTATGTGTGTATGTGTGTGTGCTGGAGGGTATTGGGGGGGAAGGAATATTATTGCTGTTAGAATGTTAATGTTATTAATGTTTGAAGGCAGCTTGTGGCACAATGGATAGCACCCTGGGCCTGTACTCATGAAGACCTGAAATCAAATCTAGCCTCTGACACTTAGTAGCTATGTGACTGGACAAACCCCAGAACCTTGTCTAAGTTTCCTTATTTGCAGTGGATCCCCACATGGGTATGATTGGTATCAGAACAGGAGCTGGGAAAACGTCCTCCGAGGTGACCTAGCATATACTGCTGAACTCTCAGTCCTCGAGCAAGTTCCTTGAGTGTGAAGGGATTCTTCCACAAGACGGAACGCTGGCTTCAAAAACACCCTGATTGATCTCTCTGACTCGTCTCTGCTCTCCAAGTCATCCTCCAAAAGCTGCCAAAATAATTTTCCTAAAGCAAATGTCTGACTATGCCACATCCCCTAATCAGTCAATTCCAGTGGCTCCCTATTATCCCCAAGATGAAATATCAGTTCCTCTGGCACTTAAAACTCCACAACCTGGCTTCATTCAACATTTTCCAGCCTTAGGGCACATTATGCCTCTCCATGCAGTCTACCTTCCAGCTAAGTTTGCTTTCTCGTCTATCACAAACACCTCTCCATCTTCTGCCCTCATGCCTTTGCACTGGTTATTTCCCATACTTTGAATGCCTTTCTCCTTCGGTCCCTCTGCCTCTTGAAATCTCTGACTTCCATCAAGATCCAACCTAAATATCATCTTCTGTAGTCTGGTTCCCTCAAATGCTAGTGTCCATCATCTACCTCTTTGTTACCCCTTGGATAAACCTCAATTTTAATTCTTTGGAGACTGTAGTGTTCCATGACATAATTATTATGACAGCATCAGAAGAAATTTAGAATTTAAACAAGATTAGTACCAAAAAGTTTCATCACTTGATAAATGTACATGCTTTTCCATGGGCTGATATTATTTTCTTTCCTCTTGGACTGTATTTCTAGGTCTTTAATATATAAATGGTCCTTATTTACTCTAACTTGGGGGTAATCAATTAAGAAATTCCTTATCCTTCTATGATAATAAATTCATTTCTAAAGTTATTATGGTAATCTAAGGTATTGACCCTGGGTTCTGACCACATTCCCCTGAACACCTTGTTCTAATTTTTTTTTCCAAAAACCTCACTATTTGTCAACTTCCATTTCCTGACGGTTCTTGAGACAGTGTTCAGTTTACGTGGAAGGACTTCAGTTCCAGCCAAGTACATCCTGTTTGTCTCCGTCACTGCACAGCATCCATGGGAGTGATACCATCCAGACTGGAGCACTGGCTTATGGTTACCATTTTGCCTTCTGAAATAAACATGTTGGCAGTTTTACCTAAAATTAAGGAAGAGATTTTTATGTGGAAGATGAGTCAAAAGGAAGGGATGAAGGCTTCTTTCTTCTAATAAATAAAATTATAGTGGAGACTCATGCTGTGCAGTTGAAACAGTTACAATGTGCTCGTAGTTCCTGTTTATCAAGATGCAGGCTCAATCAATATTTACTGAGCAAATATGTGAGAAGGACACTATGCTGAGTCATATACATTTATAAGCAGATTCCTACGCCAGGGTTATTTGTGCTGCGTTCTGATAAACTTTAGGGAGGAGCCGATAGGTATAGAATTATGAAGACTGGTGGACTTCTGCCCATGTTCTCCACTAAGTTGCGCTGACAACTCTGTCTTTTTGTCCTCTCTGCAGCTGGAGTGTATCTGCTTATGGCTACCTGGCTGAAAAGAGGAAGAGGTGGGGAGGAGGAGGAAGGGGGTGTCTTCCATTTTAATATCCAACCTCTTTGTTTTTAAGGGTGAATCAGTGTGGAAAAATTCTGCCTAAAATTGTGCCAATTTATTTCACAGTCTTAATAATTTTTGAGGGGAGAAATAAACTGTTCTAAAATGCTCATCCTCCACGAGTGATTCAGATGTAACACAAAGAAGAAAAATATTTTTGAAGGTCTAAGAAAAATAAATCAAATTGTTGGGGGCAGGAAGCTAGAACTACATAATGCTATTGAGAATAGCTCCCCTGCAATTTTTATTTGTAATGCTTCCAATTGAAAATCAAGTCAGATCTACACTTAATTTAGCAAGGGCAGCTTATTTATTAACCTTTAGAATTGCCCAGTGTACAGCTCACTGGAGATAATAATTCAGAATAGAAGTTATTGGAAAAAGGAGCTGATTACAATGTCTTTAAAAGAGACATGTAGTTCATAAAGGAGAGTTGACAGATTTATAAGTTTAAAGTTCATAATAGATATTTAAATAACAGTCTTGATCATAATAGTAAAGAAAATTACTCTTTGCATTAGCTAAAGAGCCTCTGGCTTATAAACAACTATAGCTTGTCTGAAAATTTTAGAATATGGAGAACAATGTGTTCATCTTCAATACCATAGTAGATTGTTACTGTTCATTTATATTATAGTAAATTGGCCCATATTTTATCTCAGTTGTTACTAGTCGTTAGTCATTGAATGGGTGTTGCCTCACACAAACTGAGACCTGGAAAATATCTTAATTTAGAAAGCCTAAGGTCATCCACTGCATCCCAGGCCATAACCAGTGGTCTTGTCTTTTGTCTTGCCACGGGACTTCGATGACTCTGAAGGACAGCATGAGGCTGACAGCTTGGCTCAGCCCTGCCTCACTTAAACTGAATTCACAAGCATGTCAAGACAATACCCTTGTGATGTCGTTAGTCCTCTGAGAACAAAGGATCAAAAACAACAAGAATTCAGTTTCACAAATTCATGTGGCTCATATTGTAAAGATATAACATTCTCTGATCCATGTGTGTTATCATAACTCTCTTGTGGCTTGAATAGCTATTTGAATATCTGGGCTTTCTACAAAAATAGTTAACAGTCACACTGATTAAGATTATTTTCCTATGGCAATTAAAACCTCTTTTCTTTTCACTATTATCTGTGAGAAATCTTAGGATTCTTGAAGACCTTCCTCAGTAATATATAAAAACAAATGAAAAATTTACTCCCAAGGAAATCCTCTCCTCCTTCAAGTTATAATGCTCACTTCCAAAGTCCCAAAAAGTGGTTGACAATCACGGTCAGGAAGATATTCGTGAGCCACATTTCAAAGAAGATTCAAGATATGCTAATAGGTGATATCTCTTAAATGACCATCTTCTAGGAATATTCCAAATATGATCCCTTCCCCCCAAAAAGTTCAGTGTTAGTGGTTTCTGAGAGTCTCATCTGGCCAAACAAACACTTCCAAAAAGTAAACCCTAAAGTAAAACCTCATCTCAGAGTACTTACACATTTTTTAGAGCCAGAGGGCATCACAACCCTTGAGAACCAGTGCTTCATTAACAAAAAGCATGGACATTATTACAAATCTTCCCTAATCAAACTCCCCTTAAAGGGCAAACCCATTAATGGGTGGGGAAGATCTTTCCATTAAGAAGCAAAATTATATTAACAATAAGCAAAAATGCATTATCAATATATCAATTCAGTTTAAAAAAAATAGGGTGTGTGTGGGGAAACAACAGCTATTCATTCAGGTTTTCAATAAATGTACCAGGTATAACTTACCAGGTATTATGCTAGACCATTTATTGAGATTGTGAAGACTGAGATCCAGTGTCCTGGATATTCAGGCAGCCATAGGAGAAAGGTAATGGCTTTCTCAAACAAATGAAAATAACATCCAGAGGAAGAACATAGTAGGAAAATAAAATGTTACAGGCTTATAGTAAAGATCAAATCAGAGTCTATGAATGCACTTCATAAAGTGTAAAGCCCTGTATTAATTAATAGAACCTGGTTTTTTGCTCCACACCAAAGGCAATAAAGAAAAATCCTATAATCAAAATATCATAGGGAAATAAGCAAGACTAAGAAAAATAAAAGAAATCAAAGTCTTTAAGTGGATGAAAGAAAGCAAGAATAGAGAAAGGAAATCTTCCAGAGACCTAGGCCAGTGATGCCTGTACCATAAGCCTTTCCTAGCTCAGCTACTCCTAATGATCTTGTTTGATATGTCCTTCTTGCACTTCTGGGCTTATACAAATTCTTCAAGGATTACTTCAAATCCCACCTATGCCTTGGAGCCTTCTCCAACTGCTTGGAAATTCTTTAATATTTCTTGTCTGCCCCAGACTTGGCTATACACTGATATTGTCATATAATTATGTCATATATGCTATCTCTATAATGAGATTATACATTCTACAAAGGCAGGTACTATACACTATACTTTTATATCCCCACTAGGTCTAGCACAGTGTTGAACACTGAACAGCACTCAATGAATACTTATTGATTTGCCAAGAAAGAATAAAATTAAAGGCTTGGATTTAGAGTCTTCTTTGGGTGTTGTTCCATTGACATCCAGTCTGACCCTTTGTGATTCCATGGACCAATTGTCCATGAGTTTCTTTTTTTTTTCTTTTCAGTAAAGACACTGGAGTAGCTTGCCATTTCCCTCTCCAAACTTGGGCAAGTTACTTCTTAGACAACAGCTTCCTCATTTGAATTTGAGATTATTTTAAGATCTCTTTCACCCAAAAATTCTAGTATTCTATAAAATTTCTGGCAATGGAAATTCACATAAAGTATGCCAGCCTAGTGAAATTTATGTTGGAATCTACCATGAAAAGCAATATATCCCAGGGGACAGAGTATTGGCCTTTACTTCAAATTACGTAGGTTCGGATTCTTAGTCAATTGCTGTGTTATTATGGAGAAGCCACTGAACCTCTCAGTTCCTCACTTTGATCATGTTTCAAATGGATATAATATTTGTACTACTTACCATACATGGACATTTATAAGGACAGTGTTATGCAAATATTATAGCTACATAATTGAGAGTTATTACTATAGAACTTTGACTAAAGTGCTAGCAATTAAGACATCAGATTCACATTCTGAAGACACCTGAAAACAAAATATTGACTTTGTGGATTATAAGAATCAATAGAAATACAATCCAAGCAAATAGGGACAAAAAATTGTGTTTGAAAACAAAGATGATTCTGTATAGTGCCCCATCCATATAAATATTCAGTTAGACTTTAGCAAACAGAAACTGTCAACATATTATGATTACTCTGACTTGGGGGACATAATAAGAAACTGTCATTTTACTGAGTAAAATAAAAAGTCCTGTTTGCATATCTTCCGGTGTTGACTCATTTGAGTGATGTTCCTTTTAAGGTCTGTGAAATCTGAGAAATCTGTGATCCTATGATATTTACATATTCAGGAAGCAGTGGCTCAGCTAAAACTAGAATACATAGAATCTCCAACAAATTCATATATGTTCTTATGCTTGTTCCTCTACATAGATATGAATTTATGAAATGTTTTTCTAACTCAGTAGGCATAACCATATAGCTGCCAACACACACATATATACATGTATATGTACATGTATATATGTGTGTATATATGTGTTTATGTGTGTATATGTTTAACTTTTTAACATAAATTTATTTTCAGTTTTCAACATTTACTTCCCCAAAATTTTGAATTTCAAATTTTCTCCCCATCTCCCCCCTACCCCCACCCCAGGACAGCATGTATTCTGATTCCCCTTTCCTCCACTCTGCTATCCCTTCTATCAATGCCCCCTCATGCCTTTCCCTTCTATTTTCCTGTAGGGTAAGGTAGATTTCTATACCCCATTGCCTATATATCTTATTTCTTAGTTGTATGCAAAAACAATCTCTCATATTCATTTCAAAATCTTTGAGTTCCACATTCTCTCCCTTCCCCCCTCCCCACCCACCTTCATTGAGAAGGCAAGCAATTTGATATAGGTTATATATATATGTGGTCATGCAAAAGACCTCCATAACAGTCATGTTGTGAAAGACTAACTATATTTCCCTCTATCCTATCCCATCTTCCATTTATTCATTTCTCTCCTTTGACCTGTCCTTCTGCAAAAGTGCTTGTTTCTGACTACCCCTTCCCTTAATTCACTGTCCCTTCCATTATCCCCCCTCTTTTATCCCCTTTCTCCCTGCTTTTTACCCTGATTTTCTATAGGGTAAAATTAACTTCCATGCTCAATTGAGTGTATATTCTCTACTGAAGCCAAATCCAATGAAAGGAAGGCTCATCTATTCACTCTCACCTTCCCCTTCCTTCCCTCCATTGCAAAAGCTCTTTTTTGTCTCATTTATGTAAGATGATTAAGTACATTCTACTTCTCCCTCTCTCTTTCTCCTAGTACATTCATCTCAACCTTTAATATTCTTTTATAGATATCATCCCTTCGTATTCAGCTCACCCTGTGTCCTCTGTCTCTGTCTCTTTGTCTCTCTCTGTCTCTCTCTCTATAAATATATACATATATACATATATATTCCTTCTAACTACCCTAATACTGAGAAAGGTCTTATAAATTACAAATAGCATCTTTCCATGTAGAAATGTAAACAGTTCAACTTTAATAAATCCCTTCTGGTTTATCTTTCCTGTTTACCTTGATTCTCTTGGTTCTTGTATTTGAAAGTCAAGTTATCTATTCAGCTCTGGTCTTTTCCTTGGAATATGACTAAGGTAAAAATGTATGTAATAGGAATATATATGTAGAACCTATATAAAATTTTGTGCCATCTCAGGGAGGGAATGCAGAGAAAGGGGGGAAGGAGGGGGAGGAAGGGGAAAAAGTCTAAGATATATGGAAGTGATTGTAGAACACTGAAAGCAAATGAAATAATGTAATTAAAAAAACCAAGAATTCTTGGAAGTCCTCTATTTCATTGAAGTTACATTTTTTACCCTGAAGTATTATACTCAGTTTCACTGGGTAGGTGATTCTTGGTTTTAATCCTATTTCATCTGACCTCTGGAATATCATATTCCAGGCCTTCTGCTCCCTTAGTGTAGAAGTTCCTAAATCTTGTATTATCCTGATTGTGTTTCCACAGTACTTGAATTGCTTCTTTCTGACTGCTTGCAATATTTTCTCCTTGACCTGGGAACTCTGGAATTCAGCTACAATATTCCTAGCAGTTTTCCTTTTGGGATCTCTTTCAGGAGGTTATCATGGATTCTTTCAATTTCTATTTTGTCCTCTGGTTCTAGAATATCAGGACAGTTTTCTTTGATAAGTTTTTTGAAAGAAGATGCTTAGGCTCTCTTTTTGATCATGGCTTTCAAGTAGTCCAAGAATTTTAAAATGATCACTCCTGGATCCCTTTTCCAGGTCAGTTGTGTTTCCAATGAGACATTTCACATCGTCTTCTATTTTTTCATTCTTTTGGTTTTGTTTTGTAATTTATTTCTCATAAAGTCATTAGTTTCCATTTGTTCCATTCTAATTTTTAAAGAATTACTTCCTTCAGTGATCTTTTGGACCTCTCTTTCCATTTGACCCATTCTATTTTTTAAGGTATTCTTCTTCTCGTTGGCTTTTTGGACCTCTTTTGTCATTTTGGTTAATTTTCAAGGTACTATCGTATTCAGCATTTTTTCCTTTAGCAAGCTGTGGACTCATTTTTCATGATTTTCTTGCATCATTCTTATTTCTCTTCCCAATTTTTCTTCTACTTCTCTTATTTGATTTTCAAAATCCTTTTTGAGCTCTTCTATGGCCTGAGACCAATTCATATTTTTCTTAGAGGCTTGGGATGCAAGAACTTTGGCTTTGTTGTCTTCTTCTGGCTGTGTCTTTTGATTTTCCTTGGCATCAATGATGTAAGAAAACACCTCTTCACCGGGAAAGTAAGAATCTATAGTCTATTTCTTTTCCTCATTTGCTCATTTTCCCATCCAATTACTTGACTTTTGAGCTTTGTTAAGTGGAGGTCACCAGAAGCAGCCTCCACTTCAGCAGTGGGTTCAGCTGCCCTGGGTCTGGGTCTGGTACTGGGGCCAGATCGTGTTCCCCTTGCAGCCCTGTGAGAGATTCTTCCCATGGTGACCTGCATTGGTAGAAGAACTTTCTTCTTCTATAATTTCTTTATATTAATGAAATCACAGGTCAGTCCCTATTTTAATTTGCTTGAAAGGAAACTAATACATGAAATTACACAAACAGTGCAAATCTTTCTTTTAAATTCCATATATATTAGTTGCTTATAGAAAAACGTGTGAGAAAAAATAGTTCAATATGACTGATAGAACAAAATAACAAATGAATAAAACAATTTCCACCCTATTTTGAGGAGCCAAAATCTCATCACTATGACTATTTCCTCCACTGGTGTAGACTGCATCTATCTTTTTCTTTTTTCATTGTTATTCTCATCCATGTCTTTCCACAAATGCCACATATGATGATGGAAGGTCTTTGATATCTTTCAATATTCTATTTATACCATGGTAACCCTCAGTCTATGCCTCTTATGTAATCCCTTCTTTATGCTACGTGATCCTCTCACCTCTTATTGTACTTACATATCTTTTAAGTCACTTTTTACATTTGAGTCATCATTGGTAGCATGCTACAATTGATGTGCACCTGTCATACATATTTCTCTCATCTTCTGGGTAACTGGCAATTGTGATTCTTCTGAAAGGTGGAATTCCATGATGCTTGGCGATATGACATCCTCAGAGTATTAGCACAAAAACATGTCTAATGGTGGGGGCAGTTAATAATCATTGAAACCTCTGTGTAGTTTCTCAGCCCTTGGGTGACTGTTAAACTTCCTTCAAAATCTAAGATCCCTTATGGTGAATTTTTGTTTGGTTTTTGCTAAATTAAAAAAATTAAGTTAAGTTTCTAAAGCACAGATTAGATAAGAAGCAGTTCCCCAGGAAACGTAAAACTTTGTAGATAATTTTTCTGGCACTACTATTCAACACAAGTTGCTTGACTTTCTAGGACTTGTAGGCATAAAATTTGTATGTCCAGTGAAATATTTTCCTGTTAGCCATAAAAGATTGACAGTAGAAGTATATAGATCTTTCACTTAACTTATATTGTATAATTAATTGTGATGCTGTTTTTCTATGTTATAAGCACACTAGAAATATTTTTTATAATTCAAAAACAATAAACTATGTCTGACAATATGTGCAAGGTTACTTAGAACAACATAGTTATGAAACTGTAAAAGTGGCAATTGAGGTATTTCTTTAGAGCTGAGGAATGCTATACATACAATGGAAATTACAGCCTATGGATGCTGTTAGTTGATAACATACAAATTAGACTGATCCTTTTAAAGACATGTTAATATTCAAATTTAAACAAGTTGTGTTTATTGGGGATTGTTGACATAAATTCAGCAGGGCTGTGAATACCATAGAAAAAACTGCCACAGTATAGTAGCAAAAAGAACTTTATTGAAGTGATAAAAAAGATAAGGGAAAAGTTTATATATCCAATAACAGGGAGAACCCCACTCCCCTCCACCTAATAACGTTTCTGCAGAGTTAGTCACCTGTATAGCGAGGTCCTGGCTCATAAGTTTGATTTGCAAAGAAGACTCACTAAGCTAGGCCAGAGCAAGTACTTTTACATGAACTGTCTAGGGACCAGCCCAGCAACTGGATCTCGTACAACGTATTTCACCCAATAGTTGAACACTTGGGTATGATACAATACTAAAGGAAGAAAAAGAGAATTTGAGTGTCTGGGCTCAGGCTGGGTTTTAAACTTCATGCTTGGAACTAGGAGATATACCTTTTGTTCACCTGTATTTACATGAATAAATGCTTCTAAAGATTCTTTGTCTACTGTAAGGACAAAAATGTTGTCATTGTTTCTAAAACATGTTATAGCATCTCTATGATCATGTCACTTGCTTCATTTTGTTTTGTAAAATGTGCCAATGAAAACAAAGGATATTTAAGCACTTTGAAAACCATGAAGAAATTAGAGACTTATTTTGGACAGTGCTGACATGGTTTAAACAGTTGGATAATGTCAAGGGCACACTGACACAAATGAGATATAAAAAGAATTAGAAGCCCTCCCAGTTGTTGGTACATCTTCCACTGAGAATTTATAGAAAAACATGGATAAAACTTAGAATTATAGACTTAGAGCTAGGAGGGATGTTAGAGATAATTTAGTGAAGTATCCTTGATTATAGTTGAAGAAAATGAGAAGTAGAGATGGTTATGGACTTGGCCAAGGTCACACAACCTGAGTTCCTTGGACTTAATTTTTTCCATTGCACCATGAAACTTATAGAGATTGAGGAGATATGTCAGAACTGTGATGTTCACAAGGATATAGAATATAAAGGAGGGTCTATCTCACTTTTGTATTTGCATCCCTCCTGCCAACCTCCAACAGAGTACCTGACACATAGTAGGTATTTAATAAATGACTGTGGTTGATCACAAATCAATGAAGAACATGGACCCACCAAAGTACCAAGATATAACCTAAAGGAGGGAATTGTCTACTGAAATGAAAAAAAAAAACTTGTGCATCAGAAAAAAAATGAGCATATAGATGGGGAGATCTTCACAGTTAATTTGTACTCTGAAGACATGGCCTGAATTACTGGGAACTCATCAACACTGATGAAGCACTAACTGCATTCAGGTGCACTCTATTCAATCAGAAATGGGTTATACCATTAAAATTAATGAGGCACTAGAAAGCTTTAATGAATAAAGGAGAGTTTTAAAAATATTCTCTTATGTATTTTATTCATTTAACAAGAACTTCACCTCTCACTGGTCAAGGTATCAAAATTTCTGGTCATTAAATAATTTATTTACATGATTTATTATATATTTATTATATTTTTAAGTCTTATTATTTCTTCTCTCCTCACCTTCCATGCATATTCTCTCCTGAAGCCTTCCTGGTTTAGTTTAATTAAAACAGAGCTTCATTTAATGCCCTCTTGTGACTGATTCTTTATTAGAAGTTCTATACTTGCAATCATCAAAACTACTTGGTACTAGCTAAGAAATAGAGTGGAATGAGTTAGGTACATAAGTCACAGTAACAATGGCTATAGTAATATACTGTTTGATAAATCCAAAGACTCCAACTTCTGGGATAAAAATGCACTATTTTATGAAAGCTGCTGGGAAAACTGGAAAACAGTATGGCAGAAACTAGACATCTTACACCACATACCAAGCTAAAGTCAAAATGGGTACATGATTTAGACATAAAGACTGATACTATAAGCAAACTGGGAGAGCAGAAGAATGGAATGGAAGAATGGAAGAATTTATGGCCAAACGATGAATAGAAAACATTATGAAATGCAAAATAGATAATTTTTGATTACATTAAATTGAAAAGTTTTTACACAAACAAAACCAATGCAACCAAGATTAAGAGAGAAGCAGAAAACTGGAAGTTTTTACAATCGATGTCTCTGGTAAAGACCTCATGTCTAAAATACATAGAGAACTCAGTCAAATTTATAAGAATACAAGTCATTCCTCAATTGATAAATGGATATGAAAAGGCAGTTTTCAGATAAAGAAATTAAAGCTATCTATAGTCATATGAAAAAAATGCTCCAAATCACTATTGATTAAAGAAATGCAAATAAAAAGAACTCTGAGGTACCACAGCATACCTATTAGAGCAGCTAACGTGATAAAACAGGAAGATGATAAATGTTGGAGAGAATGTGGGCATTTTGGGACACTGTTGGTGGAGTTGTGAACTGATCCACCCATTTTAGAGAACAATTTGGAACTATGCTCTAAGGGTTATAAAAATGTACATACCTTTAACTCAGCAATACTGCTTCTAGGGCTGTATCCCAAAGAGATCGTAAAAATGGGAAAAGGATTCACATAAACAAAATATTTATAACAACTCTTTTTGTGATGTGTCCATCAGTTGGGGAATGACTGAACAAGTTGTGGTATATGAATGCAATAGAATACTATTGTGCTATACGAAATGGTAAGCAAGCAGATTTCAGAAAAACCTGGAAAAACTTAGAACTGATGCTGAGTGAGGAGAACAGAACCAGAACACTGTACACTGTAATAGTCACCATGTACAATGACTAACTGTGGTAGACTTTTCTCTTCTTAGTATTGCAAGGATCCAAGACAACTTCAAAGGAGTTATGATGAAAAATGCTGTCCACATCCAGAAAAAGAACTATGGTTTAGATCGAAACATATTATTTGCACTCTCTCTCTCTCTCTCTCTCTCTCTCTCTCTCTCTCTCTGTCTGCCTCTCTCTCTCTCTCCCTCCCTCTCTCTCTCTCTCTCTCTCTCTCTCTCTCTCTCTCTCTCTCTCTCTCTCTCTCTCTCTCTCTCTCTCTTCTCTCCCCCCCCCATTTCTTTCTTCTTTCTGGTGGTTTCTGCCATTGGTTCTAATTCTTTACAACATAACTAATGTGAAAATAAGTTTAACATGAATGTATAAGGTAGAGACTGTATCTAATTACACACCACCTTGGGGTGGAGGGAGGGGGAGAGACAGGGAGAAAATCTGGAACTCAAAATCTTATAGCAGTGAATGTTGAAAAATAAAAATAAATAAATAAATAAAAACCCTTTAAAAGAAAAGAAATTAGATACTTAAAAGTTTTCTCTTAGCCATCATTTTTGCCTCCTTAAATTTTAACCTAAAGATAAGACAAAATGAAAGTGTGTTCTCTTTATGCCTCTGTTACAGACATAAGATTAAAAAGATGGCATTGTGAGCAATTTCTATGACAATAAATTGGACTGCCTAACATTGGTTCAGTCTTAAAAACAAAGCAAAGGCAAACACATGTGGGTGGCAAAAAACCAAACATTTTCCAGGATGAGACTTCATTGTGTAACTACATCTGCTCATATATCATGCCAAATTAAGCAGATCATTATATTTTACCTCCACTAAAGTCCTGCAATAATGACTCATCATGACACAGAGGAAACCCTGGGTTCTTGAAGCCTAGGCAATCAGGTCACAAGTTACACAAGGTCTGCCAAGCTGGAGTTTGAATTTCCTGCTCTGTCCAAGCAATTTCTAGTTATTGCTTTTATAGATCTTGCTCCATCATCCTTATATTCTTCTGTGCCTCATTTATAGAAATATCAATTCAGGAGGGAAGCACTGCAGAAACGAAAGGAGGGCTATGTGGCAGAAATTATTCTGAGGCTCCCTTACCATGATCCCTTACCAAGATCCATCTCCTCAATGGCCATGCCATCTTACCTCTAGCTCTATACATTCCCTGCCCCAATCATTCTGGAGGTCAACTTCATCTTTTGCAAGTCAGAGTTGCCCTACAAAAAGACAAGGACAAAGGAGAACAGCAAGACAGCCCTACCAAGACCGTGGGGAAATTTAAGTTCCAATCCCAGCTCTGTCCCTTGTTACCTATGTGATCTTAGGCAAATGATTTAACCCTCCCTAGGTCTAAATTTCCTCATCTATAAAATGAGGAATGATCTGTCAGGGCCCTTCCAGCTCTATATCTATGAAGTACATACAAAGTGAGTCTATGGATAAAAAAAATACAAGGTGATTGATTTTTGGAGCGAGGCATTAGCGGTGGGGTCTCAATAAAGGAGGTGATATTTGAACTGAACTTTGAAGGAAGCTCAGGATTCTAAAAGGCAGAAGTGATGAGGCACTTGGGGTCAGGCTGGACAAAGACAAGACTAGAGGTAGAAAGTAGCGTGTGAGAAATAAGAAAACAACTCTGATTAGAATGAAGGCTATTTGAAAGGGAATCACATATGGAACTGAAAAGGCCAATTAGATCTAGGTTGTGAAAGGAAGTCTCTCTCTCTTTTTGTCTATCCCCCCATATATACACAAATATATGTGTGTATATACATCTATACATACATATATATATATATATATACATGTGTATATACAAGTATATGAATATATGTATACATATATGCATATGCACAAATGGATAAATGGGTGTATGTATAATACATATATGTATGTGTTCCATACCAGGTAATATTTCCTCAGACCAAGAAGGAAATGACAACAAAATTAGCTCATATCAAAGTATTGCACACTTTGAAATTCCTGTTGTGCTCATTTGTAATTTAGGTGAAAATATGACTTTGCAGCCCTGGGTTCCTTCACCGCTATGTTTCAGGATTAGAGGCACTGATTTTTGAGGGATATAATCCCAGAGAGTCAAGAAGTCAACTCATTGTTGTGATTAATGTTTCCACTCCTGTTTTCTCTCGGTATTTAATCAAAATACGTGTTAAGGATCTAAGCCCTTGCAGGGAGAACTGGAGCTCCACCTTATGCCTGTTCTTCATCGCTTAGCAACCCCAAGCAATCTGTATTCTACTGTTTGTTCCCCTTGCTTGACACTTTAGACACCTGTTTTCTTTCATTTCTGAAATAAAGCAGCATTGTTTACAACCTTGCAGTTGCCATTGGGGTAGAAAACCAGCTACAGAAACGCCAAAGTGAAAGGACTGGCCCCCAATAGGTGAGGCTTGGCATGGGGGGTGCTGCAAAGGTAGCTGGGGCCCAACATTCTGCCCTGGTTTGCCACGTTTATACTTTCATTCTCACACTTGTTTGGGAGCCTCCACTTGGTTATCGATGGCTCTCTCCTTTGGAGAGGGGACACTCAAACTGCCAGCCTGATTCAACAAACAGGCAAATTCCTTCAAACTGGCATTCCTGGGAATACAAAGGTAAAACGTAACAGTTCCTGCTCATAACCCAAACAGTTAATTGTTTTAATTTACAAAGCAACTGCTGATCTACAGTGGTAGATGCCATTTCCTCAGCAGGAATGGCCAACAGGCTCTAATACCATAGCCACTGATGAAAAACAGAAAGAAAGCGATGGGCAGCAGAGAGTAGTGGATAAACAGCTGGCCTCAGAATTAGGAAGACCTAAGTTCAAGCCCTATGTCTAACATATGCCAACTATTGATCCTGGGCAACACTCTTAAGACTGTGAGTGTGAAGACAGCTGCACATTTGTATTGATAAAGGAATGCCTCAACTGGCATTACTACATTAATGAAATCACTGGTCCAGATCCGATTTCCTCCATCCCCCCTAAAAAAGAAAAAGGAAATTTAAGGCATATATCTTGATCTAGTATATTCATTATATTCCTTAGTTCTCCAAGCCCTGACCTGTTGGTTTTAAGTAAAAGAACTATTTGAAATATCCTAATTAAAAAAAAACTGATTTTTTGTGCAAAACAGAATACCCTTTAAATCCATCCTTCACAGATTTGAAAGCAAAATTATATAATACGTTGGGGAGAATTGCAACTAATAAGGGATATCTGATGTTCTTCTCTGAATTGTCTTTGCTCTTTGAACCATTTACTAATAATAACAATAGAAAATAGCAATTATTTATACTATTTTAGTTAAAATGAACAAGAAGGGGGTAAAAGAAAAAGGGAATCCCAAGAAATAAAAAATTGCATACAAATACTATTTTTTCACACTGGCAACAATTATTTTGTCAAGCATATTTTAGAATTAAGTTTGAATTGACCAAACCTCCCCCCCCAAAACCCTTGTATGGTATTGTTATTAATTCCTTATGAAGATCCACAGATCTCTGCCCCTGAAACTTCTGGCTTATTCATTCAGTTTCTAATTCTTAGCGAAAATTCCAGATGGAGACAATAGTGAAGATATACTTATGAGGGAATATACACCTTCATGTAATCACGTAAACAATTTGTTCCAGTTTACCTTATGTAAGAATACCAGAAAGCCAAGTTTTAGTTACAAGCGCCCTCTTGTGGTCCAAACAGAATAAGAGATTACATTGGAAGGGACCTGGAGGTCTTCTAGTTCAACCACACGTGGTAAATCTCTTCTAAAAGATTCTAAAAGCAATTGCTTACACAACTTTTGCTTGAAGATAGTGATAGCTAAACATATTGGATAATATAATAATAACAGTCCAGAACAGCTCATTCCACATTGCACCAGTTGTCATTTTTAGCATTAGCTTACACAGACCCTAAATCATCCTCTGCAATTTCTACTTAGTTGGTTGCATCTTGTTTTGCCCTCTGTTGGCAATGAAAACAAATCTAATCTTTTTTTTTTTTCCCAAAAGACAACCTGTCATATATTTTAAAACAGCTCTTCCCCATCCCTCAAGTTTTCTTTTCTTCTGGTTAAATATCTCTAATTCTATCAACTGATTACCCTATGGCACATTCTGAAGGTCCCTCAATAGCCTGGTCATAAACTTCCATGTAGAAGCTCTCCAACTTGTTAGCATCATTCCTCAAACATGGAACTCAGAACTGAATATAATGAATGGAATATAATACTCCAGCTGTCACCTGGTCAGGGCAAAGTACAGGCAAACAGAGGAGATATTGCGGATTTGGTTCTAGACCACCACAATAAAGTGATTATTGCAATAAAGCTAGTCACTAATTTTTTATTTTGGATTTACATATAAAATGATATTTATACTATATTATACTCTATTAAGTGTGCAATAGTATTCTGTCTATAAACAACGTGCCTTAATTTAAAAAAAATTTTTTTGTGGTAGTAAAAGTATTTTAAGGTAGCAAGGTATTTTCTTTTAAATACCTTATTGCTAAAAAATGCTAACCATCGTCTGAGCCTTCAGAGAATGTGGATCTTTTCGCTGGTGGAGAGTCTTGCCTCAGTGCTGATGGCTGCTCATTGATCAGGATGGTAGTTGCTGAAGTTGAGGGTGGCTGTGGCAATTTCTTAAGATAAGAGAACAATGAAGTTTGCTGTATCAATTCTCTTCCTTTTATTTGAACACTTAGAGATCACTGTAAGGTTATTAAATGGTCTAATTTCAGGGAATGGGGTGGCCTGAGGAGAGGGAGAGAGACAGGAACAGTTGGTAAGTAGACCCATCAGAACCATATACAGCATATATTAAGTTGGTCATGAGGGGGCTTAGTTCATGATGCCCCAAAACAATTACAATAGTAACATCAAAGATCACTTTGCTGTAACATATAATATCATATTATATTATATATAATTATTTATATTATATGCTTTTATATATATATTACATAAAATTATATTTATACTATATATAAGACATATCATTATGCTGTAACATAATAATAATGAAATTTCAAATATTGCAAGAATTACCAAAATGTGACACAGAGACATGATGTGAGCACATGCAATTGGAAAAATGGTGCCAATAGACTTGCTTGACACAAGGTTGCCACAAATCTTCAATTTGTAAAAAATAAAATATCTGTGAAGCATAATAAAGTGAAGTATGCCTGTACCTCAGCACTATAAATGGCCATCATCCTGAACACTCTGCCTCTATTAACATATCCTGATATCAGTGCTTTTGCAGGGGCCATGTTGCACTATCTGCTCATACTGAGTTTGCAGCCCACCTGAGATATCTAGTCATGCTTCTCCCATCTCCCAAGATGAACCTATGCTTCTAGTTTCATCCTTTATGTCTAAATAGCTTGGGAAGCTACTTCATTTATTTATTTTTAGTTTTCAACATTTGCTTTTATAAGGTTTTGAGTTCTAACCTTCCCCTCTGTCTCCACTCTCCCCTCCCCAAGACAGTATGCAATCTGATATAGGCTATACACGTATGATCATATTAAATATGCTTCCACATTAGTCATTTTGTGAAAGAAGAATCAGAACTAAAAGGGAAAAACCATGAAAAAGAAAAAAAAATAAAAAGCAACAAAATAAGAGAAAATGGTATGCTTCGATCTGCATTCAGACTCCATAGTTCTTTCTCTCCACATGGACAGCATTTTCCATCATGAGTCTTTTGGAATTGCCTTAGATTGTTGAATTACTCTGAAGAGCTAAGTCTAACAAAGTCAATCAAGATGCAGTGTTGCTGTTACTGTGTACACTGTTCTCCTGGCTCTGCTCACTTCACTCCACATCAGCTCATATATGTCTTTCTAGGTTTTTCTGAAATCCCCCTGCTCGCCATGTCTTACGTAACAATAATATTCTATTGCATTCATATGCCACAACTTGTTTGGTCATTCCCCAATTGATGGGCATTTCCTAAATTTCCAAATCTTTGCTATCACAAAATTCTGCTATAAATATTTTTGTGCATGTGGGTTCTTTTCCCATTTGTATGATCTCTTTGGGATACAGACCTAGTAGTGGTATTGCTGGATCAAAGAGAATGAAGTGTTATAGTCCTTTGGGTATAATTCCATATTGTTCTCCAGAACGGTTGAATCAGTTCACAACTCCACCAATGATGCATTGGTGTTCCAATTTTCCCACATTTTCTTCAACATTTATCATTTTTCGGGGACGGAGTCAAGATGGCGGAGTAGAAAGACTCACGTATGCTAGCTCCGAACCCACAGCCCATGGATTTAATGTAAGAAGAGCTCCCCACAAGTTCTGGATCACTGCAGGGTGTGAAGAAACATAATGGAAGAGATTTCCGTTCCAGAGAGCCCTGGAGAGCCATCCCCAGGGTCTGCCACACCCTGGAAAGTGGAGTCCACCCCTATGCTGCCCTGGCCGCAGCCCCAGAGGAGCAGATCCAAGCAGGCTTCAGGGATGGAACCTCCAGTGGCCGGGAACGTCCCTCTGTCCACACACGCTACAGGTCAGTGAGAGAGACGGCCGGGCTGGACGAGAGGGGAGTGGGGTGTCTCCGTGGCTCGGGCCCCCTCGGGAGGAAGCGGCAGAGGCAGAGGCGGTGGCGGCCCGGGACTCCCCCAGCAGCAGGCAGGCAGAACTTCAGGTCTCTGCATAAACCCCCTGAGGGAGTTGAGCCTGGGAGATGGCCCTGCCCCCACCCCAGCACCAGAACTAAAGCTCACATTGATTAGCAGCCGCACCTGCCGTGAAAAGCCCATTTGAATCTCAGACCCCAAGCACTAGCTGGCTGAATCTAGGCAGGGGTGGAGAGGAATCTCAGAAGTCAAGTAACTGGCTGGGAAAATGCCCAGAAAAGGGAAGAAAAATAAGACTATAGAGAGCTTTTTTGAGCAGGTGCAAATGTTCCCGCCATTTGGTTCTGATGATGAGGAAATATTCTTGCCATCAGGGAAAGACGTGGAGGGCGGGGCCTCGGTACCCCAGACAACATCCCAGGGGGATGTCAGGTGGGCTCAGGCCTTGGAAGAGCTCAAAAAGGATTTTGAAAAGCAAGTTAGACAGGTGGAGGAAAAACTGGGAAGAGAAATGAGAGAGATGCAAGAAAAGTATGAAAAACGGGTCAATACCTTGGTAAAGGAGACCCAAAAAAATGCTGAAGAAAATAACACCTTGAAAAATAGGCTCACTCAACTGGCAACAGAGGTTCAAAAAGCCAATGAGGAGAAGAATGCTTTCAAAAGCAGAATTAGCCAAATGGAAAAAGAGGTTCAAAAGCTCACTGAAGATAATAGTTCTCTCAAAATTAGAATGGAACAGATAGAATTTAATGACTTTACGAGAAACCAAGAAATCACCAAACAAAACCAAAAGAATGAAAAAATGGAAGAGAATGTGAAATATCTCATGGGAAAAACAACTGACCTGGAAAATAGATCCAGGAGAGACAATTTAGAAATTATGGGACTACCTGAAAGTCATGATCAAAAAAAGAGCCTAGATATCATCTTCCATGAAATTATCGAGGAAAACTGCCCTGACATTCTACAACCAGAGGGCAAAATAAGTATTGAAAGAATCCATCGATCACCACCTGAAAGAGATCCAAAAAGAGAAACTCCTAGGAACATTGTGGCCAAATTCCAGAACTCCCAGCTCAAGGAGAAAATCTTACAAGCAGCTAGAAAGAAACAATTCCAGTATTGTGGAAATAAAATCAGGATAACTCAAGATCTAGCAGCTTCTACATTAAGGGATCGAAGGGCGTGGAATAGGATATTCCAGAAGTCAAAGGAACTAGGACTCAAACCAAGAATCACCTACCCAGCAAAAGTGAGTATAATACTTCAGGGGAAAATATGGTCTTTCAATGAAACAGAGGACTTTCAAACATTCTTGATGAAAAGACCAGAGCTGAAAAGAAAATTTGACTTTCAAACACAAGAATGAGAAGAAGCATGAAAAAGTAAACAGCAAAGAGAAGTCTTAAGGGACTTACCAAAAGTGAACTGTTTACATTCCTACATGGAAAGACAATATGTGTAACTCTTAAAACTTTTCAGTATCTGGGTAGGTGGTGGGATCACACACACACGTACACGCATGCACGCACACACACATACACACATGCACGCACATACAGAGACAGAGAGCACAGAGTGAATTGAATAGGATGGGACCATATCTTAAAAGAAATTAAGGTAAATGGTGAGAGAGAAAGGTAGGGGGAGGAAAGAGGGTGAAATGGAATGGGGTAAATTATATGTCATTTAAGAGGCAAGCAGGAGACCTTTTAGTGGAGGGAAAAAAAGGGGAGCTGAGAAAAAAAACAAGAAGTTTACCCTCATCACATTTGACTAAAGGAAGGAATAAAATGCACACTCATGTTGGTATGAAAACCTATCTTACAGTACAGGAAAGTAGGGGAGAAGGAGATAAGCATGGGGGGGGATGATGGAAGGGAGGGGAATGGGAGGAGGGAACAATTTGAAATCAACACTCAGGGAGGGACAGGATCAAAAGACAGAATAGAAACAATGAGGGGCAGGATAGGATGGAGGGTAATTCCGTTAGTATTACACAACACGACTATTATGGAAGTCATTTGCAAAACTACACAGATATGGCCTATATTGAATTGCCTGCCTTCCCAAAGGGAATGGGTGGGGAGGGAGGGATGGGGAGAATTTGGAACTCAAGTTTTAGGAACAACTGTTTAGTATTGTTGTTGCTACTAGGAAATAAGACATACAGTTAATGAGGAATAGAAAGTCATCTGGCCCTACAGGACAAAAGAGAAGATGGGGACAAGAGAAGGGAGGGATGACAGAAGAGAGGGCAGATTGGTGATAGGGAAAATTAGATTGCTCAGTGTATTGGGGTTGGGGGAGGGGATAAAAGGGAAGAAAAAATTGGAACCCAAAATTTTGTGAAAATGAATGTAAAAAGTTAAATAAAAATAAAACAAAACAATTATCATTTTTCTGTTTTGCCATATTAGCCAATCTGATAGGTGTGATGTGGAACCCCAGAGTTGTTTTAATTTGCATTTCTCTAATCAATAGTGATTTAGAGCATTTTTTCATATGACTATCAATAGCTTCAATTTCTTCATCTGAAAACTGCTTGTTCATATCCTTTGGTATTTATCAATAGGGGAATGATTTGTATTCTCATAGATTTGACTCAATTCTCAATGTTTTTTGGAAATGAGGCCTTTATCACAGACACTGTAAAAATTGTTTCCCAGCTTTCTGCTTCCTTTCTAATCATTGGTTTGCCCGTGCAAAAACTTTTGAATGTAGTCAAAATTATCCATTTTGCATTTCATAATGTTTTCTATCTCTTGTTTGGTCATAAATTCTTCATTCTCCATAGATCTGACAGGTAAACTATTCCTTGCTCTCCTAATATGCTTGTAGTCTCATCCTTTATGTCTAAATCACGTACCCATTTTGACTCCAAACACCATAAGATGTTGATCTATGTCTAGTTTCTGCCATACTGTTTTCCCAGCAGTTTTTGTCAAATAGTGAGTTTTCATCCCAGAAGTTGGAGTCTCCGGGTTTATGAAACAGTAGATTACGATAGTTACTGACTGCTGTGTCTTGGGTACCTAACCTATTCCACTGATTTATTTCTTAGCCAGTAGTAAGTAGTTTTGATGATTGCTGCTCTATAATACAATTTTAGATCTAGTATGACTAGGCCACCTTCCCTTGTGTTTCTTTTCATTAATTCCCTTGATATTCTGGACCTTTTATTCTTCCATATGAATTTCGTCATTTTTTTTAGTGAAGTTGATTTTTTGTAACCCAAGTGTAGGCCTTTACACTTATCTTAAATTTAATCTTACTAGATATACTCACTCCTCAAGACCACCTAGATTTTTTTGGATTTTCTCATATCTCCCTGCTTTGCATCATCTGAAGATTTCATAAACATGTCATCTATGCCCTCATCCATAAAAATAACAAACAGCACAAACCCAAGGGGAGAACCTCAGGACACATAACTAGAGATCTCTCTTTAAACTGATATCACATCATGAATGAGTTCTTTTCAGATCTGATTATTCAAATAATTTTGAATCTACCTAAACATACCACAGCCAGGGGTGTGTTGGAGCTAGCCCCAGCTGAGTCTAATTGTTAAATTTTTAAGAAAGTTTACACTTCAGAAATCAGCAAACATTATAAATCAGGGCTTGAGTTATTGTTTTGTTGATTTCTAGACTTAAGAAACTGATGGAGAAAATGTTAATAATGCTGATTGAACTTAAAAGTGCGTTGAGCTCTTTATCTCAGAAAACAGGATGATAAATGTTTACCAGCTCATTCCTGTATATAAGCCCACATAATTTCATCTGATTCACAGGAAGAGTTAGTCAACAAGAATTCATTAAGCACTTAATAACTACTTACTATGTGCCAAGGATTGTGCTAGGGTTACATAGAAAGAAGTTGGAGGGCCAGGGACATCTCTGCCCTCAGGGAGCTTATAGTCTAAGGGAAATACAATGTATAAACAAATACATACTTACAGGATTCATACAGAGAAGTTGTAAGGTATTCTTAGAGGGGAAAGTTCTAGCAGCTGGGGAGACCAGGAAAAACCTCTCCAAAAAAAGTGATGTTTAAGCTGAGTTTTAAAGGAAGGGTTAGGGTTAGGGTTACAATCAGAGTGCATTTAAGGTTAGAGTGCATTTAGGGTTCCATCTGCAGCTCTCCTTGGTTTGAACTCCAAGGAATATGAATCCCCTCTCCCCCTTTCCACTTTCCTTTTACGTGTTGTCTTTCCCCATTACTTTATAAGCTCCTTGAGAGCAGGGATGGCCTTTCATTTTCTTAGCACAGTGCTGGCACACAGTAGGTGCTTAATAAATGTTAGTGTACTATATGATACAGTATGGTATGGTATGGGGTGGGGTGGTGCAGTGTTGTAACTAAGAATTGAGATTTCAAGAGGCAGAGAAGAGGAGGAAGAGAGTTCCTAACATGGTAAAGCGATGAATTCAAATAGATCAGTGTAACTGGAAATTAAAAGTTGGTGGAGGTAAATGATGGGTAAAAGAAGGAAGATGTCAGTTATTAAGTATACAACTGATTTTATCTAATGTTTTGAAGCCACCTAGGTAGGAAACATCTACAGCACTGGTGTCAAACTCAAATAGAAACAAGGTCACCAAACCATACCTGAGGCAGGTGTGCTGTTTAATCTGGTGTTCTGGTCCTGTGTTTGACACCTGGATCTATAGCATTTCTTCGACCTACCTATGGAATAACCCTGTCAAGAAAGGAATTGATACTATTTTAGTATTAACCCATTCTTGATGAAATCACAAAGCTCCTAGAATGATCTCCATTTACCTTTATAGAGTTTCACAAATAATTCCTTTAACAATACATTCTAAAATGTTTCCAGTAATCAATCAAGATCAACCATCTCTTCTAGTTTGAAGCCTCTACTCCTTCCCCTCTTCCTTTAAAAAAAAACAAAAAGAGGGGCATTGGCCCTGCTGTAGCCTTGTGGCACCTCTCTATCATCTTTCTGAGATCACTGGCAAGGGCTCAGTAATTACATCTCCCAGTTCTTTAAGTACCCTGGGATATAGTTTTTCCAGGTTGGTTGACTTCAGCTCATTGAAGGTGGAAAGCAGTCTCTTACCAATTCCTTCCTTACTTTAGATTTCAAATACCTCTTAATCACTTTTATCCTGTCCTAGATTTTTTTTAAGTTCATGAGTTCCCCCCCAGACTGTAAGGAATGGATCATTTCTTTCCCTTCCCAACACCACTCTGGCATTGCTTTTAACCTTTTGTTTAAAAAAGAAATATGAGGACCACAGGCCAACTTTCTTTAAAACAAAACCCAAGACAACACTACTGCAAACAAGGTTATTCTCGTCATGCCGGGCTATCGGTCATTCGATCGGTCAGCATTTATGATGCGCTTTTTGGGTAGGAGGTACGGCGCTCAGCACTAGGGGTACGGTGAGCACCTGAACTCGCGCAGGTCTGTGACTTGTACCCGCAGACGGACTTGGGGGGAGGGGCAGGGATTGGGGAGGAAGCCGCATGCGCGGGACGTGACCAGGGGGCGTGACCAGGGGCGTGGTCAGGGGGCGTGACCAGGGGCGTGGCGCCAGCCCAAAGCTCCCCCGAAGGCTCCAGGCTCGAAGCGCAGAGGGAGGCGACTCTAGGGGGCAGCAGTCACCGGAAGTGACCGCGCGGGGCTGTTTGGAGTTTTCATTTCCTCTTCCGGGTGCCTTGCGAGCGCTCTCCGGTGCCAGTTTCTCCTGTTGTCTGGCTGGCGCAGGGGGTCTCGCTCCGGGTAGGCACGTCCGCGCCGTTGCAGGTGAGGAGAATCCGCGCACGGCCCGGGTGTGGGGGCGGGGGGAGCGGGGGAAACTCGAGCCCCCTTAGCCGCCCCCCGGCGGCCTCCCATTTCCCATAGGCCTCTGCGGGGTGGACGGGCCAGCGTGCCCCGCCCCCCGAGGCGGGTTGGAGGGGCTCCCGGACAGCGCCCAGGGAGGGGAGGGTTAGTTTTTTACGGGGTTCACCCAGAACGGGGACCTCGGGCAGGAGGGTAAGTCCCTTACCTCTGCTCAGTACCTCAGTTTTCCCATCTGTTAAATGGTGGGCTCTGACCAAGTGATGCCTAAGAACCCTTTGGCCCTGCAAGCCCCTAGCCCCAAGAATCCGGGGGTGCGGTTCTGACCACTCTGGATCGCACTGGGTTCGTGGGCTCGAAGATTTAGGGCTGGAAAAAGGATCTCAGAAGATCCTGTCATCCCTTCATTTAGGTAAACGACTTGCCCAAGGTCACACGCGTAAGTGACAGGTGGGATTTGAACCCACGGAATTACAGCAATCCACAGTCCCCGTGTGCACCTGGACCCTCGCTTCATTGTCCTTATCTGTAAAATGGGGAGATGAGGGTGGACTCCTTGGTGACCTTGAGGAGGCTTGCTGTTTAAAGACTACCAGAATCTCATGATTCAGACCCTGGTGCGATGTTAATTAGCGCGTCCTAGTCGTGGAAAGAAAGAGTCAGACCTGGAACTGATGTAATAGCACTGTGGTGACCTGAGAGTGCAGTGCCTTTCCACAGAAAACAGGTAGTATTTCCTAAGGAGAAATATCACTGGAGTTTGGGAAATAGCCTCCTGCTACATACCTTCCGAAAACCTTAATTCGTAAAGCCGAAAACCTTAATTCGTAAAGCCGTCTTTTGATTCTTTCCCTTTGCGCTCTCCCTTTCAGTGCCTCTTGTATCATATAAAAACACAAATTGTTACTAAGTTGCTCATCCCTTCTAACCTTATTGTGTGTCAGTATCATAACAAGTGTTTCATTGCCCTAGATGGAATCTCACTGACGACCCAGGGAACTCGATCCTGCTACTTCTCAGTTTGGGATCTTTGGCCTTTTACTCCAACCCTGGGCCCCCTAGTCAACCCTCTCCCTTTACGTTTCTTATTCTTTACCCGCTTACCACACTGATGCCGTACTTACTGTGAACACTCCCATTCATCCTAGGGCACTGCAGCTCAGAATTCTTGTGTTCAACAGACACCCTCCTCCTCCAACCCCAACTTCCCAGATAATTAGGACAGGGATCCTTAACATATTTTGTGTCATGGACCCCTTTGACAGTCTAGTAAAGCCTATGAATCCCTTCTCAGAATAATGTTTTTAGAAGTATAAAAAAATACAGAGGAAACCAAGTTATCTTGAAATAGTTATCAAAATATATTTGAAAAAAGAAATCACCACAAGTTCCTGGTTCTTAGGTTTATTCTATGGAGTATTTAAGAGGAAAAGAATTGGAGCTGCATAAGATGAGAAGGCAAGGAGATTGGTTCTATGTTCCTGTGGCTATTCCCTCTGATGAAGTCACAGCCCTTTAAGGATTTCAGAGTAGAAAAAGCTTACATTTATTTAGTGCTATGAGTTGCTGTTTGGATGGCTCATGTGTTTTAGAATGTAAGGTTGTAGTAGTGATTGTGGTTTTATTGTGGTGTAGTACACAAAATGGTGGTTCATAGAAGAAACAGTAATTTAAGATGAGTATAAGATTACGTGTCAAGGCATCATAGTATAGAGTGCCAGCGTCACAGACTGGAAGATAAAAGATGTGGGTTCAAGTTCTGCTTCTGATAGTTGTAGCTGTGTGACCCAGGGTAGATCACTTAATTTCAAGGTCTTTATGACTCTCTTAAGACAGCAAGTTGCGAAAAAGGTGGCAACTTTCATTTGAAAGAGTTTGCTCACATGGAAGTTCCATATTCCAATAAAATCCAATAAAATAAAATCAAAGTCCAATAAAATATAGGGATATGAACCCCTGTAAGATTGTGTGAACTTTTGATTAGCTTGTCATAAGCTTTTGATCTTGAATAAGCAAAGTCTTGGGTCAACAGGGAGGAATGGCTTGTCATCAAAGAACAGATGATTTAAGAAAAGTTTTATTTACTCAGATTTATAAATCCACAAGAGAAATCTGCAGTAATGAACTTGAGATTAAAGGACAAGATCTCTGTACATAGTCAAGTCTGCCCTACAAATCAATTCCCCAAAATACCAAATTGTAGCAGACAGCAAGAAAATGGGAGAAAGACATGTGTGACTTACAGATAAGAGGACAGATAGCTAGAAAAGATTATTTACTGATTTCTGTTAAGGTTTTTCTTTTTTTTTTAATTTTTTATCTTTTTTTTAATATATTCATTTTATTTATTTTTAATGCTCTACAATCACTACCATAAAACTTAGATTTTTTCCCCCTGCCAACCCGCACATTGCCCTCCCTCCCCAAGACAGCATACAGTTCTATATAGGATCTGCACATAAGTTCCTACTGAATACATTTTCATTAAAGTCATGCTGTGTAGAAGAACTAAAATAAATGGGAGAAATCATATAACAAACCAAAACATAATACGCACACACACACACACACACACACACACACAAAATGATCTGCTACATTCTGCGACTGAATTCCATAGTTCTCTCTCTGAATGTGGAAGGCATTTTACCTTAGAAGACCATTGGGATTCTTTTTTTTAATGTCCTTGCCTTGCTATGAAAATCCAAGTCTCCCAGAAAAAACTCTCACACACTGTGGTCGTTGCTGTGCGCAAAGTTTGCCTGGTTCTGCTCCTTTTGCTCAGCATCAGATCATGTAAGTCTTTCCTGGCCTCTCTGAAGTCTTCCTGTTCATCATTTCTTATTGCGCAATAGTACTCCATCACATTCATATACCATAATTTATTCATCCATTCTCCAATTGATGGGCATCCCCTTGATTTCCAGTTTTTGGCCACCACAAAGAGAGCTGCTATAAGTATTTTTGTACATGTGGGACCCTTTTCCATTTTTATGATCTCTTGGGGATACAGTCCTAGAAGCAATATTGCTGGGTCAAAGGGTATGCACATTTTTGTAGCTCTTTGGGCATAGTTCTGAACTGCTCTCCAGAATGGTTGGATGAACTCACAGCTCCACCAACATAGTGTTCCAACTCTCCCACATCCTCTCCAACATTTATCATTTTCCTGTTCTGTCATAGTTGCCAATCTAATCGGTGTGATGTGGTACCTCAGAGTTGTTTTGATTTGCATCTCTCTAATCAAAAGTGATTTAGAGCATTTTTTCATGTGATTATAGATATCTTCAATTTTTTCTTCTGAAAATTGCCTGTTCATATCCTTTGATCATTTATCAATTGGGGAATGGTTTTTCTTTATGGAAACAATTTGGGGTCTGAGAGTACTTTCAACTCTGACCTAGTAATTGAATAGGCTTTTTCCTTATACTGGTCTGGTGTGCCTAATTTTTTTTTTGCAAAGGCTAAATTTGTATTGCAGATTTGTATCTATAAATTGCAATACATGTTTATATCTAAATTTACCCTGTGAGTAAAAATTTTTTCATAATTATGACTTTTAATGTATATTATTAAGAATATTACCAGGGTAGGAAACTATACATAATGAAGTAATATATAGTCTTTAGATCATTTTTTAAAGTGAAGATTGATCAACCACATTTTATTTTGTTTTTTTGATTGATAAGGTACTTTGGTTGAAACCATGACCAGGTGGGCACGAATCAACACAGCACATAATAAGAAGGCTTTGAAGGCAACATCATGGGAAGATATGAAGAAGGGCTCCACAGAGAGAGTAACCCAAGATCTACAGCAGGATAAACACTTTCATTCCAGTGGTCTCTCCCTTAAGCGTGATGCACCCCAATCCAAAAACAAAAAGAAAACATCTTATACCAATCAGGATGTAAATGGGTTCATGGAATATCTAAGACAGAGTGGGAAGGTAACAGCAGCAGATAGCCTGGAAGTGAGAGAAGAAATAGCAACAGCTCTCAAAAAAGATAGTCGCCGAGAAGGAAGGAGGTTGAAAAGACAGAAAATAAAGAAAAATGCACAGGTAGGATCATTTGTGTTTGTTTTCTTTTAGTTCTTACTAGCCATCACCTATTTTTATACTATTATCATGGCATTCTCTCTCTCTCTCTCTCTCTCTCTCTCTCTCACTCTCTCTCTCTCTCTCTCTCTCTCTCTCTCTCTCTCTCTCTCACTCTCTCACTCTCTCTCTCTCACTCTCTCTCTCTCTCTCACTCTCTCTCTCTCTCTCTCTCTCTCTCTCTCTCACTCTCTCTCTCTCTCTCACTCTCTCTCTCTCTCTCTCACTCTCTCTCTCTCTCTCTCTCTCTCTCTCACTCTCACTCTCACTCTCACTCTCCCAGACACACACGCACACTCACATCAGTACTTTGGTGGATACATAACCTCATTGGTTAGAGTACTGCCTTCTCTGGTTTGCATTGGCCTGTCTATTCTCATCTGCTGTAATTTTTTTCCTTTTTATTTATTTATTTCTTAATTTTGTTTGTATGTATATGTATTTATCTATGGTTTTCAACATTCACTTTTATAAGATTTTCAGTTCTTCGCTGCCCCTCCCCACAACATGCAGTCCAATATAGACCATACATACGCAGTCACATTAAACATATTTCCACATTAGTCTTGTTGTGAAACAAGAATCAGAACAGAAGGGAAAAGCCATGAGAAACAAGAAAAAATAGAGAAAATCGTCTGCTTCCATCTGCATTCAGACTCCATACTTCTTCCTCTGGGTGTGGGTAACGTTTCCATCATGACTCTTGGAACTGTTTAGAAATTCTAACCTAGATCACTGTATCGCTGAAAAGAGCTAAGTCTGTCAGAGTTGGTCATGGAGCAGCGTAGCTCTCGCTCTGTACGACATTCTCCTCCTGCTGACTTCACGCCATCTGCTGTATTCTTATTCCTTCCGTAGAACATCATATATTTACGAGGATTGTCAGTATTTATTAGATTTATTTACTCCTTTTTCTCCAGAGTTCAAGGTGCAACTTAAAGGATACTCGTACAACTTAAGATGATAAATGCTTTTTAAGTGGTGAAACTATGAAGAATAGTTTCTGAATTGTTGGGAATTGTTTTGTCCCCAGCTGAATTCCTTTTCTAAGTATGATGTGAAGAGGACGGGTTACCTTCTCACTTGGCATGTACCAGGGGGCAGCACACTGCCAGCTCTGCAATAAGCTGATGGATTTCTTAGGTTGTCTTCTTTGTTCTTTACTTTCCTTGTATGTTTTGCCAAACTGTTTTCAAGCAAAACAATATTTTCTCATCATGACTTCTTGTTAAAGTAATACTAATAATTTGGATCTTCCTCACAGCAGTGTCATATGTTACATGATATGTAAGGATATGACGCCCAGTAAGTTTGATATTCCATGAATGCATAATTCCTGCATTTCTTATGGTAATAGTTAAGTGCTTTAAAATCTCATCATATAAATGAGAAAACTAACAACAGAAAAGTCCCATGTCATACTGGTTAGTTGCAGAGTTGGCATCAGAACTCTGTAGACTTCTGCTGTCTGCATTATATATGTCAATTGAAAACCTTATTGTGCATTATACTTTTTTTGAATAATATTTTCCCCAATTACATGTAAATAATTTTCAATGTTCATTTTAAAAATTTTTCGATCCAGATTCTGCCCCTCCCTTCTCCCTCCCCTGAGATAGCAAACATCTTGTGAAAGAAAATGCTGCCTACCAACCCGCCCCCCCCAAAAAAAAAACCTAAAAAAATAAAAGTGAAAAATAGTATGCTTCAGTCTGCATTCAGACTACCCATCAGTTCTTTCTCTGGATCTATATTATGCTTTGAAAGGGAGTTCTGCTAGTGGCACTATATTAATTTTTAGAGAACTTGGGAATATCTGTTATACCATACATAAATGTGCAAATGATACTTCCTTTTCATGACTAGTTGTTCTATAAGTACTTATCACTTAGACTTAAATTACAATAAGCTTCCAAAATACCTTATATTAACACTAGGCTTTTATGCCATTTATTAAACGTGTTATTTTTGTTACATTTTCTAAAGGTAGAGAGCTTATATCCAGGCATCTTGAATTAGCACAGTAGTCAGGGTAACTTAAGAGTTACGGTTTGAGTCCATTAGTATTATCTTGGTTAAAGTCTCCAGCTTTCTGGGCTTTGGTCTCTTCAACTGTAAAATTAAGGAGGTGGGTGTCACATGATCATTTAGATTTAAGGGGTTCCATGAAGTTAGAAAGTTTCTTATAACTGTGTATTTAGAGATGACACCTAAGGAACTGTTTCCCAAATGGGCGGATTTGAGTAGACAATTGTAAGCATTCCTATTGTAATTTGTTACTGTTCAGTTGTTTTAGTTGCATCTGACTCCTTATGACCCCATTTTGGGTTTTCTTGGCAAAGATACTGGAGTGGTTTGCTATTTTCTTCTTCAGCGATTTTACAGATGAGGAAACTGAGGCAGAGAGGTGTAAGTGACTTGCTCAGGATTATATAGCTAGTAAGTGTCAGGAGCCAGATTTGAACTTGGGAAGATGAGTCTTCCTGACTCCAGACCTTGCACTCCATACACTGTACCACCTAGCTGCCTTCTTTTATTGTTAGGAGAGATAAAACCCATTATTTTTAAAATAAATTTTAGAAATCTAATTCATATTTAAGCTTGAACATATAACATAAGCATTAAAACTTTACATTAAACTTAAAACAATATGTTTATACAGCCTTTTATAAATAGTGCATGGTTCTTGTCATCTATGTCCGTTAATAATTCTTAATATTCCATAACAGGGTCAGTATTTCTGTGCTGTAGAACATTAGTGTGCATCTGCAGCCTTCAGGCTAAATCCTGCCAACTGCCCATTTTGGGGTGATCCAGGAGCTAAGATTGACTTTTATATTTTAAAATAAAGTTTCATGGTATTTAAAAATGTAAAATTCATCCTTTGTTCACATTTTTACATAAACAGGCGCCTGGCATGATTTGGCCCCATGGGCAGTGGTATGCTGACCCCTGCTATAGAAAATTCTAATCTGACACCAAGTATAAATTTTAATGCTGCGAGTGAAACCATTCAAGAAATTCATCTTTGCTGATGAAGTTTTAAAGGTCATGTCATCTAAGCACCTGCATTCATCAAGAATCTGAATGTGTTGAAGTGACAGCCGAGCTTTAAGCAGCAGCCACTTCTTTTGCAGTTATACAAAGGTTTGGTTTTTTTTTTTTCCCCAGTAAACTAATTTATTCTATATTGACTGGAGAACTGAAAAGCTCATCTTCTCCAATTTGAATAAACAGGAAGAAGAAAATGAAGACTGAGTTGGCTTATTTATAATATTCCAATTCAATTTTTGATACTCCTTTTTTGCACTTGACATAATTTTTGTTCTGGATGAGACCCCTGATTTTATTGGTATAGCCAGCTTGTCGTGAAAGAGAGTCTTCTATCAGTGAAGGTCACCACCTGTTCTGCAATTTAGTTGTCTTAGAGAATAGCTGAGGGTACTAAAGGGTTAAGTGACTTGACCAGGGTTACATAGGAAGCATGTGTCAGAACTTAAACCCAGTCGCTTAATCAGTGTGCCAGCTGTGCTAAGCATTGGGGATGCCAAAAAAAGGCAAAAGACTGTACAGTCTTCAAAGAGTTTACCAATCTAATGAGAATCTTGCTTGATTCTTGATGATCCAGGTCTTCTTGATTCCAGGACTGGCTCTTTGTCCACTACATCACTTGGCTTTTATTTTACTTTGATTTCTAAAATTCCACCTTTCACATTTGTATCTAAAATAATTAAAAATTCGTATGTGAATTTAGTGATAAATGTTTGTTGCTGAGATCTGAATGACATGGAGATGGGAGGGTGCACTGAAAAAGTGCTGAACTTACCCATGGGACTTGAGTTCAGGGCCAAGCTCTGCTACTTATTGCCTGTATGACCTTGGGCAAACAAGTTAATTTTTCTGGGCCTTAGTTACCTTTTCTGTAAAATGAGGAGTTGGACTCATGTCCCCTCCTATTCTAGGACATGAGTCCTACAAATAAGTTCATTGCTCTAGGTAAATAAACCCAATTGTTATTTTTGTTCCTGTGAGCATGAATATATCTTTTCTTTGTTACATTGGAGAATACATACCTCCCAGGAAACAATCATTTCATTTTCTGAAATAGTTATAAGATTAATTTTATGAAATATAAAAATAAAACGCTATTTAAAAAGGTATGGCATATATCTTCTAAAAATGAAAACCTGTGTCTATTTCTGAGCCGTGATCAGCATGTATTAAGGTTGTATCATACTATAATAATATACTTTAAGGAAAAACATGATTAAATTAAGTCATCTTGACTAGTAATTTGAATCATAATTCACTTTGATTTGATTTAAATCAAATCTCTCCTAGTTAGATGAAAGTTACAAATGTTGTAAATGCAGATTTTTAGAGCTAATACATATGTCCTGCAGTGAATTCAGATTTCTTAACACCACATCCTTTACCAAATAGTTTTTTGTTTCATTGACTACAGCTTTTTATCTTTTGTACCCTGGTCTCTGAGACTCATAGGCAGGATGTTTTGAGGGTTAAAATTTTACAAGCAGTCTGAGAACCTTCAAAGGGACATTATGGTATATTTAAATCTATAATAGTAGCTTTAAGGTTTACAAAGCTTTAATTTAATATCATCTGATGAAATTCTTGTAACACCCCTGTGAGGCAGATGGTATAGATGTTCTTATCCAGTAGTATGATCCGTAGATGAAGACACTGAGGCTTTCAGAGGGTGAGTGACGGTGTCAGCATTCAAACCCAGTCTTCTCCAAGTCAAATGGTGTTCCAGTATACCATGATGCTTATTTTATCAAGTTGAGGTTTATGAGAAAGAAGTTAGATAGTAAGGTGAGAATGGGCAAGTTTTTAAAGTATCAGTGATAGCAAAGAATGCTGCCATTTGGTAAAGTTTGTGTTGATTTTTGTTTGTTTTTTTAACATTTTTGTTACATTTTGAGTTCCAAGTTGTCCCCCTTCCTTCTTCCCAACCCCACATTAAAGAAGGCCAGCACTTGCTGTAGATATGTGTGTGGAACTGTACAGTACAGTTGCCCGTTTGTCAGTTCTTTTTCTGGGAGTGGAGAGTATTTTCTTTTATATGGCCTTCATAGTTGATTTGAATGATCATATTACTCAAAATAACTTAGGCATTCACAGTTATTCCTTGAAGAGTATTTCTGTTATCTATACAATGTTCTTTTGGTTCTGCTTGTTTCACTGCATTATTTCATGCAAGTCTTTTCATATTTTTCTAAAACCAGACTGTTCATCATTTATTTTTTAATGTAAATTTAACTTTTTTAATTTTTCCCCAATTATGTGTAAAAATTGTTTTTAACATTCTTTTAAAAAAACTTCGAGTTCCAAATTCTCTCCCTCCGTCCCCTCCCACCCTATTGCAAAGGTAAGACAAAAGTCATCCAAAACTTTTCCATGTTAGGTTATGAAAGAAAACACAGACAAAAGAAAAGGAAAAGCATGCTTCAGTCTGCGTTCAGACTCCATCACTCCTTTCTCTGGAGGTGGATAGCATTTTTCATCATAAGTCCTCCAAAATTGTCTTTGTCGCTTGTATTTCTAAGAATAGCTAAGTCATTCACAGTTGATCATCGTACAGTATTGTCATTACTATATACAATGTTCTTCTGTTTCTGCTCATTTCAGTTTGCATCAATTCATGTAAATCTTTCCAGGTTTTTCTGAGAGTATCCTGTTCATCATTAGCACAATCTGCTCATCATTCTTAAAGCACAGTAGTATTCCTTCATTTAGTATTGTTTTTAACTTAACTTAAGAATTTAACGTGTTTTCATCTTCTCAGGTTTGTTATCATTGCAGAAAGCAAGGCCATGGAGTTGCAGACTGCCCCGCTGTCCTTGAGAGTCAAGATATGGGCACTGGAATCTGTTACCGATGTGGGTCCACTGAACATGAAATAACCAAATGCAAAGCTAAAGTAGACCCAGCTATGGGTATGTCTTTTCACTTTCTTCCCCCCAATTAGGAGAAGGACAGGGGCTCGGCATGGTGGTGCACGGCTGTAGTCGTTGGTGCTAGGGGAGGTTGAGGGTAATGGGTCATTTAAGTTCCAGAATTCTGAGCTGCGGTAAGACTAAAGTCCGTTAAGTGCCCACAACAAGTCCAGGACCAAAACGATGAGCAGAGGGCAGCCACCAGGCTGCTTAGGGAGCCCGGGTCAGAAATAGATCTGCCCAAAGCAAATAAAGAGGTCAAGGCTCCTGTACTGATCTCAGTGGAGTTGGATTTTTAAGTGACTACTATATTTCCAGCCTGAGAGAAATAGACCCAATCTCACAAAAGAGGTGAGTGGTAGGAAAAAGAAGACAGATGTTTCCATACTGGTTTTTGATGATTGAGATTTCTTACCATATACTTTGAAAACATAATGATTAACTGGGCATGGTGGTGCATACTTGTGGTCTCTGTTCTTAGGGAGGGTGAGGCTGGTGGTTCTGGGAACTTCTGAAGTTCAGTGGGCTTAGGACATGTCAGGTGTTCACGCCAAGTACTTCACCCAAGTCCTATACCAATATGGTGAGCCCGAGGAGCAAGAGTGTGTAACCAGGCTTCGTAGGAAGGAGTGCTCCTGTGCTCATTAGTAGTGGCATCAGACCCTTGAGTAACCCCTGAATTTCCAGCTTGGGTGAAATAAGAGAGATCCATTTCCCCACTCCCCCAAAGTAATTATTCAGGGCAGGCTGGGTAAATTTCACATTTTTGGACATGGCCAATACAGGGATTTGTTCTGCTTAACTATATGTCCTTGTTAAAACTATTTCTTTTTCCTTTTTCTTTTTTTCAGTCAAGAGGGGGAAGTAGGAGGAAGAAAAAAGTAAATACTTGATAATTTTTTTAGAAAATTATATATAAAATTATTTTTAAGTTACTTAATAAATTTGTTATGAATGTCCTAAGTGAACCAAACACTGAAATAATTTTGCTTCCATGCAGAATATGTTTAAATAATGCTAGATTATCTGTAATGTGCACTTATGAGCATGAATAAGACAAGAAATACTTATCTTTACAGGAGAATTTCCTTTTGCAAAATGTTTCATTTGTGGAGAGATGGGACACCTGTCTAGATCTTGTCCTGATAATCCTAAAGGACTTTATGCTGAAGGTGAGAGCTGTTTTTGGACACAAAATCAGACAGATGGTGATTAAAAAGTTGGAATGTAGCTTTCCTTTTGAATAGAACATTTAGTGTTTTGTAAACTCTTGGAAGATTGATTCTTTTCTGTAATATATATGCTATAAGCAGGAAATGGTAACATCTTCATATATTAATCAATTCTGTGCAAAGCAGCCCGAGCATATGTATCAACCTTTTCTGGTATACTTTGATATAATTTGTGACAGTATCATGTAGATTTTCACTTTTCAGTGTCGTTGCAAAGGCAAACTGCATCTGTCAGCTAATGTTAGATTTTTTTCCCCATAAGCGTGTTCTTGTGGTTTCATATGCACAAATTTTTCACTCCTTAAAAGCAGACTTAGGTTTTCCTTTTTAGAAAGTTTACACAAATGTTTGGTTTTTGATGATGGTTTTAGCCAAGCTGAAATAAAGTATATATCTTGTGAAAAATGTGTTAAATACAGTTACTTTTTAACATTATAAGAATTTGTCAATGTTTATCACTTTAGTTTTTGTAAATGTTAATATATTTTATCTTAATGGTTTTTGAGTTGACTTATATTCATACTTTTAATTACTCATGATTAAACCACCTCGCCACATCTTTCAATAAAAGTGAGAGTGGTTATAGTTGAATGTAGGGGTTTTCTTCCCTCCCTATAAAAGATCAGATTTCTAAAGGCTTCACAGAAGAGTCCAGGGAACAGATAATAAAGCATAACTCAGGGCAGAGAAATGGGGAACTCCCAGAATGACACATTATACTCATTGTCAGATGCAGGCAAAGTAAAGGCTGGTTTTGCTGAATTTTTTTTTTTTTTCACTTGGAAGAATTTGAGGAGAGGGGAGTATAGGGGGTTTGAAATGATCAGTATAAAGACAGAAAGTAATCACTTCATGTGTATGTGTGTGTGTGTTTGTGTGTGTATCCACAGATAAGTGTGTACATATACACATATTGTATGTATGGATGGATACAATACACATCCCTCCTATGATACAATCAACTTGTGAGGTAGATAGGGTAACCTCTTTTCTGTGTGTATCACAAGACAGACTTTGACAGTGCTTTGTAAAATTAATAGTTATCCAGAGGTAAGGTGGATTGAATTTTTTTGTTCCTTCAACAGGTGGTGGTTGTAGACTTTGTGGTTCTGTGGAACATTTTAAGAAAGATTGCCCTGAAAATCAGAATTCAGGTGAGATCTCATTTAAAGTTCCTCTTTTCTTTAGTGCTCTCTATTACTGGTAGCTGCCACTTAGAGACAATGGAATTTAAATAACACCATAGTTTCCCACATGCATGTCTTATTCTCTTACCAATAAATTTTGACTCATGAATCTTTTACATTACTGTAGTTAACATTGCATGTGTCCATTGAAATAATTAATATGCATTTTCCGAAATGGTGGGGTGTGTGTAACTAAGTAAACAGAATTGAATTGATCTTTCTTTGAAAACAGCATTACCTTGGAATATGAAAGAAAGCGTAAAGTTATAAATGTCAGTTCCCATTGACTTACAGTTTTTTCAATAATTGAAGTGCTTAGTAGAAATCTCTTGAAGACTAAAGACTTCGGACTATAGTGAACACTCTCTTGATCCACACAATAAGAGCAAAGGATATTCTGGTTAATAGTTAAGTTTTTTTTTAATAATTAGAAGGTATTTCAAGATCTCTGCCAGTTTATAGATGTTTCCACTGACTAGAATCAGAAATGAGTCATCTTTTGTCATATATGCTAAGCTTGCTGATGGCCACAAGTAATCACTCGTGGATTTTCAGTTTTCCTTATACTAATTCTGACACTAAATGGTTACATGGAATTATGACTAACTGGTCTGAAAGTTACAAACCACTTGGTTATGAATGTCAATGGAGAGTCAAGCTCATTGAAATTCCTATATAAATAAAATCCTTATTTTAGCAAGTAATTTTCTCTCTCTTTTATCATAGTTTAAGAGGTTGACAGATTGATTGGCATGGCTGTTAAGTCTTTATTTGGTCATCCTTTGGTAAAGATAATAAAATAAGGCAAAAAACCCCAGATATTATAATGAAAAAAGTGAGATACCTGTCTAATCATAGTGATAAATTAAACAGTTATTAAACCCTGAATGGTTTACTACTCCTTGTACTTGTGAATTGTGCAAGAATCTATAGGAAAGGTGAATTCTTTCATTAAACTTATTCACAGTCACCTAAAACTTTAAATCCCTGGCACTACTTAAGGCAAGATATTGATTCCCTAAGAAAAAATTAGAGTAAAAAATACAAGAGGAAAAGTCAGATATCCAAGGTTCCTCAGTTTGAGGTGTTTTATGTAAACCTGGAAGTGGAGCTTTGAATAAATAGTTCAAGTGCAGAAATGGTAAGGATAGGATTCTCTTTAAATACTAAAGATATTACTCATAAATATTATCTGATCAATGATTGTCTTACTGGTTGTAAGACCAGTCCTTGTCAGTGGTGAAAGCCAATAAGTACCAACTATGGCAAGACTTTTATAAAAGGCATAGGAGACTTTTCATAGTGTGTTTGTATGGAATAGGAAGCTCTTAATGCTGCTTGTGAAGGGAAGCAGTCCAGCATCATCACAGCCTAGGCATCCTTTCTGTGGTCAAAATATAGTTATAGGTTTCATCCAGTCCCCCTTCTTCAGAAGGTTCTGGGAACTCCAAATAGTAAACCAAAGACTTTAAAGAAACCCCAAATCCTTGTACCAACTAAATATGTCTGGTAGCCCCTCGTTACTCCCCCAACTCCTGAAAATACTTTAATCCTGAAGATTAAATCATCTTCACAGCCTGGGCACCTCTTCACAGCTGAGTCTGGGGGAAAGTGAGACTCTACTGCATCTTCAGCCGTGAGATTAAAGTGATGAAGTGGAATGTGAATGCTCCCTCCTGGGAGGATCGCCACTTCCAGAATGACAGGAATGACAGGCAGATGGTGTATAATTTCACAGGTGGAATCTCGTGCATTTAAAATTGATGCTTTATAAGCCTTGGTGTTTACAGACTCTTGGAATTCATTGACTCCCTAATGATGAACTCTGGGAAAGAAAGAAAGAGCCTTCTCATCAATTTGTGCAATGCAAAGTAGTTGCTGCATTTCCCTAATTGGGAAGAGAAATTGCCTGTGGTACTCCGAAATCAAGAGTTATAATCAATTACAGAAATGCACACTTTCCTTTAGCAGTGGAGTCTTCCCGCCTTGTGATTATTCATGTCAAAGCTAGTTACTTTACGAAGCCTGGGAAGCTCCCAGTAGCTGTCTTCATTGTTGGTTTTTCTTGAATTCTCTGTCTTTCCCTTTTTTACAGATAACATGGTCACAGTTGGTCGTTGGACTGAGGGGATGAGTGCAGATTATGAAGAAATTTTAAGGGCTCCCATACCACAAAAACCAAAAAAATTAGCAGCCAAGGTTGTTAACTTTTGATAGCAGACACATAACACTTTTGAGTGTTATAATTTGAGAATAGTCTGAATGTATCAGAATTCCTTTTCTGGAGTTTTGTGCACTGAAGAAGAGTAACACCAGCATTTGATGCTTAAATTGGAGTTCTGGGGCAAACCTAGTTCTTAACAAAACAGCACTTGCAAAGCATGAATGATACCAATTGATAAGAATCTTGCTTTCTCAAAAATAATTAAATAACTTGAAGTCAGAAAATAAGACCTTCTGCATATGGAAGTGACCTTTTTATCTTTTTATAAAAGTTAAATTTCTTTATGTAATTTATTTGAGTACAATGGTATTTTAAGAGCCCAGGTTTTTTTAGTATCTTCAGATTTATTCTGATTTTGAATAATAAAAATTATTTTACCTATCATAGTACCTGTTGCCTTAAAATTTAATTCCTGACTAAATTTCTCTTTATTTGATTGCTTGTGACATTGTATTCTGTCTGTCTTTGGAAACAAGAACCTTCACAAAAATGGAAGTCGGTCTGTGCCTTTTGGAGAAGGGAGAGGGATTATTGGGCTCACGGCTACTTTGGTATTGCTCAGAGGCGCTGAATCGTAATTAGCTTAAACCATACTGAAGTCTGTCAGCACCCGCCCCCTTGCTCCTCGTCCTTGATTTTGAAAGAAAGGCTAGCGAAGGAGCAGAGCAGGTGGACAGTTCTTTGTTGTATAGAGCAAATGGAGTATAAAACTCAGCGGTGTGATCATGTGTTTGGATGAGTCAGGGTGAGAGGGAAGCAGCACCATAATGGAGTTAGAACACTAATCAGGGAGACATTAGATCCTTTGTTTTATTTGATGAATACATGCATACTTAATACATACATTTCACAAGACATAACTCCTCTATTGTACTGTATAATAGAGTGACTGGGATGGGGGGTTATGTATTTCATTTGAGATTTTTACCTGATTGGATACATTTATAACTAAAGGAAACAGCTGTGATTAGTTACTGCAGCTTTGCTAGCAAAATATTTACCAAATAAGAAAAGAGATACTTCTCACTGTTGTCATGTCTGGGGAACCAAACAGTGTTGGTGGTGGTGGGGTTGTTTTTTTTTTTAACAGACTTCACTGTTTTCTTTCTGGAGTAGAATGAAAACATGAGGATGGCAAATATAACTCAATATCTAAGGGCTTAAAGAATTGGATACCTTTTTAAAAAAAAAAAAATCATCTGATACAGCTGGACTGGGATAGCAGCAGCCACCTTGGGAGCTAAACACTAGATTTGCTTTACCTGCCATGGAAGGAGCAAGATACTCCTGTGTCACTTGAAGCTCTGTATTTCACTGCCCCTCCAGACCCTTTGCTCTCTTGTTCAAACCCCAGGGCAGAATGTTCTGTTCTGGTGACCCCTTCCTTTACATTTTAAGGTAATTCTGACCCTTGCTTGTAAAATAATCAAAACTACTTTGTAGATGCCAAATATCTTATTTTAAAATGGTGAATCTCAGTTTTTAAAAAATGACTGTTCTTAGGAATTCTGACAGGTCCTGAATAATGTGTGTCTCATGAAAGGAACTGTGCGTGAATGATAAAAGGCCCTGTAACTCCTGTGCTAAGTGTGCTTAGCCTCGGCCTCCTGAAGGAAAGGGCAAACCACTGGCGCTTGTTTCTTACTCTTAGTGAAACCTTCAGTTCAACTGATAATGATTTCTTTCATTGTGTTGATTTGAATGTGATGGGTAGTCACAGAATTTTAGCTTTAGAATGAAAATAATTCAGAATTAAATACTTTGTACATGCAAAGCATTATTCAACGAGAGGGGGAATGCAAGTGATTAAATACTGCTACTGCTCCCCCTCCTTGGCCCTGACCATCTGATCTAGCCCAACTCCCTTGTTTTCCAGATGAGGAAAATGAAGTCCCAGAGAGTATGACTTACTAACAGCAGCCCACCTTTTGGGAACTCTTTTGCACCTTCTCTCTCTCTGTTGCATTGACTTGCTTAGGATTACCCAGTTAGTGGCAGAGTCAGAACTAAAGCCACGTAGGTCCTTGCGTCAAGTTCTGACAATACCAGTACTCAAGGACACGATTTTGTTGTTGCAAGTATAAGTACTTCTAATGATGCACACGGTAATGTCCTTTGCCTTAGCTTTGGCTGTTTCCCCATGTGTGACCAACTGGTGATTGATGAGCCACTTGATACATGGACTGAATGTCTGTCATCTTCTAAGAACTAACCTTTCCAGCTTGTGGGATGTGCCAGGGCTGGGCATTTGCTGGTATGGATTCAGAGAATTCAGGGGTATCAGAGAAGGACTTGAGTAGAGGTCTACCTCACGACTTCAGTACCCTACCAAATCTCCTGCACCATTCCAAATACTGCGCCAGGTATATTATTTAGATATAATATTCAAATGGTTAAAATAAGGCATATTTTTCCTTTTAGTTGTTCTAATAGCCAGGGGTTAACCTGAGAAACTGGGGTGAATGAGCTAGGTCTGGGCGAGAAGTGGCAAGGGATCAAAGGTGTGATAATCACAGTTCTCATTTATGTGACACTTTTAAGATACTCAGTTTATCCTCACATTTCTGTGCCCTGGTAGACGATACATAACATCCTTATTTTACAGATTAGAAGGCACATGATGATGTTCCTGAGGTCCCACAGCTACTAAGTTGCGGAGCCAAAATTTGAATCCGATATGATGAAGCAGGAAGGATTGTGCCCCTTTTATTCCTATACTTACCCAGGCCTTACTTAGTAGGGAATGTTCCAAGACTGCTGATACTAATGAGTATCTAGCTAGAGTGCGTAAGGCTTTTCATAAGGAGAGTTTCATGAGGAAAGTCGCTTTATAACAGTTGAAAGGGACATTGTCAAATCAGTCTATCCAGAAACCATGTCTTAGAGGAATTTCCACCCTGAGACTCCCTCACACAGACACTCCTCTCCCCAACGCCCTACTCCAGTTGGTAACCATCTCTCATGAGAGGATTTTCAGAATAGTCTATCTGGCTGTATCTACAACCTCTTAGGCAAATGCCTAGCCACTGGAAGTAAACACTTTCCTTCTCTATAACCTAGAAAACTTCAAATAAACACTGCTTTTGTAGGGACAAATTACTCCACAGTGGTCCAATCCATCATCCCAGTGATTTTTTGGACCAAGATGCCAGTCCTTGGCCACCAGTCCCCTAAGTGTATGGTCTCCCTCCTTAGAATCAATCAGTAAACATTAAGCACCTACTGTGTGCCAGGCATTATTACCCTAAACTCTAGAGATACAAAAAGAGACAAAAGACAGTCCTTATCCTTAAGAAACTTGCAATTTGGCTAATTTAGAAAAGGAAAATGACAGATGTTGGAAGGGATGTGGGAAAATTGGAACCTTAATGAACTGTTGGTGGAATTGTGAACTGATCCAACCGTTCTGGAGAGCACTTTGGAACTATACCCAAGGGGCTATAAAACTGCATACCCTTTAATCCAGTAATCCAAGGTCTGTATTTCAGAGATATTTTTTAAAAGGAAAAAAGACTTTTATGTACAAAAATATTCATTAGCAGCTCTTTTTGTGGTGGCAAAGAATTGGAAATTGAGGGGATGCCCATCAATTGGGGAATGACTGAACAGTGTATAATTGTGATGGCATATTATTGTGCTGTAAGAAATGAATCGGATGCTTTCAGAAAACCTGGAAAGACTGACATGAACTGATGCAAAGTGAAGTGAGCAGAACCAGGAGAGCATTTTCTACACAGCAACAACAATATTGTATGATGAAAAATTGTGAATGATTTAACTATTCTCAGCACTACAGTGATCCAAGACAATTCTGAAAGACTTGTAAAAAATGCTCTCCACCTCCATGGAATGAACTCATGGGAGTTTGAATGCATATTGAAGCATACATTTTTAACGTTCTCTTTTTTTTATTTGGCCTGTGTTTTCTTTCATAATATTGCTAATGTGTAAATAAGTTTTGCATGACTGTGAATGTATAAATTTTATCAGATTGCTTTCTCAATGAAGGGGTTGAAGGAGGAAGACATAATTTGGAACTCAGAATTTTAAAGAATGAATATTAAAATTTTTCACATGTAATTAGAAAAAAATTTAAAAAGTGGTTAAAAAACAGCTCACAGTCTAATGAGAAAGACAACATGCAAACAAATAAAAACAAAGCAATCTTTATGCAGGATAAATAGGAAACTATTGCTAGAGGAAAGGCATTGGAATTGAGAGGTTGAGGCTTTCTGTAAAGATGGTACTTTAGTTGGGATTTAAGGAAACCAGAGAGGTCAATAGTCAGATTGGAGGAGGGAGGACATTCCAGACACTGGGGGACAGCCAAAGAAAATGTCCAGAGCTGAGAAATGGAGTGTCTTGTTTGTAGAACAGCCAGGAGGTCAGTGTCACTGGATTGAAGAGTATATATCAGAGAGCAATGTAAGACTGGAAAATAAGAGGGGGCTAGTTTACAAAGGGCTTTGAACACCAAATAAAAGCATTTGGTATTTGATCTTGGAGGCAATAGGGAACCATTGGAGTTTGAGTTAGTAGAATGATGTGGTTAGACCAGTGTTTTAGAAAAATCACTTTAGCAGCTGACTGGAGAATGGATTGGAGTAGGGAGAGACTCAAGGCAGCCAGACCCACCAGCAGGCTATTGTAGTAGTCCTGATGTGAGATTAGAAGGGCCTGCACTGGAGATGCATGTCAAAGGAGAGAAAGGGTCATATTGTTTGTTGTCCTTTGTCTTCAAAGAGGACCAAAATGATATCACCACGATAAAGTGAAGTTTCTGTGTGTCTGACTGGCTGAGCAGACCAATACGAGCTCGGAATGCTCTACCACAGGTTGAGCACAGATAGTCTCTATGAGTATTTGAGATGAATACTCCAAATTTTCACATCCTATGTTTACTTGGTGTCTCAGTTCTGCTTTGCTCATAGAGCACAGCACCCTTTCTGATGCGGGCACTCTATGCTGAGCGGTCCTGTGCCAGTGTCTCCCATGTTGCACAGTCAAATCCAAAGTTCTTGGGAGAGACCTTGAGAGTGTCCTTGTATCACTTCTTCTGACCACCATGTGATCTCCTGCCCCATCTGAGTTCTCCATAAAACAGTCTTTTTGGCAAGCGTATATTTTGCATTTGAACAATGTGGCCAGCCCATTGGAGTTGTACTCCTTGAAGCATAGTTTGAATGCTTGGCAGTTCAACTCGAGCACGGACTCCAGTGTCTGGTACCTTATCCTGGCAGGTGATCTTCAGAATCTTCCTAAGACAGTTCAAATGGAAGCGATTCAGTTTCCTGGCATGGCACTGGTAGACTGTCCATGTTTTACAGGCATACAACAGTATCAGTCTAATACCTCTTCTCTCCCAAACTTTTCTTCAGAGCCTCCCAAACACTGAACTAGCTCTAGCACTGTGTGTATCAACCTTATTGTCAATGTATACATCCCTGGAAAGTACACTACTAAAGTAAGTGAACTCATCCACAGCATTCAGAACTTCTCCATTTGTTATAACTGCTGGTTCCATGTATGGATGGTGTGGTGGTGACTGATGGAGCACCTGTGTTTACTTGGTGTTAATTATTAGGCCAAAATTAGCACAGGCAGCAGAGAACTGATCCATATTTTGTTGCATCTCAGCTTCATAGGCTGCACTCTGCAAACAGAAAATCATGCACCAGTACTCCTTCAACTTTAGTCTTGGCTTGTAGCCTTCTCAGATTGATGAACTTACCATCAGGACAGTAGTTGACCTTGACGTTATATTAGAGACATTTGCAAAGGTGAAATTGAGAGGCCTTGGAAACAGTTTGGAGTACAGAGATTGCCTTTGCTTTAGAATGTATATATCCAAGGTGTAGCACTACAAGTGCTTAAAAGTCATTCTTTCATTCATTTGTTGGCAAAGGATAATGTGGAAGACTAGATTGATAACTAAGTGCTAAAGGAAAAATTGAGATGGAGGGAAGGGTGTTTTCAAAGTGTTCTAACAGTGGAAAGGGGAAATCTTTGGGATTTTTTTCTGGTAAGATGGAGATATGTTAAAGGGAAGACTGAATGTGATGAGGACTTTATTTTAGGGAGAAGAAGGGTCAGACAGCATTTATAACCTTTGTTGCTCTCATAACTTGTTCCTTCTGTGTGTTAGCTAATGTAATGGTCCCTGGACATCCTGCCAGTCTGTTATTCTATGTATGTCTCAGTGACTGATGCTTTTGGCCCTATAACTGGTCAATTAAAAGTTTCAAGGCTATTTTAACATTCGTGATTTATCCTACACAAAAATTTTATCTTTTTCAAAACCATATATATGCACGTATGTATGAATGTATATATGTATATTTTCAGGAATACATACCAGTAAGGTTTTCCGAATTTATCATGAGTTTATAATGCTTCTGGGTGCTGAATGGCAGTCTGTTAAAGTTGATTGATAAATGAAGAAAGGTAAGTGAAGGAACAGAAGACAGGAGTTTTGAGAACCCAGAGAGTATCCAGGAAAAGGGGATGGTCAACGATACCAGATACCCCAGAGAGATTAAGAAGGATTGAGGACTGAGTAAAGGCCTTCAAGATTTAATAATTGAAACCACTGGTAATTCTTGGAGAGAGCTGTTTTACTTGAGTGAGATCAGAGAGAGGAGCAATGACAATTTTTAACAATTGAATATCTGTTATCAGTCCTATCTGAATAGGACTCCAGACATCAGTGAACATATCAATATGCTGATTTTTTTCATTTTATTAAAATTTTATTTTAATTTAAAATTCATTTTATTAAAATTCATTGGTCAGAGGTCATTGAATGCATGAAAAATATAAACCATATTCATTTCTCTTATGTGCCATCCTTGAGGAGACATAATATGGCTAGTTGACATCAGAGTTTTTGAAGTCATAATTTTCATCCTTGTTTGTGTAGACAAAAGCCACTAACCAGACCATTAGTACCGGCACAAGCAGTTATCACAGAACGACATCCAGCAGCCACAGAAAACATATGTCAAGAATACTGGGCTGTAGCAAGCTAAGTCACTTGACTAAGAGTAGAGGAATTAGGGGTTCAGAAGATCCGAAAATTTGGTTACTTTAAGAATCAGGGAGAAATACCAGAAATGCCATGCCTCAGGCAAAAGCTTTTAGTGTCAGGTTAGGAACGTCCCCTATGATTAGGACAGACATTAAATGAAGGACAACTGCTATCTGAAATCCTAAAAGGTAATAACCTATAATTTAAGGAGCTGCAACTGCCCTTTTGGGTTTCAATGGGGACCACTGACGGGCAGCTGAGCTGAGATTGTGGACTTGGGGGTGGGGTAGCACAGATTTTAAGCATGCACCAATGAAAATAAGAAAACATGTGAAAGTGAGAGCTGTTGTTGAATTATACCACCAGTACGACTTACTAAATTGTAGTAACACTGTTTTCCAAAGCCAAGCATCTTGAGCATATGTAAAATGGTCTCTTCAGTGGTCACTGTCACTTATCTCTGCTGGGCTTTAAAATCAGCCACTAATGTTACCATAATTACAAGGCCAAGAACCCTCAAAGAGAGGTGCTGTGTACTCTGATTGTCAGCTAGTTAATGCATTAGACCCCTTAGGTTAGGGGTTTATTAAGCCCTTCTGATGTTAAAAAGTGAGACGCTCAGCCCAAGTCCATCCTGATCCTTCCTGAGAAGGATCCGGTTGGAGGTATAAACATAAGGCCCTTTAGAAAGAACAAAGTAAGTTTTCACTGTTTGGGGACAGAAAGAAAACTAGAAGAGATTCTGTCTGGGATATGAGGAGCTTAGGAGGAGCTGAAAATCACAAGGAGGGGGCCATCCTTTGTTGCTAAGGACACATTGAAGACTAGAACTGACAGCATCTTTGCATCTGAGAAATACCAAGCTGGACTCACACTGTACAACTTACCAAACTTTTACAGTCTTGAAAAGGCTTCAGGAGGTGCAAACCCAAACACCATATTGTAGTTAAGGGCAAGCAGACAGGATTTGGAAGTCTCAGTCATATGGGCCATCTGACAGTATGAGAGGGCTAAAAAAATACTGCAGTATAAATTTGTGGTCTAACTGCCCTTGTATTACTAAGCTTACATTTTACCTTATATCAAGAAGTAATCCAAAAAACTTAGTTTAAGATTTTCAGAAAAAAAATTTAGTTATTTTTGGTTTATATTTCTGTGTCATTTCTTATTTTCTGTTTTTCTCCTGAATTTAACATGTATACAGTGACTTTAGTCTTTAATCACTATTTTAATTTTTTTTAATGAATCCAGAGAAACAGCTTTGAATAACTATTGATTTTATAAAAGCCCTGTTTAGAGATGCTGAGAGAAAATAATTTTAAAAAAAAATTAGAACAGGTATAGATTGGGAAGGTGTGAGGGGGTACAGGATTGGAACGGGTGGCCAACAGTGGCAGAATGCTAAGAAGAGGACCCTAACTTCCGAAGATGGTGAGAGAACTCAGGGAAATGGTTTTTTAGACTGTAGGGAGATGCCCCCAAAGAGGAGGGAGGCTCACCTGGAAAAGGTTGATTTGCCTGTAGGACCAATCCAATTCATGGATAGCTAGAGTAGAAGAATAAATGTCAAAAAATAAAGTGATAATGTAATAGTTCTGAAAGAAGAGTTCACTTAATGTTCTTTTACCTCTTGATATCACATTTTGCAGGTACTTTACATGTATATATAGCAATAGATACTAAATTGATCAGCCACCTTGAATATATATTAAATGACACCAGTAAGTAGTTCCTATTACTGAAATTGATTGAATTCCATTATGTTTTAATGTCCTCCTAATTTCAAGCTCTAAAAGTGTAATACATCTTGTCAGATGCTTCTGACATACAGGCACCTGCTGTTCCCATGAAACAATGTCATCCTATTAATCAACTATTCAGTTTCTAACCAGTCTTCATTTCAGGTTTTCCAAAGATGTAAATTGCACAGCAGTGACACTGTTATGACCATTTAGTTCTTTAAAAAAAAAATTAAAAGCATCTTTCCTGCTTCCAGAACAATTTACATAATACATAAAATACTACATAACAGTCAACCCTCAGTTATCCAAGCCACCAGAGTGGAGGAGGGGCAAGGTGGATCCAGTACAATGTACAAATAAACAGTCATTTAAACCTGACCTTGGAATATACACCCCACCAAAGATCCATTCTGGTGCCTCACTGTGACTTTGAAGTGATCCTAGGTTTTGGACGGCTGTGTCAGCAGAGACCAAACTCTGGCCAGTCTTTTAAGTTGTAAAGTCTTTCAGTATGGATCTATGGAAAGATGGTGTGTCTGTCATCCAAGGCCAGAACAGTTAAGGTTAGAAAGGTTCCTCACTAGGGGCTTGGCCACAGCAATTCATCAAAATGTCTGGTGAGGTGGGTATGGTTGTGACTCATGTAGGTGAAGGAAAGACCCACACCCACAAAATCATTGATCCCTGAAGTACTGGAATGAATTTCATGATTTTCTTTAGCATCTCCATGATTCCCTTTTACTTAGGCTAATAAAGAAGTTAGTTCCCTGGCCCACAAACCTGTTGGATGCCAGGGGAAGGTGGGCTCAAAATCAAAAACTGCTGCAAGTAATCCACAAAATGGACAGTCCACAAACAGACCACTGAGAGCTGGGCTATTTAAAATATTATTTGTTGATAAATCTGTCATTAGTTGCTTCTTCTATGAACCGGATACATGAAGTAGCTGTTTCCTCAATGGACCTTGACCAGCCACCAATATCTCCAGCAAAATAAGGTAAGATGGCAGAAGAAATTTGGTTCAAGTATGATACCTATTACAGAAAGAAAGAGGAAGGAAGAAAGGAAGGGAGGGAGGGAGGGAGGGAGGGAGGGAAGGAGGAAGAAAAATACATATAATAAATAATTATAATATGTAAATATTTATGTCTGTATAAAACATATGTGTATACACAGCATATATTTGAAGTCAAACTAAACAAATTCCAGCACTGCCCATGTCAAAAAAACACCTATCTGCCTTCAGAGTCCATTGCCTCTTAGGATGAAGTAGCAAGCTTCATTGTGGGTCCTCTGGAATTGTGATTGCTTACTGTGTTGGACAGTTTTTACATCTTTTAGAGTTCCCATGTATTTTTACGCCTGCCCTCCCTCTATTACAGAATTGAATTAGGAGATTTTTCTGCGTCTTCTCTCCCAAAAGCAAAACAGATCAGCAGATGTTCTAGCAAACTCACCGTGCAGGAGTTTCTGTCAACAGCCTGTATCAGGAATCCTGCACTTGTGATCTCACTTCTGTTGTACTGTGGAGAAGGTGGGATGGATGCCAGGGTGACGGACTTCATTGCTACTACGTAAGTGTTACTGGAGGAGGAAAGGAAGCTTCTTCAGTTGTCACAGAAAATTAAGACTATGTCTGAGTAAAAAGGCAATGATTACAAAGCAAACACTGTGCAGCAGGGGCCATCTTATTCAGAGACGCAGAACTTTAAAAATAAATATGTACCTCTTGAGGGTTTACAAGCACTTTCCCCATAGCAAAGGAGGGTTTAATGTAACCATTCCTATTTTACAAAGGAGGAAACTAAAAATTCAAGAAATCAAGGAGCTAGTCCATTTATACTTCTAATCAACTTCCAAGCTAGGATTTGAACTGTCAGGGTTTGAATCCAATGCTCTTTTAACTTCAACCTGTAGCTTTTATCAAGAACCAGATTTTTTTTGATCAGCAGTCTCCTTGGGGGTACATTCAAATATATGAAATAGTGATGGAGGTGAAAGAAGTGTACCGGAAAGGGTTTGCCAGTATTTTGCGCCTTTCTGCCTAGATGCTGCTGTTTCTGAATAGGCAATTTTCAGTTTAATTTTTATCACTGTGGCTTATAGGTGGTCTTTTTAAAAATTTCTCTGTCCCTTCTTGCCCACCTGTTAGGTGATGGTATACTTATAGATGTGATATGATGGTATGCTTGTAGAACCTCCACTAGCTGAAATAATTAACTTTAGCAAGTCATACTATGTAAAATAAACCCACCTAAATTATCAACACTTATATATGCTACCAACAAAACCCAGGAGGAAGAGACAGAAAAAGAAAGCAATTCCATATTACTCCATAAGTATACCAGGTAAATGTGAGCCAGGGGAGGAGACAGATGGACTCTAGAGAAGGATGGAGGAAGACAAGAGCATCCCAGGCAATTCTTCAATGGCCTTGCCATTTTCCCAAACGTTTATTTGCTTTTATTCTGTTCTTGTAGACAGTTGGAGTTAAGTGACTTGTCCAGGGTCACACAGCTAGTGAGTGAGACTGGATTTGAACTCAAGTTGTCCTGAGTCCAAGGAGGATGCTCTGTCCACTGAGCCCTCTAGCTGTCCCTCCTAGTATTTGTTTAAACAAACAAACAAAAACAAACCCAAAACCTTAGTGTTTATTTAAACAAAAAACAGGAGAAAGGTTAGAGTGAGTACCTCTGCCCAGTTGTCTCTTGGGCTCCTCTTACCCCTGTTGCTTTATCTCTATCCAAGTCAAGCTCTTCTCTGCACACTTCTCCTCTTCCCCTTTAAATCTGTACTCTTGCCTTCCTCCTTTAATGACATTCTCACTGGAGGCCTCCTCATTTTGTTAAGAAAGACATAAGAAAATGGTTTTTCATTCCATCAGGCTCCCAGGCGCAGTAAGCAAAGTGACCTCATGGGCAGATGTCCAACAGTAGTTTTACACTGTATTCTCAGGACGGTATTTCCATAATGGACAAAGTCCCCGGGGCAGCCCTCTGACAGAATGCCTCCAGTGTCCAGCCTCTGCCATTTCTGCTCATGCCATCCACCTTGGTCACCTTCTCTAAGATGCTCCCTCCTGATCCTCCTCTTAGTTCACTGTTTTCATCTCTCTTAGCTCTTCTACCATCACTTCTTGTCTGTTCATACTGCCATGCCCTCAGACCATTTATAGTTACTGACATTCATATAATGCCTTAAGTTTTGCACTTTACTTATATCATTTTATTGGAACTTCATAACAATCCTGCAAAGCAGGTGTTATTTTTTATTCCTGCTTTTTACAGATGGGGAAACTGAGGTGGATCAGGGTTGTGATTTGCCCAAGGCCCCATAAATTAGTAAGGAATTGTTTAAGGAAGGATTTGAGCCCGAGTCTGTCACAATTGTCTATGTACAATGTTATACTGGCTCCCTATGTTGTGTACCAATGAGATCTCCCACCGAAGGTTCACAGACGACTGTCTCACAACACTCTTGTGAGGACACAGAATCATAGATTTAGAGCTAAAAGGGACCTTAAAGACCATTAGAACTAATTCTCTCATTTTTCAGATCAGGAAATTAAGGCACAGAAAAGCTAAGTGACTAGCCCAGGGTCACAGAGCTAGCAGATGGGAGTCCAGTGTCCTGTGCACTCTTCACCACTTTAATCATTGTTATCAGCCCCATTTTACAGGTGAGGGAGGAACTGAGGCTCCTAGAGTTTAAGTGATTTGCCCAAGGTCACCCTGTACACCTCGGATACAGGACTTGAGCCCAGGTTCTCCAGCTTCAAATCTGAGGCATTTTTCGCAACTAAATGCTGCCACTAGGAGACCTATTACATTGTCTCTCATTGATTAATTTCTGCCCCTGTCACAAACATCTTTTATAAAAGCCATATCTCCATTTAAAACATGAACGAGGTAGCTCCCATCTATAGAGAAAAAAAGCACAACTGTAAAACATATAGACAAAAGGTAATAAGTATTGATCTCGAACACCTGGAAAGCTCTTGTCTAGTAAGAGTTTGCCTTACTTACAAGGAGACAAAGAATTGTGTATGGAATTCATAGTTACCACAGAAAGGCCAATAAATGACTCATCTGCCTTCACAAGCAACTCTGTCTGATCTAAGAAACCTTTATTTGCAGCAATGCCCTCTAGGGATGAGTTATGATAAAGTTCTGTAAGGTTCAGAACCTGGTTTGTGTAGGGCCTTGACACTGAAATACAACAGCAAAAAAAAAAAAAAAAAAAGGCAAATGGAACTTGACTATGACATATCAGCCAGTAACAGTGACAGCTTCCTCCTCCTAGAGAAATATACGAACTGAATGGTAGGGCTAAGAAGAGATTTTTGCAATCCGTTGCTTTGGCTCAAATGAAGTGTCTTTTAAAACATCCAGACAAATAGAACGCTATCTTATTTTTAAAGGTATGTAGGGCAAAAGATTTTACAACGTTTTTCAGAGATGTTCCTGTAATTAGTGATTCTATCAAGAAATTCTTCTATCTGACATAAATATTCCATTCTACAGCCTATTTTCTCTTCTGTACAGGGTAGAGAGGTGGAAGGAGGGATTTCTCGCAGGAATGCACAGCTGGTTCAATATTAGGAAAATTATCAGCATAGTCCACATCAATAACAACAACAGAATCATATGATCATACCAATAGATGAAGAAAAAGTCCTCCACAAACTACAACACCCATTCCTATTAAAACACTAGAACAGGAATCAACGGAACCTTCTTAAAATGATAAGTAGAATCTATCTAAAACCAAGAACAAGCATTAACTGTAATGGACATAAAGCCTTTCCAATAAGTTCAGAAAGAAAGCAAGGATGTCCATTATTATGACTACTGTTCAATACTGTATTAGAAACAATAAGACAAAGAAAAAGAAATTGAAGGAATAAAGTGTAGGCAGTGAGGAAGCAAAGCTCTCACTCTTTGCAGGTGATGTGGTGGTATACTGATGGAACCTCAGAGAGTCAACTGGAAAACGAGTTAACTTCAGCCAAGTCATACTATATAAAATAAACTCACATAAATTATCAACATTTATATATGTTACCAACAAAACCCAGGAATAGAAAAAGAGAGCAATTCCATTTAAAATAACTGTAAACAATATAAAATACCTGGGAGTCTACCTGCTAAGACAAGTCCAGGAACTATATGAACAAAATTACAAAACACTTTTTACACAAATAAAGACTGATCTAAACAATTGGAGATATATTAATTGCCCTTTGGTAGTCCAAACCAGTAAAATACAAATGAAAATTCTGCCTAAGTTAATTTACTTATTCAGTGACATGCCAGCCAAACCACCCAAAGAATTATTTTATAGAATATTTTCCCACATTTCATATGTTTATATGTTTTTGTGTGTATATATGTATATATTTGTATACACACATACACACAATATACGTATACATACAAACACACATGCATTCATACAAAATGTAAGAGGAGCTGGGGCTTCCTTTCTGGTGGGAAAATAGCAAAGGCTTCAGCCCCAGTCAGTCACTTTCAGTCAGGTTAGATGACTCTCCTGAGGTGATCTGCTTGATGGGAGTTGAAAGCAGTGGAGATTTTCTCATCCTTCCTACCAAGGGAGTGAAGAAAAGCCTTTAAAAAGACAAACACTGCCTGAAGGCTTCTTGGCTGACTGGGGAACTTAATCTCCAAGAGCTGAGATAGACTCTGGGGCAATGACCCAAACAATCTGAAATTACTCTCATAGAGAGAAAAGACCATGCAGCAGCTGCAATTCAGCAAACAGCTAGCAGCCAGCAGCAGGTCAGCCCCACCAGAAAGCCTCCCAGAAGTGACACCAGCTCCTGGAAGCTCAGTGCAAAGCGCAGACAAGCAGGAGATGCCAGCAGTTTACAACAGCAACAGAGACAGACGCGGGCCGCTCAGTAATCACCAGCCAGCAGTTGACAGCAGCGGTTCTGTGGGAAGCAGTTGCGGAAGGGTTCTAGCCGGCATGAAGCCCCAGGAGCATGAGTGGCTCTAGTTACACGTTTGCTTGTTTGTTTCCCAAAGGAGGTTTCAGTGGATTTCTAAGGAGGGTTTCTCAGAAGGAATAAATGTTGAACAATACAGAAAAGTATTGAACAGTACAACATGGGGCCTATGCAATGAGCTCCGTCTAGAAAGAATTCCATGAGCATCATTCCAAATCTGTGCTATTTCTACCTATGACCCCTGTGTCCTCTCCACGCAGATTCCTTACACACATGTCCTTTCTATGGGTATTCCCTGAGGTAGGAACCTGTGGGAGAATATACACTTTTGTGTGTTTGGGGAAATTCCCCTCCAGACTCTGTTTCTGATTTTCTGGACTTTGTCACTATGACTCAGCTGAAGAGACCCCCTCATCCTGAAATGTCCATCTTCTCCAGCAGCCTTCTTACCCTCAAACAGTGATGTCAAACTCAAATAGAAATGAGCATCACTATTCTACACATAAAGATCTCTGCTGCATAGTGATAGTTTTGAAATGTAATATTATCTATGTTTTATTGTGTTTTTAATTTTGTGAAATATTTCCCAATTACATGTTAACCCAGATCTGGCTGGACTCTGGAGTGTTGAACGCCTCAGGCAGCCCTACATGTTTGAGCCCTCTGCCCTAGAACAGCCTACTTCTCTCATTGACAAGTTCTTTCCAAGACCTCTATAATGGGCAAGGGCCTGGGCCACCTAACCTTCATCCTTCTGGCTCTACTTCTGAATTTCTGAATTTTGCCACAATACTCTCATGGGAGTACTTCATTTTAGCTTACTTTTTAGCTCCATTTTATGTGTTGTCTTTCCTCACTGGAATGTAAGCTCCTTGAGGACAAGGACTTTTTATTTTTGCTAGTATCTATTTTTGCATTTACAGCAGTGCCTGGAACATGCCTAATAAATGCTTGGTTTTACTTATGTTACTTATTAAGTAATTTAATTTTTTTCTTTGAACTAGTGCATCCTCTCATTGGTATGATAACAGAATTGTCGGCGTGGACTTGTGTGCTATGGTTTTGTGTAGATACTGATACAAAGCATGATTTGAACCTGCAGTAACTTTCAGGAGATCTTTGATTAAGAGAAGAGGTAACTATATAAATCTCTACTCTAACTCAACAAAATCCTGCCCTGATCTTTCATCATGGCATGGAGGTAACCTGGGATTCCCAAAGGCTATGGCCAGAGAATATAAATTCTGGTACCATTTACCAAATTCCAAAGGCTGTAAGTATAGGGCTAGAGACAGATTGTATGTGTGTCATCTGGGGACCAGTTTCCCCATGTTTAGAGAAGTAATTCATCACCAGGTTCGCTTCATGGTGATGTACTTTTTAGCCACAACTTATGAAGATTGTTTACTAATCCATAAAGGAGTTATGCTCTGCATTAGTAGAAGAAATTTCAGATCACCAAAGGGTTAAAATACAAGTACTTTAACTACCAGATATTGATTCTAAACTCTGATCTGAAATTAATTCGACTCAACACAAATTCAGTGTCTTCTCGGTGTAAGTAGCTGTCCTAGGTGCTGAGGCTGACCAAGATGAATAACACACATTTCCTGCTCCCATGGAGTTTATAACCTAGGAACTTCAGATACTTACCTATCATTGGCAGGTTTTCTTCGGGATACAAGGACAACCAAATCTATGGGTTTATTGCTACTTATTTTTGAACAGGTGATATAATATATTGTGTCATCATCGCTCACCCAGTCTATGACCTTACAAGACCTGTAAGTACACAGAAAAAGAATAAATACTTTATGGTCATAATCTACTCCTCAGAAGGTGTGGGCAAGAAATATCACTCAGTTAAAATATTTTTTGCAAAGTTGTTTGCTATATAACTATAAGCATCTATATTCATCTGCAAAACTCATTTCACTTTCCCATCAAAGAAAGCCTTCTTCAGACACATGTAAAAGGGAAAAAAACATAGTTCTTGCTTTCAAGAAATTTACAGTCTAAGAGAAGAGATTGTATATGTATACAGACATAAGACTGGATGCTATATTCCAGTAAAATTGATACAAAGAGAGCTCAGATGAAGAGGTCAATTTTTCTTTTCCTGAAGAAGGAAATGGATTAGGGAAAGCTTGGTGGAGGAGATAGCATTTAAGATGGCCCTTGAACAATTCTGAAAGGCAGAAGAGATGTGAGAGCTGGCATTTTAGGTGAAAGAAATGATACAAGAAAATATGGGACATACTGTGTTCAGGGAATAATAATTAGTCCAGTTTGGCTACAGTAAATGATACTTATAGGAAAGTATCATGAAATAAGGCTGACGAGGTAGACTGTGGTTAGATTATGGAGAGCCTTGAATGCTGAGCTAAGTTTATATTTTCCTTTATAAGAGATAAGGAACCACGAAATGGTTTAGAGCAGAAAAGTGATAGAAACAAAAAGTTACCTCAAAAGAAGATAAATCAGAATATTGCTCCATGAGAAACAGAAGTGAGGAATTACGGAAACTAGGGAAGACTTGTATAAACTGATGCAGAGTAAAGTAAGCAGAAAGAGACAATTTATATGATTACAGTATTGTAAGGAAAAACAACTTTGAAGAACTGTGAGCAATGAAATAACCAGTAACAAGCTTGAGTGGTGGTGACATCATGGAGACAGCAAGTGGAACATCCATTTGGGAAGTCTGGCTGTTAAAAGGACAATAAATCGGTAACAGTCCAAGCTGCTGGAAGCATCAAGGGAAGACTTTTTTTTAAGGACTGGGAGATATGAACATATGTCTAGGCAGAAGGGAAATAACCAGTGGAGAAGGAGAAATTAAAGATGCAGAAGACTTGAATATTTAAGATCAGAGAGTAAAAATGAAAAGAGAAGCAAGTTTTAGAGAGAGAGAGAGAGAGGGATGGATAGATAGATAGATAGATAGATAGATAGATAGATATCTTTCCCAACTGTGGGAAGTGTATTCTTGATGAAACAAAGGATAGAGGAAATTCCATAAGATAAAACAGATAATTTACATTACATGACTCTGAAAAGCACAAATAAAATGACTGCATCTAGGATAACAAGTAAAGCAGTCAAATGTGAAAACAATGTATCAAATTTCCCAGATAAGGGGTTGGTATCTAAGATATATAGATATCTAACAAATTTATAAAATCAATAGTCATCTTCCCCATAGATAATAGTCAAATGATATGAACAGTTCTTAAAAGAATTCAAAACCATTACCAACCATATGAAACATGCTCCAAATTACTAATGATATGGAAAATTCAAATAAAAATAACCCCAAGATTTCACCAGAGAACCAAAAAATTATCAAGGAAAGGAAAGTCAAAGATAGGAATAATCAATTTTGGAGGAGATGGAGACAAGATAGAAATACTAATGGAGCTAGTCATGGTCATGGAGCTATAAATTAGTATAATCATTGTGGAAAGCTTTTGGAATTATGCAAATCAAATGGCTAAAATGTCCATACACTTTGACTCAGAGATTCCACTTCCAGGCAAATACCCCCAGGAGGTCAATGATAAAAAGAAAAGTCTCATACATCAAAATATTTATAGTAGCACATTGGGTTTTTTGTTTTGTTTTGTTTGTGTACCAAAGATCTGGAAACAAAGTAGATTGGGGCAAAGTATAGATTGTCCACAAAATTGTGCTACTTGAATGTAATGGAAACAATCACTACAGAAAAACATGATAAGCTTTGATATGGATCTGATGTGAAGTGAAGTAAGCAGAGAAAAGAAAAATAATATACACAATGATCACAACAATGTAAATGGAAAGAACCAATGAAAATAATCAAACATCAAAACAATCAAAAGTGAATGTGGCAAAAATATAGAGAACAAACATACTCCTAAAGAAAAGAAATAAGATGCATCCTCATCCATCTCCTTTGCAGAGGTGAGATGTCCATGAGTTCGTTACATTGCATATATTTTGGATTTTTAAAAAATGTATTCATAAGTATTTCCTTTATTATTTTCAAAAATATTATTTGTTATATGAGAAGGCTTTGCGGGGGGATGAGGGAAAGTACCATGGGAGAAATTCTAGTGGTATTAGAAAATAAAAGATATAAAAACTTTAAAATGAAATATTATACAATTAAAAAGAACAAGCATAACTCAAAAGAAGAGATCTGAGAAGACACGTCCCCCAACACCTTTTTAGAGGAAAGGGGGAAGGAATCCATGCATGTAGAACACTGAACATATTGTCAGATTTTTTTAATATGTTGATCAGGTTTGCTAAGGTTTTTTCCCTCTTTTTTTCCTTTAAAAAGAATTCTTTCTTCTATGAGATGATTCTCTAAGATGAGGAGAAGAGGAATATGAAGGAGATTTAGGTGGTCAAAACAAAAGACATGAATAAAAATTTATTTTAAAAAATATGTAGGAGAGGCAATGATGGAAAGAGAAAGCTCCCAAAGGAAGTAGAAAGGGAAGGAATCAAAGGCACAGGTAGAAGATCCCTTCTCCCAACCAAACAGGGGGGAAAAAGAAGATGGGGGAAGACACTGGAATTATGGGATGTAGAGGAGAAAAACTGAGTATATTTGCATCCAAAAGCCTTGATCTCAGTGAAGTAGCAGGCAAGGTTGTATGCTGAGAATGCGATAGGTGAGGGTGGCTTTGGGAGCTTGAGGAGAAGGGGAAAAATTTGGTACACTACTGAGACGAATGTGATAAAGAGTCAGTAACAGCCAGTAAAAAAGATGGCAGTCAGAGGTTCCAAAGGATTGCCAAGGTAGACCTAGAATGGGTCTTGGAGGTCACATAAAGGAGGAAGTGAGTTTTGAGCAGAAGATAATGAGTTCAGCTTCAGACACTTCTATAGATCACTTTGGTGATCCTGACAAGTTCTGAGATGCTCAAAGAGTGGCTAGCCATGTTAGGCACTCCATTAAAAATAAAGATACTCTGACTAAACCAGCTGGTATGAGTAATTAGGAGATCAGGAGAGACAGAACCTCTGGTATTTTCTTCCTAGGAACAACTTGGAGAACTTGGAGATATTCCTACATAAATGCCTACATAAGGGAGCTGTGTGGAAGGCATTCTCTTTTCCCAGAGTGGGTCATTATGATGACATTAACCATGATATATTACTCTGGCACTCATGTAAATGTAACACACAACCCTAGAGAAGTTTCATTTTAATTGTATTAAATTGTCTATTACATGGTGTTAATTACAGTGAATTTTAGAATTTTTAAAGATTGGAGCTCTAGCTTATTAAGATTAGGAAATAAATAGTAATATTTAATGTAACACTCATAATATCCCTGCCAACCAAACAGGAAGCACACATTAGCATATCTACATTTAAATAAGATTTCTGCGAAGGCAGCATGGTGGAGTAGAAAAGGCACTAAATTCACAAGTTCATAGAGTCAGCGGTTTGAATTTTGGTTCTATTATTTTCTTTCTTCCTGTATTACCTTACTTAATCAGCCTCGACCTGAGTTTCCACATGCATAAAATGAGATGGCTGGATTAGATGATTCCTAAAGGGGCCTTCTGGCTCTAAATTCAATATATAGCTAAATGATGCTATGGTGCAAAAGAAATGGTTGGAAACCTACACCCTCAGGCCATCAACTTCCAGTGTGGAAAAGTACTCCCAGTTGGTACAGTTCACAGGGTACCCAACTACATAGTCTGGTATGTATCGTGTTGGGGAGGTCACTGGGATACTCCAAGTCTCTAAGATCATAACAGGTGCTAAACTACAGACAACTTGGTCATAGGTTGACAGAATGCTGTCAGATGAGTAATTGTCAATGAAAACAGGTGGAAATATGTGTCATGGTTCTGTTTACCCAAACACCTATTGCCTTCCTCATATTTTCATGAGCTGAAGAAGGAGGAGGAAGAACGAATTTTATAGCATTATCCCAACCTTCTTAAGTGGGGAAGCAAGAATGATATCAAAATAACTTGGAAACAGAATAAGGGCAATTAGATTATAATCTCCATGAGGGCGGAGAACCATCTTTTGTTTTTTGTATCTACCCCAAACTCCAGATACAGAGTTCTATGAAAAGCAGGCCATTACTAAATACTTGTTAACTAGACAGAGAACTATGTATTAGGGGGATAGAGTCAAGTTCTCTCCTCTACCCAAGTATGAACTGTGAAGGATAAGTTGATTTTTTTGAAAAGAGGAACAGAATTTGATAAAATGTTTTGTTCTTACAAGTAATGGGGGTCCCATTGAGGTCGCTTCATGAAGTCAGACAGGAGATCAAAAGCTAATGTAGCTGGACTTTCTACTTGCTTTTCTACCCAGACTGACAAAACATCCCTCTCCTCTAAGGTATGTATTTTGACCTGAAAGAGAACAGCATTAAAAAATTAATTATGGATCTACTAGTTAGGGCTCAAATCAAGAGAAAATCTTGCGTATGGCAAAAGCATCTTCCTAAATGATTAGGGGCAAAATAAAATACCAGGAAGCAAAGGAGTAGTAGTTGCCTCATTTAGAATAGTGCAGTTGAACAAGGTTTATTTAGCCCAGACTAGACACACAGATAGTCTAGAGGCAACATGGGGCTGTTCCAGTCCTCCTTTGCACTGCTCAAATTTCCCTCCTGAACAAATGAGGATAATCCTTCCTCCAGGAATTAGAAACCAGACATCTTAATGTTTCTCAAGATGTTGGACATGGTCTTTCTTTTTTCATAAGAAAATAATAAAATTTTATTTAGATGCTTATACATACAAATTTAGCAAGACTTGAAGTGTTTTTGTAATACATCAGCAGGAATTTACACACTTTGTTTAGACTTTTAAGTGATTTCTCTGTTGGATGCCCTGGGAAAAGGGAAATAGAACAAAGAAAATCAGCTTAATGCATGCAAAGTTTCAAAGCTGATTCTTTTGTTCATGAATAGAAACTGATAGAAAATGTTTATTAAATTAAAAAGTAGAATAATTTGCATAAGAATCAATGAATAAGCATTTATTAAGTGCCTACTATTGTGCTATACACTAAGGAAGAGTCCTATTTAGATGGAAAATAAAGTATGTGAGGTGGCATAGTGTGAAAAATGCCAGGAAAAATTGGCTTGTGAAGGGTTTTAAATAACCGATTTACTTGTCTCAAGTCTCTCCCCATTCCAATTCACTCTATGCCCAGGTACCAAATTGATATTCCTGAAGCATAGTTAACATAACTCAAGGAACTCCAATGGCTCATCCTTGCCCTTAGGATCAAATATACAAAGAGAGCTAGCTAGCTAGATAAATATATATATACATGGATATAGGTATAGACATATGTACATGAATTGTGCATGCATGTGTATATGTATACACATATATGTATATACATATTGACTCTACCCATGTTGTGAAGGGCTTTAACAGCTAAGGGATGATAGATAACTATAGATAGATATACAAATGCATACATATGCATTTATGTATATGCTTTGATAGATACACATATACAGGCATATATATTTGCATATGGGTAGAAATACAGATAGATTACATGTAAGAAGCTAGAAAGACATACGTATAAGTAACCTATGCATATATATGTGTATATGTGTATCTATCATCTGTTTAATGTTTAAAGTCCTTTACAACCTGGCTCTAGGCAGTGTGTGTGTATCTGTATACACACACATACATGCACAATACATATTTGTATGTCTATGCCTCTGTCTTTCTCTAGATAAGTAGATAAAAATATGTATTATATATTTGATCTTAAAGGCAAAAGTGAACAACTGGAATTCCTTGAGCAAGGCAACTGATTTTAGAATATCTATTTGGTAGCCGTGGGGAATGTAGAGTGAAGAAACTTGAGGCAAGTAAATCATTAGAAAGCCACTGCTATAGTTCAGACTAGAACTGGTAAGTGCCTAAATCCAGGCAGTGGCATGTGTGAGTGAACAGTGAACAGAAGAAATACCTGTCCATCTCTCCATCCATCCCCCTACACATGTATACACACATGTACTTACATATACATATACATACACAGGTGTGTATGAGATGTAGAAGGGGAATCAACAAGCCTTGGTACCTGACTGTATAGGGGCTGGTGAGTGAGAGGGAAGACTTGTGGATGGTTTGTAGGATGCACAACTGAAAGACTGGGAAGACAATAATGTCTTTGGCAGAAATTAGGAAGCTGCAATAGGAGAAGGGGCAGGTTCAGAGGAAAAGATAATGACAAAAAAGAGAAAGAAGACTTCACCCCCACCCCCCCCCCCACACACAAGTAGCTATGTCACCTTCCTCCTCTGTAAAACAAGGGAGTTGGCTCTCCAAGGCCCCTCTAGTCCCAACGATCTATTCTAAAGTTCACATCCACCTCTTTCTTTTTGTGTGTCCAAGAATAAGCCTCATTTTGGGGCCAATTCTTAGGCCCCTGCTCCTTCAGATAAAAGGACTTCTGCAGGCAGGTGGAAGCTTGACATCTACTTAAACATGAATCTGTTCTTTTGTCATTCTTGGTCCTGTGATTTTGATGATAACCAGAGATGTGAGTGTTGAGCTACCAGTGAGCCCTTGTCCCACCCATTTTCTCCATCTATTTCTGTGTGCTTTGAAGATAATGTTGAATTTCCAATCTTAAAATCATTCCCATGGTAACAAGCTGTGAGAACATAAACAAACATGGGGTTAAGACTTCACTGCAGGAATCAAGCAGATGGAAAAACTAGGCTGTGAAGGAGAAAAACCTTTATTTAAACATAAATATCTTCAATAAGAGAAAAGAGAAAATGAGAAACAACTACCAAAAGCAACTTGAAGGGGAAAAAAGTTATTTCTACATTTCTACCTGCCTGCCTTCCCTTCCTTCTATTTCCTCAGTTTACCTTAAAATACTTTATCGTTATTACTACCATAGCTCCTAATAGCTAGCCCTTGCATGACCATTTTAAGGTTTGTAAAACACTTTACAAATTTGATCTAATTTGCTCTGCAGAACAACCCTGTTAAGGAGGTGTCATTGTCCCCATTTTACAGATGAGGAAGCTGAGGAGAGAGATTCGGTGATTTGTCACCGCTAACAAGTGTCTGAGGCAGGATTTCACCTCAGTTCTTTCTGACTCCTCCACGTCCGTCACAATAGCCTCTGCATAACCAAACCACCTCAGAAAAGATATACAGAGTTTCCCCAAGGACCATAATAAAAATGAAAATACGGCTCCTGGAGATGAACCCAGTATGAACCTTGCACTGGAGGGCCACCTTCACATCCACTACACATGGGGAGTGAGTGGAATGGCTCCCATTGAACTCTTCTCCCCACCTGCCAGAGCATCCAAATGGTTCAAGGAAAGGGGAAAAAGGGAGCAGGGTTTTCTCTGGAGGGCCCCTCCCAACTCTGCAAGATCATCTTATAAAGCTTTTTCTGATTTCTGTTTATCTGGAGTAGGGGAAGCTCTGAAGAATGAGATGGTGAAAGTGACTGTCATTCTGCATAGGCCTGCCCCTGCCCCCAGGGTAACAAAGGGGCGGGGCGGGGGGGGGGAACGATGGAGGGGGAGTGGGGATGGGGAGGGGGAGGGATAGGGAAGGGATCCAGGTGAGCGAGCCACCGCTAAGCCCTAATTGTGTGTTTCCTTCATTCACCAGCATCGGCACCAGGTCTTTTGCCAGGGTGATGCTGGTGCAAACAAAGCAGGAAAGAAAGCCAGCCCCTCTATTCCCATTCACCTCCAAACACTAAAAAGAAAAGTCAGCATTCACCAGATGGAAAAGAGACAAAGCCTCCAAGAAAACACATTTATTTTCAAGCTTTGGAAAAAAAAATCAGAGATCAAGAAATGCTGTACCAGATTTACAGAGGCTGTCCATGGTTCCTAGTATTGAATTCTCTCCCTACTAATGTATCCAGTCTGAACCAGGCAACCTCATCCACTCATCTCCTGCTGTAGAACTTGTGCCTGGTTGGGTCAAGTGTATGTGTGCCATCAGACTCATAACGAGGGCAGAATGGAGTCTAGGGTCGGAGTGCTGAAATGCAGAGAGCACTGACAGCCCTTCCCCATCAACTGTGCCCTGTGCACCCACTCAGACCCCATGGTCTAGCAGCAGCCTCATAGGCTCTCTAGAATCCAGTATTCCTGGATCTCTATCTCCCTCTAACTGTGTGGTACCACAGGATCTCCCCTCCTTGAATTCATCTTTAAAAACTGATTTACAGAGACAGTTTTTGCTGTTTACCCTTAGTGATTTTTTTAAAGCCTGCCCCAGCTGTTAAAGTTGCTGGTTATGGCTCTGGATGTCACGTCTACTAACCAGAGCGTAAGCTTCTGAGGCAGGCCATTATTTCTTCTGTTTCCATGCAGAGAAGTAGATGAGGCTGAAAGGTAATACTGCCCAATCTCCTAGCCAAATGCCATTTTTCATGAGAAATTTTGGACATTTCATAGCTATCTAATTTGCAATGAGAACTAGGACAAATTTTCCAAGTCTGAAATAAAGATGAGTTTAGCAGACAGCTTCGTTGAAAACATTATTAAATTAAAAGGTAGGAGGAAGAGAATACCTCCAAGGAAAAATATATAATTTAAAATGTGCCCAGAAAATGTTTTTTCCCTTCTCCTAGTTTCATAGGTGTTAGGGTTTCGTCATAAAGAGAATTAAGGGGGCAGATCCAATTTCTAACAGAGGGAGATATATAAATAAGTATCCTGCACTCAGAAACATTTGCTGTAAATTATTTGGACAATTTTGTGCTCACCATTGGTGGTATTTTTACCATGGTTGAGTTTTTTCCTTTACAAAACTACAATGATGTAAGACTAACTATGGCTTTCTCTTTCATGCCAGATGTGAGTTTGGGCTTTCCAAAGCTACTTATGAATCTTCAGGTGCTAAATATGATGCGAGGCAATTTTTATATTGCTTTAAAAAATCCCAGTCCCTGAAGCATCTGTTACCAGTATGGACTGGAGTTAGAGAAAGAGAAAAAAGCATCCTATGGTTAAATCTGTATTGCTTCCATACCAATAAACCACTCTTGGCTGGTGACCAAGATCGGGACCCAGAGGACTTCTGAGACTATGTGAATGAAGCTTTGATTGCTGCCATGTGCAAAGAGACAGTGAAAGCACCTTGGCACAGAGGGTAGATCCAAATGTGTATTTAATGATCTTGAGAAAGTCACAGTATTTCTTTGGGTATTCCTGAAAAATTCCAGAGCCTCTCTTTAGGGAAGATGTGAAAATCTATTTAATGAAATCTGATTATAGGGTCAGCCTGTGACGGTGCTGTCTTGGGATGCTGGGCTGCAAAGACATTGCTGCTTCTTACTCCTAATATCCATTTGAAATTAAACTAACAAGCATTTATTGAGTTCTGGCTGTCTACAAGGTACTGTGCTGTGGCATATGGGGGAGGTGCTGAGAAGTGTAAGGCATAGAACCTGCCTGCCTGGAGCTTATAGTCTCAGCTGGAGAGACTAAGCCTAAACCAGTGAAAAGGCAAATAACAAAAATGACTGCAATAGAAGGGATGTTAGGAGGCAACATCTTACTAACTGTTAAATTTGTTGTAAAGAGAATTGCCAAAGGAGCCTGGAGGAAGAAGGAGACACTTCCAGTTGGGGCATTTGGAAGAAATGTTGCAGACCGGGTGGGATGTGACTTGGGTATTGAACTGATAACGTGGGTTTGGACAGCTTTGAGGAAAGTGGGTACTCTACATGGAGAAAGCAAAAGCGCAGAGGACGAGGAAATAGAAACAGTTTTAGGGAAGACGAGTAAACGAATTTGGTTGGAACAGCTGGGGAGCAATGAGTGGGAGATAAGGCTGTGGAAAGGCGGGTTGGTTGGTCTAAGCTTTGAATGTCTCTCAGAGAACTACCATTCCAAAATGATTTTATACATCCCTGGGAAACAAAAAGCTAGAAAGCTATTCAGATAAGATATGGAAAGGAATTTTCATCACAGACCTATCTCCGGAGAGGTTGCCCTCACTGTCAATATTTTGCAGTAACAAGGCTAATACATTATAATCAACCTCCTTGGGTAAAGTCATGAAACATTACATGGCCAATTGTCCATGAACAGCATTGCTCCCATGGAACAAAATACCTCCTATAACATTGTTTTACTCTCCTAGTGTTTTCGTGGAACCAATTAGCCATGCCGATCAGGGTATGCCTCTGAACATCCGATGTCACTCTCTTACCTTCCCCACAGCACTAGTGACTTCCCAACCACTTTTGGCTGCCAGGGCTTGGAGACCATCCACATTGCTGTGACTCAAGTATGCCTGAAATGTAATTATTTCAAGGGGGAGATGTGAGTCAAAAGTGCAGGGATGATAGCAGATATTAGGAAATGCTTGCAAGCTGCCTGATGGCCTGTATTCATGGGGCATTTCATGAATCCTCTCTTTGTACAATATTTCACAAATACTGGGCTCACTCAGGCCATTCTTAAAAAGACTTAGACCTCAGGGAACTAGATATTTGATTATGGAAAGTTTTCATCTTTGGACTTTTTTTTTTACCCTTCCTAGTCCAGAATAGTTCATATCTAGAAACTTGCAAAGATCTAGACTGGATTTTATGCAAATAAATACTGAAGTCCTAAACTTACAGTATTGGAAGAACCATATAGGTCATCAGTTCCCATACCACTGTCAGCATCATTTGAACATAAAGCAACAGAGATTAAATGGCCTGCCCAGAATCATACAGAGCCACAGATCTGTGATCTGAGAAATATATACTGATAGATAGTAACTTGGTGGGGCAACTGGGAGCAGGATATAGGGACTTGATGCAAATATAGAAAAGACCAAAAGTCATGTCAATCTGAAGCATCAAACATGCCAGTTGCCTGTGGCCAGCATAACTTTCCAGCTGAGGAACCAGATTAAAATGTCACTGGGAAATATTTAATGAAATAAAAACACAATAAAACCAAGGTAATATGACATCTGGGGAGCTAAGACTCATCTTCCTGAGTTCAGATCTGGCCTCAGACACTCACTAGTTGTGTGACCCTGGGCAAGTCACTCAACCCTGTTTGCCTCAGTTCTCTTATCTGTAAAATGAGCTGGAGAAGGAAATGACAAACCACTTCAGTATCTTTGCCAAGAAAACCTCAAATGGGGTCACAAAGAGTCAGATACAACTGAAAATTGACTGAACAATGATTAAAACATGACATTTCAAGTTAAGCCAACATGCAACTGACTGCAGGGACTCTTTGGATTAATAACTGCCATTTCTTTTTGAGTTTGACATCATTAATGATCAGTATATAACACTGAGAAGAAACAGTGGTCCAGAAGGCTGATTTCTTATGGGGAATCCTTCTTTCTTTTCCCCCTTTCCTGGAGTGGGTGTGGAAGGGTCTGCTAACTTGTACAAGTTTCTCGGTGGGCTGGTATCAAAGGAGTTGTTTGCAGAACTCTGCTCCCCGCTGAAACTGGAGCTCAAAGCATAACCAAAACCTGACTACAGGACTCTGCTTTTCCCAGGCCCATGCTGCCCTCTCTGTTTCTTCATCTTTTAATGTTCTAAGTTTTTTTTTTTTTCAGATTGACATTCTCTGGTCTGTGTCTGTATCCAGATCTAAAGTTTACATGTGCATCTATAAATTACATTAGACCTGAGGTTTTTTTGTAGTATGGTTTGTAACAGCTATGTTTTCAGCAAACACATTTCTCATCAGATACTATAAACTAATCTTCAAAAAATCTAGCATTTAGTTTTACAAAAAAGAAAAAAAAGTGTTTCCCCTTGCAGATTTATAAGTTAATTTGTATATGAAGTTGCCTGATGTGGGAATTCCATCTACCCATCAGAGACATATTTGTGTCACTATGAGGTTAAATGATTCCCATGGACAAATAGCTAGACTATTTTAGGGGCTCGGACCCAGCTTATCCTGATCTAAAGGCTGGACGTCTATTCCAGGATGGCATGCTACCTCTCATAGTAAATGGGACCTCACAAATACCAGATCTGGACCATTAACCTGTGAGAAGCTATCTAAAAACAACTGAACTAAAAGTGAAAGCCGTCCAAAAGTGGAATGGGCCACCCCAGGCAGTAGTGGGCAACTAGATGCCCACTTACTGGGGAGGTTGAAGAGAGAATTCATTTCCACGTACAGGTTAAATTCAACGGCCACTGAGGTCCCTTCCATCATTCTGAGAATCTGTGACTCCATGACTGCACAGCTTGTTGTGTCTGTATTGGGCAATAGTAGATTTCACCATAGAGTTATTGGCTGTTTGGTTTTGTTTCAAAATTATGGCATGGACTTGACTTGTTTTTCTTCCCCAAATTATTATTTACCTAGGTAGCACAAGATATATAAATGAAGGGAAAAACAACCACATTTTTTCTGAAGAATTAGTTTCTATTTTGGGGGATCCAGTTTATAAAACCATCACCTGTTTGCTTGCATCCCACTGAATACAAAGTGGAACATCTTCTTTGTGAGGAATAACATATTTCCTAAAACAAAGATGATGATGTTCAGTAGTGACTTTCATTCTTTGTCATCAACTTACAAAACTCATTCATTTATTCATCTAATTCATTCAACACACATTTATTAGGCACCTACTATGTACCAGGCCCTGTGTGGAGCACTAGGGATCCAAAGGAAAAAAGGGAAACAGTCCCTACTCTCAAGGAGCTTGAGTTCCATTGGAGAGGACAATACATAAACAGAAAATTATATACAAGATATTCTCAAGCCTCTGAGGTCACCTCCAGCTCTAGATATGATGAAGGAACTTATACCAAAAGGAATTTAGGGGATGATATTAGCAACTAGGAGAATGTGGGGTTTTGAAGCAATCATGGAAATGTCAAAAAGATGAATAAATGACTAACAGTTATTCTTAACATATGAACGATTCACACACATCAGACTAGCCAAGATGAAAGACAACTGTGAATTTGGAGAATGCAAGCTTCTCCCAAGCTTCTCCACAGCTCAGGAAGAACTGAGTTCAGATCTGGCCTCAGACACTTGCTAGCTGTGTGACCCTAAGCAAGTCATGTAACCCAGTTTGCCTCAGTTTCCTCATGTGTAAAATGAGCTGGAGAAGGAAATGGCAAACTACTCCAGTATCTTTGCTAAGAAAACCCCAAATAGGGTCACCAAGAGTTGGACATTACTGAACAATAACAAAGCTGCTTGAAGACAAAGACAGCTTCTTTTTAGTCTTTGTATCTCTAGCAGATAGCCCCGTGTCTGGCATATAGTATGCACATAGTAGGTTTGCTACTTGGTTAACTGGTTCAACAACTTTTGGAAGGTCATCGCAGTATATAGTCCACTCTGCTATAACAGCTCCTCAAATAGCTATTATAGTGCCTAGATTGAAATCAGTGCTTAAAAAAGAGATATTTTTAATAACCAAAAAAATTATACTATATATAATATTAATGAGATTTTAGGAAACTCTTTTATATCTTACAGCACATACCTGCCAAGTCGTATTCTCTTACGTACGAGAGCCCCACGATACCTTCTAATATCATCCTTTAAAGAAAGAAACAAAAAACTACTGATGAATTTTCAGTAAGATACTATATTTAGAGCTAAAAGAAATCTTAGTAGTTGGTTGGTTGACACCTCCCCTCCCCCAAACCCCTCTATTTTATTTGTGAAGAGACAGAAGAGCACAAAGGAAAAGTAACTTGTCTAAGAACATGCGTGTTATAGATAACAGCAGGGATTTCAAACCAGGTTCTCTAGCTCCAAGTCCAACCGGCATGCTTTACTTTTGCCCATTTTTACTAAATAATTTTTAGAATTTAATTATGCATGCTTATACCAGCATGGAATATTCTAACTTGATTTAAGAGTTAATATTCATATGGTAGACACTACAAAATATCTGAGAATCTACTTGCCAAAACAAACCCAAGGACTATATGAACACAATTACAAGACACTTCGCACAAATAAAAGTCAAATCTAAGTAAGTGGAAAAACATCAGTTGCACATGGGTAGGCAGAGCTAATATAATAAAAATGACAATTCTACCTAAATTAATTTAATGATTCAGTGCCATACCAATCAAACTACCAGATAATTATTTTCTAGAACTAGAAAAAATAATATCAAAATTCATCTGGAAAAGCAAAAGGTCCAGAATATCAAGGGAATTAATGAAAAGCAATGCTAGAGAAGGTGGCTTAGTTTATAGCAGATCTCAAATTGTGTTATAAAGCAGTAATCATCAAAACCACTTCATACAGGCTAAGAAATAGAGGGGTAGACCAGTGGAATATGTTAAGTATTCATGACACTGTAATCAGTGAATATAGCAATCTACTGTTTGACAAATCCAAGGACCTCAGCTTCTGGGATAAGAACTAACTGTTGGACAAAAACTACTTGGAAAACTGAATAACCGCACGGCAGAAACTGGGCATAGACCAATACCTGACACTGTACACAAGAATAAAGTCCAAATGGAAACATGATCTAGGTATAAAGATTGAGACTATAAACAAATTAGGGAAGCAAGGAGTAGTGTATTTGTCAGATTTATGGAGAAGGGAGAAATTTTTGACCAAACAAGAGATAGAGAACATTATGAAGTGCAAAAAAAGATAATTTTGAATATGTTAAATTGAAAATTTTTTGCACACACAAACACAATGCAATCAAGATAGGAAGGAAGCAGAAAACTGGGAAAAAATTTTTGCAACTAGTGTCTGTGATAAAGGCCTCATTTCTAAAATATATAGAGAACTGAGTCAAATATACAAGAATATAGCTTAATCCCCAGTTGATAAATGATCCAAGGACATGAACAGGTAGTTTTCAGAGGATGAAAGCATAAGAAAAAATGCTCTAAATCACTCTTGATTAGAAAGATGCAAATCAGAACAGCTCTGAGGGACCACATCGCACCTGTCAGATTGGCTCACATGACAGAACAGGAAGATGATAAATGTTGGAGAGGATGTGGGAGAGTTGGAACATTAATTCATTGTTGGTGGAGCTGTGAGCTAATCCAACCATTCTGGAGAGCAATTTGGAACTATTCCCAAAGGACTACAAAAATGTGCTACCCTTTGATCTAGCAATATAGCTTCTAGGGTTGTTTCCAGAAGAGATCATAAAAATGGGAAAGGGTCCCACATGTACAAAAATATTTATAACAGCTCTCTTTGTGGTGGCCAAAAACTGGAAATCAAGGGGATGCCCAACAATTGGGGAATGGCTGAAAAAGTTGTGGTATATGAATGTAATGGAATACTATTGTGCTATGAGAAACGATGAACAGGAAGACTTCAGAGAGGCCTGGAAGGACTCGTATGAACTGATGCTGAGCGAAAGGAGCGGAAGCAGGAGAACTTTGTGCACAACAACCACTACTGTGTGCGAGGAATTTTTCTGGTAGACTTAGCCCTTCACAGCAATGCAAGGACCTAAAAAATTCTCAATGGACCCTGAGGCAAAATATCTTCCACATCCAGAGAAAGAACTAGAGAATTGGAACACAGAATGAAACAGACTTAACTCTGCTTGCCTCAGTTCCCTATCTGTAAAGGAAATGGCAAATTTCTCCAGTATCTTTGCCAAGAAAACCCAAAATGGGGTCATGAAGAGTCAGACACAACTGAAAACAACTGAACCACAATACAATCTGTACAGTCTACATTTTGTGTATTTCAAAGTGCTATGTAAACAGCTGTTACTGAAAAATGGGCAAGTTTAAATGGCAGGCAACGTATGGAACAGTGTGAGCAAAAGGGTTGTGTAATGTCACGATTACGGGAGGAGCCAGAAGGCCTGATCATTAAATCTTTTGCAAGCATGACCTTTGAAATAGGCTTGACTTTGGGGAATGTGATGAGCTCGTCATTATCATCAACAGCATAATAAATGAGAAAAGCGCTGTTGATATGCCGGCCTTGGCCTTTGGACCATTCATCACAGTTGTACGCCTCAACACGAACTCCGACTTCAACCCTACAAAAGGAAAAATAAACAACACATAATAAGGAAAATCTGACCAGAACTTATTATAAACTTCCCTGGCAGAAGAGACAGTAGAGGGCTCAAAGAGAATTGAGGTGGACACCTTGGGTTCAATTCCCAGCGATTCCATTTACTACTTCTGTTGACCTGGTCAAGTCATTTAATCTCTCTAGACCTCAATTTCCTCATCTGTAAAATACAGGGTTTGGACTAGATGATCTTTTATGTCCTCTAAATTTCTGGTCTTATGAAATTCATAGAAGAATCCTTTTTATCCTTGAGCAATTTGGATTAAAGGAGCCCCATTCTGTACTCACGTTTATGTCTCTGGTACATGCTCCTTCAGAGAATTTACTTCTTAATTCAGGCACTTATATAATAAGTATTTGGGGCACTGTTTGAATTAATAGGTACAATCCCTCATTTGGTACCTTGGGTGTGGGAGGGGGGAGAGGGAGGATTTCATTATATTATGTAGGTGGTTAATTTGGGGGAGTTCCTTGATCAACTGGATGAGCCTTTGTTGGGGAATTTGACAGCATCCCCTTGTGAAGGGAGTACACATGCCCATTTTACCCATCTTGTTTTCCATTTACATTGCTGTAGTTTTCTTGGTTCTTCTCACTTCACCTTGTATCTATTCATGTCAATCTCAGTATTTTTCATATTTTTTCAGTATTTTTCATATTCATAATTTCTTATGGCTCAGAAATAGCTAATTGAATTGATGTAGTTTGTTTATCCATTCCCCATTCCATAGGCATCTATTTTGTTTCTAGTTTAAGAGGCAGGTATATGGTGAATAGGATAGAGCACTGGTCCTGGAGATAGGCAGGCTTGAATTCAAATCCAGACTCAGATACTTACTAACTATATGACCCTGGGAAAGTCCCTTAACCTCCCTCGGTTTCCATTTCTTCATCTCTAAAAGGGAGATAATAATATCACCTGTCTCTCATGGGTGTTGGGAAGATAAAATGAAATCATATTTGTAAGGCACTTTGTAAACCTTAAAGCACAATGTAAATGCTAGATATTATTATTAGCTATAATTATTCCAGTTTTTTGCTACCATAAAAAGTACTGCCATAAATATTTTGATGTATATTAGAGCTTTCTTTCTATCTTTGATCTCTTTGGGGAATATGCCTCACAGTGTGATTTCTTGGTCCATATGACCCATTCTAAACTCAGAAGGAATTTAATGGCTCAGAGATTTGTACTGTTTTGGGAAAAAACTAAACTTCTGTGCTGGCCTGTTAAAAACAATTGTCTTTATTGCAGACTTGACCATTTTTCCCCACTCCTCCTTTCCTTTTCTGAGTATAGATCAGAAACTAGAAACCTAAGAGCAAACTTTAATCCCTGGGTAGAGGAATGAAAGGGAGATGATTGTCCACTCACAGTCACCCAGGAACTGAATGAATATTCTTCCTCAGCTCTGGAGATGGCATCTGCCAAGTCAGTATTCAAGTATCAAGAGTTTTTGTACCCTAAGTGCATGGGCTGGCCTTCGGAGACAGTAGCAAGGACACTCATGACCTTGGGATAGGGTAACTAGGGTGTCAAACAATGAGAATTCCTCAATCTTAGCTCATATGAGAGAATGGGAATGCCTTGGAAGTACCACACTCAGGGTTGCCCTGATAACAACCTCAAGTTCAAGAGTACAGGAATGTAGTTTTCATGTGAGACAAGAGGAGTTCCTGGGCAGCACTAGCATCTTAGAGAGTGAGAGGGATCGCATGGGTGGTCCCCAAAACTGAAGGAGCAGCAAGAGAATTTAAAGACCTCAGTTTTGCCCTCCTCTGTTACCATAAGCTATTCAGATGGCACAGGTCCAATGTGAAGGGCATTGCCTTCCTGACAGCCCCAAATGTGTGTCCCTTTCAGGGGGAGTTCACCCTTAAAAATACCATAAGTCTAGAATCCTATTAGGGTTTTCTAAAAAGAGCCACTCATAAAAATAGCAAGGGATTATGACTCTCTCAGCCTTTTCTCCCTTTCCCTTGCACAGCATTCTACTGCCTGTCTCGACACCATTTTGGTTTGGTTTGTTTGCTTGCTTTTTTTACCTGCTCCCCCTCAGGCCTGGCTTTCATTCCCTCCCTTTCTTCTGCCTCAAATAATCCCTGGCTGTCATAGATACAGAGCAAATGATCTGTCTTCTTCTCTAGGAAACCCTTCCTGCTCTCCCCGCATCTATTAGTGTCCTTCCTCCCCACCTACCTTATTCGACTGCCTTGTTTTTAGTATTTATTCTGTATATATTTCTATATGTATGTGTTATCTCTCCCAATGGAATATAAGCTCATTATGAAATGAAGGATCATTTCACCTTCTGACTTTATATCCCCATAGTACCTGGCACTTAAGGATTAACTGCTTCCCTTCCAAGGGGAGAGCACAGGAGGACCCTGGGGAAAGGCAGGAAAGGAGAAGGAAAACTGTATCAACTGGAGATGGACAACTGAGCAAATGTAAGCATTTTCTGCATCTTCTATGGGGTAGACTGAAGGCTTTCTATCTGATACTAGATACATGCATTGTTTCTTGGAGTACTTGTTTGGTAGCAGACACCCGTTTATCCACATCTGTACAGTTTTGGACGAGTTATATGTTCTGAGATTTCGTAGAAGGGACTCTGTGTGGGGGCAACCCAAAGCAAAGGGAGAGTACTATGGAGCAGAGCTGGAGCAGGCAAGAATGAGTCAGTCTGTGGAAAACTCGAGTGTGGTCGCTAGGCCATAGGTTCTAGGTACTGGAACTTTCTTTTCTTAGAGCAATGGTTTTATAATCCAAGGAAACAAAACAAATTAGACCGTAATTAAGTTAAATTAGATAATAATGATGAAAATGCTTTTGGACACTTAAATAGAACAACGGTGAGTAACTGACAACAGCTCTACACTGTGGAAAGAATAGTTAAAAACAGGGACAACACAGAATGCCAACGTGTAGTGCTAAATGCCGGGCCCATCACCACCAGGAGATGCCATTTCCTCATTCGTAATTTACTTACTGGAAATAGCCAAGGTAGCACAAAAATGCATCTGTGTATTTGGAATCAAAGGCTACAATTACAAAGTTAATAAAACTCAAAAGTTAGGTGGCACAGTAGATAGAGCACTGGCCCTGGAGACAAGAAGAATTTAATTCAGAAGGGTCCTCAGACACTTACCGTGTGACCCTGTGTTAACCCTGCTTGTTTTAGTGCATCATCTGTAAAAGGAGCTGGCGAAGGAAATGGCAAACTGTGCCAGTATCTTAGCCAGCAAAGAGCTGAACGTGATTAAAACAAATGCGCGATGACAATACAAAGATGAAAATAAGCAATAAAAATAATTTGAATTAAGTGAAAAAGATACAGACACTTCAAATTATTTGCTGTATTCTCCCTCTCTGTCAATGAAGCAATAACAATATATCCAAACCTGAATTCAAGTTATTCAATAAGATCACAAAATAAAAGTCGAGAAAGCAAGGCAATCCCATGTGTCGCCTCAGCCCCTTCTTACCAGTTCTGAAAAGTATTGTTCACGATGGCATTGAAGACAAGACGATCACCAACGGTAGACGGTCCCCAAAATTTAAACATATCCACCGATTTTAGAATGGAATGTGAGCCACAGAGGCGGCTGAATGAGAAACGCAAAAGAAAAACGACAAGACAAAAGAGATCCTCTCAGAAAATAAATCAGGTTGTTCCTGCCCATTCATAACCCTTATGCACTGAATGGCAGACTAGAATTCTTTCACTAAGGGCAAAGTTGGGGTGAGTGGGTGTGTATTGGCACAGAGGACAGTCTGGTCTGATTGCGACTGCACTCCGAAGAGGGGTAAACCTATTCCAGAGAACACAGATATGGCGGCTCAGTGTTGATTAGAGTGGGTTGACCGTAGCTCCAGTTAAGCTTCCCTCATTGTGGCTCAAGTTAATTGTTTGCTAAATGATTATCTTTTTTTTTCCCTCCAAAGAATTAAACAAATAGATGGCTTGTGCATGTTGGCAGCGTGACTGTATATGCCATCTGATAATCTACCAAACTGCAACAGGATGGTCACCTTGCCCTACTGGTAACAGACCTACTCTCCTCTGGTTCCTAGGGAAGGAGATGCTGTGTTAAATTTGCTTTAATGAAGTCTCCACTCTGGTTCAGGGACATAGTGTGTACCACCACAGTTGGACTGTAGCATGAAGGAAATATGGAAGTGGCTGCCACATTTTTCTGCCCTTAGGCTGGTGTGGTACAGTGTTGTTGATTCATCTGTTTCACAGTTAAGGAAATGTACCAGCACATTAAAAGAAAGGGGGGAAGTAGTGGATTTTCTCGGTACACAAAAATTTACTACCACTGCCATGCACAATCTAAGAGACTCTTTTGCTTGTCACATTACGCTATTGCTGTGAAGTTTCAAATTTCAAGACAATAATGACATAAAGAAAGGGTTCTATTTCATGATTTTCCATAGGTTTAGGTGTTAACCTTAGTCCTTCAATTACAGTAGAAAGAGCTTGAGCCAAGTCCTCAACCATGTCTAGTCATATTTTTCATTTGCAAAGGAAATGATTCATTGTCAACATAAAATGACAGTCTTCGCATATTATTTAAAACCAAAATTCTTTCATTTAGACATAGTTCAAAGCAGTATAAATACAACTTTCTAAGACTTGTGCTTTCTATATAAATGAATATTTAAATTTTCTTTTAAATTTGGAAAAAAGATGAATTCTGCTTTGGTTGCATCAGAAGAGACAGTTCCCATTCAAATGTTTTCTGATTCTTCAGCATGCCTGGAAGCTGACAGTCATTCTTTACATGGGTATTTTAAACAGAGAACCACCTTTTTTAAAATTGAAGAAAGTTTTAAATGCATTCTCCTCCAAATTACTTCTTTTTCTTCTCATTTCTCATTTAAACCTTTGGTCACAGAAATTCTAACCAGCACTTTCAAAGGTCAGGCAACACTGTAAGTTGCCATAAAAAATTCGTAGTGAGAGAATATTTTTTAAGTGTAAGAGACTGTTTTCTATTTCTATTCAGTCTATTCACCTTTGTAATAAAACCATTGTCATGATGAGCTTCTGTGTTACAAGATCAACATCCATAATTCAGAGAAAAGTGTGAAAACTGCCATCTTATTTTTATTTTTGAACTAGGAACTCAGATGGTCATTTTCAGGATAATCTACCTGAATTCATGCTTTGATGAGTAACATTACTCCCATGCCATCATATCCTCCCCATCTCACATTGTTTTAACCCTATTTTCCACGCCCACGAACTAGTCCCTTTGTCTCATCCTCTTTAACCTCCTGGCCTCCCCACCTCTCACTGTAAAGTGATCCACTGTGCTCTCAAGAATGCCTGATCCATAAGTCATAAACTAGCTTTTTTCTTAAATTTGCTGCTTTCTTGCTCCCTCCATCTTCTGGTTTCCTGATAACAGTGGCCACCTTTTCCAGCAATGGGGGCACTTTCCCTCAGACTTCTCAACTGGTCATAGTGGGGGAGTTGGGACATGCTCCCATCACCTCTTTCAGGCTCTCCATCTGACACTATCCCTCAGGAACTTCTCTTCCTTTGTGGTTCATTTAATCCATATTTATTACCCAGTGAAGATTGTGGTGGTATTGTGTACTCTTCTTCCTCCTCAATGCATTCAGTGCCTGGCTCATAGTCCTTCTTTCCTTGCCAACTTGCCAGAAAAATCCATTTGGCGTTTTCTTGACAAGAATACTGGAGTTATTTGCTGTTTCCTTCTTCAGCTCATTTTACAGATGAGGAAACCGAGGCAAACAAGGTTAAGGGACTTGCCCAGAGTCCCACAGTTGGTAAGTGTCAGAAACTAGATTTGAACTCAGGTCTTCCTGACTCCAGGGCCAGCACTTTATCCACTGTGTCAGCTAGTTGTCTTGCCGTCATGCTAGGGGACATCATTTTACATGCTGATATTCTCTTAAACACCCTAATCTTCCAACTCCTCACATTTTTTATGACCTCTTCCTCCACCCCAACTATACATAGTTGGATCTTTCCATCACCCACAAGTGTTGTGTAACCATGTTCATGAGCTCTGAAATTCCCTTACTTGGTCACAGTCTACGACTTCTTCCTCTGTCTTACAGCCCTTAACTTGTTCTTTGTCCTCACAATCTCCACCCTTTAGCTCCTCCCCAGGCCAGCACCCTGCCCTAGCCGTGCTCTTCCTTTTCCCTAGGCAGCTAGGTGATGCAGTGGATATAGAAATGGCCTGGAGGAAGACCTGAGTTCAAATCCAGATTCAGACACTTATGAGCTGTTTGAACTTGGGCAAGTCATCACTTAACCTCTTTCTACCTCAACTTCATCAACTGCTAAATGGGCTAATAATAACACCTACTTTCCCGGCTTAAATGAGATAATATTTGTACAGCGCACAATAAGTGCTTATCTCCTTCTTTCCTTCCTTCTTCTCTCTTTCCCTTCCTCCCGTTCTTCCTTCCTCCTCCCTCCCAACTGTCTGACTATTCTCAGTTTCCTTTGCTGGTCTTTATTTACCTCCCATTCTCTGACCTTAAGGGTCCCTTGAAACTCTCTCTTGTGCCCTCTTCTCCTTTCCCTCTATATTATTTCACCTGGTGATCTCATCAACTCCCATGGACTCAATGACTATTTCTATGCAACTAACTCTCAGTTCTATTTGTTCAGCCTTAATCTCTCCACTGACCTCCAGTCTTGCATCTCCAGTTGGATATCTTAAACTTAATAAATGCTCGTTGATTGCCTGAGACACAAGAACAGATTGATCATGGAGGGAAGGACTGTTTGTTGTGGGTCTCTAGAAAAACCATTTTAATGAGAGGCACCATTTCCCCAAGTCCTCTATTTTGAGCCCTTACTACACTAACATATCTCCTGGTCTTGGCCACTCTGAGCATCTAACCCTCACTATTCTTTCTTCTCACTCACTTGTAACCCCACCCCCTACCCCTGTAACCCCGCCAGAAGAGCAAGTGGTTTTTCCCAAGAGAGGGTCATATGGCACAGTTCAACGACAAAACCAATAAACAACCTTGCTGAAATGTTGGCCACTGTCTCCATCCAAGCCATAATCTGGCCCCCAAATGTATTTCCATGATGGTTTGCGTGGGGTGGAAGGACTAGTTCAATACTCTGTACCGAGGTATCACTAGTAGAAACCGTATCGTCCTCTTGATCACAGATGGCATCTGAAATGTGAATGGGAAACATTAAATGCAGCAGCTTTACCCAGTGTCTCCAGGGTGACTACTCCCTCAGAAGGGCTGACCCCTGTAAAAGTGAACTCATTCCCTTCATAAATAACCACCTGAGGAAGCTACAAAGTTTCCTTCTGGACATGGATAAGTCTCATCTTCATGCAAGGGGTTGAGATAACAAAACTGGAAGTGTTTTCTCCTTCTAGAAGTACCTGTTAGATGTGTTTTGGATTTAGTGCTATCTTTCTTTTTAATTTAATATTGCATCCATCTTGCTCCCCATTAACAACCCCATTTCAGAGTTTTAGTTGAAAAAACGGATAAACACAAAAAGGAATTTAAGATCTGAGATATGTATGTGCAGCCACCGCTCCTCTGGGGCACAGTGACTGGATGTTCCAAACCTCTCCAAATAAGAATGCCACTTGCTATGGAAATGCTGTTGGGTTTTTAAAAAATGCTGTTATGAGCAAAAAAGACAATGCTGCTGTACATCTCAGTGTCCTTCTGCTGCTTCAGAATAATATTGCCTTCATTTACTGACAAATTGGGTTTTACTGTCAACAATGGAGAAATCATTTACTCTGCCTGCAAAGAAATAAAATGTATTCAGTTATGCTTCCTGCATCATCAAGTGAATCACCAGCTAGGCTTAAATCTCACAAGTGTTGTTGTTTGGGTGGATGTGTAATTCAGAAAGCATATATCCGGTGGGTTTGGCCAGGGACAGAGCTCAGTTTGCAATGTGAGAAAAGAGGAATATCCATTTAGGTGGGAAATGCAAGATCATCTGGAGTGGAAATTCCTATAGAAGTTGCAGAAAGACTGCAGTGAACTTCCTCTGGGTCTCAATAAAACATCTTCAAAACAACTTTCCTTGGCATGTTCCCCAGTAGACTTGTGAGGAAGAGTGACTACTGACAGCCCACGTCTTAAAGTCTATTTTCATTCTTTATCACTCTCTTATTCTTCTTCTGCCTCCATTCCATCACATTTCATTGATTTATCCAGAGACCCTCCTCACAATCAGATATTTTGGGTTCTCCTCTAAACAAAATGGCCACACTATTCTCCATCTTCTCTCACGGCTTCTAGTCACATAGTTCTGCCAGCTCATGCTGAACACCTTTGTCATCTCTTTATAAAGGGCCTGCATTCAGAGTCCACGCACAGCAAAAGTGAGTTTGATTCATGGAGTTAGAGTAAGAGGTCATTTAGTTCGATCCTCTCCTTTTTTTAGTTGAGGAAACTGAGAACCAGAAGGCGATTCAGAAAAATCAGGAAAAAAAAGACTATACCAGCTTTCATCCAAATATCTGAAATGTCCATCTGTGTCACACTAAAACATTTTGCCTCAAAACTCAACACGTTTAGGAAGATTTTTCCAGATTAATCTTTCCTAGCTCATGTCTCTCCATTCATTCTATCACCCCTGAAACCTGGAATATAATAAATTATTATATATATTAAAAATACAATATTCAGATGTGATATAATAATTATAGCCCCTATGTAAACTATATCCATTTGACAGATAAGTGCCAACTAGAAAATAACTATGAGAATTCTGCCCCAATGTGAGGTGGTAGCTCTGACTTGAGCTAAGCAAAATAACCAAGCTTCTACCTTTCTGAGAAGGAGTATGGCATGGTATAGTAGGAGGGACTTTACATCAAAAGCAGGAAGATTCGAGTTCAAGAACACCTCTATCTCCTGCTCACCATGTGACCTTGAACCAGTCAGTGCTTGTCTTAACCTCTTGGGGCTCAAGGAACTCCCTAAGACATGGGTTCTTTCCCTTTCTGGGCATGGAGCCCTCAGTCAATCAGGTGACCTCTTCTCCAGATAATTTTTTAAATGCATAAAATAAAATATATAGGATTTCAAAGAAACCCATTTTTATTGATGTAGTTTTCAAAATCCTGGAGGGAAAAAATAAACTCACAGACCCCTTGAAATCTATCCATGTACCCCTTAGGGGTATGTGGACTGTGGGTTAAATACCCTTGCTGTAAGATGGTAAATTAGAGAGAAGGTGCATCCACCTACAAGGGTAGAGGGAGATGAAAACACAGGTTTAGTCATATATACATATATATACATACACACACATACACATACACATAGATATGTATGCTGTATGTATACACACACAGACACATATGGGCATACATAATATGGATGTTTGCAGATATACATATATGTATATGTAGACATACATATATACATGCAGAGGTATGTGTGTTGTGTGTATGTGTATAATTCTAAATAGTTGCCCTTATCTGTGTGCTCCTTAGGGATATATCTATCCTACTTCTGGGCCCAGTAAGGGGCACCATAGTGCACAGAGCAGACTGCAGTCATCTTCCTGAGTGGAAATCCATCCTCAAACACTTACTAGCTGTGTGACCCTAGGCAAGTTACTTCACTCAGTTTGCCTCAGTTTCCTCATCTGTAAAATAAACTGCAGAAGAAAATGACAAACCAGTCCAGTATCTTTGCCAAGAAAACCAAATGAGGTCATGAAGAGTTGTGCACAATTGAAACAAGTAAACAACCCAAATCCTGCCTCCCCTTTGGATAGCAGGATGCTCAGGCTCATGGTCTTCACCTTACCATTTCATTTCTTCCTCACCATCCACTTAATGCAACAACGATGTCCACATACTGAGTGCTCGTAATGGATCATGAGAGGCTGATCAGGTAAAAGGTGTGACTCTCCATCACCTTCAGCTGGGTAAACTTGACCCTATGGTGGATGTCATTTCCCCTAAAAGAACATCCTTCCTTTAAAGGCTCTATGGATGGGTGTTCTTGGCAGAGAAGCAATCACTACTTCCTCTGTCACTAAGGTCCATGTGTCTGGTGGTGTCCATCAGGAGGGGATCCTGCTCAGTAACAATGCTCAAGTCCAGCCTCTGCCCAAAGGAGAGTGAGGATTGAAAGTCACTTCCCAGCGGTGAGCTCTTTTCCCTGTTTGCCAGGACTTCTGAAGCTACCTTCTCCTTGAGTTATAAAAAACAGAGACAGAATCCTGTCTATTTTGCTAATCGTGAAGAAAGTTGGTCCAAATGTCAATATAAATCGTGTCCCAGTTTTCCGGGAATAAAAGTCCATTCTTGTAAGGTGGCCTGTTAGTGCTTAGACTCAGGGGACCTGAGTGTGTGGTTCAGCCACCGTGGGAGGCTTGATGCTCAGGATGAAGGACAGAAGGGCTGTAAAGGTTAAACACCTCAGGCCTCTAATTGAGAGGACCTTCGCATTGAAGGGTTCTCTTCAAAATTCTAGGTACGCTTTGCAAGCACCTGCTCCAGGGTCCCACTTGCTGTGAGCACAGACTTAGTTGTCACATTTGAGTCAAACATCCTGTCTAGTAGATAAGAAAAGCCCTACAATACCTGCAGTTGGTTGTGTTTGTCTGCAAAAATTTGTACTTTGGATGTTCTGGGAATGTTGTGTAATATGATGGCACAACTTGACATTTCAGTTTCATGTTCTCAAGCTAATAGGAAAGCCAACAAAAAAGTACAAGGGAAAGAACGATCATTTTAAAGTCAGAGGACCTGAGTTCAAATTCCAACTGTGATGCTTACTGTGGGTATGACCTTGGGCAAGTCACTTAAACCCTCTGGGACTTAGTTTCTCCATTTATAAAATGAGCAAATTGGACACATAAAGATTATATAATAGTAAGGCTTCCACATTCAGGTATGGGTTGGAACAGATGCCCACAGAGGTCCTATCCAGATCTCAAATTCTATGGTTCTGGGAAGCTGTGAAAACAACACTGGACTTGGAGGCTGAGGATCTGTCCACTTACTGGTCATCTAATATGATGTTACTAAATATTAACCTTAATATATGAAACTATTAAAGCTCAAGAGTGCACTAAGAGTTTTGGGACACCCTGCATATTGTGAACACAACGTGCAGATATAAAGTATGTTCTAGCCCGTAAGCTGTGACCTTATTGCTTCAACCTTTAAAGTGAAGAAATTAGACTAGAAGATCCAGAAGGGTCCTTCTAGATCTAAATCTATGACACTATGCTTTTCCAGGGTCATGCCCTTTCACCTTTCAAGAGCTGTTTCTAGGACTGTAGTCTAAGAACAGGAGTCAGAATGAAGAGCCATCTATACAAACATTCCTACTGGCCCCAAACAAGCCAACAACCCCCCACATTTGTAAACAGCATTTATGTTCAATAACTGGAGAAAGGCTAAATAGAGGGTAGTATATTATGTCAGTATGTAGTACGTGTAGTATGTGAACGTTACGCTGTGCCATAAAGTGACAAGCAGGACACATACAAAGAATTGCGGCAAGACCAAGAAACGACCTAGGACTGTCATCGCCAAGTCAGAATGCATTTACTAGCTGTGACTCAATTTTTGTGAAAAGCAACAAAATCTGATAAATACAAGAATTCAGAAGCAAATGAAGCAGCATCATTTTGCTAAAGTGTGCCAGGGTATAGTTTACTTCGGGCATACTTCAGAGTTTATGTCTTTATGTAAGATTTGATGCCTTATTTTATATATTTGCCTGTTCTTGTTTATGGTTATTGAGTTTAGGATGAAATAAAGCCAAGCAAGATTTCCGGCCAGTTCCTTTGACACAGATTAAGGTTAAAGGACTAAGGACTGATATTTTTCTCTCTATATGCCTGCCAGCAAAGAGCTAGGCAAATAGGAGCTCCTTAGTAAATGTTTAATTGATTGCATGATTAATAAAAACAAAGATTTTCATTTGCCACTCTTGGCCTTCCGAGAGGACAGAAAAAGGCAAAGGGTCACTAGGGTAATGGCTCCCACTCTACCCCAAAGTGCTCCATGAATAAGAGAGTCTAGAATGACCTGATTCTCTTGTCTTCCTGGGGCTTGTGGTTCTTTTTCCGCTTTCCGGCTACTCTATCAAGCTGTATTTGGGACACAAAACATCCTTCCAAAAGATGATGTCCCACCTTCCAAGTATGCTATTTTGACTGAAGCAGAAAGAACTTGGTATTTTCTCAAAAAAATATTCAGTAACAGAAATTCCCCTTAAGCACTACATTTAAAAATAGTAAATGCATTTGCAAATGCTTTACTAATGTATGCAAATTGCTCTGACATTAGTAAATGCCTTAATTTTTTTCAAGCTAGTTTAAAAAAATTTATTCCCACTGTACTTTGAAGTGCTTGATGGGCTCAGAGTTGACCCAGTTTTCTTAGATGGCTGATGTTCTGTTACTTCTTTGGAAATCTATATTCCTTCTCACCTATTACAGCATAAGAACTGATTATTACTTTTAAATAATTAGCCTGTTCTCTCTTAGGTAAGCTCCATTAGAACCACTGGCATGTGTGGTGACTTTGAAATATGATCAATGAAATTCAAGGAATAATTTTCTTTTTTATCAGTAGGATCTTGGAATAATTTGGTCCAGATCAAGAAACCCTATCCAACAATACAGATCCTCACCTACTCTCCAACTCATCATCTTAGAGTTGCCTGGCATGTTGATACTTGGGGTCACATAGCCAAAATGTGTCAGACATAGGTCTTGAACCTAATGGTTTTCCATCTATGATACCACATTGCCTCCCTTTCTGCACATAGAGGCAGAATAAAATCAAAATTATATACAAACACAGTTTGGAAAAAATATTATTCTAATAAAGTTTATGACACGTAGCCCTGACAACCAATTTCCTATCAGATAGAAACTAAAAGATGTTAATAACATTTATCTATATTACTGTGGCTATTAGCATTTGAATGATTATCATTTGTTTCTGTTTACTTGTTAATCTGCAATTTATCTTGTCCTCTCAGTGGCAGTTGTAAAAACTGCTGTTCAGAGTCCTCTGCCGATGACTTGCATTATTTCCATAACTCCTGAAGGAAGTCAACTCTTCTTCATAAAAATCTTACCTAAATTATCTTGCTCTCTTGAGCAGGGGAGAGACAAGGATGTTTGATATGTCTGGTCAATCTCTCAGGAAGGAATTGGTAAGACTGACAACTTGGATAGGGAGCATAGTGACAAGATTACCATCTGAATTCTCTAAGACCTTTTAAATACTTCATTTGTATGATGTATTTAGGGGCATTTTCTTTAACAGTACAGTGTACTGTTGATGGTCTTGCTGGGGTGGGGAGCTACTTTCATAAATAAATGAAGATGAACCCAGGATGATATAAACATCCAACTCAGAAAACACAGTTGATCTCTGCTGAACCTTGTGTGGTATCCTCTATCTTTGTTGTGGCTCAGTCAATGGTTATAAGCTGTGAGCCCAGATACATAATGGGTTTAGAAGGACTTCCCTTGGCATCTGAAGGCAAATTTGGATTAATATGGTAACAACTACATGTTGTAGTAAAATAAACACTGAATTTGGAGTCTCTGCCACTTACAACTTACATAATTTTGGGAAAACCATTTAATCCCTCTGGACTTTAGTTTCCTCATTTGTAAAATGAGGGGGTTGGAATTGATACCTTCTAAGGCCCCTTCTAATTCTATGCCTATTGTGACTACATATTAACTCAAAAAGACTCATGAGTCTCATTTACGTTTCTAGACAACTGTGAGCTCCATTAGTGACCAATTTCTGCTTCTTCCTTCCAAAGTTCAGATTTGTAGTTGTAAGAGATTATGGAAAAGCTTTCTAGACACTGGTATGAAGTAAGGAAGGGTGGCAGAGCCCAGATCACTGTATGTACTGTCAATGAAAATTTTAGGAGTTTCATTTCCCCTGAAAGATTGACAGCACTTTGAAAGAATCATCATTCTTCTATCTTTGGTGAGCTCTTACACACACCAGTAGGCTAGCCCTTAGCAAATCATTTTTCTGCCATTGCAAGTCTAAGTAGATTTTTTTGCCTCTTTAAAAGCATTCAACAATGGAGAAAGGAAAAAACTCATGACCAAAAGAGAGAGAGAGAGAGAGACAGAGACAGAGACAGAGAGCAAGCATTATGAAATGTAAGATAGATAATTTTGATTATATTAAATTAAAAAGTTTTTACACAAACAAAATCAATGCAACCAAGACAAGAGGGAAAGTAGAAAGCTGAGAAACAATCTTTACAGCAAGTGTCTCTGATAAAGGCCTCACTTCTCAAATATATAGAGAACCGAGTCAAATTTATAAGAATACAAGTCGTTCCCCAAATGATGAATGTTCAAAGGATATGAAAAGGCAGTTTTCAGATGAAAGCTATCTATAGGTATATGAAGGAGTGCTGTAAGTCATTCTTGATTAGAGAAATGCAAATTAAAACAACTCTGAGGTACCACCTCACCCCTATCAGATTGGCTAACACGAAAAAAAAGGAAAATTATAAATGTTGAAGAGGATATGGGGAAATTGGGACATTAATGCACTCTTGGTGAAGCTGTAAACTGATCCAACCAATCTGGAGAGCAATTTGGAACCATTCCCAAAGGCTATCAAACTGTGCATACCCTTGGATTCAGCAATACCACTACTAGGTCTGTATCCCAAAGAGATCATAAAAAAGGGAAAAGGACCCACATGTGCCTACATGTACAAAAATATTTATAGTAACTCTTCTCTTCGTGACAAAATATTGGGAATTGAGGGGATGCCCATCTGTTAGGGAATGGCTAAACAAACTGTGTATATATATGTGATGGAATACTATTGTGCAATAAGAAATGATGAATGGGCAGATTTCAGAAAACCTGGAAAGACTTACGTGAACTGATACACAGAGAAATGAGCTGAATTAGGAAAACATTGTACACAGTATCAATAAACATTGTGTGATGATCAACTCTAAATGACTCAGCTCTTCTCAGCAACACAATGATCCAAGACAAGTACAAAGAGCTCATGAAGGAAAATGCTATCCACAGCCAGATAAAAAATTGATGAACTGTGAATGCAAATAGAAGCATACTTTTTCATCTACTTTATTTTTTTCATGTTTTTTTCCTTTTGATCTGTTTCTTTTTTCACAACTGTGACTAATAGGAAATATGCTTTACATGATAGCACATGTATAACCTATATCAAATTGCCTACCATTTTAAGAAGAGGGGAGGAGAGGAAGGGAGGCTGGGAGAAAAATTTGGAACTCAAAATTTGGTAAAAATGAATGCTAAAAATTGTCTTGACGTGTAATTGAAAAAAATAAAATACTATTTTATTAAAAGACTCAACAGTGTGAGGAGCTGTACTGGGATATATTGGGGGCTAGTTGGCTTCATGGTGGTGATGGGGTAATGCATGGCTCCTTTGTCTAAGGGTACAGAGTCTGCACTGCCTATTCAATTTTTGGACTATGGCAGTTAATAGAAAATGTTTCCTTACATTGTGCTGAAATCTGCCTCTGGTAAGAACTGCTCCTAGTTCAATCCTACAAAGCCAAGCAGAACAGGCTAATTCCACCTCTACTCCTTAACTATCTGAAGACAACAACCATGTTACTCTCTTTAAAGACCTTCAGATGGCAAGATCACTCCATGAGTCGATTAATGTTGCTGTGACAGGGATACAAAAAAAAGTAAGACTATCCCTGCTTTGGAGGAGCTCACAGTCTAATGGGGAATGACAAAATGCAAACAACTATGTACAAATAATCTTTTTAAAAGATCATTTGGAAATAATCAACAGAGGAAAGGCATTGGAATTTAGGGAGATTTGGAATGACTTCCTGGGAATCTAGCTTGGCTTTGAAGAAAGCCAGGGAAGCCACAAGGTAGAGATGAGATCACCAGTCTTTTTGCCATTCTGGCCACTTTCTTTGAAACTTGCTCAAGTTTTTGAATACATTTGCTAAGATTTGATTTTAGATCTGAGCACAATTCTCTAGATATGGTCTGACTGGAACAGAATTCTGCAGTACCGTGAGTTTCCTCCTTGGGGTCTCTGTCTCTATTGCATCGGCCTTCTTGGCTAGTGTGTTATACTATTGACAAATATTGAACTTCCAGTCTGCTAAAACTCCCAAATCATTTTCAGTCATCTGTCTAGACACATTTCCTCCATCCTGTATTGTGAAGTTAATATTTTGAGCCCAAGAACAAGACTTTATATTTATCCCAATTAAATGGAATTTTATTAGAATTAGCCCATAGTCTAGCTTGGTTGGATGCTGACTGTTGTCCTCAATTTTAAGCCATCTGCACATTTGCTAGACATTCCACCTTGCCTTTGATAGAGTCTAAGACATTAATGCAAATATTGAATAGTTCAGCAATAGTTTACTATATACTTATCTCCAAGTTAACACTGACTTTTGTTGTTCAGTAATTTCAGTCACGTCTGACTCTTTGTGACCCCATTTGAGATTTTCTTGGAAGAGATACTTAAATTGTTTGTCATTTCCTTCTCCAGCTCATTTTACAGATGAGGAAACAAGGTTTAAGTATCTTGCCCAGAGTCACACAGCTAGGCTGGATTTGAACTCAGATCTTCCTGACTCCAGGGCCAGTATTCTGTCCACTGCATCTGTCCAACACCGACTTCTCTTTGGGAAAAGTAAACCAAAACAAATCATTCTAGTCTTTGTGTCCAGTCATTCAAACAGTTCTGAACCTGTTTAATCATACTGTTGTAAAGTCTATGCCTCTCCGTTTCATTCACAACAAGGACATGAAGGACTTATGCTTTTTATAATGCTTTTCTGAAAGTCAGGTGTGCCTTGTCTTCTACATTCTCCTGACAAGTCTCCTGATGGTAACTATAAAAAAAGAAATGCATCTAGTCTACCTTAATTTTTCTTGAAAAAGTAATGCTGCTTCTCAGTGATTACTACTTCCCCCTCTGAATGTTCAAAAACAATTTCTTCAATAATATAACCTAGAATTTTGTTGGGAATCGAAGTCAAGTTCATTGGCCTGTTATCATGGGCATATACCCCTCATATTTTGAAAAACAAGACATTTTCCCCCTTCCTGTCCTGGACAGCCTCTCCCACTCTCTGCACTTTTCCAGATCTCATTGGTGATTGATTAGTAATTGCATTTACTAGTTCTTTGGGCATCCTGGCATCTGGTTCACCCGCACCCAAGGACTCTCTTACCAGTTGGTATCTTTTGTTTCAGCCTCCTATAACCTATTTTCATTCTATCTTCCCCAGTCTAAAGATCATTCTCCTTCCTTGAGAAAACAAAAACCAAATGAAGAGCAGTCATTTGGCTTTCGCTGTTTGTTATCTTTATTTCCATCCACCTGGAATCCACCAGTCCATCCTATCCTGTCTTCGGTCTGAAAGCACTTGTCTGCTTGTGGCTTTGCTTCGCACTTGTTTTCATTGCCAGCCTCATCTCATTTTGAGCTTGAATCCTCCTGATGCTATTCTTACAGGACTTTTATATTGATCCATAGTCGCCTGCCCTTGCTTTCAAATTCTACACAATTTTGTCAACCAAACTGGCTATTAGTTCTCTAGCGATCTACATGAGTCTCTATAGGCACCTGCTCCCTTTTCTTTCTCATCTCAATATTTTCTGTTGTTTTTGAGAGATTCCTCATCCAACTTCCCCTAAAGAATTTTAGACCGTAGAATCCGACCACATCCTTTCTCTGAACACTTGGAAATCTCTTCTCTCCAAATCTAGGATCTCTGTTTACTTCCCAGCTTAGCGCTGCTCTTTTGAAGCCCACATCTTCCACTTGAAGCAGTGACACTCTGGAGTGTACCATTGATATTCCTAATGACTCCAATTTCTAGTCAAGGATTTTATAATCCCCAGAAGCTGGAGAAGGAAATGGCAAACCACCGCAGTATCTTTGTCAAGCGTGCCCTAAATGGGATTACAAAAGTTGGACATGACTGAAGCGACTAAACACAAACCAAAAAGTCTTCAGAAATCCTGCCTAGCTTTCTTCTGAAACATAAGAGCGTCTGAAGCTGGATAGAGAAGGCAGAAAAAGTGGGATCCTTCATGGATTCTAGGCATTGCCAGTCATTCCAGGCCTACAGATACAAGGAAAAGTAAGTTGTGGAGGGTCCTCAGGCAGGAAACTGGGGCCTAACGTAGGTATAATAGGAGACTAGAACAGTAAAACTGAAAAAAGAAAGCTAATTGGTACACCACACCCAACTCAGGCTTAAGATGGTGCCGTCTTTATGAACCATGTATGTGCACTGGGGCTGAATTTGACAGAGATCTCAACCGGATGGGCAAATGAGCATCACTTAAATGGAAAATCCAAGTCTGTCTACACCTAGGGAGTATGCTCTAGACTATGAGTTTCTTAAACTGCCCCTCTTAAACTGTGGATTTTGACCCCATATATTTGGCAATGGCAAAAGGTTTCTAAAAGTGTAACGACCAAAAATTAATTCCAAATCAAACTCTGAATGAATCCGAGGTGTTTCTGGCAGCACTTAACTCTGTTGCATCGAGCAACTTCACTGCAGTCTTGGTTCTAAACACACAGCATGGCCACTTTGCACTGTGCGTGCCCTCAGGCCACTCAGCACCAATGAACATTGGCAAAACCAAAAGGGAGCCAAAGTGGGAAAAGTTTAAGAAGACTTGCTCTAGACCAGAGGTGTCAAACTCAAATGAAAAAGAGGCCACTTGTGTGTACATAAAGATCCCCTGCGGGCCACATATTGACCTACTTTAAAAGTGTAATAATATCTATATTTTTGGTAATTTTATTTATTTTCTTAAACATTTCTGTATGTAAGGTGAATTTTAGTGTAAGTAAGGTGGATTTTAGTGTATATAATGTGGATTTTGTTATTATTTCTCAGAGTACAGTTTCCCAGGATCCATAGCCATAATAATCAACAGTTATCAAGTATTAGATATGAGTTCCCACAGTTATGGTTCAAAACATCTCCGCCATCCTTGCGCATAGTTATATAATGGTAAATAATATAAACATCTACTGTGGCTGTGCAGTGAGATACAGGGATGAGGTGATGGAAACTTGTGAGGCTATTGCTGGCAATTTGCCTTCTTTGTCTGTTGGTCTATAAAACAGGTGGTCATTAGACAATGAATGGGGAATTCTTAGGACTGAATGCACAAATGCTGTGTGTGCCTCAACTGGCCCCCATTGAGGCTTGGGGGGAACCCTTGGGGTTGAATGTACAAGCTGGAATGCTATGTATGCCTTGATTGGCCTCCATCAAGACTTGAGGGGAATCTGAGTTTGCCTTAACTGGCCCCCATTGAGGCTGGAGGGGATTTAGGGGAAGCACAAGTCGTGCCTGTCTCGATTGACCCCATCAAGAGGTAGGGTAGTTGCGCCCCCTTCTCACCAGCCCCTGCGAGAAGGGTGATTAGCGAATGCTGTAGGGGTTTGTGCTCCCATTATCAGCAAGCCTCCTCTGAGAAAGCCAGACCAGAATAAAGTAAGATTATTAATCTCTTTTTAGTGTATTTCTTATCTGATCAAATCAAGACTGAACCTGTGCTAGAAGCCCTCAAGTATGCTGTGCTTTATCTGTTTTACCATTTCTCAATCACATGTACTGTTGGTTTTTAGAGGGAGGAAGGCAAGGCAGTTGGGGTTAAGTGACTTGCCCAAGGTCACATAGCTAGTAAGGGTCAAGTGTCAAATGTCTGAGGTTGGATTTGAACTCTGGTCACCCTGATTCCAGGGCCAGTTCTATTCACTGCACCACCTAGCTGCCTCCTTCTCAATTACATTTAATTCTAGTTTAAGCCTCACTAGGAGTGTTGAATTACAACACAGAGTGAAAATGCATAGGCTCCTAAAAGCTAAACCTCTTCATTTTGTGGTCATTCGGTCAGGGTGTATAGAAGGAGCCTTACTAACCATCAGACTTGCTGCTGGCCTTCATCAGGCTTTGGAAGGTGTCCTCCTGCTGGAGTCTGACTTTCCTTCTCTCTGAAGCCAGATCATGCTCCACTTGATCGTGCTCTGTGAGGATGGTGACCGGCTTTAAACAAACCTACAAAACCAAAATGGGAAGCCTCAATGGTGTGGCCACAAATGATTTCAAATGACAGTCGGAGCACTTTCCAAAATGTGTTTCTTCTGGCAGGAGGAAAAGATGCCAATTTAATTGTCTTAAAAAAGAGTTTTATTTTCTGTTTTCAAATTGCTTAAGTCTGTGTTGATTTTTAAATGAAAGGAGAGAAAGGGAAAGGAAAAGGGAAGGGAAAGATCTCCCCACTCTCACCTCCATTCCTGTCCCCCATGCTCTCTCTCCTCAACTCTGCCTCTTAACATCCCTCCTCTTGGAAGCTCAGCTCAAGGGCTGCTGCCTTCTATGAGAGACCTGTTCTGCTCCTTCTAGGTGTTCGTGCTGCCTCCTTCTTCTCCATAAAATGTACTTTGTATTTATTGTCCTGTGTACATTTGCCACCCCGCCCCCCATACTTCATGAGGGAAGGCAGTACTTTCATTTCTGCCTTTGCAGTTCACCTTTACATGGTGCTTGGTGCTTTATGAGTCCCTTTTTTTTTCATCTTCTGAAGTTCAATTTACCAAAACTACCACATAGCAAACTCTTGGCAGAATTTTGTTATGAAAAGTGTTTCAAATTAAACTGAACATGCATTTTATTAAGCACTCACTACATTCTAGGCACAGTGGGAAGCAGTAGGAATAAAATGCTGGATTGGGAGTCAGAAAGACAGGTGTTCAAATCCTTCCTAAGACACATACTTAGCAGTGTGACTGTGGACAAGTCATCTGATTTCTCTCATTCCCGGTTTATTCTGTAAAATGGAGATTGTAATAACACAGTAACAACACTAGCAACATCTCCCTTAGGGTTGTTAGGATCAAATGACACAATGGATGTATTTTTCAAACCTCAAGTGCCATGTGAGCTACAGAGATCAAAATGAAAATGTCTCCTTCAAGGAGCTTACATTTTGCTTTGGGGAAATAACATGTACATGGATAAAAAAAATACAAAAATTCTAGGGGAGGAATCTCGTGTAAAATATGGTACCTGAGCTGATTTTTGAAGAGAGCCAGGGATTCTAAGAGGTGCAATGGGGAGCATTCTGGGCATGATGAATATTATATGCAGAAGAATGGAGGTCTCATCTCTAGCTCTTTCCTCTATGTAGATAGAAATAATTTGAAAATACCAAGTAAACTGTTATTAGCATAAGTGATTAAATTAAATTAGCAATTAAATTGAAAACTTTTCCTTTTTTTTTTTTTACTACTTTTAAAGAAATCAAAGATTTTTAAAGGAATTCTTAAAGACATTTTAGAGATTTTAAAAGAAATTTTCAGGGAACTGGAATGTCTTAGAAGAAGGTGCCGAACTAGGAATTAACCTACAAATGCAACAATGGGGTGAGGAGGCTTTCTAACAGAGGACAGCATATTTGGATGGCATGAAATAAATGCATCCAGAGTAGAATTGTCGTGGTCAAAATATTCCTATTTTTTAGTAGGCAAACAAAAATAATGACACTGTTGTACGCTGCGTAGATTTGAAAAAACAGTAACGTTAAATGACACCTGGCCATTGGATGGGTGTAGTAGAGCTTTAGTGCCATGCCCCCCAGCTTGAAGGCTGCCTGGTGGAGCTGGGGCTAGTTAATCATTGCCAATTTCACCTACTATCACGCTGGACAGAAAACAGTAGCTACTCTGGGTCATGCAGGGCTCTAAGATCAGACCAGGTCATTGATCTTTCACTTAGTCTCAATGTTGTATGAATGAATGGGAATTATGCCAAGGGGAAAATAAAGTTGGGCTCTAAGTGTTTTAAGATAAGGAGCTAGCTGAACCAAAGAATTATGGCAACATCCCAAGTCACCAGGATTCTAAGAGGAGGTCTTCAAAAGCAATTTTGGGGGTTCAGTCTGGATGGTATTTAAGCATTCCAACTGAACATACTCCCATTCTGTGGAATTTTAGGGAGAGGGAAGTAAGGGGAATAGGTTGATGGTTTTTTGAGACTGCGTGTGGCTATATCACCCAGACTGGAAGTTCAAAAAACCTCATGAATTAATAGGAGTGGGGTGTCTGGACATCACTTCTTCCTTTCCTCACTGACTTCCTGTCATGCAGTTCCAAGGCAAAGGTGACTTTAAATCCAGAGATGTTCTCTGACATACTCAAGATTTAAACATAAAACAAAATTCAGTCAAAAAAAAACAATGATTCCATTCTCAAGTGAATCCCAGTGAATATCAATGATCTGGCAACCTAAATCAGATGCCACTGGGGCATTTGGACAGTTCCATCAACTCGTATATATCTAATATGTCCCTAGTTATTGACATGGTCTCCTCATTAGACTATCAATTCTTTTTGAGGGCAGAATATGCAAACTGAGGGAAGACATTGTTTTTGCCTTTCTTTGTATTTCCAGCGTTTAGCACTGCACTAGGCATACAGTAGGTACCTAATAATGCTTATTGACTCATCTTTGCTACTGGCTGGAAAATATGAGTTAATACTGGTAAAATGCTTAGGCCCAGAGCCATGCACATAGTAGGCACTTTCCCTCTCTCCCCAATAGCTGGTATTTTTAAGGCACTTTAAGGTTTGCTGAATGCTACATACACACATTTCGTGTGTGTATGTGTGTGCATACACACAACTTCATTTGCTATTTATAGCAACCCCTTGAGGTAGACACTACAGATATGATTATCTCCATTTTACAGTTGAGGAAACTGGTCATATGGTTTGCCCAAAGTCACAAAGGTGCTAAGTACCACAGCTGAATTTGGGCCCAGGCATTCTGAATTCAAAGGCCAGGCTCTTTTGCTAGCCCTGAATACTCTCAGCGGTACCCTGCTTTGACTGACATTTGCCTGACCTGCTCTGGGGAATGTATCAGACAGAAAGACCAATATGAGTGAGACTGTAGTCACTGGCCAGTACCATAAAGATGGCGCCTTTTCCCATTTTCATATTTAAAGAGACGGACACAAATGAAGACAGAAGACAGGTTTCAAAGAAGGAAGGTATAAATCATTAGGGACCTGAGGATAAAACAGAAGAAAAAGCACCAGGGAGCTTCAAAGAGAGGTAGGAAAAAGGGAAACTTTACAGGATAAGATTTAAATATGAAATAGAAAAAAAATTAACATTTTTAAAAGGCAATATTTAAGTGGCTTTACGGTATGACTATATCCCACCTGGCCATAAAAATGGAAAGCCAAGGAAGTAGAAATTTGTATCCCCAGAAGCCGAAAGATGAGGCTCCCTCCTGAGCAGCATGGTGCCAACCTCCCTGCTCTCCTGCTGCGAAGGCACATTAGGTCCACGTGCTTCTTTTATGGGAATATTTACTGCACATGCCTAGGAGCTTATTTTTAAACTTCAGTAACTCAGCAACTTGGACTGTTTTTTTTTCTTAAGGTATCAAAAATGATTGGACCATAACATGAAACTGCTTCCTAAATTGCTCTTACTTTTTAAAAAAGAGTCAGTTTTGAGTTATAGAGGCCCAAGAAATGACCAAACCAGTAAGCAATATTTTTGAAAACCTAGTATGACCTTCGGATCCTTAAAATACACGGCTTTTTTTCCCGCCTCTTCCACAAACTGCCAAGTCTGACTAGAGAGACGCTACTGGCTAAGAGTCATTTCAGAATAACTTCCAAGAAAAATTGCCAAATAATGAAGATACAAATCTTAGTAGGAATGTGGATAGACTAATAATGCCAAATCAGTTTGTGAATATATCTTTGAGTTAACATGCTAGATTTTTCTTGAGTGAGATAATTTACCTTTTCTCCTCCAACTGGTCTAGCTACGAACGTAGAAAATGCCACACTAATGAGTTTCTCAGTTCTGGTAACTGTATCTTGTACTATGACTTTAATGCCAATCTAAAATGAAAAGAAAGAGAGCTTTAGTGCCTATCGATCAATCAATGAACATTTATTAAATACTGACTATATTCAGTATTAGACTGAAGCATTCAAAAAATAAATCAGCCATTCTTCTCAGCTTCATTTCCTAAAATGTCCTGTACCATAGTTCACTCTGATGAATACGCAAAGTTATTTCTCTGAATCACTTGTACGCAGCTTCTCTTGCTTTAACTTGTGAGGCACTGGAAGCAGAAGGGCAAGACGTTTCCCAGGGAGCTATGACATAAAGGGATTGATTCCTCCTGGGTCTGAAGGATGGAGAAACTTAACCCCTCAGGCATAAACTGGTCAAAGGTGAGGGCAGAAACATGTCTGGGTTCTAGTTAGTAAGAACTGCCCTCTTTGCAACCCTGGATGCCCAACCTTCCATGTCTGCAGAATTGTGCGAGAACTGGGCTCACTGTTCAGTGAATGTACATTTTCATTAGCTACAAATGATGGACGTTCATTCTCCATCATCATCATCATCATATACAAAATCAATCAGCAGTCTAGTCTTTTCAAGTCATTGACTCATTAATACTAATTATACTCTAAAACCTTTGATTAACAAAAATCCAACTAACTAGGACCCCCAAGTAACCAGAAATCTGTTATGGTGCACTAATCTATCTTTCATATACCAAGAAGTCAAAGAAATACAAGCACAGAGAGTAGAGTACCCCAGTTGAGAAATACCTAGATTAAGGTCGTGGTGAATTTGTACTGATATAGCTATGCCCTCTCACCTAGTTTCCAAATTGGTGTGTCAATTTACCTTGGAATAAAACTAAGCTAGTTAACCATTTGAGAGCTATTAACAACTACATAAAATAAGAAGAAAATAAGATGAGCAGGGATTTACCTAAAAACAGGTGGGACATGATGGCACAAGCCTATAATCTCTATTACTGGGGGCAAGTGTGGAAGCTAGTGGATCTCTTGATATCAGGAGGACTGAGTGAGAGGGGCCTAAAGTCGATTGATAAGTTTGCAACAAGTCCAGCACCAATTTTGTGAGAAACACAGGGCTAGCTGAATGTCTAAGGAAGGCAAGTCAAATCAGGTCACAAGTGGTCTGGTTAAAGCTCTCACCCTGATCGATAGTGGGATCAGGCCTGAGCATGCTGATGAACTTCCAGTCTGGGTGACATAGCCACACACAGTCTCAAAAAGCTTCATGAATTAAATTTAAAAACAAATCCCCAGTGGTATTGGGGAAAAGGTCAAGATCCTCACTTCCCTGACTTTCCTCTCAAATGGCTAACTAGCCTAGTCTTATTCTAAGGTCAATTGACATACAAATATAAATTGATGGCAACAACGGAAACTAGGTGAGAGGGCATAGTTAGATCAATGCAAGTCCACCATGACCTCCACCTAACTGTTTCTCAACTGGTTCCTGCAAGGCTTATGGGCCCAAAGGGTGAATGAGGCACCAAACGTTGCCCAAAATATCACAAATAATGGGGCTCTATCAGCATGCCCAGGACAAAGAGGCATTGCCTAATAGTAGAGAGAGAACTGATCTTGGAGTTAGGAAGATGGCGGTTCAGGTCGTACTCCCGACAAATACTAGTTGTATAACTTATGTAACTGCTCTAAGACCATAAATCGCAGAAATGTTGCCAATCTATCTTTGTTAGTGGAGGTAGTTCCCTACACCAATGAAATGACAGGTACCAAAAAATCATCATTCAACTAGGGCTATTTTAAAAAGAACTCTCAGAAGCTTTGAATGATCAATAGAATATTGCAGTTGCAATGTCCAGTAAAACTAAACCCTCTACCGCCACAGAAATACCCTTTGAATAATTACTTTTCAGAGATTCAAGGGCCTCTGGTTTGCATAAGGAAAGCAAGAAAGGAAAGGAAGAGCAGGTTCGAGTGAAACTAAGGAAGGCAGAGAACGAGATCCTCCTGCTTTGCAGGAAGCCCAGGAAAGAAAGGCGCATCCCTCCACCCTCTGTATATTGATTTCTTTTTACTTCTTGGTATATGAAAGATGGGATTTCAACATAAAACGAAGATGATCTGCTTCGTTAGTATCCAGGAGATTGTCCATCCATGAGTGTGGGTTTATCTTCTGTTTTCTAAGCATTAGTAGCAAATATATTATAGTAAAGATAAGATCCTATTAATGTTTCCTCTTCATTGTGGTAAGGTGAATAAGAAAAGAACTTGGGAAGAGTGAGACAATAGAACTTAAAAAAAAATGTAAGTAGTATTTTATTTTCCCCAATTACCTGGAAAGACAATTTTCGATATTCATTTTTTATAAAATTTTGAGGTCCAAATTCTTCTCCCCCATCCCTAGGATCTGATATCAGTTTTATATATATATATATATATATATGTACAATTATGTTAAACATATTTCTACATTAATCATGCTGTAAAAGAAGAAACAAAAAAAAACCAGGAGAAAAACAAAGAAAGTGAAAATAGTATGCCTCAATCTGCATTCAGACTTCACCAATTTTTCTCTTGATGTGAGTCCTTTGGAATTGTCTTGGATCAGGTAACAGAACGTCTTACCTCCATGCTGGTTTTGAATGCTCTGATGACTTTAGCCTTGATATTGATGATCTGTCCAACCCTAGTGAGGAAGAGCCAAACTTCAGTTGTCTGGGTAGGGTTAATGTCACATCTGAAGTTTATACACACCCAGCAAAGAGTTTGGGGGCTACAAAGCAGCTCCATCTTGAATGGTGAGATCCTAGCCCACATATGATAAATTAAGATCAACAGAAAGAGAAAAAAAAAGCCCTAATTCCACCACAACACACCCCTCCTCCCAACCCTAAGCATCCCAAGCCATCTTCTAGAATGCTAACTTAGCCTCAGGAGGAAGGCTGTCGAGAGCTACTGAGTATCAAATTAGCTCAAAAATATCTCTTATGTTTTGACTACTTGCTGACTGAGGCACTGGAGTCTGGTTTGTGATACTGTTGTCTGTCCTCCATCCTTGAAGAGCCTCAGTGGCACCACTCAGGTTCCATGCTGGCTCATGCTTCAGCTGGATTTAAGTGAGGTAGAGCCTTGCAGTCACCAGCCTCACTCTCTCCTCTACAGGCATCAAAGTCCAGTGGCAAGACAAAAGTCAAGAGGCTGGTCTTGCCTTTATAAATTAAGGTCTTTCCCAGGCCTCCATTTTTCTCAGTTCTTTTGTTTATTCTATAAGATTTAATTGAATTCAGTTCAACAAGCATTTATTTAGCATCTACTATGTCCAGGCACAGTGCTAAGCACTAGGGAGAAATAAACAAATTCAACAGTTTCTTCCCTCAAGGAGCTTACATGGTGAAATGAGATTTTTAAAACTATATAATTAGGAGGGTGGGAAAGCACTGTTGTAACCAGTGTCTCTGATAAAAGCCTCATTTCCACAATACATAGAGAACTGAATCAAATTTATAAGAATACAAGTCATTCCCCAATTGATAAACGGTCAAAGGATATAAACAGGCAGTTTTCAGAGGGAGAAATTAAAGTTATCTATAGTCATATGAAAAAATGGTCTAAATCACTATTGATTAGAGAGATACAAATCAAAACAGCTCTTAGGTACCACATCATACCTATCAGGCTGGCTAATATGAAAAAACTGGAAAATGATACATGTTGGAGAGGATGTAGGCAAATTGGGACATTGTTGGTGCAATTGTGAACTGATCCAACAATTCTGGAAAGCAAGCAGGAACTATGCCAAAGGGCTATAAAAACGTGCCCGCCCTTTGATTCAGCAATACCAATTCTAGGGCTGTCTCCCAAAGAGATGATAAAAATGGAAAAAGGACCCACACATACAAAAATATTTATAACAGCTCTTTTTGTGGTGGCCAAGAACTGGAAATTGAGGGGATGCTGCCTGAGGAATTAACACAGATTAAGAGACAGAGCACCACCACAAACATTCTTTCTGTTAGGCTTCCCCACAAGCAAATTCCCCTAGCTCACTCAGGCTTGCTTCTCTCAGCTCTGCTTCTCTCTCTACTCTTTCCCTCCAAGCAATAAAAATATATGCTGTTTCCATCAAAGACTTGATTCAATCAAAGTCAAGACTCACTCAAAGGCACTCGATTGGCTAAAACTCAACCCAGAAAAATAGCAAAAATTCCTATTTTACTTGTCATTACAGATGCCTATCAAGTGGGGAATGGTTGGACAAGTTGTGGTATATGAATGAAATGGAAAACTATTGTGCTATAAGAAATGATGAGGTGGGCTTCAGAAAAACCTGAAAAGACTTATATGAACTGATGTGGAGTAAAGTGATCAGAACCGGGAGAACATTGTACACAGTAACAGCCACAGTGTGTGATGACTGACTTTAATAGACTGAGCTCTTCTCAGCAATGCAAGAACCTAAAACAACTCCAAAAGACTCATCATGGACAATGCCATCCACACCCAGAGAAAGAAATATGGCATCTGAATGCAGATCAAAGCAGACTAGTTAGCTTTGTTTCGTTTTTTCTTTCTTATTCCTCCCACTCTTATATACAACGTGACTAATGTGAAAATGTTTAAAAAGAATATACATGTAGAGCCTATATCAGATGGCACATGGTCTTGGGGAGGGAGGTGAAGAATATTTAAAACTTATGGAAGTGAATGTTGAAAACTGAAAATAAATAAATTTTTAAAAACCTCCATATAGAAAGTGTTTTTCTCTTTGATATCTCTCCCTTTATTTTTCCTTTGTTCTCACTCACTGTTTCCTGCTATGTCACTCTCTATCTCACCCTGTATCATCAACCTCTGACCTTTGTTGGCTAAACTATGTATTCCTGAGGTTGTGTTAGAAGACTAGGGCAGAGGAAAAGGCCTGGGGCAGGACAGTGTTAAGCTAATTAGGGAGGAGAGTACACTCACACAGAGAGAAGGGGAAGATCATTTTCACTTTGATAAACTTTGGTTCTAAAACTCAGGAATCTAGGCAGTGGAAGGTGGGAGTTTTCTAGCCACGAGAGGGGGAAGAATCAGTTGTTCAGAGTCCCTACCTTAAAATATGACACAAGTTCAGGCCCTCAAGGAGGTTACGCTCTCACAAGCAAATGAAAGTAAGATAACAAGATTTTATTTAAAAACAAAATTATAAAAATAAATCCTAGGGTGAATGTATATTTGTTTAATATTTCTAGGATATGTAATTTTTTCAAGATGATTGCTTTTTCCACAAAAACAGATTGCAGTTCTTCTTTTAGTAACTTGTCTTCAAGAGTTTCTTTGGCTAATAATTTACTACCTGTAATTAAATTAGTCATGAACTTCTTCAGAATTACCTTGACTGATGGTTCAGTCCTTAACGTCTTTCTGTCTTGGTAAGACCTGCCAGAGTTTATCCTCTCCTGGAACCATCTTTAATAAGTCAAGGTCATATCCATACCAGCACGAGCCACCAGTGTGACACTTTTGTGGAGGGTATTCAACCATCCATCCATCCATCCATCCATCCATCCATCCATCCATCCAAAAGTCAGATAAACATAGGAGCCCTGAGAATGGCCACGCTTCCAAGACCATCAAGTCTTCTTCTAGCCTAGGCCTCATGATCATTAATTGGGAAAGTAACTCCAGTGGAGAAGGCTCCAGCCATCCCCACCAACTGTCAACCAATTGCCACACACAGAGCAGATGGGGCCTCTTAGCTGAAGCAACAAGGCATTCAGAGGGAGAGCCAGGAGGCATAATGTGCTGGGCAGGGCAGGCTACCATCACCACTTTGCCTACCATCTCCTCTTAGACCTTAAGAGAGACAGCCTTGGGAATCTAAGAGCCTTGGGAATAGTAAAGCTTCTAGCCAGTGTCCTCAGCCATCATCTTGGGAAGCGAGTCCTGGGGAGATGTTACCTGGTAACTGCTCCTGGGGCCGTAGCCACAGCTACCAAAGACCTAGCAAGGAAAGTACTTGCCACCAAAGTCCCTGGCTTTGACAAATGTTTCTACATCAGAAACTAATATCAGTTTATCAATGGTAATAAGATTAAAGAAGAGACATTCATATCTGCTTTGTGACTGTACCCTAAAGACCATGGGACTTTTCCATCTGGTGTACAGCTAAAACCTATATTTATTGTCTCTCCAATAGAATGTGAGCTCCTTGCAAGCAGGTGCTATCTTTTCTATTTGTATCTTCAGCACTTAGCATAGTACATAATAAATAATTAATAATTAATAAATAAATAATAATTTATTAATAGATGCCTTAATAAATAATAATAATAAATAATAAATAAATTAATAAATGCCTCATTCATTCATTCATCTATATACTTTCAGTATTTATGATACTTATTAAGTAAAGTTTTATATTTTCTGTTCTTAATTTAAGAGATGAGTTGAACATTTTGCTTTTCTCTGAGGAAAATAAAACCAAAATTAAAGTATTTTTTTGTAAATGGCACTAGATTGATTTTTTTTCCCATAGGTCAGTGGCCCTTCATGGAACACAGATTCCCCACCCTTGCTTTTAAATAGCCCCAGAGGAATTTTGCAACACATACATGAAATGTCACAAAATGGCAAAAGCAGAGATCGCTAATGAGGTTATGACTGGAGTGAAAATAACAGAATTTAGAAATGAAAAAGATACAAAGTAATCCATGACATCCCCTCAGGAAGGTATATGGCACCCATTTTAAAACTCCTTACTCGCACATTTCTCATGGAAAAAGAAAAATGTATGGGTGTGTGAGAGGCAGCACAGACCCTCAAAAATAGAAACAAACCATTGAACGCAGCCTCAGAAATTCTCTGTCTCTATAATATCATTAACGACTCAAGGAAACACAACGTGAACCCTCTATTGTATCACTCATTGCTTGTAATTTCACACTATTGCACACAGGCAAATGCTATTTAGAAGTGAAGGGGTTAAAATCAATTCCTATCTTAATCTGAAGTCTGTCAGTCCTGCTTTGGGATTAGTTCTGTCCTTGGGTTGTTTTATGTCACTTATGTGAATGTAGAAAGGGTTAAGTAGCAGTTTTCATAGTAAAGATGGATGCATTCTTCAGATGCGGAAGTTAGTAAGTTTCTCACTGTCCTCTTGGGTGGTCCAAGCCTAGTAACAGGCCATTCTTACAGAGATACCTGGTCCTGATACCATTCCGCTTAAATCTCCACAGTCTGCCTCTCCAGGGTTGTTGGGAGAATTACATGAAGTCATACTTGTAAAGTGCTCTCTTAACGCTAGGTTATTTTTATTATCATCACCATCATCATCACTGTTCTCAAGTTCAAATTCCTCTTCTTGGCATTCAAAGCCTTCTACAGTGTCATTGGCTCACCTTTCTAGTATTACTTCACATCACTCCCTTCCATGCATTCTAGACTTTAGAAGAACTAGACATATGTCTGCCCTTGGCATATGCAAAGCACTCTCATATTTTGGTGTTTTTCTCAAGCTATTCATTGTTTATGAAATGCCCTTAATTTCTCTTTTCTCCTGCAACATTTCCACCCATCTTTAAAGCTCCACTCAAATCCCACTCACCGGGCCAGGAAGGCTCAGCGGTCAGCCTACCTTAGCTTTGTAACTCTCTAAAGCCTTTATTGTGTAATAATGTGCTTTATGGCTATAAATTCCAGTTTATAATTTTATAGATATAATTACAATATAGCAGTATAATATAATATATGTAACTCATTATTTTATAAAGAACAAAATGGGTAGAACCAAGAGAACATTGTATACAGTAACAGCAAGATCGTTTCAAGAACTTTCAGCAATTAAGTCATTTTGACTATTGTAAATACCCAAATTAACTCCAAAGGACCTACAAGGGAAATGCTATCTGCATCCCGAAAAAGAACTGAGAAATAGATGTATGGAATGATTTTACACACACACACATGCGCGTGCGCGTGCGGGCACACACATTTATGACTAATGTAGCCATCTCTAGAGTTGGGGGGAGGGAAGAAAAAAAGGAAAAATTTATTGGATAACTTTATTATAAATTTAAAAGGAATAGTGTGTTGTAGATGCACAGTTTCATATGCAATTATCCTTTTAAAATTCTACTGTGTTATGAAAATGCTTGCTTTATTTCATAAATTAAAAGTAAGTTTTTAAAAATGCCGATATTTTATCTGTCCTTACTAGATTTTTAACTCCTTGAGGACAGGGACTGTTTCTTACCTAATTTTTGTATCGTATGTGCAAGCAACAAAGCATTCCAAACACAGTGGGCACTTACACATCTTTTGCATTATACCAAATTGCAATATTTTTTAAAATGTATCTGGTTACTTTACACGGTTGCTACATTTTTAATTGTTCTGCTTGACTCCACTTCCCTTCATCTCCTGCCAACTTAACCTTCCTGGGAAAACTCTTTGGTGAAACTAGAATCTATAGCTGAGTTAGTAAAGTTAACCAGAATTTAGCAATTGGATAAGTATTTAATATATCACTTGTATCTTCTGTGCATGCAACAAAGTGGCTCTGAACACAGTAGGCACTTAGCACACATCTGTTGCATTATGTTGAATTGTAATATTTTAAAAAATGTATCAGGTTACTTTTCATGTTGACTTATGATGCATAGGTTAAGATAAGCAAAAATGATCTTTCAGCAGAGTCATGAATTGGGTGAAGCAAAGAATATTTCCACTGCTGGTGTTCATAAGATGGTTACCTGCTCATGCTGGACAAGAGAGAATGCTGCAGAGATACAAAAATAAATTGGGGAACTTTCCATGTAAGTGAATCACCTCTGTTACATCGGGCTTGGTCACCATGACAAGGAAAAACAAGAGTGGAGAGCCTCTAGTTAAATACCTTGATTAAGCAAATGAACTTACAATCTGTAGCTCACACTCTGAAGCGTAATATACAGAACATATAATCACTAACCCATCGTAGCAAATTGATTAACACTGATTAGATTAGGAGTCCTAAATGAATCCACTTTCTCAGTATGTCTGTTTGTCCAGCGATATATACTACTATGTTCATCTTCTGTATATTATATATTTTTGTTCAACTTTTTATTTTTGAACTAATACTAAATAGTTTTGATGATTACTGTTTTGTAACTCGGATGGTACTAGGCCACCTTCCTTCCTACTCTTTTCATGATTTCCCTTGAGATTCTTGACCATTTGTTGCTACAAATGAATTTTTGGATTTTATTTTTCTAGCTCCATAAAATAACTTTGATACGGCACTTAATAAGTAAATTAATTTAGGTAGTATTGTCTATTTTTGATAAAGAGCTGGCCTTGGATCCAGGAAGACCTGAGTTTAAGTCTTACCTCTGGCTGTGTGACCCATGGTAAGTTATTTAACCTTTCATTGCCTCTAGGTAACTTCCCCAGATTATACATTATAAGAAAAGGTGCTGACTTGCGTTGGTAGAGGGAGTTTCCTCATATGGGAATACCCTAAAAGTTCAGAGCAGTCTTTTTTTACTATATTGGGATAGCCCAACCATGATCAATCTCTTCAACAATTTGAGTCTGTTTTATTTTTCTGTAAAGGATGTTTTGTAGTTGTATTTATATAGATTCTCTGTGTACCTTGGTAAATTCATAAATATTATGTATACTCTGTAGTTTTTTTGAATGGAATTTCTCTTTCTTATTTTATACTTGAGGAAACAGGCAGACAGAGGTTAAGTGACTTGCCCAGAGTCACACAGCTAATAAGTGTCTAAGGCTGAATTTGAACTCAGGTCTTCATGACTCCAGGCCTAGCACTCTATCCATTATACCACCTAGCTGCCTGAACAAGGATTTCCTCTACAACATATCTACCAAGTCATCATCCAACCTTTGCAGAATGAAAGGAACATGCTCTTCCCTCTGAGGATGCCTAGTCCGCTTCTGGATAGCTCTGATTGTTAGGAAGTCTTTTTTTTTTTTTTATACCAAGTCTAAATCTTGCACTATGGTAACTTCCACCTATCACTCTTAGTTCTGCACTTTGTCAAATAGAACACATCTAATCTCTTTTCTATTGGTCAGGGCCTTCAAATGCTTGAATACACCCACTGAACCTTCCCCCAGTTTTTCTGTACTCCTAGTTCCTTCAACCAATCCCTAAAAGATCTCCTGGCTGTTTTCCTCCAGATGCCCTTTAGTTTATCATTGTCTTTTCTAAAACATGATAGGCTAAATGGAATATGTGAAGTATGGTTTGATCATGGCCAAGTACAGCAGAATTACCACTTCCCTAATACTGGACCCTATATCTCACTTCTATTTATAATATCATTTATAATCCATTAAAGTGCCCACTGCAATCATGGTCCTACATGAAGCATGATGGATTATTGAGACTGTATAAAAAATATTCCTGTAATAAAAACATATTCAAACATTCCCACCCAATCCTCATCCCCATCCCCATTCCCCAATTCCAAGTAAAAAGCAATTCACAAGGTGGAAAAACCAGTCTAGGAAAATAAAAACCAAAAGCAAGAACCAAAAACAGCCAACAAAATGGTTCTCTGGAGTCTCAGGAGCTCTCAGATAAAAAATGTTTATATATTCTCCTCGCCCAAAGGGTCCACACCTGGTCCCCAATCAAACCACCCAAGTTCACTCTCATCATAAATTGGCAACAGCAATTGGTGGTTGGTAGAGCAGTGCTCTACACAAACCTCCCAAGTTCCACTTGTGTCCTAGCCCACAACATCGTAGATATTTGTCAGGATAATTGCTATCTAGTCAAGCTCTCCCATCTTGGAATTGTGACATTTTTGTCTTGAAGCCAAGGGTAGAGTTTTGAATGTATCCCTATTCAATTTAATCTTATTCAAACAAGCTCAATGTTCTAGCACGTCAAAATATTTTTGGATCTTGACCCTGGCATCTGACTCGTTGGCTATAGCTCCAAGCTTTGTGTCATCTCTAAGTCTGATAAGCATGCTATATCCCCTTATGTCTAGGTCACTGAAAAAATTATGAAACAGTCCAGATCCCCGGAAAGCTCCTCTCATGACCTCTGCCAAGATAATTATCAAACCATTATTGACTACTGTTAAAAAAAGTAGGTGAAAGGCATGCTGTTTGGAAGATAGTTATTGACAATATATTAAAAATAGCTGAATAAATTTATATTAAATATATTAATATATTATAAAATGCAGATTATACTAATATATTGTAATATATAATATTTTATATATTAAGTATATATAAATTTAAAAAAATTTAAAGTCTTAAAAGACTTTCTAATTTTTAAAAACTTAATCTTTCTGTATCCCCTTAGAAAGAGTTGAAAGTATCATTTTAATCAGAGTAAAAGGGCCTAAGAGAGAAGAGGTAAATCAGAGACAGCTGACCCAAGAGGAGCTGGCTGCAGATCTTGACTCTGTGTAGCAGCTTCTCAAAAGTGCAATGGGAAGTAGTCAGTTCTCCATTACTAACAGTCTTAAAACCAAGTATGTTGGAAAGGGGATTTCTGTTGAAGACTGGATTGGATTAGGTAGGTAACTTCCGGGGTTCTTTCCAACTCCTGAGATTCTGTGAGTCTAACACACGCTCATGGAAGGCTAGGAGACAAAGGAGTGGGTTGAACACATGTATATATGTATGTGTGTGTGTATATATATGTGTGTGTGTGTGTATGATGTACATATATATATATATATATATAATGTATTTAAGTATTTCCATACTGTACTGGAAATCTACCTAAATCAATTCATTTGACTCAACCATCAAACTTTTTGCTATGGCTCCTTGGTTTAAAAACTATTATAAAACCCTAAATGAATTTGTTTCTCCAGCACTTAATAAATAGTCATTGATTGATTATTTTAGAGAAGGTGGAATGAATACTGAATTTGGAGTTTGAGTTCTTGGGTTCAAATACTTCTTAGTAGCTCTTTAACTTGACCCCCATCACTTAAGTTCTTTGAACTTCAGCTTTTCAATATGGAAAATGAGGTGCCTGAGTCAGAGCTGACCTCTGAGGCCCTTTCTCACTTAGAAATTATATGGAAAAAAAACCTTTCCGTCTCTACTGAGGAAAATTAATATTATGCTGTATCATTTTATTTTTAATATTAATGTGTAATATACCCTTTCCTGAAAAATCTCTCTCCCCCACTCCAATCTTTTAGCCTAGCTCAAAAGAGACCCCTTCCAGTCCGAATTGGATGAGGAATGTCATTACTCCCAGCCCCCAAGGCATCTGCCTCCACAGGGACTCTGGCTTTTTGCTTCTGACTTAAGCAGAAGCCAGCTTGAGTTAAGGCACCCACCCTGGTAGGGGGATGATTCTTGTGTCCTTGCCTCTCCTCATCAAAGTTGAAGAGAGTTGGTCTAAAAAAAAAAAAAGAGGCAGGGGAGAAAAAGCCAGTAAAAACCTGACTGAGATGGCTTATTTTTTACTAACCAAGATCGCTGGAGGCAGCTGTCTTTCATGGAGCAAGTAGTATTCCTTGGGTGTCAGAGAAAAATGGGATGAGCCACATCTGAAGGCCCAGCTCCCTTTTCATCCCTGGCAGATAGATCCTGAGGATTAGCCCTAGCTCCTAAGGGTGAAGTAATAGCTTCAGAACTAAGAACTATTAGCCCACCTCCTCATTAAAATGTCCACCAATCAGGGCAGCCTTACGTTTTTGCCTGGGGTGGGCCAAATGATGTCCTGTTAGGCCAATCAGAAGAAAGACACACTTAAGTCTATGAGACCATTGGCCTTTGCTTGGGGTCTTTGGCACAAAACGAGGCTGGCCATGATATTCTCCCCGCCCCCCCCCCCTTTTTTCTTTTTAAACCAGGTTGGAGGCTCCTGTTAATCAAGGCTATCTCAGTGAGAGAATTGCCTCTGTCTGCCTTTTGTTAAATTCCACTACTCAGATTCTTTAGTGTTTACCCAACAATTTTATAATGAAATATACAATTAGAGAGGGTTTGCTTATTATCATTAATTATTTTTATTAAAGAAAATCAATCCTGAAGCAGCCAGTTACATACTACCAAAATGTATTCACAAATGCTTGGAGATATTTTTCATCAAAGAAATGTAATTAGGAACTTGGCTTTATATTGCAAATAAGAGCTAAGTTTTTCACTGGGTACTGAGGTTTTAAAACTGTTTAAATGAAGCCCTGTGTAATTTACTATGCCGATGACTTGACTGCTGCCTTCAGGTGATGAAGGTGAAGCACTACCTGGTAGCATACTTCTGGAATAAATTACTGAGAAGCAGGAAAGAGACTTAGCAGTATCCCATCATATCCCTTACCTGGCTGTCTCTTCAAGTTGTATGTCATCCATTGATGCTGTTACACAGGAGACTCCAGCATGTTTTTCAGCTTCAGATCAACAGACAAAAGAAAAGATTGTTATATCCGATGTATTTTAGTATGAGAAAACAAATAAAAACTGAAATGAATTCGTTCTGGCTGGGCATTCCTCATCAGTCATGACACCTCTTTGGGCACATTTCTGAACTGCCGGCAGCTGTTCTGTTGGTCTGTGAGTTATGTTTAGACTGCATGGTACCTCTACTATTGTGTTGGAAAGTTCTAAATTTATATAAGTGCTGGTTTCTGCATTAACACAAGTATACAGCTCATCCACCTGTATAAATGGAAATTTTTATTAAGTCAGTGCCCATTTTATAAATTCTATTAACTAACATAAATTCTATCACTTTTGAGAAGCCATTTGGTATAGTGGGTGCAGAACTGGCTTCAGATACAGGAAGGCCTGGGTTCAAATCCTGCCTCTTACATATAGCGGCTCACGTGACCCTGGGTGATGCATTCAACCTCTAAGGACTACAGGCAATTCTCTGAATATGGATTGCTGAGAAGGTGCAAATCTACATTGGTAGAGACAGCCTCTTTATCTGAGAATTCCTTGTATTAGTGAAACAAAGAGGTCTACTTCCTATCAATCACCTTTATTTAATTTCAGGGAAACTACCCTTTCTTGCTTTCTCTAATACCATCCCCCTTCCTCATCATTCGGTAACATAGTAGACCCTGATCGCATAACAATAGAAGACAGTCAACAAACATTTATTAAGAACTGTCTATGTGCCAGGCACTATGTTAAGTGCCAGAGATACAAAGAGAGACAAAAACAGTCTCTGCTCTCAAGGAACTGGTTCTCATAGTGGGGCAACATGAAAATAATTGTATATACAAGACATGTATGTGTATATATGTATATATACATGTTCCATCTACACACATGTGTATATAGATATACATGTTTAGCATACACATTTCTTTGATCACAATGACCTTATGTACTACAGGTGTTATATTGTCCTTTACAGATAGGGAAACTGAGGCTCTGAGATGTGCTCATAATCACACAGCTAATGTATGTTGAGGGTGAGATGTAAACTGGTGAGATGTAATCAATTTTATCCACTTTGCAACAATGTATCTTAAAACCCTAGTCAGAGTGGGTCTTCTCAGTTCTAGAGAACTTGGTACTAGGTACACAGTGAGTAGTCAGCGAGACCTTGTTCCTATGTTAGCATAAGCAAACTAAATATTCATGTACCTTCTTCTAAGGACTTGTGATTTCACTCCTGTGAGAGCTTCCTCCATGCCTTAGTGGACAGTTTCATGAATGTCTGTGGCCAAACTGATTTATTATCTGGTGGCCAGTCATCTGGTACCTCTGCACTTAACATGGTTGGTCCTTGGATGGTACATAGACTAATCCATAAAGCTTTCTAGCTTAGCAGGGCTAGCTGTGCCTTGCCCATCAATGAGGTGACCTTTGAGAACCCATAGTCACAACCAGACCATGATGAAGCCTCAGGGTAGGATTTTAATGCAATTCAACTGTCTTTCACATTAATAAGGTTCCAAGGGAAAACAGAAGAGAGGAGTGAGTGTCCTGGTTCCTGGGCTGCATTTAACACGTGTGTATTTTGAGGGTTGTCCTTTTATATCTCCTAGGGTCCTTTATAGCAAAAGATCAAGGGTCCCCTTTGGTAAGGATTTTCTGCCTTAACTACACATATATAAAAGCAAATTTTGTTTAAGGGACTAGAACATAAAATTGCAAACAGACTGAATGGATTCACTTTTTAGTTCAAAAACTGAATTTTTCATATGAATTTTGGCTCTTTCTCCCATATCAACTAATGAGCTGAGAAAGAAGCAATGAATTATATTGCGTTTGTATTTTTTTAAAAGGGTTCCTTTCTTTCCACCTTTATATTTATCAGTGGGGCCAACTCCAGTGAAAATGAGAGGAAAAATATTCCTGGCACACTGCTGCTTAAAATTTAAAAGAGTATCCAATGTTACTGACCTGCTTATCTCTGTGTATGTGCAGCCTGGGGCTACAAACAGGCCAACAGCCAAATAGGGCAGGAAAAATCTATATAGCTAAGGAGGAGCTTGCAATCTCTACCACTTCATAAATTGGTAAATGACTGGACCCAGTACTCTTTTTCCTCTATGCTGTATTATTTAGTATCCTCATCAGTTCCCATGGATTCAATGATCCAATCTATGCAGGTGATTCTCAGATGAATTTATCCATCCCTAACCTCTTGCCAGACCACCTGGCTTACATCTCCAAATATCTCTTATTGGATATCTTGAAACAGATGTTTCATAAACGTCTTAAACTCAGCAGGTCCAACAACACTGAAATCCTAGATACCCTGCCCTTTTCCTACCTTCCACATTACTGTTAAGATCAATACTACTCACTCAGGCTCGTGACCAGGGTCTCATCAGTAACTCCTTAGTCTCTCTCACCCTTTATATTCAATCTATTGTCAAAACCTGGCAACTTGTGCTTACGACCTTCACAACACCTCGTGCCTGTACAATTACAGTAGCCTGCCGGTGGGTCTCTCTGCCTGATGTCTTGCTCCACTCCAATCCATCCTTCACTCAGCTGTCAAAGAGATCACCCTAAAGCACAGGTCTGACCCTTTTATCCCTTGATACTCAATAAACTCCAATGGCTCCCTATTAACACCAGTATCAAATATAAATTCCTGTTTACCTTTTAAATACCTTCATAACCTGGCCACTTCCAATCTTTCCAATTTCCTCATACCTTATTGTCCTCCACATATTCTGTAATCCAGTGACATTGAGTTATTTGCTGTTTCCCAAACAAGGCACTCTATTTCCTAATTCTGAGAATTTTCACTTTGTATGAGAGAGTATGGAACTCTCTCCCTCCTCATTTCCACCTCCAGGCTTCCTTCATGTCTCAGCTTAATCTTAATCTTAAAACCTTCCCCCGAGATCATTCCCAATGTATTCTCTGTCTATCTTGGTTGCAAATAATGGTTTTTGCATGTTTTTTCTCCCATTAAAATGTGAGTTCCTTGAAAACAAACTTGTGTTTGTATCCCCAGGGTTTAGCACAGTGCCTGGTAAATATTCGGTCCTTGATGACTTAGGAAATAGTGAGGAAACCTGGCTGAAATAGAATATGCCACCTTGAAATATTAAGAAATTATGGGAGAGGTAGGATGGAACCTTGGAAGTCTGGCAGAGTGCTAGGTAACAAGGAACTGTTATAGATACCGGGGGCATAGCATGGTGAAAACAGTACTTAAGGAATATCAACAATCGAGAAGGATTGGAGAGAGGAAAGATTAGAGAGAGAAAAAGAAAGAGGAAAGCCAAGGATAATAGTTAGAAGGCCAGTGCTGTAAAAAAAAGGGGGGGTAGGACCTACATATATAAAAATATTTACAGCAGCTCTTTGTGTGGTGGCAAAGAATTAGAAATTGGGGAGAAGGTGGGAATAGTTGTGATGGTAATGGGTGCTCATGCACTTTAAGAAATGATGAGCAAGTGGAAAAAAACCTGAAAAGACTTACAAAGTGAAGTGAGCAGAACTAGGAGAGCATCGTACATGGTAACAGTAACATTGTGCAATAATCAACTATGAATGACTTAGCTCTTCCCAGAAATACAATGATCCAAGACAGTTCCAAAGGAGTCATGATGGAAAACGCTATCCATGTCCAGAGAAAGAACTGATAGATTCTGAATGCAGATTGAAACATATAATTTTAATTTTTTACTCCTTCCTTCCTTCCTTCCTTCCTTCCTTCCTTCCTTCCTACCTTCCTTCCTTCCTTCCTTCCTTCCTTCCTTCCTTCCTTCCTACCTTCCTTCCTTCCTTCCTTCCTTCCTTCCTTCCTTCCTTCCGTGTTTCTTTCCTTTTGTTCTGTTTCTTCTTTTATAACATGACTATTATGGAAATATGCTGTACATGATTGCACATATATAAAACTGCTTACCATCTTAGGGAGAGAGGGAGGGAGGGAGAAATTTTAAACTCAAAATATTATATAAAAATGAATGTTAGAACATATAATTGGAAAAAGTAAAATACTATTAAAAAAAGAAGACTGTTGCTGTTACCAATTGTGAGGTTTTGCAATCATGATTTAGCAATTAAGAAGAAAAATCTTGGATATTCTCTTAGTACAACTCTTTTATTTTACAGGTTCAAAAACACAAAGCTATTAAGTGAGATGGTCCAAGTCACCCAATGACAAATTGCAGAAGTGAGATTTGAATTTCTAATTCAAAGTCTGCTGCCATTTCCCACCGTACCATAAGTGCTAAGGGCCTGGTTGAGAGTGTTGACTGTGAGACTGGACAGGAAGGGGTGAAGCTGCGGAGGAGATATAGAGGATGAAAGAAGTCAAAGATGGCCCCAAGGTTTACAACCTGGGAGGCTAGAAGAATGGTGATGCCTCTCACAGAAGTGAGGTAGTTAACATGAAAGCTAAGCTGAACATATTCATCATCCTTTAATGATTTAGAGGACAGTTTGGGATCTCACAGTGCCTTGGGGCCCTCATTATGAACATCCATTAATATTGTGCTCTAGAGTGCAGAAGTGCCCATCGGGAGAGAGCTCTGGCTCACAGAACAGCTCTTCCTCTGCCATCATTTGGTCCACCTGTCATAGAGCATCCCTCCTTTCCTCATGTGTGGATATTCTGTTGGGTAAAATCATGTTCCCCGGCCGTGAACACAAAAGGGGCAATGTGGTGCCATGGAAAGAGAGCCAACCCTCAGGCAGAAGACCTAGATTTGAATTTGGGATCTGTTACTATATAATCCTGGATGTATCATTTTCCCTCCCTGAGACTTAACTTATTCATGTGTAGAATGGGCACACAAAAAATACATGTACTACCTTCGAAACCTTATATAACAGTTGTAAGTGCTAAATAATAATTCAAGTCAACATTTATTAAGCTTGTTTGTACAAGCACAGTGTAAGACTCCAAATGACAACTAGGTGGAGCAATGGATAGAGTCAGGAAGCCCTCAGGTCAAATTCAGCCTCAGACACTTACTAGCTGTGTGACCCTGGGTAAGTCACTTAACTTTGTTTACTCAGTTTCCTCATCTATAAAGTGAGCTGGAGAAGGAAGTGATAAATCTCTCTAGTATCTTTGCCAAGTAAACCTCAAATGGGGTCTTGAAGATTCACAAACAACTGAAAACTAAACAACAACTCTCTAAAAAAACCGGAAATGTTATCTCATAATTTAGGCTATGATGTGAGTGTTATCCTTGTTCTCCTGAAGACACGCCATTATGGAGCTCTCTCTTGGTCATAGATCTAAAATTAGAAGGGACCTGCAAGGTCATCACATCCAACCCCCTCATTTTACATATATGGAAACTGAGATCAAGATTAAAGTAAGATTTGACTCCAGGTCCTCTGACTGAGCCGGTGTTCTTTTTACTGCACCATGACAATCTCCTCTGTTTTTCTTATAACTATTATTCATGTATGGAATTGTTGGCTAGGACTTGGATTCTTTTAGATCCTGAGTCTCCCAGTGTGGAAAATCCAACAAAACAATAAATGATTTTGGGGGGCAGTTGCATGGGGGATAGTTGCATTGGTGGCAAAACCCTTCCTTCACTTTGCTTTTCAATTATATCATCACCATGGTAACCCAGAGAAACAATATGCTCTTAAAAATAAGCCTAGCTTTTAGCATAAAGATAGACAAGTGCCTTGTTGATAGGTCACTTAGAAATGGGATCAGAAATTAACCAGTCCAACTTTCTGGTGTCTCCTTGCTTTAGGGACCTAAATAACCATAACATGTTGTGAGGAAGGTCCCAAGCATAGCCGTAGTCCCACTGGGGTGCAGTTATCAAATACAGGGTGGTAATTTTTGAACTTCACCTTTGTCTCTAAAAGCCTACACTCTCTGTACAAGCAACCCATGAAGTTGGTAATACAAAGATTATCATCCCAATTTTACAGATGAGGAAACTGAGGCAAAGAGAGACTAAATGATTTATGAAGGGTCAAACAGCTAGTAAGGTTATGAGGTTGGATTTGAACTCGAGTTTTCCTGACTCCGACCTGGCACTCTAATGTGTAGTTGCATCATAGATAGGATATAGCTGACAGTGACAGAACTGGGGTTCATCTCAAGGTCATGTGACTTATCCTGATGCCTCTCTACATGTGACATTGAATTTTGAATATGTTTCTATATAATCCTAGATGTATCACTTTACCTCCTAGAGATTTAGCTTATTCATCTGTAGAATGGGCACAAAAAACCCACACAACATTAGAAAACTAGAACTCATGGCTCACATCTGCTGTGGTTTGGCAAAAATATCAGATTGTACATCAGATTCTCTTCTCACTTCTCTAACTAGATGTGTGACCTTGAGAAAATTACTTGATCTCTCTCACCTTAGTCTCTTCATCTGTAAAATTAAGACTGGATAATTTTTCAATTCTGAGGTAGCGTCCTAAGATACATGCAGTCATGTGTTTGCCTTTGGGGCTGTAGGTGAGGGCTTTGGGATACAGGAGAGAGACTAAGTATTTAAAAAAGAAACTAGGGGTTGGGAAGGCCAATCTGTTTACTTTCCAAGTTTCCCCCTGAACTCTATGACCTGAGAATCGCTAAAATCATAGAATATTAGAACTGGAAGGCACTTTAGGGTGATTGAGCCCAACCCCCTCATTGTACAGATAAGGAAACTAATGCTGGGGGAGGAGAAGTGATTTACCCAATTAATAAAGTCTGCATTTTGTCTGGACAAAGCATTTGTGTGCGCTACCCAAGGTATTAGTGAGCAACTCTGTAGGAAGTAGTGAGGCAACCTGGCTGAAATAGAATGCCACCTGGAAATATTAAGGAATGATGGCAGGGGTAGGATGGAGAAAGACACGAAAGATCTTGAAAGTCTGGCCAAGTGCCATTGCCCATTAAGTCCTTGAATATTTAATATGACATATCCTACATAGGCTTTTATTTATCACAAAATAAATACCTGCTTCCAATACAGTTCTCTGTAATAAATACCTATGAACTGTATTATTTAAGAGTACCCCTTTGTCCCTGGTTTTGGTTCTGTTACCAATCTAGAGTAATCAGTTGCCTCCAAATTGAAGCACTTCAATGTCTGATGTGAAATTTCTCCAAATATTTGCATTTTCTAAGCATTTTGTATAAATACCTGTTGTACATCTTTCTCATTTGATTTTTATGACAGTTACAGGCTGCGGGGAACAGCCCGACAGTTACTGAAATCAAATTCTGGCCAGGGCTGGGCACCAGGAGGTCACGGCCAGGGCTGGGGATGGGGGGCAGGCTTATTTCGCCGAAGTTTCTTTCAGTCTTTGGGAGATTGAATGACCACGCCAGAGGAAGGGCACTTGAGGCAGATGGTGAGTAGTGGGAGGTGTGTAAAGGCAGCTTAACTCTCTGTACTGCCCTCCAGAGACAGCCAGGTAAATGCCAGGCGGTATCAGCCCCTTCACTTCCACCAAGCTCCGCGGCGGCGTCAGTGGCCCTGTGTCCCCTCTTACCTGCCAGGCAGGCGGTGGTGTCAATCCACTTAAGCAGCTGGCCCGCGCTCAGCTCCCCGCGGTGGTTAGCGTGGGAAGGGAAGATGGCTTGGCACATCTGGACCTCGGCGGCGCCGCCCAGAGGCCTCTTCTGGGGGTCTGGGGGTTCCATGCTGCGCTCCCGCGGGCTGCCCCACAGCTGGCAGGCAGGCTGTCTCGCGGGCCGTCCCGCGGTCGTCTGCCTAAATGTCCAGGGCAGCGCAGACTGACTTCACCCATGGTTTCAAAGGGCAGTTGGCACGTGCGAGTGCTGGCAGGGATCATCCTCCCCGTGTCCCGGTCCTGCAACACCCGCCTCTTTCTGGCCAAGGGCAGGGCCTGGAGCACCAAGGTCAGCGACCCCCCTCCCTCCCTTCTCTGACCTTCCACACGTGAGCAGCTGTGGGGTTTAGGGCTTGCCCGTTTTGCCCCATCCTCAGAGCACAAGGCGGGGTAGATGCCAGTGCCCAGTCCTTGGAGAGAAAAATCAGTCACAAGCAGTTAAAGAAATGCCAGTTCTAGGTCTGGCCGGGCTGGAGGCAACTGAATGAACTCTTTCTATTAAACTAATACAGAGTGAAGAAACTAGACCGGGGACGGGGAACCTGCGGCCTCAGGGTCGCGCTGTGGCCCTCTACGTCCTCAAATGTGGCCCTTTGACTGAATACAAACTTCACAGAACAAATCCCCTTAATAGGATGACTCAAAGGGCCACAACCCAAAGACCTAGAAGACCACACGTCGCCTGGAGGCAGCAGAGGCCCCGCCCCTGCACTCCACCTGCCGGGTAAATGGTATGTTTTAGGGCAGCCAGTGGTCAGTGGATCCAGGGTGAGACAGATCGTGGGGAAGACCTGAGCTCCCAGTGCTGCCTCCCACACTCAGTAGCTGGGCAGTCCTGGGCAGACGGCCTCCCCTTTCAGTTTCAGTTTCTTTGCCGGCAAAATGAGGGTTGCACTCCTCTCTACTTCATGGGGTTGTTGCGATCGTTATATGACATGCAAACGCTGCTTTGCAAACCTTTTTAAAAAGAGCTACATAATACTAGGGAGTATTAGCTATTGAAGACAGCAACGTGTACATACAAACAGCATGGAAAAGCAGTTGAATTCTGATAAAAGTCAATACCCAATTTTGTTCCTGGGAAACAGATAATACATTTTCTTTCTCCCAGAAAGTTAGTGGACTACAGGTGCAAAATGTTGCATATGCTGGTATATGCTTCATAAATGCTTTATTAATTCTTTTTTAAAAAATAGAATTGTTTTTCTTGGATACAAAGGAGGGTTAAGTTGAGGGAAAGGTATGCTGGGAAATTGCTGTCATGTAAAAGCAAAGGCATCAGTAAGGCAAGCAAAAAACTAATGTGACTTTGCATTACTAAAAGCAGTGTCCAGAATAATCAGTTAAGTATTATTCAATTATTACTCAAGTATTAATTATTTACTCATTAATTATGAAGTATTACTATTGCTTAATTACTATGTGCCAGAAAGGCATCTAAGTGCAATGAATATTGTGTGGGGCCTGGCATCAAAAAGACTTCCTGAGTTCAAATCTAGCCTCAGACACTTCCTAGCTGTGTGACTCTGGGCAAGTCGCTTGACCCCATTTGCCTCAGTTTCCTCATCTGTAAAATGTGCTGGAGAAGGAAATGGCAAACCGCTCCAGTATCTTTGCCAAGAAAACCCTAAATGGAGTCAGGATGAGTCAGACATGACTGAAAAACGGCTGGCCGACAAATGTGCCGAACAACACTCCCAGCATACAACAGTCCAACCACATCTGAAGTATCAGGTTTGATTCTATGAACGCACTTGGACAAGGGAGATCAAAATGGTAAGGGACTTGAAATTAGGTCACATATAGAAAAGCTGGAGGAAAAGAGAGCCCTGGAAAGCCGTCCCCCGGGGTCCGTCGTGCACCAGACTCGGAGCCCACCCCTGCGCTTTTCTCTGAAAGGCTGGGGTTTTCACATTCAAATACAAATAATGACAGTGGCCTCTGTTCAAACTGTAGGCCTCTAAACAAAAATGTTGAAAAGGACTTTTTAGAAGGCAGTACCATCCAATTGATATTTTAACACTACATTGGAAGAATTCTCTCCATCACAGTCCTTACTCTGCAGGTTCCTCATGACCTGAAGATGAAACTGAGTTGATAAAAATCTTGCCAATGAAACACAACCTTTGGCAGACTTGGCAATACTGGCAAGGCTTCTAATAGTCTTGACAACCAATACATCAGCTGTCTGAGGACTAGCTTCCCTATGTATAAGGAGGCTCATCAGCAGAACCACTTCAGCCATGACCAACAACCTAGAAGTCAAGGAACAATCCCAAACAGCTCCATTTCCATGTGGGAGCCCTCTGTGCTTCCGTGGTAAAGGTGGCGGAGTTGTAGGAAGGGTGCTATGAATCATGTAGTTTTCAGGCCATCCATAAACTTTACCTTATCTCTTGATATTCTGAATATTAGATTCTTTCCCAGTGATCACTGAGTCAATAAACTAACTACTGGTCAATTGACATTCTTCCTACATGAAGCCAAAAGATAGAAGGGATTGGCATCTAAATGAAAGGCTGGCTCACAGGTTTTCTTGGAAAAGTCAAGCAAGGAATAGTCAGAGTTGGATTATCCTGTGCCTGAAGGCAGCAAGAAACATCATGGCAGGGGATGCTTGGATCATTATGTTGACTTGGAGGCTGTGAGGTCAGTCCTCCATTCCTGGGCTGCTCCACCCCTCTCGAGTCTTTGTCTCTGTCTTCTCCTTTTCTTTTCTTTTCTCTCTCTCTCTCTCTCTCTCTCTCTCTCTCTCTCTCTCTCTCTCTCTCTCTCTCTCTCTCTCTCTCTCTCTCGTTTAATTCTTCTTTAAGGATTCTGTTTAAATAGTATTTCATTTCTTCCATTTCTGAATGACATCCGGGGGTACGATGGTCCCTGTGCATCTCAGGTAAGTTATTTGGTTTTGGCTAAATACAAAAGGGATTTCTTTGCAATTATTACATGGCATTCATGTGATGCAAGCTCACACAGGTGATTGTAATGTAATGTAATGCTGATGTCTCACGGTACTTTTTAAACAACCAGAATAAGATAGTAGTAGAAGAGATGTGTATATTACAATTAAAATTATTTTATTCTGAAATGAGATTTTAAGTCAAGCAGTTCATTTATGTTAAGAGATGAAGAAAGGGGCACATCCCTCAGTGTTTTCCCCAAAGTGATCCATTGATAAAGATGTACTTGTCAAGTGTTAGCTTTGTATAGACACTGTGTGGACATCTATGGGGGATACAAAGACACAGCTCCCGACCTCAAGAAAAACTCAATTTCAAAAGTAAATCTGGCTGAGTTTCTGGAGAGGACCTCATTCTCCCAAATCCTTGGTAATCATTAATCACTTCATAAGAAAATCTGCAAGAGACTGACCATCATAATTAATCTCTACTTTCAAATGAAACTGAGAAGCTGAAATTGCCCACGATTATGGACCTTGTGTACGTATCCACATTAGAGTTTCTAAATAACTCTTGTCCATCACCCTTGTCCAAAGAACAAGTACCATTTGGAATTTTTTGATGCTATCAATAGGTCAGAGCCACTTAATCGGTGAAGTGGAAAGAGCCCTGGAGTTGGGTATAGTAATGATCCTGGCTTCAAGAGGAGACTGAGGCAGATAGATTATTAGAGTCTAAGCTGTAGGAGGGCTAAAGTCAAGCAGGTGTCCACATTAAGTCCAACACCAACATAGCAGGCCTCCAGGCAAGGGTGCCAGCAGGCTGCTAAAGGAAGCAGCAAACTGGCTCATGCTGGAAATGGAGCAGCTCAGAGCTCCCATGCTGGTCAGTAGTGGGATTGGGTGCTTCCAGCCTGTGTAAGATAGGAAGACTTAGTCTCCTTACAAAAAAAAGTGCCAAAGACAGATGACTTGGCAACATGATGGCAATTAACCTTGGAGTCAGGGAGACCTGAGTTCAAGTCTTGACACATACTGGCTGTGTGACCATGGGCAAGTCACCTGACTTCCGTGACCCAGGCAACTTTATAAGACTAAATTGCAGAATATTTGCTCATCTGTGTTGATAAAGAGATTTACACAGCAAGAGTTCTCTGTACCTGTGAAATCACAGGTCCTTTTCCTTTTTCTTTCTTCCTCCTTTCTTTCTTTCCTCCTTCCATTCTTTCCTTCTTTCCTTCTTTCTTTCCTCCCTCCCTCCCTCCCTCCCTTCCTTCCTTCCTTCCTTCCTTCCTTCCTTCCTTCCTTCCTTCCTTCCTTCCTTCCTTCCTTCTTTCCTTTCTTCCTTCCTTCCTTCTTTCTCCCTCTTCTATCTTTCCTTTTCTTTTTCTTTAAAGTGTTGTATCTGCAATCAGAGGCCATGGGTACATTTTCTGACTGTGTAACTCATTACCTGTGAATCTCTGGGTGTCAGCCTCCCTGATAAAATGAGGGGGTTGACTTGGGTGACCTCTAAGTTCCTTTTCCAGCCCTAAATCTATAATTTTAATGTGTTTTATTATACTATCCCAATACTCATCATAAAATATTTGAAAAGAAAAGAAAGATTTATCGTGCTGCAGTACTAATCTCTTTGCCTTTTCACTGAGGAATATTTTTCTCCTCTTAGGTTTATCCTTCCAGGGAGAATCACATGCAGAGAAGATGGTAGATCAGAATATTTGGGAATATAACCTAATGCCAACCTCCAGCCATTTAGCAGAATTATTGCCCATTATATATCTCAGCAAGCAGTATGTTAAATATGGATGTCTTTGGTAGAACTTTACAGTTTTAATAATGACTTTTTACTAAGTTAAAAAAAAAGCTTTTACCTTTGAAGTCCTGAATACATTTCAAAAATAAGCTGATTTTCTTTAAAAAAATATAAATTCACCTATTTTTTTTAGCATGACATAAACAGTAATGGTTTCTTAAGTACTTAAAATAATAATGAAGATAGGTTTTAAATAACTCAGAATATTTCTTTTCTTACCTTTTGTTAGAATTTCTTATCCTGATTACATATCCTTTAAGATGAAACCAAAAATTAGATTTCCACAGTCAAAGGCAAGTAAAACTGAACTGTAGCTTTGATATTTTAAGGGAATTTATCTACAGAGAAGACTACTTTTTCCCCAGTCATTTGAATGATGTCAAATATATTTTTAAGATTAAGGACTTTGAGACAGAGAGGGATAACAGAGGACCACCATACTTCATTTCAGAATTTAGTAGATGGGAAGGATACTGTCCAGAGAGATTGCAGTACAGTCAGCTGCTGATCTCCCTCTTACCATATATCATTCAATATCTCTATGGTTCCATCTTAGCCTGAGCATGCTTATATAAGGACAGGATAAATCAACTCTGGAATAGTCTTAGCTTGGTTTGACCTATATTATTTCTTCATAGAAAACAGCCAGACCAGGTTAGGTTTGGAGTCCATTAGTGGGAAAAAATGGAGAATACTAGAATGAACCTAGACCCCAAGTATGCCCTGGAGGACACTAAACCTTTGGTTCAATCTCAGACTTGGGGTCTGGAGCCAAGTTGGACCCACAGGGAAATACTGGGGACCTAGATTGCTATTCTCACAGCTGTTGGAATTCCTGCTAGGCAGCTAGGTAGTATAGTGAATAGAGGGTTGGGCAGGGAATCAGGAATACTGGAGTTCAAATCCTTAGCTGTGTGACCATAGGCAAGCCATTTAACCTTTCTGTTGCCTCAGTTTCTTCAACTATAAATAAATTCTCCCCTCCCTCCTCCCTTTCTCCCTCCCCCATTCTCCCTCCCCCTTTCCCCCTCCTATCTCCTTATTCCTCCTCCCTCCCTCTCTCCCTCCCTTCCTCCTCCCTTCCTCCCTCCCTCCTTCCCTTCCTTCCTTCCTTCCTTCCTCCCTCCCTCCCTCCCTTCCTCCCTTCCTTCCTTCCTTCCTTCCTTCCTTCCTTCCTTCCATGCTCTAATAAAATAAGTCCATAATATCAGAGTAGTTTCTGACTTTATATATAAGTAGAGAGGATCAAAACATTAAGATTCATCAAGGGTTCCCCTGAAACCAATTATGATAACCACTAATTTAATCCCAAAATGACAATTAATGTCTCAAGTCCAGATTATGATATGCAGTTAGTTGGACAACCTATAGAATTCATGAATGTACCATCAAAAACTGATATGGAATACAGATACTGAAAATGGACAATGAATGTGGCCCAGAATTGAACAAGAGGATGTAGGGGAGGGCTGGATTGTTTCAGGAAATTGCAGAGTTCCTTTAATGATCCCCCTTTCCCTAAAACAAAGCATTATCTTTGAAAAGTCAAATATTCTACTGGTGTTGTATGGCTGAGAATAATTCTTCAAAGAATTTGAAATGAGTTATCACTCAGAGGGGAATGGAGGGACACATGATAGGTATAAACATGCTACTACACATAAGAGATAATGACTGAGAAGAGCTAGAATAAAATTCATCACAGAAATTTCTGACAGGAAAAGATGATGGGCGGGTCAGGTGAGGAAAGCAAGGCATAAGTGGATGGATGGGCTGCCCACGTACTCCATGCAGGGAAGGAAGCATGTTAAATGGATCCCCAGGGTGGAATTTGGGGAAGGAGTGGATGTGAGTCCCTCAGGATGGAAGGACAGGGATGGACAATCTGCATTATTGGCTTTACATCTTTGAGATCTTGAGCCATTGGAATATTTGACTATAAAAAAGAATAAAGTTAACACAGATAAAATATTAGTATAAAACTGCTTTAAAGAAAAGTGACCTGAGATTATAAAATGTGAGAGGACATTGAAGAAAAAACTGGAGGTTTGTCATAATATCTCAGCTAGCTAATGTAGCTTCTAGTCAGGAACCTCTTAAGATATGTTTGGATTGTTTGTTTCAAATTAAAAAAGGAACTCAGTGAATGGTTTTCAGAATAAATTTACCAATTGCTGTGCTTTTGTCAGAGGAAAAAGGACATGATAGACCATGTATTTGGAACAATGTAGTGGAAAGGGGTAAACAGATTTCTTTCCATTGGGCCCAAGAGGACTGAACTAGAGGAAATGAATGGATATTGCAGAGAGGTAAACTGAGGCTCCATGCAAAGAATAACTTCCTGACAATTGAAGCTATCTGAAAATAGCCTGGGATGGAATGCATTGGGTTCCCCTTCACTTGACTTTTTTTTTAAAGTATGGTTCTCCTCTCTCTCCCAGGATGGAAATGGAGGGGCTACACACAGTCCTGATATCACTTCTGATCTTAACCAGTGCTTTGACTTGCTCTGTGTCTGGAACAGTTACTCCGCAGCCACGTGGGCCCCATGCCCCTTCCCTTCCTTTTCCAAAACCTTAAACCTACTGCACTCTGAAGCCCATAGACTGTACCACACTAGACCCCTGCCCAACATCCACTTAAGGGCTGCTTTGTGGACCCTCCTGGCTTAAGAGTGATTATCAATAGGAACTGTTGCTATTTCCCTCCCAGCATGATTAAGTTATTTTTCTTTGCCTCATTAAAAGGACCATCACCTGACTACTTCTTAAATAGGCCTGTTCACTGAGTGGGCATTTCCTCACCCTAAGTGAAAACTGAATGGGTCTTGGCCTAAAGGGGCCAAGGTCTCCCAGTGCCTCCTGAGTCATCTCCAGTCATCCTGATGAATATCAGGTCACTGGATTCAGATGGCTGTGGAGGAGAAGTGAGGCTGGTGACCTGCACAACCCTCCCTCACTCAAAACAAAGTCAAGTGCAAGTCATGTCATCATTTCCCTGCTGGAACGGTCTTCTTTGGCAATGAAGGATGAACACAACAAGCACACATACCACAGTACTTAAGATGATGGCTTTTCTAGTTATTCTTTTCTGTTATATTTTATCTTCTTTAAAGTTGTTAGTTTTATTTTCTGTCTCATTAAGTAGGAATCTGTTTTATTCCAGATTTGAGGGCTTCAATACTGTTATTGCAGCTAAATAAAATGCATCATTCTTATAAAATAAACTTTATTCTAAAACATATCCAAAATTGTAGGACATGGTACCATTAAACAAAACATGAATAAATTTGCAGACAGCATTGAAATATAAGATAATTGCTCACATAATTTTATGAGGTTTCATCAATAAATTTTACAATTTATAGGCATTCTGTTCCAAAACAAATATAATTGCACATGAACAAATCAGATTCATCATTCCAAAACATATGCAAATAAAATACAAATATATTCAATGCAATTAATTTAAATGTGAAAAACAAGATAAATGCTGGGTATATGTGCACATATATATGTATTTGTGTGTATACATGTATATACGTAGCTACATATATCTGTATGTGTACATAGGTATACATATATATGTACACACATATTGGATGAATTCATTCAAATATACACAGGGCAGCAAATTAATTATAGCCTAATTCATCACAACCAGGATGGACTCCATTTGTAAAGAGAAGGAAAATGTTCCCAATAAATTATAGCATAGTCAGAACCTCAACTTTTATAATATGACAGTTGAAGGATTTATCTCTCCAATCCCTAAAACCATTTGGCAATTGTCTCCTCTATCCCCTCTCATAAACCTCCTAAATAAGACAAATATTCTGCCAAGTCTGATGCCAAACTACTGTCTGTCCCATCTAACGTTAGCCTTTGGGTGTTTGAATTAGCCTTTTCTACAAAGTTGATTTAATTGTGATATTTTGTTACTGCCGTAAGTCTTACACAGTCATACTCTGAACTTATACTTAAAGTGCAGGAATTTTCTTTAACTTGTTAATATGGTTAGCTTTTTCCCTACAGTGAATGTTTTGGCCTTTGCTAAAGCAATAAAAAAGAAAGCATTCAAGAGAGCTGGAGCTTTTTCACCTAATATTTAACTTCATGCTTTAGTTTCTGGAAAGCTATTAGGATTCCCTCTTTTCAAATCCCATGGTTTAGGACCAGTGGAGGTTCAGAATGTGGCCAAAAGCTTCTCCTGTGGTGGGTACAGTAACTGTTGATTTGAGAGCGAAACAGAATGTTGTAGAAATCATCATTTTAACTGTCAGTTGGAAGATTCTGTCTTCCTGTTATGGCTGGAAAGAAGCTGGAGAAAGTAGAGAAGAAGAGAATGGTGGGGCCTTGTTTCCACTTTGAATTGGCTTAATAACTTGCAAAGGAGATGGAGAGAATTCTTATGAAAAATCTTAGTTATCTTGAATAAAATATGGGATTATATTATCAGAAAGCAGTGTTATCAGTTAAAATGGTCATTTCTGTAATCTAGAAGTCAACAAGCATTTATTCAGTGCTTATTATGTTCCAGGCCCAGAGCTAAGCTCTGGGAATACAAAAAAAGGCCAAAGAAAAACCCTGTCCTCAGAGAGCTCATGATATAATGGGGGAGACTACAAGGAAAAGATACATACAAACTACATAAAGAGGAAATGATTACCAGAGGGAAAGCACTAGAATTAAAAGGGATTGGGAAAGCCTTCCTGTAGAACATGGGATCTTGGTTGGGACTTGATTCAACAGGGGAAAATGAGGAGGGAGAGCTTTCCAGGCAGGAGGAGCAGACAGAGAAAATGGCTCAAGTGAGAAATGGAGTGTTTTGCTTGTGGAACAGAAGGGAGGCCAGTGTCACTAGTTTGAGGAGTGTATCGGGAAAGAGGGGTACAATGTCTATGAAGACTGGAAAAGTAGAGCAGGGGCTAGGTTATGAAGGGCTTTCAATGATAGAGAACTTCGTATTTGATCCTTAATTTGACAGAGAGCCATTGGAGTTCATTGAGTTGGGGGAGGGCACTTTGGTGACTGAATGGAGGATGGTTTGGAGTGAGGAGACACTCAGTGCAGACCCACTAATGGCTGTTGCAACAGAAGAAGCATGAGGTGATGAGGGCCTGTGCCAGAGTGGTTGCAGTGACAGAGGAGAGAAGAGGGTGTATTTGGGAAATGTTGCGAAGAGGAAATTAACAGATCTTGACAATAGCCTGGATGTGGGTGGTGAGAGAGGGTAAGGAGTCCATGTTGACTCCTAGGTTGTGAACCTAAGGGACCAGCTAGATAGAATTGCCTTCTACCATAATAGGCAGAAGGACAGAGAGTTTAGGGGAAATTGTAATGGATTCAATTTTGGACATGTTGAGTTTAAGGGGTTGTGTGGACATACAGTTTGAGATGTCCAAAAGGCAAAGCAGTGAGATATGCAAGACCGGAAGTCAAAGATTTTGGAGTGGGATAGGTAGGTTTGAGAATTGCCTTAACAGTAATAATTAAATCCATGGGAGCTGATGAGATCACCAAGTGAAATAGTATAGAGGGAGAAAAGCAGGGGGTCCAGGACAGAACCCTGTAAGACATTTATGGTTAATGGGTATGGCTTACATGAGAATCAAGCAAAGGAGACTGGGATGGAGTGGTCTTATGAGTAGGGGAAGAACCAAGAGAGAGAATGGTGGTCTGAAAAACCTAGAGAAAAGAGGCTATCAGGAAGGAGAAGGCAATCAACAGTGTCAGAGGCTGCAGAGAGGTCAAGGAGAACGGGGATTGAGAAAAAGCCACCAGTCATTATGAGAACGTCGATCATTTCAGAGAGAGCAGTTTCAGTCAAATGATGAAGTTGGAAGCCAGATTATGAGGGGTTGAGAAGGATGAAACCATTTTGGAAAGCAATTTGGCATTAAGCAAATAAAGTGACTAAAATGTCTACGCCCTTTGAATCAGAGACTTCATTACTGGGTTTATACTCCAAGAAAACCATTGATAAGAAAAAGTTCCCCATGTACTCCAAAATATTTATATCAGCACCTTTTGTAAGAGCTAAGAATTGGAAGCAAAGTAGATACCTGTCATCTGGGGGATGAAATTGAGGTACATGTGGTACATGGTAGATGTGATACATGGAAACATGTGATACATATGGTACATGAATGCAATGGAATATAACTGTGCTCTAAGAAATGATGTGTGTATATAACTGTGCTATAAAATGATGTGTGTGATGAATACAGAGAAGCATGAAAAGATCTATATAAACTGAGGCAGAGTGAAAAAAGCAAAACCAAGAAAATAATATCCACCATAATTGTAACAAAATAGAAAAAACAATGAAATGCCAAAGAATCAAGAGTAAATGTGACAAAAAGTATAAAAATCAAACAAGACCCAAACACACAGATTAAGAAGACATTCCCCAACCTACCACTTCACGGATTTGGGAAGTCCATAGGTGTTACACATTGCACATGTGTTTGGATTTTTTGAATGTGTTGATCAATTGTGCTGTCTTGTTTCTCTCTAAAAATATACTATTTGTCATAGGGTGTCTCTCTGGGAAGCAGAGAGAGAATGGTATATGGGATATTGTGGTCATATAAGAAACAGAAAATATCAGTGAAATTCATTTTAATAAAAAGAAATAAAGAACAATAGTGGGGATGGAAAGCTCAAATAAGGGTTGTTTGAGACATGGATACATTTGTAGGCAGCAAGAGACAGGAGAGATAAGTGATAACGTGCCACCCCCTTTCCTCATGATACTCGTGGCAATCTGTTAGAGGAGATGGGCTAGAACGAGATCACTTGAGTAGGCAGAAGGGTTACATTTGATGAGATATTAGGCCATTTCATCATGTGAGACAAGAGGAAATAATGTCAGAAGACAAGTGAACAATACAAGATAAGGAAGAGGAGAGAAAAAGGAGTTCATGATGGATGTCCTTAAATTTTCTCAGAAAAATATGAGACAAATTTCTCTGCTGACAAAATTGGAGAGGGAAGCTATTCATAGGGGGTGTGACTAGGGATGAAAAGGTTTGGAAGAGTCCCTGTGGAGAGAGAGATAGTGAGTTGATAAAGGAAGTAGAGTAGAATTGCCTAGCAGCAGTGAAGGCCCAGTTGAGGTAATGTAAAAAATTTATAGTGGTCCCAGTGAGAATGGTAGTATGATTTTCTACACTTTCATTCAGCAGTATATGAATAGGAGTGAAGCCAGTGGATGGTGGGGTTTTTAACTCTCATTAAAAATCCTAGTGAAGGTTTTTAAGGGATTTGGTTATCAAAACTACAATAACTGACTATAGCCTCTATAGATAATGCCTGAAAAAAAGTTCTTTAGAGTCAATCTGAAATCTTCTTGATTTGGGCAAGACTTTTTTCTAATTATTTCTGCCTTCCCATATTCTATAGTTTTATAAAACAGTGAAGACAGCAAGTTACCAATTTAGTTATAACAAGATTTGGAGTTTGTAAACAAAGAATGATATCAATCCTGAAGGGTTTGGTCAGGGAAGGTTGAGACTAGAGAGTTCACATCTGAGAAGTGGTGATGACAGTGATGGCAGTGGCAGCCAGGCACTTTAATGACTTCATCTATGTGCCTAGTCTGCTGTGCTACTGCAACTTATAGTGTCTGAAAGTTCCCTTGATCACTGGAAGGTGAGGTGATTTCACAGGGGCCACAGAGTCAATATGTGCCAGGGATGAGACTTGAACTCCAGTTCCCATGATTCCCAGGATATCTTTTACTGTACACCCCCTTCTTACTGTTATAGCATAGGCTGAACATTGACTTTTTTCCTTTTAAAAATTTAATTTTAAATTTAATGTTTACTATCAGTTCCAAATTCTCTCCCTCAACTTCTCCCTCACCATTGAGAAGGCAAGAAATATGAAACTTATTATATAAAGTAATGCAAAGCATATTTCCACATAAACCTTGCTCCAAAAAAAAAAAAGAAAGAAAGAGGAAAAAATCGTGCATCCATTTGCACACGGAGTCTATCCCTTCTCTATCTGGAAGCTGATAGCATTTTTCATCATGAATCCTTTGGAATTTTTATGCATCACAATTATCTTTACAATATTACTGCTACCATGTACTTGTTCTCCCGATTCCCCTCACTTCACTTTGCACATTTTTCTGAAAAAAGCCCTTATCGTTTATTACAGCACAGTAGTACACCATAACAATCATATGCCACAAGTTGTTCAGCCATTTCCTCAACCGATGGGTGAGCCTCTCTGTTTCCAATCTTTACCACTATAAGAAGAGCTGCTGTAAACATTTTGTACACATAAGTCCTCCTTTTTTTTTGGTCTCTTTGGAGTCTAAACCTAAGTAGCAGTATTGCTGGGTCAAAGACTATGCAGAATTCTATAGCTTTGGGACCTAGATCCAAATCTGAACCTTGGCTATGAATGTCAACAAGGCGGCAGTCCCTGGCATACTAACCTATATAGTATTTGTGGTCACACAAAGGTACCTACCAGACTTGACCCGAGGTGAGAGGTGACATTCTTCATTCCTAACCTTTGAGTGGGTGAGAGGTAGGGAAGAGGGAGGGGGAGGACCTGGTACTATTGCTGATTATGGATAAATCTGGATTCAGAGTCAAAGCATAAATCATAATATCTGTTAGAAAACTTCTCAGACATCATGAAAGAACCATGGAGACTTTTCTCCCCAAAGCCTCTCTTTTCTAACATAGATGATGTTTCTGGCTACCCACTATTCAGCTTCATTTAGTTGGAGCATGCAGAAGCAATCCCTTTCTCTTAGGATATAAATTGCTAGGTATCACAAGTAATATGCCATCAGATGCTTATGTTTTGGAAATGTGTTGAGGCTGCCAAATTTAATTATGTTCACTGTAAATGTACTTTAGAAGTCACTGAAGCATAATATTGTGGTTTCTGAAAGCAGCACAACTGAGTTATGAGGGTATATTGCTCAATTAACTAGGTGGGCACATCCCATCATGTGTTCAGGGGTGTGAACACTATCTTTGCATGGTTACATGGAGATACCTGTGGATGGAAGTGACTGAACAGGGAAAGAAAGGACCATACTGCATTGCATTTTATGGATTTTAGGGTTAAGGAAAGAATTTGTCACCATGTGAATGTATATGAGGATCTTGAGGGGATACAATCAATGGGCAAGCCAAAATATACCTCTACCATTCACGTTTTAGGTTTTTAGACACTATGAGAAGGCTTAGAGAAAGAAAAGTATTTATATAGAAAGAATAAATATATTTACCAATGACCAGATTGTAGAAGTAGTACTGCTTGAAGGAGAAGTGGCTTCCTTTTAAGCAATAAGTACAGATTATGTATGTGAAGGACCAAAAGAATTTAGAAAGCCCAGGGTGAGGTGAGTTGCAAATCATTCCTGGCATAATAAGGACTCTCTATCTTTTTCTTTCCTATGCCTAAATACATTAAATATTGAAAAGGATTTGACTCAAAATGTTAATACGCATTTTAAAAAGTACATTAAAGCTCATTTATAAAATATAGACAGAAGGATCAGTGTTGCAGTATAGACAATGAAGAAGCCTCTAAGATAGTAGAGACAACTCAGGGTCTTCCAGGTCCTGGTATCTTGCAAATGATTATTCATTACAATAAATCATTGATCTTATTTAAAAAGTAAAAAATAACTTGCTGGTTTCGGACATGTCAGCATTTTCTATCAGGTACTGAATCCTTTGTTTCCCTTTCAAAACTTTACTAAAACCCATAATAGGAAATTAAAAAAAAATGTTTACTATACCACCTATATGAATTGTTGAGTATTCAAAAATAAACTAGCATTTAGAATTTGTAATAAAACTTATAATGGGTAGCATACTTTCATTGTTAGTAAAGAAAAAAACAAATTAGGAGGAGCATGAAGAGGTTATTGTAAATATGTTTTATGCTGGCCTCAGTGTAAAAACCCTTCCTTCTGTTTGAGCATCATTATCTAGCTTTGCTACTGTCATTGGGGTACAGGGGCCAGCAGGGCCAGGGCTCTCTACTGGGAATGGACTGGGAGGGAATTCCAGAATCTGATCTCTCTTTAGTCAATAACACCAGTCTTAACAGAAAAAATGGCATTCTTTTAACTATTAAAATATACACATAAGGGAGTTGGTCATTGGAGAGACTCTCCTCTCCATTCTCTGGCCAGACCAGAAAACTAATAATTACAAGATGTTTATGGAGTTTTAAACGGATTCTCAAGATGCAGCTACACATTCTGATGACTTTATGAGGTAGAAAGTTTCTTTGAATAAAGTCATGGGAACAACCTCATTGGACAAGTAAAAGAGGGACACCCTATTCAGGCCCTTATATAAGCACTAGATGGGTTAGTTTAATGCCTGTAATAAGGAGAAAAGAGATTTCTTTCCTTCCCCTCCACATTGGTTGGATAGTTTTGAAAAGGAGCTACTAGGCCAGTAGGTGACACTGCATCCAGGACGTGCACCAGACTGACATAGATACACAGAGGGACAATCACTCAAGGGTGGAGGCAGCTTCCAACATCGGGACCTCTGGCAGCAAAGAAGAGAGCCAGCTATGGACTCAGACCTAGCCCTGGCAGTTGAGATTTGAGCCAGAGAGAACCACATGAGAGGAGAGAGGACCCTAGACCCAGAAGCTTCAGAGTTGTGATTTGCTATGGAAGAAATGTACTTTTGGCTTATACGTATGCATCACTGACACTGTGGCAGTTTGACACAGGATGATCCTCTGTGTGTATAACTCAGTTGTACTGCTTTCAGAACATAGAATTCTAAGTGTGTGATCATTGTTCCCATTAATATTATTTATGTTTTTGGAAGAGTGTGCCTCAGGGGGAATGTTTTATAGCTACTGGCTTTCTACTGTCAGTAAATGTCTTTGTTAAGAGAGAATTGTATCTGCTTGCTGAGGTTAATGAGAAGCCTGCTAGGGGAGTTTTATGAACTATAGTCTTAGGAGTTGGTATCCTCCCCCGCTAAATCTTGAGGTAGCAGTTATCTGGGGGAGCCAGTCCACAACGCATGGGTGAGGACTGAGGAAGGAGCCCAGAGGGAGATACTCCAGATGTGACTGAAGAGTGATTGATTAAAGGAAAGATCCCCCAAACCTTTAGTTGCTATGAATTCCTCCCTATTCTACGATGTAGTTTCCTTTAGACTACTAGTTGCTAGTTTCTCCACAGCCTTTTCCATCTTAGTAATTGTACATGAGATGAAGACCTGTATTCTCGCCTGTGCTCAGGAGGCTCCTTGGTGATATATTAGCTAACCTTTACAGAGAATGCACTAGTCAGGCATTAACTATTTAATACTTCTAAGACCCTGAAATGGTTAATAAGTCAATAAGAATTCTTAGGTATTTAAACGATTTGAGTTTACAAACAATACTTCTCAGAAGGATTAAATATATTTTATCAAGAAGCATATGCCTAGGATGTTGAAACCAACAAGTTGTAGCGATCTTCTCCTTGGTGACGGTGGAAATACTCTGGGTACAGAAGAGAGCTTTTTTCTGTCTCCTCTCTGACATTTTATTCCCTGCCTAGCTTAAGCCTGGCTTGGTGAAGGAAAGTACTTGAGGATGCTCTTGATTAGGGTAACTAAAAACAAAGTAAAAAGGCATTAATCGTTTTAAGTGAGACCTTGTCAACGATGTTCTTAAAGGAGACAGAAAGGCCAGTTGAGTAGTGATGGCTGAGTGTCTTTCCAGAAATGTGTACGGTCAAAAACAACACACAGACATCATGGCACCCTGCTGCCCAATGACCAGTTAAATGCCCCAGTAAAATCAATGTATGCTAATAAATTCATTTATCTTTTAGTATATAGGATGGATCAGTACCCATTGCAGGACCATATAGACAGACCACAATCTCTAATTCAAATAGTCAGCTGTGGTCAATCTACATAGAGTAGCAACACAATCCATAAACAATACTCGGGAAGCTCTGCTGGTTGTATCACCATCTGTGGATTACAATCAATGCTTCTGCTTTTGCTCATACTGTTGCAATGATAGAATATTAACAAACACAAACCGCTAACTAAACAATGCTAACAGAAATTCTAATAAAAACAGTTAGAGCCAATGACAAATTTAAAATGATAATATAACTTTAAAAGGGAGGCAAGGGGGAGAGCTAGGTGGTGTGATGGTTAGAGCACTGGCCCTGGAGTCAGGAGGAAGTGATGTCACCCACTAGCTGGGTCTGGCACTAAGAGGCACTTAGTAAATGTTGCTTGACTGAAATTTAGAACATCTTTTTCTACACACAGTCACTATCAGGCCCAAATTATTTGAACATTTTAACAATTCTGTGATTATTTTGGTTATGTCCTGAGTCAGATGTATCCCAGAGTCATCTCTGGCTGCCTCAGAGAGCTGGTTGTTAAATTTTCAGTGTGAGCATTCAGATTGACAAATGATACAAATCAAGACTAGACTTGTTTTATTGATTGTCTATATTTAAGAAAGTGATGGTCAAACATTCAGATTGACAAATGATACAAATCAAGACTAGACTTGTTTTATTGATTGTCTATATTTAAGAAAGTGATGGTCAAACACTTCTTCTGTCGTTTGCTCATTTTCCCAGACTATTTCTTGACTTTGAATTCGATGTACGAGTTGGCCTCTGCTCATCCATTGGTGGGGAAGGACTGTGCCAAGCCTCAAGTTTCTGGGGCTTCCATTTTCAGAACTAACTCTTGAGAATCGACAAGTTTTTGGTGTTTCCAGGGTGGTGTTATCCTGGGAGAGGTGGGGTCACTACTCTCCTGGTCTGAGTTCTGGGTTGTAAACAGGAACAGCTCCTGCTCCCCTGAAGCCACATGCACCAGGGCTCCTCCTGGCCTTGGCCTTGGAGCTGTGACCAGGATCCCTGTTCCCTTGGGACCAACTACAAGTGTTCTTTTCCATCTTGGAATAGCGACTCAGTGGGCAACAGCTGCCAATCAGTGCCTGCTGCACCCAGTGCCAGTTAAAGGTCCCCTGTAATCTCTTTCTGACCAGTTGTCTGAGCCCCTTTCCAGCACTGGGACAAGAGCTCCTCAATCTACTGGTGCTTCTCCTTGCAGGCAGCCTTCAAGCCCATTGCTGGGTGTCTCTGTTAGTGAAACACATCTCTCCTGTGGAGCTCCTAAGTTGTCACGACTGGAAAAATGTCTCTTTCTGACCTTTTGTTGGCTCTGCATCACCCAAATTTGGGTTGAGATGTTATTTTAAAGTTATTTGGAGAAAAATGTTGGGAGAGTTAAACTGGGTCCCAGCCCATACTCTGCCATGTTGGCTCTGACTCCAAGAAATGTTAATAATGAAGATTGAACAGAAATGGGTGCTGCCTTTTTTGGGGAACTGGTTGTTAAACATTTAACAGCTCACATTGTCCTAGTGTACAACTGTATATTTAATTCTCATGGGAATATTTTTTAGCTTTTTAAAAAAAAGTTTTGAATGTTTTGAAAAGTTTGAAATGCTTTCTAGTATACTTATGCATTTAGATATGAAAAAAAATATTTGGAAGCATGACACCCATTGAAGTATGGTTGGGGAGTGCAGAGAGGGGTCCCAAAATAGTTGATAAACTCTTTTGTATGAATTTCACTCAGGAAATTCAATCACCTGATTGGCAACTACGTACTTCTAGCTACCCTGAACATAGTTCATATTTACTTGTGAGGGAGAGAAAAGATTAATCATTGCTCTTGAAAAGTAGCACTTTCTAACATGTTTTGAGTAAGCACTTGTCCTTGCTGGTCAATTAAAAAGCTTCATTACTTTCTGTGAAACTTCTATTGAAGAGGATGGGCTGACACATTTTTGATGCCTATTTGTAGAGAGCTAGGTGGCTCAGTGGATAGAGCAGCAGGTCTGAAAGTCAGAAAGACCAGAGTGCAAATCTGGCCTCAGACACTTACTAGCTGTGCGACCCTTGGCAAGTCACTTAACCCCTGCCTGTACAAAAACTGGAGAAGGAAATTGCAAACCACTCCAGTAGCTTTCAAGAAAATCCCATGGTCAATCCGTCCCTAGGGTCACGAAGAGTCAGACATGTGAATGACTGACAAAAATTCATAGGGCTACTAAAATTAAAGGGGAATATGGATAGAATCTCTGTCTTCCTGGCCCTCTGTAACTTGTTCACATATGGCTAACCTTTGTTTACTTGGTTTATTTAGTTCGAAAAGAACTTGGAAGGTAGGTGGCACAGTGGGCCTGAACTTTGGAAGACCCAAGTTAAAATCCAGCCTCAGACACTTAGCAGCAATGTGGCCCTGGGCAAGTCACTTAGCCTCTGTCTGACTCAGATTACCCATCTGGAAAATGGGGTAATAAATAGTATCTACCTGTCAAGATTGTTGTAAGAATCAAATACGAACACTATATAAATACTACCTACTGTTTTTAATAAATACTGTGAAGTAAATCTGAAGTCAGGTCTCTCTAACTAAAGCTCAAATGTATGTTATGTGTTCCTGAAATATACTTCTTTTCCTTTTAAAAAGTAATTGCATCTAAATCCTTAGTGCTCATGGCCAGAACCAAATAGTAAACTATGCCTCAGAGCATTTGGGGATAAATTAAAGGAAGATGCCCATTTCCTCAAGGACATTTTCTAGTAGCGTCTCTATTACAAGCACAGTTGCCCTTGGAATATTTATAAAACTCCAGGGTACAGCAGTAAATATTGTTCAAAACCAGGTTCAAAAATCAGCAGGGAAATGGAGCGGTCAGCGTCAGACCTCTGCTCACACTAGGTCACATCCCTTCAAAAATGATAAGACGTTCATTCTGGAGATGTTCAGGACATGCGACTTCTGGAAATATTTAGACCCTGGATTGCTTTGCATTCAAATCTGGGCTTCATTAGACCTTTGCAACCTGAGATATTTGGATAAGGTTGTTATTTATGAGACTTATGCTTAAGACTATGGAGGTGCCTGACTTTAATAGCACTTTGCGAAATGGTCTCAGTACACTGATTTAAAGTACTGGGGACCCACAAATTGAGAATTTGGCTATTATCTGTCTTTGTCCCAGGTGATTAACTATTTTGTAAAAGAGACTAGCACTCGATTCATTAGCTCATCCTTGGACGAAAACTAGATCGGGCTCCCATGTTATTTTTGAGTTGGATGTTTGTTTAAATAACGAATTCCTTTTTTCTTATTACTTCTTACACATTGCCTTTGTTTTCAAGATTGGATCTGATCAGTACTTGAGTTTGGGAGTGGGAAAGTGAAATCTTATTTAATTATTCTTATTTCTGTTTTCATTGAAGTCTATTGTTCTGGTTTTAAATTTTCAAAAAGACTTCACAAAAGTCTTTTTTATTGATATAAATCAATTTTTTGGAGACTCTTTTTTTTGAATCAGAAGGTAATGGTGGGCAGATAATGACTTCTCAAATGGAAATAATTCAACATGTTGAAATCTGGCCAGTCAGATAGTCTGAATTTTCACATGATTTGAAATTGAACATTTCACAATTGGCCCATCTGAACCCTAATTGATAGATGTATTTATTCTTTTTAATTAGTCAGTCAAGAAGTATTTATTAAACACCTCATATGTACTGGGGACACAAAGAAAGGCATGAAACAATTCCAGCTCTAAAAAGCTCTCAGTCTGATGGGGCAGACAATACAAAACAACGATATACAAATAAGGATACATTGTGAAGGTGGCTATTGTTTGTCCTTTATTCTTGATGAGGACCATGACATCAGGGAGGTGATGCCATGACATGCAAATGAACTGGATTTAAGTGAGGCAGGGCTGTGCCAAGCCACCAGCCTCACTTTCTCCTCCGGAGCCATCTGGGTCCAGTGGCAAGATAATAGGTCAGAATGATTGGAGACGGCCCTGGATGAGCTGGAATCTACTGTTGACCAATCAGTGAAAGCCAGAATGATTTGGGTTTAAAACATGGTCCTTAAGAAAAAAGAAGGAAAAGAAAGAAATAAGAAAGGAAGAATGAAAAAAGAAAGGAAAGAAGGAAGAGCAGTATTGCCTAACTGGTCGGTTCCATTTGGAGCTCTAGATAATCCATAACAGGGGAACAGGAAAAGCTTTGTGATGAAGGGGAAACCAGGGGAGGCAGAAGGTAGAAATGGGAAGGGAGAGAGTCAGTGAAAATGCCCGACATCTCCTTTGAGACTACTGAGCATGCCTACCAACTTCCATTGCAAGTAAGTCATTGACAAGGATGGAAGAACAATACTGAATTACTAGAGCATTTTGTTGTTATTTGTCATTTCAGTTGTGTCTGACTGTCTGTGACCTCACTTGGGGTCTTCTTGGCAAAGATACTGGAATAGTTTGTAATTTCCTCCTCCGGATGAGAAAACTGAGGGTTAAGTGACTTGCCTAGGCTCACTCACCTAGTAAGTGTCAGAGGTCTAATTTGAACTCAGGTCCTCCTGACTTGAGGGGGAGGTACTCTATCCACTATGTCATTGAGTTGCCCTTGTTACTAGAGTATACACAAAGCTTTATCACTCAAATTCATCTCTTTCTTTGCAACAAGTTAAGAGAATCAACAATGGCGACCCAAGGACACTCATACAACATTTATAATTTATACAATATATTTAATTGGCAGCAGTAAAATGCATTTCTTGTGTGGGTTTTTTTTTTGTGGAAATGTAAACAAGTTGACAGTGTTGACTGCAATTTTAATTAACTAAAGACATGTCCCAACTCTTTGTCTTTTTGCTGGCTCTCCCCTAAGCCTGGAATGCTCTCCCTCCTCACCTCTGCCCTCTGGCTTCCTTCAGAATTCACTTGGAATCCCACCTTCTGCAAGACCTCTTCTTCCCTCCCCCTCTGCCAGGGCCATACTCTGAGGCTACCTCCCACTGGTACTGTTCACATCTTGTATGCACAGGGTTGTTTGCATGCTGTCCCCTCATTAGACTATGAGCTCCTTGAGGACAGAAACTGTGTTTTTGCTTTTCTTAACACCTAGCACTTGATAGCTATATGTGCCTGATGCATAGTAAGCTCTTATAAGTATTGGTTGATTGACTGTTGCTGTCCGGGGGTTTTCAGCTACTGGGAGCTGAAAGTGGTAAAGTGGCAGAAACACAGTCATCTATCAATTGTGTGTGTGTGTGGGGGGCAAGTTGAAGGAAGCAAGGAAGGATGGTTTCCCTGAAATTAAAGAAAGGTAGTTCATACAGGGAATTCTAAAAAGAAGAGGTTCTCTTTACTAATGAAGGTTGGAACCTTCTCAGTCACTTCTTAAATCCTTAGAGAATTAATTAGAGTCCTAAGAGACTAAGTGACTTATCTAAGGTTAGAGAGATAACTTGAACCCAGGTCTTCCTGGATCTGAAGTCAGCTATTTATGATGCCACACTATATCTCAAGGTTGATAGAACACAGAAGGTTGGTGGGCATGGCAAATAGTCTTTAATACCGACCCACTGGCTAATATATTATATCTATCAAGGTTCCCAAACCTATTTTCAAAAGGGCATGGATGCTGCAGGATATATATTTGACAAACTGTATAAATAAAATATGACAACAGCAAGAAGAAAAAGGAGGTGAATCCAAGCATGGAAACACTGGTTACAAAAGAACATTTACTACAGCAGTAAATTGAATCAGATATTTGCACATTTGAATTTTTTAAAATGGACTATCTACTTCAAGGGTCAATAACTACAGAAGTTTCTTAAGGTACCTACCACACATGAATTTTCATCTTGAAAGTGGGCCTTTCTTTGGGTCCTCTTTTCATACTGTTTTCATGCCTCAAGTCACTGACTGAATCTTCGGGCCCACTGCTTCCCTCTTTTTCTTCCGTTCTACACCACTCCTCCACAAAGGGGTGCATCAAAGCATGGATGATTTCGTGTCAGTACAAATATTTTTTAGCCATTCTGGCAAAAACTTTCATAGATGAGGAGGTTGCATTATTGATTAAAATGAGGTTTGGGGTTTTCTGAAAGTTTTAACTATCTACTACCCTTGCCCCTTATGTACCCGTATGATCACAAGTTTTCTATGAAAAAAAACTATTATTTCTTCTCTCTGAACAAGTTTCTTATTACACATACCGATGATAATCACAAAATGCACAATTCAAATCCTTTCAAATCTGAATGCTGCAAAGATTTACTTTCCTTTTGGAAATAGCATGGGTGTGAGATCTTCCCCCTCTTCAAGGAAAGGAAATCCTTTATAACTGCCTGAAAATTTAGAAGCTATTGAATTTGAATGAGAACTTTCTAGTCTTTAGACGAATCTAACATTTTCCCATTGTCTTCCATTCTGTATGATGTAATAATACATATGGTGCATGAGGGAGATTTCATTTTGAATGTCTCTGTGCCAAATGTTACCTGACCATTCCATCTGAGAAGGGCTTTGGGGAAAGACCCAATTTCTCTAATATTCAAAGGAAGGACCTCCAGCCACAGATGCAATAGTAGCAGTATATAGACCTTGTTTCTACTGACACTCTGGTGACTGATAAAGGTACTAGCACAGAGAGAAGAATTGAAAAAATTATTCATATGATTCAATTTTAAAATTTAGGTAAATATTGAGGTTGAATAATGTGAATAAATCCTTCTGGTCTTCACTTTAAGTGAACAGTGCTCCAAATATAGAATAATAGCCGTAGCAGTAGTAGCTGTCATTTATATAGTACTTTAGGTTTGCAAAGCACGTTACTATCCTCACAACAACCCTGTGAGGGAGGTGCTATTATCCCCATTTTAGAGATGAGGAAACTGAGGTCCAGAAAGATGAATTTTTCCAGGGTCACAGAGCTAACAAAGAGTCTGAGGCAACCTTTGAACTCGGGTCTTTCTCACTCAAAAATTACTCAGAAGAAAGATTAAATTGTCATTAGCCACTTCATGGTTATTTGCTCTTAACCTCTATTTCCAAAGGTTTGTGCAGACTTCAATCCTAGAATGATATGGAGATGCTCAGTAGTGAGCAGTTGTTTTTAGATCAGGTGCATGTATTTAGTAGATTATTAGTAGATTAGATTATTTGTAGATCTTTCATCTCATCTGAAGCATTTAATATTAGAGACTGATTGGATATGAGGAATAAAGTTGAATTCCTTACTTACACAGGTTCATGTTAGTGAAGCTTTGATCTGATACATTCAAATTGCAATGCAGTAAACATCTGGGTTGAGTTCAACTGGAAGAATCTTATTCACTTCTTCTAAATCTCTTTTCCAAGCAGTAATTACATAGTGGCTAGAAACAAAAGCTTGGAAATTATACATGAAGGCTATATTTTATTAAATGTGAAAACATGTACCCATTAAAAAGGATATCTATATACATCTTCATGGCAAGTTCTCCTATTACAGGATAAACTGCATTACATACTTGAAAATAAAATGATGAATAGTAGCCAAATATGTGTTGGATTAAAAATGGTAAGAATGCACAGTTAACAACACAAAAGAAGAGAATAGATTTACAAAATTCTTGTAGGTAGCTGAGGGCAGTGGTTTAATAAATTAAGAGAAGAAAGCTAAAAGTCATCCTAGACACCAAATATACGAATGCACAAATGCTGCATTAAAAAATTTACAAATAATCTCATATTCTTATTTCCAGGAAGACTCGAGAATTAGCAATTTAACACAGAGTAAGAAAAGAACACTTGAAATTCTAAATTTATCACAATTAGATAAGTTATTAAGATGGTTACCATGTGCAAGTAAAGAAATATTTCCATCTATAAAGGTTTTTCCCTTTTAATTATTTAAAACACCAACATGCCCTTTAAATTATTCTACTATACTAATATATAGTTTGTGCTAATTATATAAGATCTTAATGCAAGTAAAATAAAACATTTTGAAAAATATATAAGGTCTAGTGAAAGACAGGACATCATGCACATATATTGTTTCAATTATACAATAATTAGATATTGAGAAATTTCCTAAGGTTTTGTTGAATTAATTTTTCCCCATAGTGTGGAAGCCTGGACAATTTTACCATATGAATCCAATTCTTTAGCTTATCTTCTAATCAACAGATGGGTAATTATGCTTCACTAGAGGTATTAGGAGCTAAATACTTTAGCTGAAGAATCAGACGAAAACCGAGTTGACGACATTGGAGTGAAACCCCTTTTCAAGTGACCATATTTGTGGCAACCCAAGCCTCGCTTTCGCTGTTATTTAGACCATCTCAGTGGGAAAGAAAGAATCTTGAAGTTTAAATTGACATGAATCATTTACCAGTCTTTCAATAAATATTCAGATTTACCTTAGTAGTACTCTGGTTCCAAAGTTGGGACTCTGATTGATTGATTGTGTGTGTGTGTGTGTCTGTGTGAGGGAGCTGAGTGAGTGGTAAGTAGTGAAGGATGAACATTATGAAAATCAAAATGGGTGCAATATCTCTTCTGAGCACAGTCATTACATCTTAACTAAAGGGATTCCAGACTTGGTAAAAATCTAATCTTCCTATCCTACTAACATCTCTAATTATTCTATAGTACTGTATTTCATCATAAAAAGGATGAACTGGAAGAATCATTTTGTTTGGTTAAGTTAGAGAAATCATTTTTTTTCTGTAGATGAAAACCAAGGAGATTATTAATAGAAGTGGCATGATTCCTTGGCAGATTTAGTCATGGAAGGCTTTCTCTTTAGAAAACACCTTAGGGTAGAAGCGTTAAAACTTGCAACCAGCAAAACTCATTGGATGAATTGCATTAAAATGTAACTGGGAAGTGCTTAACAAAATAAATAAAAATACCATACGACCCAGATAATGTTAATTTGTGGTTTTCTAAGTCAATATTCTTTTTAAATTTGGCTCCACTTCCTCAGGGAACTAATAGAACAGGACCTATGGCTTATTATTGATGGTGTCTTTCATCTGTAGGTCATTATTCTGAATCTGACTTACAAACCATGATCAAATTAGGAAAGCTCCTGATATGGGGCAATAATGCCATGCAGTGACCTATTTACAAAAGCCCATGTTATATCTCTCCCCCTCCCCCAACAATTGTAATTGTAATAAATAGCTACATGGACATTATGGATTAAAATCCATGGAGAGTGAATTGAGATCTTACCTTCCTTCAGATGCAGGACTTCCAAATTCAAGGTCTAATGCAGAAGTATTAGGATGAGGAAGCTTACAGTCAACAAACATAAAAAACTAAATGTATCGACTTGAATGAGTTCTCCCCATTTCGTCTATACTCTTGAAATGGAAGTAGGAAGGGGGAGGGGGTCATGTTAAATTGGCATGAAGTGAGGCAACTCTTGGAGGCCACCATCAGTGACCCCTCCCCACCCTCCCTCAGCACCACCCTTGGCTTCAAAACCAAAATTGAAGGCTTTGAATAATAAGCACCTCAGCACTTTTCCTTTGATTTCTTTTAAACAATTCTACTTCTGCAGTGAAGCAGGTATTCTAGGAGGGAGGGAATTATGTGTAAGTATCCCCAGTTTGCACATCTGTAAAATGAGATGAGAGAATATGACCTATGCAATCCCTTCCACCTCTAGATCTACGATCCCATATAAAGGAAACACACGCACACACACAAACATAAAAACACATACACATGCACATACATACACACGCTTCCCCCTTTTTTAAAAAATATTTGAGGAAAGAGGGAACAAAGGAGAAAGACCAAAAAAAAAAAAAATCCAAGGGATGAAATCAACTGATTTTCTCTCTCCGATGCTGAATGTGGCATTCTTCAAAAAAACTTCAACTATTTTAAAAGGCAGATTAAAATGGGAAGCAGAACTCAATTCATCTGCTGTTTGTCCTCAGATTCTAACAGAATTCAGAATGTGCATTTTGATGATAATTCCTGGGGATGGGAATTATTGCATTTCCAAACTTAAAAGTGGGAACTAAATTTTGGCCCAAAGATTTGTTCACATTAACTAACTGTAGGCTCTCTAACTAAATACCACTCTCTAGGGAGCATTTAGAGAGCTCCTTTACTAGATTTTGATGTCCTTAACAGCAGGGGCTGTTTTTTTTTTCTTTTCTTTGTATCACCAGAGCTTAGCAGAGTGCCTGGCTCATAGGAGGTGCTTAATAAATGCTTATTGACTATTTTTTGGATGCTTAAATGATGCTAGATAATGGTGACTAAAAATTATTGTGTCAATAATGATGTGTCTTACAAAGATACACTGATGATTATGTTCCATTAACTAAATTTCCTCAAATACCTTTGGAAAAATAATGTGATTTTCAGACATAAAAGTAATACAAAAATATAATTTAAGAGAAGAATTTGACTCAATGCAGAACAACACCCTCCCACCCCATACTAAAGACAGGTCTCTTCCTATTTCCAGTCCCTCTGTCTCCAAAGAAAAACAAGTGTAGTAGATCAATGTTCTTCTACTACAGTGGATCTAGCTGATGACATTGAACCATACTCGTTCTCCGAATCTCATAATGTATTTTCAGGAAAATGTCAGTAAGGGTAAATGTGTTAACTAAATAATACTGACTGATATAGAAATCTAGTGTATTAATGACAAGGGAACAGAAAAACCAGTCATTACCAAAGTTCTCTCATAATATGAACATTCATTTTTTGGCTTATCTAGATTGTTTTTCAACTTTGACTAGGTTCCCTATACTTTCTAGGGCATTCTGGGCTACCTTTTTACTTGTGTCTGAGGAATACAAAATATTAACCTTATCCAAACAACGAAAAATGTAAAGCTACTGCCAGATTATCTAGATATATTTATAAATATACTTACATAATATATGTGTGTATGTACATACACACAAACACATATTTGATATATGCTATATACTAAAAACTCCCCAAAGGCAAATAACTATGATTGTATTCTGTAATGTCACTTTCCTTCATAGCAAAGGGAATCAAGACTTATCTCTAAGTTTTGTCCCTAGAAAAACCAGTGTTATAAGCAGCAGATGCTGAAACCTTTTTAAAAATAAAGATTCAAAAGGCAAATATTTTGGAATGATTAGCCTCCTTTCTGTAGAGGAGCATAGATCACTGGATCAGAAAGCCATAGAAGTGAATTCATGACTTTCTGGTGGTATCTATTCCCATGCTTAAGGAAAACTTGAACATGTCCAGATATGTGTGTATTATGGTTTGTGGTGTGAGGAGGGTAGGAAAGGAGTAGACAGAATTAGATGGCTATCTAGAGCCACTCCCATGAAACCTTCTAGAATGAGAACTTCTGTGTTTGGACACCGATGTTCAGGATTGATAATTCCATGGAATGACTCTGGGAGTGCCTATGTAGGATCTTAGCTACCCTGGAGAATCCTAGAAAAAGGGAGGCTTGCTCTCTTTTCTGCCCCAGACACTATCCTGCAAATCTACTCCCACAGCAACAGAATCAGTATGATTGTTTCTAATGAACAGAAGACTTTGACTCTTTGGCCTTCAAATTTGAAATTAAGACACTAGGCTCAAACCAGAAAACCATTCCAAGTAACCCCATGTTACCCTTGCAAGGGATGCCATTGCTAAAGTCTGTGCAATACCAAAGCTTTTCCTCTATGGGAAAATTTGTGACAAGAAAGACTAATGATTTAGTAGAATTAATACATCCTAAAAAGGACTGATGTATGCTTTAAATTATAGCAAATCTGGTACAATACAAAGCATAACAAAAAAACCCCCAATGTTTCATACATTGTTTTCTGTGTTTTATTTATAGAATTTTTCCTGTGTAATATAACATTGGAAGATAAGGGATGCTGATGCCACTAGTTACAGGGGTGAAATGTGTAAAAATAATCCAAAAGAGTAAGTTGGTATTGAAATCAACTCATACATGAGGAGAGATGAAAAACACGGGAGAAATAGAAAGTTGAAGGATTTTGCTAGAAATGGAAAAACCTGGGTTTAATGAATCAGAACATAAAAAAACCCAGACAGATTTATATTGTTTCTTTTTGTAAATAACACAACATTTTTGAGATATTAAGAACAAGATCATGTTAACGAATGCAAATTCTACTTTCTATGCTTTCTGGAATAATCTTGCTTTTACTTAAGACAAATCAACCCAAACCAAATATATACTTTTGTTTATAATGGCTGGTGTTAATGCAAGACCCAAAGGGAAAAAGGAAATAATGGATATGAACAATGAGTTTGTCATACCTTGAAAATTCTGTTTTGGCATTTCTTACAACATGGATTAGAAACATGGAGGCTGATGGTCCTCCTTTTATTCCAGTCTTACCTCTAAATAAAAAGAGCTAAATCAGGTCTAAGATTCTCTGAAATTGGAAGTTGCTCTTTGTCAAATGAGAAAAATGATTCAAAATTTTAAAAAATGTGGAAAGCAGTCAACAAAATGGCTGAAATACAGTACTATAAGATTAGATAAAAATTTAGAGGATTCTCCAAATAGTATAGTTTGGCACTTTTTTTTTAAAAATAGCTGCAGGTTTGGGACTATTTTTGATGATAGCCAGGTATCTATGCAGTGTCGTCTTTAGGATACTTTCCAACTGACTAAGGTAAATTGGAGGGGGATGTCTCGTGTCAAAGGAAACCTTCTCCAGTTCGCGGCTTGGCTGCTCCTCACAAGACCTGTGTTCTTGGCTCCTGCGCTCTCTGTGACTCATTTTATTACAACCTAAATCTGTACTATAAATTTAATTCAGCTCCTTCACCTCTACCTTGCATCCTCAACAGACACAGGGAAAATCTTTATTTTCTTGAAGAATAAATCATTAAGGATTTAAGAGAAATAAGTTAGCTGGGACCAGAAACTGGCAAATAATCTGCCTTTTTAAAAAAAACTATTAAAGACTTTTAGGCCTTTCCTCCAAAAGAGAGAAGAATCTTCTCACTTAAAACCACATAATCCCTTCTCATAGTCTCCCGGGTTTGAAGCTACCTACAGTTGCTGGATGGTTACTGATGAATATTCAATATCACAATTTTGACAGGGTGGTTCTATGGACTCACTTTTGTTTCACAAATTAAGGTGAGACCACCCCCCATCTTTCTGCTACCGTTGAAAGCTGGGACTCTGTCATGAGGATTTTTTCATAATGAAGCCCAACAGAGCTTCGAGAACAGAACAGAACAAGGTTCTCTCGCGGGATCACAAGCTGATAGAGACTCTAGAGGGATCCCTTCATTTGGCAAATGAGGACGCTAAGCTCCAAAGAAGGAGATGCTAAAATGCATGATCTTCCAATCTTAAGTGACTTGCCCAATATCATGGGGAGTAAGAAAAAGAGTCGAGATTCAAATACAGGGTTTTTGGTTTCATTCTACCAAAATGTTGTCTCATTACCAACATGGCTGAGTCGTTGTTTTTAATTACCAATTTACTGTCTCTTTGGCAGAGAGTATTGATTTAATCTGATGAAAGCAATAAAGGAGGCAAAATAGGTACCCATCCTTTCACTTATATCAGCAAAATATACTTGGGAGGATCCCAGAAGGATCCTGAGATTGAAATGGTATGTACAGAAATTCCCAATAATCCATTTCTCAGCTCCTCTGCTAGTTTAAAAGCCAACAGGGGACCAGAAAAGAATGACAGTGCTTTTCTAAGACTGGCAAAATTTCCCTTTTTCTCCCTTTGGTAGAAAGTCACAATTCTGACCCATTTGCTTCCAACACATAGGCATAACCTCTGTGGTACCTTCAATCAATCTGGATACATTTCATGACAGCAATGTGAGTGAAGATCTCACTCCTGTATTTCTGGTGAGAAATGACAGCATATTAAAGTAAATGTCCTAGCTATGCCTTCTTGGCTGATTATAGCAAGCAAAAAATATGCTCCTGAAAACGGGACAAGTGCTGCTTTATTGCTGCATTGTAAAATGACTATGGCAATGGTAGTTTCTTGTATAAACTAAGGTAAATTTGAAACCTTCATTTTAACCCCAAATTGCAGAAATGTGCTGCATCAGGCCTTATTTAAAGTCACCTTTTTTCCCCTAAAAGGCAAAGTACAAAAAAACTTTCACCAAAAGTAAATGAGAAATGGATAGATTCTGACATAAAAATCAAGACAAGCTTTCTTCTATTTCTTGAGACAGCACAGTTTGTGATTCACAGGATAACTTGCATCAGACACCATTTAATGAAAGCTCTCAAATAAGCAATTTTATTCCTATCCATGATCGCAGACATTTACAAAACCATAACATCTGAATTCACCTTAAAAAATAACTTATATAAAGCAGTGATATACACAGCACAAAATAGTTCAGGGGGAGGGAAAAGTAACTTTTAATAATTAAAATGTAAACGTGAAAAAAGACTGAATAAAAGTCCCTACTTATTTCTACTTAAGATGTCATGTGATAATTATTTTACAATGTCCTGTGGATACATGTATGTATGTGTGCATGTATATGTCTATATAGCATACACATATACAGTACATTCATTGTCCCACACATATACATACACAGATAATTATTTGCAGTTCAATTTAGGGCAATTTTAATATGCCACTCCGTACAGTTGTTTATATCACGTTTGGACCTGCTTTCTTCACAAAATAAGGGAGAGAGCAGGAAAAAAATAGAGTTGGTTTGGTTGTGACAGATCCTTTTGTGTGTTAAACTGTACACGGTGATGAATAATTTTCTTCTGTAGTAGTTCTGTGTCAGAAGGCTGACTCACTGTTGTCAGAGGAGGCTTGGGGTTGGATCACACACTCATTGTCATGCTTGGGGAATACTGAAAGAAAAGAGGAATCCATATTGTCACAACAGGACTTGCTCAGACCACTGACGCGCTGTTCCAGGGCTACAAGAGTTACTGGGCATCTCCTTTTCTTTTCTCATGCCTACAGTTTAACCTTAAAGAGTAAAACCTCTAAGACCATTTTAAAAAGAGTAAGTTAAAATAGACTTGGTCTATTTTAAAAAAAATAAACTTTTTAGTGTTGTCTTTAGGAATCTACCACTTTTCATTTTCCCTTCAGGCCAGGGAGGATGTTAATTACTTAGCTATATGGTGACTGGCTGGAGGATAGACATCTTTAATGACTCTATGTTTGCTGGAAAGGCATCTAGCAGGTGAGGTGGATATAGAGTGCTGGGCTTGGAGTCAGAAGACCTGAATTCCATCCCAACTTTGGACACTTACTAGCTGTATGACCATGGGCAAGTCTGTTTGCCCAGTTTTCTCATCTGCAAAATGGGGATGATAATAATGGCACCTACTTCCGAGGGCTGTTATGGGGATCAAATGAGATAACTGTTAAGTACTTAGTACAGTGCTGGGCACATAGTAAGTGCTACATAAAGGTATTATTATCATTGATAATGTGTGATGTCATAAAGAGTGGTGACCCTGGAGTTACAGGATCGGTTAGAATCTTGACTTGGGCCTCAGTTTTCTCATTTATAAAATGAAGGGCTTGGGCTAGAGAGCCGGGAAGGTCCCTTCCTACTCCACATCTGTGGTCCTAGTCCAGGAGTCAGTAATTATGGAAGAATCGTGGGCATCTCCTTTAAAGAGTAAAACCTCTAAGACCATTTTAAAAAGAGTAAGTTAAAATAGACTTGGTCTATTTTAAAAAAAATAAACTTTTTAGTGTTGTCTTTAGGAATCTACCACTTTTCATTTCCCTTCAGCAAAATCCATGGTTGAGAGAACTGGAAAAAAGGATTTCCTTTTTATGTCCAGGGGCCCACACTGTGTAGTAGTGAACCACACATACACACAATCTATTCTCCGAGAATATGGGTAGAAAAGAGTATAATTAAATAGTGTAATTATTAAAAGCCAATTGCTTTTTTTATTGCGCTGTAATCACTAAATGAGGCTATATTCCTGAGTTCTGAAAGTTTTACCCTCTGGTCATCATTTTGTCAAATTGCCAATTAGGAGTATACAAAAATGTCTTCTTTTCCCCAAAAAAGTGATTGTAGATTGATCTCAGATCAGGGTTCAGAAGTGATGTATTAGGTAATGTGCAATCATGACTGTCTGAAATATTCTGAGGTCAGATAATAGGTACTTCCTGGGTTTATTCCCAGGTTCTAATTCTTTTTATCAAGTTAAGCTATACTGTGTATCCCTGAAATGAAAACTTGGTGAAATAGGATGAAACCAGGCACCAAGAGAGCGAGAAAGCTTCAGTTTGAGCAGATGTGCCGGTGCTAAGAAGACGGTGGGAGAAGGCTGAAGTGATTGTTGGAAAAAGAGCAGGGAGAAGGAGTAGTCTGGTTAGAAACCAGCTGGAGCTGATCTAGAGCAGAAAGGAAGAAAAGCCACATGTAAAAAGAACTGAAAACTGAGAGCAAATTTCAAAGGGGGCAAAAGCCAAGTAGGCTGAAGCGGATGAAGAAAGCCAGGAGAACTTTGTGCAGTAACAGCCACGTTGTATGGTGACCGACTTTGAGAGACTTAGCTCTTCTCAGTTATTTAATCATCTAAGACAATTCCGAAAGACTCATGATGGGAAATGGTATCCAGAGCCAGAGAAGGAGCTATGGAGTCTGAATGCAGATCCAAGCAGACTATTTTCTCTTTCTTTCTTGTGGTTTTCCCTTTTTGTTCTGTTCTTCTTTCACAAGACTAATGTGGAAATATGTTTAATATGATTGTGCATATATAGCCTTTATCAGATTGCATGCTACCTTGGGGAGAGAGGGAAGAAGGAAAAATTTACAACTCAAAATCTCATAAAAGTGAATGTTGAAAATAAAAATTAATTTTTTTTAAAGCCTCTATCCAGCACCCTGCTTTGATCAGAGACTGAGGGCTGTCAGGGAGCTCAAAGGGGGTCTAGTCCAAGACTCTTATTTGGTTGACAAGGAAACCAAAAGTCAGAGAACTTGCTGCTTCTCCTGAGGTCACACTACCCAAGCAGCTGACTGGCACTAGAACCCCATTTGGTTATCTACAAATTCAATGCCCTTTCTCTCTACTACCCTACAATGGCCTAGACAGGGAAGAACAATTATTTCTCCAGAAACCAGAAGAAGAGCTAAAAGTTGTTTGGCCTTGAATTAAAAAATGAAATCATGGTCTAGTAAGAATACTGTATCCCTGAAGGTAGGTGACCTGGAGGAAATGACCCCGTGGTCTAAAGACAGGAATGAGGACATGAAGGACCCTTTTAGAAAGGACCATGGACTCCTTTTAATGTATTCCAACTCATCTGGGTAATGTTGATCTTTCTGTGATTTGCCTGAAATTTACATAGTTTGTACCCTGAAATTCCCTAATTTTGGTGTAAAATTTAGTTGTGAAGGTGACTTCTCTGTATTAGACCACATTAGACAAAAGAAGAGGAAGGGGCACAACAGGAGAAGAGGAAAAACTAGAGAGGAATTAGTTTTCTGGCAGAGAAATCATTCCCCTTTTTAACCACAGGGTGGTAGTGGGGAAAAGCTAACCAGAATCCAAACTCCCCAGGCTGAAGAATCTATCTTGCTGAGCCTTCAATTTGGACCTTTGGCTGAAGTGGGTGTATCTCATTCATTCACATGGTGCATTTACCACATAGATTCTTTAAGATAAAAATAATAATTACAGGAACATAAAATAACCTCAATTATAGCTAGAGCCTAACTAACCAGAAACCTTAATTAGCTGGATTATTTGCTGGTACTTCATTTTTAAGATAGAAAGGAAAATGAAAAATAACTAAGCTTATAACAGATTTTTCTTTTTAAGGGAAACTTTCAGGGAAGAGACTCAGCCTAATCATTTTACATTTAAAATATTTGATCCTCAGATACAATGCTCATAATGATTCTGAGACATTATAAGATAGTTAGTCACTAGAATTTAAACATCCAGCTTTCTATACTTAGTAAGATGGCAAAGAATAGCCATATACTTTAGGAACATGTTTTCACAAATGATCAGAAAAAAGGGACATTCTATTTACTTTTGAATTAGGTAGCACTTTTAGTTAATCAGACCATCCCATTCCATAATCATTTTTATTACTGCAAATTTTTTTTACAGTGCTAAAGGAAGAGCTTATTTCATTCAAATATTAAAACAGTAAGAAGTGTGTTTAAAGAAGATACTATGGCTTTCGCATGGAATCTAAGAGATAGATTATTAATGTCAACTTGATTCTCTTTTATGTGAGTGTGTTTAAAAATAGATGTGCACACACCTCATCTATAGATGGAATTCAAGCTATAACAAGAAAGAACACCTGTAAAATTTATTATCCTTTTAATCTCACTCCAATTCTGAAAACTGAAGTGATTTCTTGAAAGATCTGTGGAATTTAAATATATTTGTGAAAAGTAAAAATGATTTCATCTGTTAGTAGTCACTACTAACTTGTAATCAAAACATGGCCTCTTGGGCAATTTGTTTATCTGAAGTATGGAAGGAATAATTCATTAATCTGCTAACAATGCTTGATCTTTGACATCTGTAATAGAAGACACTTAAAAGAGATTAACTGAGAAAACATTTGAGAAGTTATTTGATCAACTTAAGTATCATCTGTCCTTAATAGCATAGAAGGAAAGTAGAAAGCAGAGAGATATTATGGTATCAAGCACTGATATAAATTGTGGTAAGATCCATCCTTTAAAACTGGTTTTTGTTAATACTGGTATTTGGCCAGTCTTGAGCAAATCAGAAAGACTGAAGTTTATCGTCAGATTGATTTGGAGCCTGAGAGCTGGATTTGTCCAAGGGAGAAGTAAAATGGATAACAATGGTAGAACATTAGAAAAGATGAGTGTTGGATACAGGGAAATAAAACATTGGCTAGGAACATTAAGATACTCTGAAATCAGAAGCATCTAATAAAATTTAATTTCTGAATAGTCTGAATAACTGCAAATGTCACTTTAAATGCATTTGGTGCAATAAACTAGATTCTGTCTATTATGTCTAATTATCTAGATCAGCAATATGCGATTTTCACTTATATGGCAGAAAACTATTCATCTCATGCTGCCTTTCTGTATATGTAGCTTTTATTATAGCTCCTGGATTCTGGGGGAAGTCACAGAATTTATAGGAAAATGGGGGTGGGGTATTGCCAATGGAACAAATGACACAGAATTTCTGACATTGTTGCCCATCTTTCAGAAGCGGAGCAAGCAATGAAAAGGGGAAGGGACTGTCTTTTTTTTTCCCTAATAGTAAAGGGAGGGCAGGTGTTAACCAGTATCATACAGAGAGACATAAAACATTCATGGTGTATTATACTGATATTGCATTGTAATGTTTCTATTGTAGTGCTGTCTCAATGAAATGACTTACTGAAATGTCTGTGCTATCTAGCGGCTCTGTTCCAAGACTATCTGTGAGGTTGTTTCCTCTCAAACTGAAGATAAAATGGCTCTTGTAAATCTGTTGGCAGCACTACTATTTGGTTATTCAGAACTAAATAAACTTGATATTACTTCAAAGCATTATCAAGTGAAAAGCTGAAACTATGTCACATACACACATAGAGATACCAAGGGTTCTCTACCACCTGGCAATGCAGAATCCTCATACATTTCAAGCCTTTCAGTCTGGATCCAGCTTATCGTTCTGAAATAATACATTACTCCCCTACATTCATTACAGTTCCAGACTAACTCGTGTACTACTCCAGGATGGGCAGTGGTGGTGCAGTGGATAGAGTACTGGGTCTAAAGTCAGGAAAAATCATCTTCCTGAGTTCAAATCTGGCCTTAGACACTTACTAGCTGTGTGACCCTGGTCAAGTCACTTCACCCTATATGCCTTAGTTTCCTCATCTGTCAAATAAGCTAGAGAAGGGAATGTCAAACCACTCCAGTATCTGCCAAGAAAACGCCAAATGGGGTCATGAAGAGTTGGACATGGCTGAAAAATGACTGAACTCCCAGATATTCCATTTCTAATGCGTGTTCTCTCTCTTTATCGCTGCCTTAACACTAGTTCCTATTCAAGTGCCTTCTCTTTCATGAGCCCTTGCCATGATCACTCTGTATTTATTTTATGTATATCCTATATCCATCCATGATTGTTGCACAATCGTAGGAGAATGTAAGCCTCCTTGAGGGCAGGAATTATGAGATAACTGGCACAGAGTAGGAACTAGACAAATGCTTGTTGCTTAGTTTTTATATACAACTTATTCTACTTTTTCATTTAAGAAACATTTTCCATTAGTTTCTATTAATGAACTAGAGAATACACGTTTTTAAGTTTTGTTGGTTTTTATCCTTTTTATCTACTCCATGTTCTCAGAGTATCCAACAGAGAAAATACTTAAAAGTCAAAATAAAATGTGTAAATTCCTGCTGATATATTGCAAAAACACTTTGAATCTTACTAAATTTGTATGTATAAGCATCTAAATAACATTTTACTCTTTCCATAAAAAAGAGAAGAGAACATGTGTGCCAGTATACTGTATTCTAGGAAATAAAATAAAACTCAGCAATTTTAAAGGTTTAGTCTTCTAATGGTCAAGTTAAACAGGGATATGATGATCTTTTGACAACAGCTCAGAGTGAGGGGAACAGGATCATAGATCCTATGCTACCCAGTGGAAAACTTTAATTGAGATCTTGGTTTTAACATCATGTTTGCTTAGCTGATCTTTGTGGACACTGAAGATAAAACAGTTCTGTTGAGACTAGTTAATGAAATATACCAGAGCTTTATTCATCTGAGTCATTAAAAAGTTTCCTTTGGCAGCAAAGTCGTTTGAGAAGCATTTCCAAAGATGAGGCTGAATTTAGAGGAACATGTATAAATGAGGGGGGGCATCTGTGCTTCTGAAAAGTTCTTTATAATTCTTTAAAAGAAAAAAAAGAGTCCAGGCAGTGACTCCCTTTCTGTTTTGCACAATCTGCTGACTTAGCAGGGTTTCTGAGCTAGGAAGTTCCATTTCGCTGATGTTTAATATAATTATTCTAACATAAGTAGTGTCATAATCCTGAGAGGATAAGATTGTTCCAAAAATGTGCGTCTTCAAGTTGTCTGTGCAAAGCAAATAAAATTTGCATATTCTTTACACTGGAAAATGTTCTCTTTATGAATCCTTCATGTAAAACAATCCCTGCTTTGCTTTGATTGCACTGAAATTTACTGGAATAGGCTGGGTTCTTTATTTCTTTAAATCATGATGGTTTTTTGCTTGTCGTTTCTCTCATTTTCTTTCATCCCAACCAGTCTGTATATCCCATGACATTCTCTCTTTCTCCCCAGTTGGGATCCAGACACAAATGTGAGGTGACCACGATATAGAAAGAAAACCAATGGGCTATAAAGCTGTGCATACCCTTTGACCCAGCAATATCACTACTAGGGCTGTATCTTAAAAAGACCACAGAAAAAGGAAAAAGACCTATATGTACAAAAATTTTTATAGTAGTTCTTTTTGGCAAAGAATTGGGAACTGAGGGGATGTCTGTCTATTGGGGAACGGTTAAACAAGTCATGGTAGATTGTGATGGAAAACTATTGTGCTATAAGCAAAGATGAAGGGGATGATTTGCGAGAAAGCTAGGAAGATTTAGTGAACCAATGGAAAGTGAAATAAGCAGAACTAGGAGAACACTGTTCATAGTAACAGCAACATTGTAATGTGAAAGGCTTAATAACTCTGAGGAAGACAATGATCCATGAGAATTCCAAAGGACTTAAGATGAAAAATGCTGTCCACCTCTGGAGAGTTAATTCAAGTAAATTTTTTACTTTATTTTTCTTCCTTTTATTCTTACAACATAGCTAATGTGGAAATCATGTTTTGCAGGACTTCATTTGTAGAAGGGATAGCATATTTCTTTTCAGTGAGTATGGGAGGAGATGGAGGGAAAGAATTTGGAATTAAAAAATAAAAAATTAAAATAAATAAATTAAAAATCAAAAGAAAGCCATGATACTCACAGTGAAAATAGCAACCATGGTGGTTGGCATGATGGCAATCTTTCCTTATGAGAAGCAGGGGGAAGAGGAAGGCAAGGAAGATATCATGTTTGTGCCCTTTGGTCTTCTTTTATGGGAACGATGGGGAAAGGATCTGTAGAATGTTGCTACTCTTGCAAATGATACACATTATAAAGACTATCCTTGAAAATCTATTTTAAAGACCATCCTTTGCTTGTATTTTGGAGGGAATGAAACCTTGACTTCTTTCCTTCCCATGTACATAATAAGGGGATGAGTCTAGAATCTTTCCCCCTTCCCTCTCCCTTGCCATTTGAATGGCTGGGAGGAATAAATGGTATCCATCTGATAACATGAATGGCAAAGGATGGGCCTGTCAACCAGTGGAATGTGCCAAGAGGAGAGGAGTACCCAGACAAAGAACAGGGAGTTTGGAAATCTTGCCGTCATATTGTATGAAAAAAACTGGCCTTCCCTGAGGACTTACATGGATAGTCACGAAGAGCAAGAGGAAGCTAGAGAGAAAGAAGAAAAGCCCCTGCTTCATCCCCCCGACCAGTAGAGCAGCAGGTAGAGATGGGGCTGGAGGGCTGGACCGTGACTCCAAAGGAGTCTGTGTAACCAGACCATGCATGGCGCAGTCTCCGGAGTGCTCTGGTTCTTGGATAACACCAATCCCTTCCCTGCTAGCAGAAAGGATGTGGAACAAGTATGTTATGTCTGGTTGGCTGGCTGGTGGCCATGCACCAACTAGTGAAAGAGCCAGGGCTTGAAAAATGAGTCTCACAATTCCATGTAAAACATGTGACTTTTCAGGTATTTTCTACTTTCTCCATTCCCATCTTCAGACTAGTTAACTTTTTGAAATATTTTATATAAGGCTTTAAGAACTACAATATTTTCCCCTCACAATAATATCGTGAATGAAAAGTATTTATTATCTCCATGGAACTACTGGTTTTACCAGTTAATGAATATGGTGTGACTGTGCTTCTCCCCATGAACTTAAGCATAGTTTCACAAGATTCTAATAGAAGCTGTAGCAGAGCTTTAGACATGAATATTTATTTGTGAGATGAATGCAATTAGTGCTTTTAAATGGCATGGGACAGCATAAAGAACAGCAGCTCTGGAGTCAAAGAATCTAAGTTCAAATCTTATCTCAGACAATTTCTACCTCTATGGCCCTAATCAGAGTGAGAAGCGATGTGGTCTAATGGGATAACTGGATGGGGAGGCAGAAGACATGGGTTTAAGTTGTTTTTCCTTATCCATAAACTGACATCACTGTACTTGGTAAGCTGTAAAGCACTACATAACTGGGGGCTGCACAAGGTCCCAGGTCCCTGTGAATCATAACCAAAAAAATTAAAGCAGTTCTACTTCTGGCCTCTATGTCTGAGGCACTTCTAGAAACAGCCATAGAACAAGGCGTACTATCAGTAGTTACTACCTTGTACAAACACTAGACCAGGAAGCTGACTTCCTGCTCCTCACACTCAATTCTTTTACCACCACCGCTCAGCAACCCCTCTTTCTTTAAGGTTCATTTCTTTGTTGTCTCCTGGTCCAGATCTTTGTTGCAGTCATTTATGGGACTCTAAGTCTTCCAAGTCATCCTTTGCCCTTTTCTAAAGGACACAAAGAGTTGGCCCTCAGTCTTCTACAATACCACCACTGCCTTAACAATTTGGGATTTCAATATGTTTCAGTGTTCCCTCAAACAACCTGGTCTCCCAGCTCCTTAATGCCCATGATATCAAATTTCACTACATATAGAGATATTCTATTTCTATGATTCAAAAGAACTCTAGAATTCCTTTCCAATGACAGCATCTTGTCTTTCCTCTTTCCCCCTAAACCTATTCTTCATCCTCATTAGGAAATCTAATCTTTCCACCTCTATATTTTTGCCATGGGCGATCCCTGTTCAATCTTAATTTTGCTGAGTTATTAAAATATACTGAATCTCTGGCCTCCTACTCTCATTTCCTGTTGTTGGGCCACTCAGGAGCCTAGACTGTTCACACCAGCCACAATCTCTGTTCTTTCTCATGCCATGCTGAAAACTGCAACCAGAAGTCATGTGGCCATGCTGACCGTACATTCATGCTATGTAATCTCAACTGGGCTGTGTAACAATCCATCCTTTGGACTCTTCCTTTACTGATTTCTGTATCATGCTCCCCTCTGGACCTGTCTCTTCTCAAACTTCCCATACCATACCTATTCCTTGACATCCTTATTGGGAAGAACACATTTCCTGTTTTACTGAGAAAATAGAGGTCATCTCTCTGATGTTTCCTCTTTTTTCTTACATAACAAACCTCAAAAATTCTTCATCATTCTCTAACGTCTCCTTCTGTACTCCAGTCTTTAGGGAAAAGGATGCTTCTCCTAGGATAAGCTCATTATTTTTGAACATGCCATCATGCTGCTAACTCAAGCCTTGACTAATCCCCATCTCCCTTCTGTCTGGAGAGCTCAGTACCAACTCCTCCCAATGCTCTCCTTTTTCAAGTCTCAGATTACTCCACTTTGTATCTGTTGTTCTGCCTGGTTATAACTCCTCAGAACACGATGCCCACTCCCTTTCTGCCCCTCTCCCTCCCTCTCCTGGCTGATTTTGTGTATTATCTCCTCTTTTATAGATTGTAAGCTCTCCTAGAGCAGGGGCTATTTGTATTTCTTTTTATTAATGGCATTCTCAGAATACTTAATAAATGTTTATCAGATCGGGTTGGACTGAACTGCTAATTAAATCCATGGGAGCTGATGATCAACAAGTGAAGTAGCATAGAGGGGGAAAAGATGATGTCCCACGGCACCTCTGAGACACTATTGTCAGTGGGCATGACCTGGATAAAGGTTCAGCAAAGGAGTTTAAGGAGTGGTTTGATAGACATGATGAAAACCAAGAGAAGTCTAGAGAGAAGAGAATGTCCAGACGAGGATGACCTACAGGGTCAAAGACTGAAGAGTCAAGAAGCATTAAGTCAACAAGGATTAAGAACAGGCCAGTGGATTTGATAACTCAGAGACATTTGGTAACTTTGGAGAGAGTGGTTTCAGTGGAATGGTGAAGTTGGAAGCCAGACTATTAAGCAGTGAGTGAGAGGACAGAAAGTGGAAGCACTTCTTGTAGATGGCCTTTTCAAGGAATTTAGCTACACAGGGCAGAAGGAATACAGGACAACAGTTAGTGAGGAGAAGTGATTTTTCCTTTCCAAATGAGGGTCTTTTCAGAATGGTGGCAACATGACATGTTTGTAGGCAGAGCAGAAAGACAGAGACAGAATGAAAATAAGTGACAGAATGGGGTGATATATGGGGCAATCCGCTAGGAAAGAAAGGACAGAACTGGATTTCTTGCATAGGTATAGGAGCTAGTCTTGGTGAGGAGTAAGGCCATTTCAGCATGTGAGAGGAGGGAGAAGGAAGAGATATGGTAAAGGTATGTGTGTGAAATGAGATGAGGAAAAGAGGAGAACCTATCAAAGTAATGGCTAAATAGAAGGCCTGCGATAAAGGCTATGGCCAACCTCCCGACAAGCTCAAGAAGCCAACGAGGCACACACTTTCAGTGTTCCCTCAAACAACCTGGTCTCCCAGCTCCTTAATGCCCATGATATCAAATTTCACTACTGTGTGGATTTGTTCTGCTTTACTATGCTTTTTACTGTTGGGGAATGGAATTTGCAGAGCAGGATTATGAATGGTAATTCTAAAATAAAGAGAGCCTTGGAAATGTGTGTGTGTATGTGTATACATGTGTGCACATCCACATGCACACACACTTTAGTGCACACAAGAAAAGAAAAGGAAGTTTAGAAGGAAGTACAGACAGCTGGGAGGGCTTCAAAAGTAATATGCTGAATTTATTATATACTTTTTAAAAAAAGAAAGGAGTATTGAATAGAGATTCACGGTTTCATAAAGAATCCTCTCTTTATTTTCTGCTTTGTATGTGTAGAAATGCGTTATATTCATGATAAAAAAAATTAAAAGACAGTGAGCAGAGGACAGGAAAATTAAAGAACAAAGCAGACCATAGAAATTTATTATGGCAAGTTACTTAAAAGTTACCAAGGTGTCAGTTTTATTTTAATTTGTCTGTCCTTTGTCTCATGCAAACACAATTTGCTTACTTTATTTCCACAGCATTTAGCATAGTGATGAATAAATGCCTGGTGACTGACATATGCATTTTCCCTATTTCAGGATCTAATGACTGAATGTTAATAATATAACAAAAAATACTTACACTCTCACTCTGAAAAGGATTTAAGAAATTTCCCCCCATTTCACCATCATCCCTTGGAGTGCCAGGTTGATTACTCAGGCTCATATTATTGGGAGAATTCTGTAAACAAGATACATAAAATAAGACATCGTTAAAGACTTTGCTTTGTACTATGTGTCACAAATGACTCCAGACTCTCAGGAGGCAGACTCCCCTATAAACATATTCTTAGCCTTCTGGTGTTGAGTGCTAGTTCATTTTTGTACCTTAACAAACACACATATTTTCCCAAATGAAAAAAATAGCACACACTACAACTTTTTTTCACCTAGTTTCAGAAATAATTACTCAAATCTCCATGTTTAGCTCCTAGACTTCCTAATATCCTGGAGACTTTAAACCACATTCTCAGCAGGGGAACTACGAAGGGAACCTACCTACTGATGAGGCATAATAGGGCAGTAACTGCCCTTGGTAATTTTACTAATCAAACTTAAAAGGTCACTGTCTTAATGAGCATGTTTCTTTAATTCTGTACCCAATTTTGCATAGCAACACCATTTCAACAATTTTTCTTTTCATGTGATGCATAAAGAAAAAGAGAGAGTGAACTATAGTGGTTGGTCACAAAAGGAAACACTCAAGAATTTGTTGTCTATGCATCCTTTAAAAGAAAACATGAAGCTTGGAAGTTAAAAGTTAATTGGAACACTTTTTTATTTTTCCATGCATCAAGAGATTTACATTATTATTCTATAAAAAATAAAACACCTCACCTTAGTAAAGTGACAAAATGTTGACATAGCAGTAAATTGTTACATATTGTGTCTAAATCGTGTTCACTGTCTCCATACTGCAACATAGCCTAGTCTTGCCAGGAAACATGATGCCTTCACTATCAACAAATGATGCCGAATGCCCTTCTGTTTCATGCCCCTATTTTTACCTTTTGGTTACATCTGTACTTGTTATCTGAGGTGGGGGCTAACCGTTTAGGATTTGTTTCCTCAGCCCTGGCCACTTCATTTGGGGATGGAGAAGGCTGCTCTGAAGTTCGTAAGTCTGAGTTACGAAATCAAGTTATGTCAAAAACACTAAAGCGTAACATAAATGTAGTCACCCCAGAATAATGCTCTGCTAATCAAAATGTGATTAATGTGACTAATATGGAAACATTTTATATGACAGTACATGTATAAACTATATCAAACTATCTACCATTTTCAGAAGAGGAAAGGGAGAAAAATTTTAGAACTCAAAATCTTGTAAAAATAAATGCTAAAAAATTTCTTGACACAATTGGGGAAAAAATACTATTAAACTTAAAAAAAACCTTAAAAAATGGTTAAGCAAAAAGGCAGAAGAAAAGTAGGACTTGGATCTTGCTACTTTGCACCCTGCAGAGAGCACCTGAAGGTGACTGGAACTCTGTACTTTGTTAAATTCCACAGGGGTAGAACAAAATGAAAAATGGAGTACAGTAAAAGCAAAAACAATATTTTCTTTTTCCAGTAAATTCCCACCCTCACCAAAAGATACACATATGTAACTCTTTAGTTGCCCGTACATAAACCAAGAAAAAGTACTTGCATTTCTAAAATGAATGCGTATAGAGTTACTGAAATCATTAAATATTTATAAAGGTATCAACCTTAAAAGTACTTACTAATAATTTATTAGTGATTTTTCATAACAAACTCTGAAAAAAGGAATTTAGATCTTCGACTTGATTCAAATGAGGTTAATTAAAATATAACATGATTTAGAATTTTAAAGGTCTAAATTTTTCTGATTTTCAAATTAAGTGCTACTATTACATAGGACTATTTATGTGACAAACTGAAAGAATGCATTCCAGTTTGCTAATACATATTTAAATAAACTTACAAAACATATTCTACTCTTCTTCATGTCAAAGCAACTTCCCATGGAGCAAATGAGATGCTCCGAGAGCTGCATTAGCTGTTTACTTCCATCAGGGGATTCTTTAGTGCATGGAGAGATCAAATCTTACAGTAAGTCATTTCTTGATCAAATGGTTTCTAGTGCTTAATGTTTACTTGACTTCAAACAAAGGGCTGGCTCAAAATATTCAAAGCAATAATAATGCATTCTTTTTATGTGTGAAGAAGCTAATATTGAAAAGGTAGCTGCTTCAGGCACCTCAGTCCCCCCCACCCCCCCGCAGGGTCACAGGTCTAGAGCTGCAAAGGTTTCTGAAAGTCAGCAGTCCAGTTCTCTTGGGAAGTCACTTTCCTTAAGAACAACATTAACATCCTATTTGACAGATTTTTAAAAACATGTACAAGAAAGTAAGTTAAGGAAAACCACATTAAGAACTAAAAGGCTGGACCAGGCAGTCCTGCCCAGTACACTAAGTCATCACCGCACAGTTATTTAATGAAATGGTAAAATTATTTTACTTGAAAAGAAGCGTGCGGGATGTACAGTGGAAATAACAAGCGGTCCTTACAGAAAGTGTGCTCCAGGTGATCAGTGAATGACACAATGAGGTGGGAGGCCGAACAGCACCCTCAACAGTGGCATCTGAGGGTGAGGCAGAGCTTACCCAAAGGAGGGGCTGAGCTCCTCAGTGATATGCACTTATTACGCTCCAACTCATCATCAAACCAAGCCACTTCTGAGTGCAGAGTCCTCAGCTGGACTCAAGGGCCTTCCAGGGTGGGGCAGTGGTATAATTAGGGAAGAAGGGACCCCCCAAAAAGAGTATTAGCAGAAATTTTAAGGAATTATTTTTAGCTACATTAGGTCCTTGAGTATACGGCATCTAAACTTTTTATTCCCTTGTTGCCTATTTAGAACGCACTCCAAAAATCCAGACATTTCAATATAAGTGGTTTCCTCTATAATCCCCTGACTTCCATTCTTCTGAGAAAGGTCCCCCTCACTTCACCAGACTCCCCAAGGTTCTACGACACCAAAAAGATGGAGAGCCTACTGCAGTCCCAATCCTTCATTTCACACACGAGAGAGTGGAGGCCCACAGGGGTTTATTTGCTTATGATCACATGGTAGTGAGAGTCAGGATTCGAGTCCAGGTTATCTAAAGCCGAGTCCAACACTACTCAAGCTCAGGTCTTGCCCACATTTTCCTAGGCAGCTGGGGGCAGAATGCAGAAGGTGCTAGTCTTGGAGTCAGGAAGAACTAAGTTCAAATTCTGCTTTGGACATTTACTAACTGTGTGACCTTGGGCAACTCGCTTTACCTCTTTAGGCCTCAGTTTTCTTATCTGTAAAAATGAGGATAACAGTTGAAGCTATAACATTTGGGTGGATTTGAGAATTAAAGGAGATAATGTGTATTAAGTTCGTTGCAAGCCTTCAAGTGCTATATAAATAATGGTTATTATTACCAGCATTTCTCATTTTCCTCAGCTATTTAGTCTCCAAACATTCTCTCATACTCTCCAGGAACAAACTGAGTTACTGTTCCTTCCCCTCTGTTTCTTCCATTTTTTCCCTTAGTTCCTGTAATGTTAATGAAATAGGAAGATCTTCCCCACCCATAACAGGCCTATGTGACCTGCTCTGAAGTGTGGGACAGCTCACATGGAGCCTGTGATCACATGGAGCTCAGTATGGGGTGGGGGGGAGGGAGAGAGAGCAGGCAGAGCAGAGAGACAGAAGCAAGCTGTGAGGGGGCAGAGGGAGGAATCTGTCTCCGGGAACTTGTTTTTGTGGGGAGGCCTGACAGAAAGAAGGTTGAAGACATTGGCACTCCCTGGATTGGTGATAAGTAGCCTATTAAATCTTACCTCCTGGTATTCTAATGATGTCCCAAGTAATTATTTTGTTTTTGCCTTTGAGGAAGGAGTTTACTATATTTTGTGAATTTACCCTAAAAAAACTCATGCATATTCATAGCAGCTGCTATGGGTATCACACTGGTGTCACAGTTCCTTACAGAACTGACTTTTGGATCACTAAACACTAAGAGAAACAATGACTATGTCTGCATGGGGTTGAAAGGACATGGGGGATTATTCATTTAGTCCTGGGAAGACTCTCACCTACCTCTTCTCTCCAGCCTCCATGAATGAAGTTAGATAGGTTTTTTTCTCTCTAATACCCCTCATTCTAGGGATGAATGGCTGCCTCATCTGTCCTATCCAAATCCTCTTCTATTTTCACAACCACTTATTTTTACAGATGAGGAAAATGGGGCCAAGAGAGTTTATGGCCTGGACATTGGCAGAGGTGAGATTTGGTTCCCCCCACCCCTGGTCATCTGACACAAAATTTATTTCTCTTGCCACTCAACCATATTGCCCCTTCTATGGATGATGAAAAATTACTTGTTTTTCATTTTTGTACTTCCAGTTCTTAGTTCAGTCCCTGCACAACGTAGGCATTCAATAAATGTTTCAGTGATATTCACTACCTTAGTTAACTTATTACTAAGACCATAAGTTATAGACCAGGTTCTGACCTGCATTGATAGAGCGAGTTTCCTCACGGTGAATTCCCAACACCAAAGAGACCACAAGCCCAATCTGCTCCAGCAACTCACCTGATTCCTCCTCAAGCCAAAACTAAACTAAAAAATAGAGCTGATAATATTCCTACACAGTGGCTTTGAGAAAAGTGTTTTTGTTATTTTTAAACGTTTCAAATGTGTGTGTGGATGTATATATACATACATGTATACATGTGTGTGTGTGTATATATATATATATATACATAAATATATATATTTGAGTTGTTATTATGTACAATCAACTAGACATCCTGGGCGCAGCTGCCTGGTGGCACACATCTCAGTGTTTTACCTATTCTGTTCTACATCGCTAAAAGTCTACAATTCATTTGTTTCAACATATTTTTGCACAGAAAATGTTATATTAATATGAATGCATATGTTAATATGTAAGAATATATGTCAGTTCCCTGTATATATGTGTGTGTTACTGTAGTTCTGTGTATTGTCTGTCAGGCTCACAGGAGTCTGCTTAATCCACTGTATAGCTATAACATTGTAGATTTGCAATGAAAAAAAGTAGAAAACAATATTCTTTTAATACTGGTAATGAAATAAGACAAAACAATAAAACTAAACTGGAAAGCTTTTATTTCTTGTGAATGCTAAAGCCTGAGAAAAAAGGGAAAATTTTCTCTTTTTCTCCCCACCCCATTTTGTTCAATTTGTGAACTAAAAACCACCATCATATACACAGCTGATAAACTCAAGAGTAGCTCAGTAAACAGTGGGAAGTGTCAATAAATGTTTAGTGAATGGCTGGATTGTCAGGTGGAAGACCGTTGGCAACACAGGGTAAAGTGTGGGGAAGATATCAGACTTGGGAATGGGATTGTAGAGGAAAGGTTATTTTGCTATTGTGAGGAAGCTGATGGAGACTTTTGTGGAGATTCTGGGTGACTCCAGGATACTTGCAGGGGCCCTAGAGGGTCAATGGGGTCGCTTCTTTATGAGATCCAGTTTCAGAACTTGTGCTTTTCATTTCCCTTGGGAAAGGTATACTTCTAGTGTACTTTAAGCTTATCCACCATGACTGAGGTTATTTTTGGATTCCAAATGGGATGGGGGAAAAAGGGAAACGAGAAGGAAATCAGAAAGAAAGGGAAAGAGAACATGCTGGAAAGAACCAATGAGTGAAGAGGAAAAGCGATGTTCCTGAAATAACTGGGCTTAGATGGGGATCAGTGAGAACATGTGTAAATGTTTTCCTAAAGACTGCTTATATTAAGACCAATTAAACTGAGTGGTAAAAAAAAATCAAGATAAAGGCATACATGGTATGTGCACATGTTTTCTCCTGAGTAGGTGAGGGGAAAGGGTGTTGTAGGAGAGACTAGAACCAGACTGAAATAACTGGGCTGACTATCTTCCAGCTCTAGTCATCCCCTGGCCCATGGAGAAAAAAATGAATGGAATTACATATGTTGTCCTAATTTGGAAACGTCAGCCTTCCTGAAGGTCCTGTTGCGAAATCATTTCTGTCACTTCGGTATCACAGTTGCGGTTATAAACATTTTAAGGAAAGACATGATTTTACACTTGAGCTTAAGCCTTCTTGGTTGCCCCTAAATACAGGTGTCTTACCTGTTTGCCAAATTTGTTGTAGCTATGCAAAATAAGACAACCTAGACATTCTGTCACATTCCAAATTAAACATTCGACTTAGGTCTTAATTTAAAACAGTATTTTTTCATACAATCTCATTCTCAACTTCTGGGGAAGTCATGCAATTTTACAGTAATTTTACAAATTAAAGGAAATGAAACAAAAATGGATTTCTATAATCTCTAGATGAAAAGCGACTGTCCAATGTACTCATTTCAAGGGCAGTTCCTATCAGTCGTATCTACACTGTACCACTGTCCTGGTTCTGGTTTGTTGGTTGGTTTGGCTTGATTTGCTTGTTTTTTGGAGACTAGATCTCCCTATTTCTTCCAGGTGGAAAATTAAGCAGTCACTCATGGGCCTGATCTCACCGAAGACCAGCATGAAAGCTTTGATCTGTTCTCTTTCTGACCTGGACTAGTTCCCACCCCTCTTTAGGTATAGGCTTTGGGGACTCGTGCTCTTAAGAATTCACCATATTTGCATATTAGGTACAGACAAACGATTAGCTTACTTCGCTGCAGCTCAGGATTCCCAAACACAAGTGATTCACCAGCCCCACCTGGTCTGGGATTTTAGGAGTGTGCCACCATGCCTGGCTATACTATACTTCTGACAAGAGTGGAATTTTTTTTTGCATTTATAAAAAACCAAAAAGTAGTGAGGTATTCTTTAGAAATAAAATATACCTATAAGTAAAAACTTATTTTGGATTCCTAAAGCATTAGGGTAAAAAGACAACATGCTGCTGCAATGTCCACTTTTCTACCCCCTTTGATTTTTTCCATTTTAGAGAAATGAGAATAACCACTAAATAATCAGGATTTCCTAATATTTTTATAAAACATAACATATAATTCCCTCAAATTTACACCTTTTCTCATATTTGATTAGCCTTGACTGCCTTTTCTAAAAGTTATTTTCTCAGTGGTATTCATTTTTTTAAATAAAGTAGCAATGTGATCTGGCTAAGTTGGCTATGACGTGGACATGAATTATCACATGGAGTGGTTCAGTTAATGGTCACTGGCACGTTCATGGGTAGTTCAAAGAACCATTTTACCACTTCCAACTAGTTTTAAACATCAAACTAGCAGGGTTAAGAATAAAATTCATAAGATTATTTAACAATTCAAACAAAATATTTAACAAAAAATATACAACATACTCACTTTGGAAATACTGTCCATATCTCCTGAGCCTAAAAAAAGTGAACACACACAAAACCCTCATTAGTATGTAAGTAATTCAACTAAGGTTTTTACTTTCCAAATGTTAGTAGTCTGAGCTTCAAATGTATTTTTCAGTGCACACATCTCAAGTACTTACCCTCTGTTGTGAATCTAAAATAAAAAATCTTCACCCACACCTCTCCCCTGCCCCACCTCCCAGTGTGTAGATAGGAGTTACTCCTGGTGCATGGTGGCAAATTCATGAAAAGTTTCCACCCTTGGAAAACAAAAACAAATACTGATAACAAGAAAAGGTGAAATCCTTCTCAGGTTCACGAATAAGACTTGTGGAAGCAGACTTCTTCATGGAACAAATATACCTCACTTGTTCCGATTTTCAGGTATATCTTTTTTGCTTTGTTTATTCTACTAGTCTAGATCTGATTTCATTGCTACAGGAACCATCTAGAGCAGCATCTCACTTCACTGAGGCATACTGGACACTCTCTTGCAACTTTACAGGTGAAGATAGCTGCTGAGGGGCACCGAGAGGTGAAGTAACTTGCCCAAGACAACCTGACCCTAGAACTGGAACCTCGGCAAGATCAGTCTTCTAAAACTTTTTAAAAGTAAAAGCCTATAGAACTTTGGAAACCAGAAAAGAGATGTGACCAACAAGACTGTGACCAATGTTTTCCACAGTAATCAAATTAAAAACTATATTAAACCCTGTATACATACATAAAAGCTTCAAAGAATTATTTCATAGTTATGGTTGGTTTTTCAAAATTCTGTCTTCAAAAGAACTAAGATATATTGTTTTTATTAAGATACATGAAAGAAATAAAAAATAACAATTTATTCCTTTTTCTGTAAAGAAGTATGAGTTTCTACACAAGCTATTACTGCAGAAGAGTGGCCCTACGGAAAAGATGAACTCCAGTTTAAAACAAAGCACTAGTAATTTTTGGCATAATCATTCTAACAATACATTCTAATAATATGATTTATTTTAAAAGCTAGAAATAGACAGGAATAATAAATTCTTTCTGAGCAAGGGAATTACTGAAAGTATGTTGATTTTAGCAAGCCACACTGAAAGAAACCATCTACCAAACACACACGAAGCTTCTGCAATCTGGTCTAATGAACATTGCAACTAAGAACATGTTTACAGCTCTCATATAAAATATTTTATTAATAAGCTCACTACTAATAAAGCTTATTAATTAGAAGCAAAGTGACAGAGAAAGAAAATGTAGTACTGTGTAATAAAGGGGAACACAAGAAAGTTATCTTTGACATTTCCATGGGTGTGTGATTTCATTTATCACTGTGGGTAATGTTACCAACTATGCAGACCTCAAACTAACAGTGTTTTCATTCATTTCATCATTCTCTTGTTAACATCTTCCCTTAAATCCTACAAAAGGCATTCCAAATGTGTGTGTGGGGGGGGGAGATGCTAATCTACATCTCTAGACATTGAGAGGATGCCATTAAAGGCACGAGGGTTAGCAGTTAACTAGCGTCCCTCTCTCCATGCCTACCTCCTCTTCGAGTCATACACATCTCAGATAACGGCATCTATGCCACTTCCCCTGCACGATATGCCACAATATAGCTTGAAGCCTACTCACATATACGATGTGCCTTTCGGTGACCCATAACTTAAATTCTTGTAGTATTACATGGCTGGACACCATAAAGCATCAGAAAACTCTTGAATTTATAAAAGATGGTGCTTTGTCTGAGGGGAAGCTTGGGTTCATTAAAAGCACTCCATAGCTTCTCAAGGACAATGCAGCCCCCTCTACTCCTTCTCACGAATGAGGATCCAGTTAATTTTTCAACCCAAATATCTGTCTAAGGAGTATGTATAACGGAGTTGGCCCATCCAGATGTAAATCATAGTCTAGAAAATAGGCTCTCTATAAATATTTTGAAATCCAGGCGAATGGGTATCTGTGCATCCTTCAAAAACATTTGCAATTATCAATGTGCTGTAAATAATCTAGTGTCTCCCCTTCTCTTCCCACAGCCCTATTGAGGTTTTTCATATATCCCCTTGTGAAAAGGAGCCTGAGGCTTAAAGTTGGTGTTTTCATGACATAAAACTGTCAAAATTCTGTTTGTGGCAAATTTTAAGATTTGTCAAAACAAAGATAGTAGCTCCACTTCTATGTTGCGTTCAACTGTTTGCAGTCACGTCCAAATCTTCATGACCCCATTTGGGTTGTTCTTAGCAAAGATAATGGAATCATTTGTCATTTCTTTCTCCAGTTCCTTTTTTACAGATAAGGAACTGAGGCAAAAAGAGTTACATGACTTACCCAAAGTCACACAGTTAGCAAGTGTCTGAGATCAGATTTGAATTTAGGAAGATGAATCTTCCTAATTCCAGGCCTGGAGCTCTATTTACTGTGCTGCCTAGTTGCCCTAAGTCCATTAGAGTGCTAAAACCAATGACTGTCATCATGTAGCTAGTGTTTCAAAATTTACAATATATTTGACTTATATAATCTTGCCTCAATCTCAGAACAACTCTGTAAAGTAGACCCTACAGGTATTATCCCATTTTACAGAAGAAGAAACTAAGATCTATACAGGTTAAGTAATTTACTCACAGCCACACAGATGAAGTCAGAGGTAAGACATGAATTTATTTCAGACATTAGTTTTCCAACCCCCAGGCCCCACCTTGCTTTCTTTGTTATAATGTCCACACATTTTCAGAGCTCTGAATAGCGTTGCCCCACAAAAGAGGTGAGAACTGATCTATGCTTCTTTATGACACTATTTGCTTACCAAAGAGAAAGATTTACCCTTTTCCTTTCATTCCTGTTTCATAAACATCTTTCTCCTTGCACTTTAGCAGTGTTTTATAAATATTTTTAAATTTTTAAGTTTTCAAGCAACAAGCATTGTTTTCTCTTAATTTATTCTTCCCATCACCCTCCCTACCTTCAATTTTTTTTTTAAATTTAAAAAGCTAGGCAAAAATTCCTACATTAGCCTTGTTCAAAAATATATGTCTCCCTCCACATTTTAAATTTATCACCTCTCTGTCAGGAGGTGATTCACAAACTTTTTGCAAAATGACAGGTTTAGAGGTTTTATAAGCACAGAAAGGGCACCATGCAGAACCATGCTGCAGGTAATACTTGTTACTCTGATTCAGTAAACACATAACCCCAAAGCCTTTGATTTAATTAAATGAATTTAGGCCAATAAACATTTATTGATCACTTGCTTTTTCTTTTTTAAAAAAAGGCATTGTGGAATTCTATAAACAAGAGACAACTCATTTCATGAGAAAAGAAATATGCAGAAAGGAAAGGATGACCCTATTTGTGTGACTAGGAGCTAATCAAATCACTTGACCTGAATCTCAGTTTTCTTACCTGCAGATCCTTCTGGGATTTCTTGTAGATGCCACACTGGATGCATTTAGGATCTTTCATCCCAGTTAAACCACTATTGCCACCACATTTCCACATTCTTAGTTTTTATCTTTCTTTGGATCCACAGTGCTTAGTATAGCACCTTGCACATAATAAGAACTTAATAAATGCTTTTTTCCCCACACTGAGTTTGGTAGGTAAATAGTAAGGTGACAAGCTATGGTTAGTCTTGATAGAAACAGTGCCATTTATGGTTTAGTTAAAATGTCTGCAGAGGTGACCCCAAAATGCCAAGTTTTAAGTCATCCAAAAATTCTTTGCATAGCTAAGGTTACTGGAAGAGACCTATCATTCTTCCAATTTAGGAGGGCCTTAAAGAAAGAGAAAATTTAATTGAAGGTATATCTGATAGGAAGGAATCACATTGAGCACCAAAATCCAAAGAATGAAACTTCACATTAATTCTGTCTTTAAAAAACTCTCACCTTATGTAACCATCCCCACTCTTTATAATCCTGTATCTCTGCTCCTTGAGAAGGCAATCCACCCTCAGTGAGTCTCTACTTCTCCTCACTCTCTTTGTAACCCTCTGCCATTGGACTTCTATTTCAATCTCTTATTTCAACTGAAACTGCCCTCCAAAGTTACCAGTGATGTAATTGTCAAAAGCCCATGGACCTATTCTGAATTCTCACCGTCCTTAACCTCTCTGCAGGATTTGACATCCCGATTTTACTGACACTTGCTCTCTCTGCTGTCTCACCGCTCCTCAGACTTCTTTGGTGATTCTTCTTCCATGTTATAATAATGAACTGCAATCGGTTATCCAAGGTCCTATCATGGGCCACCTTCTCCTTTTTCCTCTATACTCTCTCACCTGGCCATCTCCTCACCTTTCATGAATTCAATCACCCTCTCTCTGTAGATGTTTTCCTAGATCTCTCTATTAAGCTCCAGTTTCTCTCCAGAGCCATAGTCCTGAGCCTTTTGGACATCTTAAAGAGGATCTCAGAGTCAACACGTCCAAAACAGAACTCATTTTCTTTGCCTCAAAAGCCATACTTCTTCCTAACTTTCCTATTAGTGTTGAGGTCATGTCTAACGTCCCAGTGAACTCAGACTTACAGCTCCAGTGGCGCTCTCAGCCCCTCACTTGTGCAACACACCAAATCTGTGGCTGAATCTCATTGTTTCTACTCACACATCTCTCACATCCAGCCCCTTTGCCATTTGCCAGGACTCTTGTAGGAGGTTTGTAATTAGTCCCCAACTCAACTCTCTCCCCTCTTCATGTCTTCCTTCAGCTGTCAAAGGGATTTCCTTAAGCACAGGTCGAGTTATTTCACTCTCCTTATTAGGTAAACCCCAAGGGCTTCCTCTTATATTTCAGAATCAAACAGAAAAGATCCATGTTTGGTATTTAAAGCTCCTCATAACTTGGCTATCCTATCATTTCTGTCTTCTAACACTTCTCTCTACCCCACGTAATCTATGATCCACCCACAATGTGCTTGCCATTCCTTGTACCCTACCCCCTGACTTTGAACTTGCTGTCTGCTGTGCCCAGAATGTTTTATTTTTGTCTTCACTTTCACCTTTTAGTTTTTGGTTCTTTTAAGACTCAGCACAAATCTCACCTTCAGCAGGAAGTCTTCCCTTTCAGAATGACCTTCTGTCTACTCTGTATATCTTGCGTGCTTATCTCCTCCATGACAGCATGAGTTTCTTCAGGCGAAGAACCATTTCTGTCTTGTTTTGTGTCTCTGACACTTAGCACCATGTGTGGCATACAGCTAGTGCTTAATAAATGCTTGTTGACTGACTGAATAAAGTTGAAATCAAAACACGGTTTTCCTATAGATGTTGAAATGATCCCAGTTTTAACAATCCTTATACTTTTCAAATCATTTGTTATGGGGCAGCGAGGTGGTGCAGTGGGAAGACTACCAAGCCTGGAGTCAGGAAGACTCATCTTCCTGAGTTCCAATCTGGCCTAAGACACTTAGCAGCTTTGTGACCCTGGACAAGTCACTTAGCTGTGTTTGCCTCAGTTTCTTCATCTGTAAATTGAGCTGGCAAAGAAAATGGCAAATCACTCCAGTACTTCTGCCAAGAAAACCTCAAATGGGGTCATGAAGAGTCACACAGGACTGACAAGTGACAGTGACTGCCCAACCACAGAGTAGGAAAAGGAAAGATTTTGTTTTAATCCGTTTGCTACCATGTGGATGTGGCCGGCTGTCTTCTCTCCCACAAGCAGCATGGAGAACTGAAACAATTTTTTATTCTGCACCTGAACTCTGCTACCTGCCTGAAGAGAGGTGGGAGGCACACTTCAGCACCACTGCTCTCAAGTCATTACTTGCCAATTTGATAGATCAGAGTTCTGTGCTCTTTCATGTTTTCTTTTTTTTAAACATTACTTCATCACTGTGTAAATAGTTCTGATTCTGCTTACTTTTCTCTGGGGACTCATTTTTCTTAGTATTTATTTTTAAAAAAACTATAAAAAGTGCTGAAATATGTATGTTTAGGACCTTTCATTTTTTAAAGTGTGAAACTCCAGGAAATAGACTGTCTTTAAAAACTGCATGGGTGATTCTGATTGTGACAGGATGATCTGTGGAATATGACAGAAAGATGTAGTTCCCGGTGGAATTCAGTTGTCATGGGGACATCAATATCTCTTGAAAAACTAAAGGATTTGAAAATTCTATTCACATAGCTACTAAAGTAGGATTTTTTTATTCTTTTATGTAGCTAAATGTGATATGTTCATCATGAAAAATCCTTAGATTCCTACATTTTGAGTCTATAGCTAGGATTTTAGTTACTATTTTTAAGTTTCTGGAGCACATCTTAGGAAATATACACTTTTACATTTAAAGAATTACTACTTAAAGTTTAAACAATATTTCTCCATCTATGTTTATAGGTATAGTTAAAAGTTCCTTTTCTTTCGCATGTTAGTCAAAGGCACAATAAACTGTTTTGATTGGCCAGACAGCCACAGAAACAGGTATCTGGTTTGAAAACACTGTAAAATACTTCTAACCTTAAGCCAAGGTGCAAACAGTACATTTATTTAATGTGCTTTTATGTATAGCTAGGTTGTATATAACATATAGTATAATAATATGAAGGCTGTGCATTCGGTAACTGATTCCTAAATACTTCAATGGAGTCAATGATCTTATTTATGTGGGCATTTCTGTCCTTGGTGCTGACTGCAACTATTTGCGCATGAACTCATCCAGTGCAATTTAATAAATTTCACTGTAGTAATAATAACTGACACAATGTAATGCTTTAAAGTTTACAGTGTTTTAAATACAGTATCTAATGTGAGTTTCAAAATTAGTGGGACATAAGTATGATAAGTATCATCCCCACTTAAGACAGGTGGAATTACTCTAGAAAGTTAAATGATTTGTCCACAGTTGTTCAGTTAAAAGAGGTCAGAGGGAGTATTGGAATAAGTCTTTCTTGTCCCCAAGTCCAGAGCTTTATCCACGTGACCAATAAATCCCTTTTTCTCTTTATCTTATTGTACTTCTGGAATTTTTCCTCATTCTAGCATTCTCTCCTCTCCTCTCTCCTCTCTCTCTTTTTATGTGGCAAGAACAGCTGGAAACCATGTTGTTGCTCAGTAGTTTTTCAGTCACGTCTGGCTCTTCATGATCCCATTTGAGGTTTTCCTGGCAAAGATACTGGAGTGGTTTGCCATTACCTTCTCCAGCTCATTTTACAGATGAGGAAACTAAGGCAAACAAAGTTAAGCGACTTGCCCAGGGTCACACAGCTAGTAAGTGTCTGAGGTGAGACTGGAACTTAGCAAGATGAGTTTTCCTGATTCACCACCTAGCTGCCTCCTGAAAATCATGAAGCTCAATAAGAATTCCTCATTTTAACACCAAATGATGCAGCAAAAAGAGTACTGGAGTCAAAGCACCTGGATTTCTGCATTGGCTCTGCCACTAGTTATCTGTGTGACCTTAGTGAAGTCATTTGGTGTCATTTAAGGTTTCCATAAAATGAGGGGTTTGGCCTAAACGATCTTTAAATTTCCTTCTCCCATACATCATATCAGGTTGTCAGCAAATAGATATGGAGTATGGTATGGTAACTCATGCGTTCTGGTAAGCAGAGCACTCTCAGTCCTTTCACATGTATGTCCTCCTTTTATATCAGTTATGTGCATCCCTCCAGCCTCTGTGTCAGATCATAACTCCTCCCTGCCTTTTTGGTCTGTGTGCCTCCTGTTCATCAGCCTTCCACAGATCCTCCTTAGAAGATGCTCTCACTATATCCCATATTAACGAGCACGTTCCCAAGAATCTGAATGTTATAAAAAGAACTGAGTGTTCAAGCTACTCTGAATGGGACTTAATCTTTCTCTGCTTCAGCACTTCATGATTCAAGAGTTAGGGCAGCTTCTTGCATTGCTTCAAGATCATAATTAGGAACATCCCTGGTCACTGTACCGGAAAAGCACAGAAGGTCACAGCTGACAGAAAGCTGGATAATAGGATTTAAAAGACTATAAATCTTTTTATACATATAATACGTAACAACATAATATTATATAATATGATAAATAAATATACTGATTTGTTCCTTAGGATAACACAACCTGTACCACTTGGCTTTCCCTAATTACAAAGTTTACAGGCACAAATTCACAGTTAATTTATTTAAAGAAATTACATACAGAGAGTATATATTTTAATTTTCAGGGTAGCCTGGTTGAAGAGGTAAATGATAATTAACTTCTTCACTTTATGTACAAGGAAAGTGAAGAACATACAGGTCATGGGACTTTTCAGAGTAAAAGACAGCATAAGAACTCAACACAAAAAAGTGTTGAGATTTTATTTGCCATCAAGCAAGAGAAAAAATGGTCACTTTTCTCATTAATTATTAAAAAAGAACAATTACACAATTGGTATCTAACAAGTATTTTCTATGCCCATAAACTTAAGATTAGACACATTTTACTAGACTGAAATAAATAACTGAATCTGTAAGTTGGATTTAAGCACCCAAATTGTTTCATGTTTTCAGATGAAATTCAGGCACCATACCAAAACACTGAGGTACCATGATTTAGAATATGTTAACACTTTGCATCAAGAACTGCCACAACATTAAATATTATATGTAACTTCCTTACCTAAAGATCCATTCATGTGATGGGACTCCATTCCTCCTAATCCACCCATTGGACCATCTGACCCTGGGCCCATTGGAAACTGTTTTAAAAAATAAAAATGAATGACCATAAATTTAAAAGCTTCAGTTAAAGTCTGGGTACACTTTAGTCAGCAATAATCAAGTATCTGTTAATGAATAACTCTGATGGGGAACACATGCATGATTGTCACTTAGAAAATTATAATTTAAAATGCTTTCTCCCAATGTTCACCCACGCTGAGTTTCAGCTCCGTCATTCTTGGTGACACTGACAGTTACTTCAGGGCAAGAACTATACCATGTAACTGTGCAGCTGCTATGGTGTACTGCAGTGCAGTTAATCAGTCAATTAATGAGCATGTACTAAGCACCCACTGTATGCCAGGCACTAGGCTGGGTGCTGGGGGTATGAAAACATCAATGAAGTACAGTCAATAGCTAACATGTACACCTAAGAACGAGTCTATGTGACAGCAAGGTGGCACAGTGCACAGAGGGCTGGACTGGGTGCTGAGCAGTCACTTAATCTCTCTGTGCCCCTAGTTTCCTCATCTGTAAAATGGGAATAATACAAGAATCGCTCTCCCAATTTAAGTTAAATCTTACTTTTATGAATTATTCTTGTGCTAGTTATCTTACAGGGATATAGGGAGGATCAAGTGAGATCGTGGATGTAACACTGGAATCTAACTCTCTAAGTGCCAGTTATGATCCTGTGATGGATTATTATTGTAAACCACGGGAACTGGGACTATACGTGATGCCCTGCCACTATTTCATTAAGGATGAGATAATATTTGTACGTAAACCTTAGACTATTATTATCATAATATAAAAATGAGTATTCATAAAAAATATACGAATGAATCAAGGTTATTCAGGGAGGAAGCGCTATCAGCTGGAAGGATCAAGAAAGACCTGCTGATTTCCCTAATCCCTCCTCCCATGGCTGGCTGTCACCATAATCAGATTAGAAATGAATCACACAGACTTGAGAGATGGAATGAAAAAAAGTACAGGAATTTTACTCATTGAATGGTGAAAATTTTTGTATTTTGAAGGAAACACTTTTTTAAAAAATGGTACTTGTTAAGTTTACACTTAAAGTTCTGTTTGTTCAATGGGATCAAGCTATCTCTTTGATCCTCATACTAACCCTGTAAGGTAACTCACATAAATATTATTACCTGCATTTTACAGATGAGGAAACTGAGCCTAAGAATGGCAAAGTGGTTTACCCAGATCACAAAACTAGTAGGTGACAGGGCTGGGACTCCTCTTTTGGCCCTCGCTTCTACTTCATGGTTCTCAATTCCTAGAACTATAGGTAGGGATAGAGACCAGTCAGGTCAAGGCAGATCTTTAAAGGACTTGTTTTAATGACATTTTCCTTTAGAATAAACTATACATTTAAAATCAGGATTTGACTATAATATATGGCTTGGAATCTCAATATAGTCAAATTCAAGCTTACTACTGGACAAGCCATGGGTTCTGATTTTATACAAAGTAACTCCTCAAACAGGGATCACTGCTTTAGTACTGGGTTATTTTTAACAAATAGGGCTGAGATTTCCTAATCTCATGGCACATATTGTTATCTTAGTTCATAACATGTCAGGAAAACCTAACTAATAATAGAAATCTTTTCAGTGTGGAAGGGAACAAACAAGTCACCACTACCTGAAAACAAGTAACTATAAAATTGATTACATAAGTTATTTCAATTTACCTAGAATTCCTAATTTTTCCAAAATATAATTAGTAAGTCAGAGACCATAAATAACTTATTTTATTCTAAATTATATTCAAATGCCATCTCTATAAAATTTCTTTTGTCTCAATGTGACCATAGGACAAAATTTCTGGAATTTCACAATCCTATTTGTTCAATTTAGAGAATCTGAAGAAAATTTCACTTTTTTTTTTCTGGTAGCTTTATCTGGACTGCCTAGAATCTTTAAAAACATCCAAAAGAAGTGCAAATCGAAATGTCTTAGTGTACGTTCAAGAAAACTAATAATGGATTCATATTTACATTAGGTCTGTTGGGTCCAGGAGGTACTGCATTCATTAGAGTATACATGTTGTCTCCAGAATTGGTAGAATCTGAAACAAAATTAGCTTGTTAATATCCTCCTTCTTGTCGAGCTGCATGAGATGTTACATAGTGAGCAACGAGCGGAAGACTGTGTAAATAAATGTTTGGACAAGTTTTTAACTGCATTATATTATCTAAAACCGGCAATAGTAAGGCTTATTAACAAATAGGTGCCAGTCATCATTTTTCAGCTCATTTGAGGATTCAATTCCATTATGATTAAAAGCTTATCAATAGGGAATTACGTGGAGAAATGAGACAATGACTTGCATGATGCTGTTTAAAAAACCCAACGGTACAACTATTCCTTGAGGTCTAAAAAATGATGTAAAATCATTTGTTCTCTTTGAATTAACCAGATACTTGCCCCAATTCTCCACTTCATTGACTACACGCAGATATAGTCCAAATCTCCTAAGCCAGAGCTGTTCTCATGTCCCCATCAGGCTCGGAGAATATTCCTTTTTTTCTTTCAATTTATTCAAATAATTAGCAAGAGCTAGAGGAAACCTCTGGCTTAGTTCCAAGAGAAAGACAAGAAGGAGCCTCTACAGTCTGAGTAGAAACAAATCACCTCACTGACATGTAAGATGCCTTTTTCCAAAGCCGCTGCTGCAATCCTTTTTTCCATATACTGGATCCACATATATAGTAATTAAAAAAATGTGCTGAGTCTATGCATGTAAGGATAAAGTACAATAATAGACTTCACATTATAGTAACAGCATCATGCTTAAAACATTTATATTTAATGACAATTCTCTAGATTTCTGTAAATCCAAGTAGCTATTTCTGTGAATAAGGTGCAGAAATCTTGGAATTTTTTTTCTTCTAAGAACAATCATTAACTATGTAATACTTCCCTATGCTAATGGATTTACTGTGCACAGACATTCATTAATTTTATGTGAATTGGTTCACAGTGTTGCAGAAAAAAATTACTTAGCACCATGGCCATAGCTGTGTCAACAGTTGGCTGAGGGCTATTAACCTGGAAGCTATGGTCTCAATTCTTTGCCCACCATTCTGCCTAGAACAGTATGAGAAAATTTCTGTTTCCTTCTTATTAACAGTGAATAAAGGATCTCAGGACATGTAAAGTTCCTTGACTTCTTTCATTCTGAAATGATATGCCACCAGGCCTCAATGTTGCTGGCTATCCCTGCAGCAGACTTGTGACTTGTTGAACACAGTCATGCAGTTGTGTCTGTTGTCCAAGTATTTGAATTTTACTTTTGTATCTGGGCACCATGCCCCCAAAATATCTAAAATGCACAGTCCATGTTAGCCTTTAATTGGTTATGGAAAAGCTTTAGTTATTAAATAAAATTCTTTATAAAAGCAAAACACTGGATTACTTGAAAGTGATGTCAAAAAGACCTTCGTAAAGTTTAACAGCATTGGTCTTTGGGAAGGATTAAGGGGAAAATGAAGGAAGGTGTAGAGGGAAGAAATCAACATACATTTCAAGTGTCTATGAAGTGAAGAGGGACAGAATTTCTTTTTCACTCATTTCCCATTTTTGTGTGTAACCAATGCAAGACCAGAGGGAGAGGAAGAAGATCTCTACAATTAACCAGGGATGCTGTGCATCTACCCATCGCAAAGTGGGTCACTCCTCTGATATCTAGTGAGTAACTAACTTGCCTCTGACCAAGGATGAAAGGAGAGAATGCGGGAGTGGGAATCTGGGGGTACAGACCACCAGTAACCTCCCAGTCCCGAACTAACTGGACAGTTTATTGATTAGTACATGCTGTATCCTGGGTTACTAAATGACAGTTAATAGAGATGATGTATATACCACACGTAGAAGTCAGAGCAGGCGAAGAGATAACCAACCTTCAAGCCTGGAAGGCCTGGAAGTTGTCTCACCTTTGACACATACTGGCCCAGCTGAATCACCTCCCAGTGTTCCGGGCAACTCTCTAAGGACTGAGGAGGCCAGCCTGTATTGAGAATTTCCTCACCTGGGAGATCCCTATGTACTAGGCCCTGTCCTTTTCCTATGAGGCGTCACATCGTTACAAACTAACGAAAGACTGTGTGAATTCTTATATGTTTTTACCTAGTATTTGCCACAAAGCTTTATTTTTCCGTGTTGTTTATAAGAACACATCATCATAAAATACGGACCTCTTAACTGACAATTAATTGAACCAAGGCACTTAATAAGGCACAGACAGTAAGATTAATTTATATCCTTCTGTCTCCATTGAGCTTTGCAACATTCTCCTTGGTGAAGTTCGGTCTAGAGATAAATAAAAGGCTTTTGCCTTTGAGACAGCTCCAAAGAGTTCATAAAGCAAGGTACAAAATCATTATTAATTATTAACTTTGCATTTTAAAAAATGACAATGAATATAAATTTACAACACACTATTTCAACTTCATTTCAAACTTTTCTCTAGGATATATTTCTGTAAACTAATCATTTGTAAATTGGATGTTTTAAAATTCTATATAAAAACCTTACAAGTAATAGTAATTTAAACCATTGCTATTTATTTAATTTTATAAATTTAAAAAAATAAACAAATATCCTAGTAGAAAAGATTAAAAAAAAGCCTTTCTGATATACTTTGGCTTTAGCGGGTAACTAATCCTTGTGGTGAGTGGCATAGATCAAAAGGGTCAAATTCTATGACTGGAAGTGGCCTGCAAAACTCCTTAGTGTTGAACAAAATTAAAATGTAATTAAGAAATGTTTAACAAAGCAAATAAAAATACAATGCAATACAGATAAAGTTAATTTGTGGTTTTCTTAGTTAATATGTAAGTTAATATGCACCCACAAGGCTTCTCCCACTGGCCTACATGTACCCCTAGGCCTGAAAGATATGGGAGGGAGATCCCATTGTAGCTATACAGTTAGATGGATCCACAAACAGAAGGGAATCTAAAAGCATCACTTCCTTTTTTGTGACAATTTCATGAATTGGGAGATTTGGATTAAATCTTTGATTTTTACTCAACAAATCTGTAAGTTAGATAAATTTTTCTATAAATTCTATATAGACTATTTCCCCATGTTGCTAGACTTTAGCAATTTAAAAAATATCTTATTCAAAGATTTAAAACTGAAAATTAGGATTAAACTATAACAGGTTAATGCATTCACACAGATTTTTAAAGTTAAAATATTAAAATCTTTTTTTTTGAGCTGAAAGACACTTCAGAGATAGTACAAGCCCCTCATTTTACATACGAGAAAACTATGGCTCAGAGTGGCTTAAGTTAATTGCTCAAGATCTCACAAATAGTGAGCAACAAATATTTCGTTAGTGCTTACTTCAAATAAAACCAGTAACTAAAGGGCGCAGTTGACCGCTACCTATACAATTCTTCCGTAAGAGGTGAGAGGCAATCACTATTTAGTAGCAAGTTAATTTAAGTACTATGAATTTACTCTACTCATTAAATGACCATGTGGTCATTTGTATTCCAATACCTGCTGGACTAGGCATGATGGGAGTTCCTGGTGGCCCTCCACCTCCTGGAGGACCCTAAAATAATTATAGAAAATATTTAGTGAAAAGAAAGGCATCTCAATAACAGCAACAACAGCAAAGAATAAAAGTCATGTTTGTCTTTGAAAAATACAGAATTGAAAACAGAGGGAAATATTTTCTCCATTTATTTTCCGTGAAATATCACTATTTTACTTTACCATTATGCAAAACATGATTTAATTTTAATATATTTGAGAATTTTAAACACTCTAGAGAAGCACTGAATCTATAACTCCAAGTACAATGTCCTATCATTAATGATATAACCATATTACCTAATGAAGTAAACAGGGAAAACGTTTAATGTGGCCTTTTAAATCTATGGAAATTAATTATGAATTTGTCATTTACGTTTTTATGCTTTTCTTTTCCAGTGATTCACTGGCTGAGTAGGAATGAAAATATTAAAAGATTTAATGTAAATAAAATATGCTTCTCTTGACAGTGTTATTGTAAAAAAATTCTAATATTTTCTTCCTTCCACGAAGCATCATCAACATCAGTGTGTGGAGCTCTTTGTAAATGTGTTCCTACTTCCATAATTAGAAATCAGTTACAGTTCTAAGATTCTGTGTTAATAAAATGAAGATGTGGAAGGTCCAACTGATTTACTGTACACAGCTAATGGAGGTTATTCAAACAGACTTTGCTTGTTGAATTACCCAATGTGGCTTATCTACAGAGATCAAATTAACCTAAAACAGCTAAATCCCTACTTCTCTTTGCTCTGGTAGACAGTCAATCAAGTCTTAATGAACATGTCAGTACACTACTTAACAGCTAGAGGGCAGGTAAACTTTCCTTCAAAGTTCTATAAACTTCCTGTAAATCACGATTACTGTAATAAAAAGAAAGCATTTTCCAAATATCTCTTACTTTCCATTGTATTCGCATTTTATGTAATCCTAAAAAAGTAGGTTTTGTTTAATAAGGGACAATGAACGCTGTCATTGTTTGAAGACCTCAAAAGTAAATTAATTTACTTTAAAACGTTAAGCTATGAGAAAATAAAAATACCTATGTAATTTCCTTTTCCTTTTAAGTGACTAATTCAAACTCACAACTTAACACGGGTTACAAAAAGCTCTGTGGTAGCAAGTAAACATTCTTTTTTCTCATGTGCTGATAATAACCAGAATGCTGCACCTCAATAAAAAGTCACAAAGTTCTGAAAGCCACCTAAACAAAGATTTTCAACTTCATCTATTTAATCTTTGTTTCTTGGCTTAGTATTTTTCGTTTTGTTTCATCTCCTTTCATGAAATGAGATCAGTGTAGGCTGTAAATGATACATGATTTTCCAATGCATTAAAATCCAGTCACTCTAGTGTAAGGTGGGCAGAAAGGAGACACCACTAAGCTGTTGCTAAGTTTATTGAAAGTATTCGAGATGTTTAGTATTTCCTACATGAGACATTATAAGCAAAAGCATCTAAAGAAAATCCAACTCCTAACTTTTACTTGTCAGTACTGTGCTGGAATGATGCACTCTATGTTGGGGAGGGGCAGGTTTACTATCCACTTAGACTTTAAAAGCATGTTCAAGTGAAACACCATGTATCTGAGAAAGTCCCTCTTCTTCATTGGGCAGGGTATCCACATGATATTACATACAGAGCATATGCTGAAGTAAAACAGAGCACTCAGGGCAATTCTGACCAGATTGATAACTGTTCCACTAATGAACGCCAACATATGTATTGTAGATGGCAGACAAAACAACTAAACATAAATCAGATGTTCGCTTCTCAGCCAATACACAAGGGCTCATCTTAACATCTGGACAGCTATTTCTTTGCCTAAGTAAAATGTAACATCAGTTCTGATGAGCAAACAAACACAAATGTACTTACTACATAATTCCCAGGAGATGCTGAGGAGTATGGTATCTAGAAGGTGAAAAGGACAGAACAATTTATTTTCTTTTGATTCATATCAGAGAATCAAGGCTGAAGTAAAGTGAATTGGTGGTCTTATTTTTAGTTAAAGATAAATTGAAAGGGTAAAAAAAAAAAAGAGGAAGAGTATTGCCCATAAGAAATACAGTTCAAATGCTAAAAGAAAGAACAGTTGCATTACCATTTTGTGGTTTTAAAAAACAAAGGTCAGATCTTAGTCAAGGAAAGTTCAACCAAAGTTGTAGAGATAAATGATCCAGTGGAAGGTTCTCAGGTACTGACTAAACACTAATGGTAACTTCCCCCCTCCCCCATATTGACGAACAATATTCATATACACAAAACCCAGAAAACTTACCAGTAACCAAAACTCTGGAAATCAGTCATCTTCCCAATTGTGTACATGAAAGGTGGTAACTGGTATTTTTCAGAGGTGGGCTCCATGCTCCTGAACACAGCTATTTTGATTCAGATACCTGGACAGTGATATCAACCTACCCTCTTGGCAAAGTCACCAGCCTCATTTTCTCCTCTGAAGCCATCTGGGTGGTCAGTGTCCAGATACAGATCAGGACAACTGGAGATGGCCTGGATACAAAGGGAGACCTTGGTCTTTCTAAGTTAAGGTCTTTCCCAGGTCTCAGTTTGACTGAGGCAACGCCCATTCTGTGATTAAGGTTAGATAAGAAATTTCTTTCTTAAGGACCAGGCTTTAAAGCCAAATCACTCAGGCTCTCATTGACTAGACAACAACAGGTCCTAGCTCAAGTCCCACCTGGTCATTGTTTGGGCCACCTGGATGGCTCAGGAGTGAATGTAAATAAAACTGAGAAGTGGGAAAGGCCTTAATTTAAAAAGACCAAGATCCCCCACGGCCTGGGGCCTTATCGTGTCACTGGGCCCTGCTGGCTCTGGAGAAGAGTGAGGCTGATGACTCTGCACAGCCCTTCCTCCCTGGACATCATGGCGTCACCTTCCTGGTGTCATGGCCCTCTTCCGGAACAAAGAACAACCTATACCCTTCGCTTTCTAACTGCTGAGTCTTGTGAGGATCTGGGTTCGTATTCTGCTTCTGATGAGGGAAATGATAACGTTAATAATGAGGAACCTTTTAGTGTGCCTAGTAAGTGCCTTACAAATACTATCTTACTTGATCTTCACAGTACCCTGGGAGCAGGTGCTATTATCCCCATTTTATAGTTGAGGAAACTGAGGCAGACAGAGATGAGATGATTTCCCTAAGATCACACAGCTAGAAAGAACCTGCCCGTTGGATTTGAACTCAGGTCCTTCTCACTGCCGCCCAGTGCTCTTTCCCGAGCCACCTAGCTGCCACCTCTCCACTTTCCTCACCTATAAAACAAGGGGGTGGGACTAGGTGGCCCCTGATGCCCCTTCCTGCTCTGTATCTAGTATCCTAAACTTTCTAACAAGTAAATCAAGGATGCTACTAATGGCCAGAACTTGACCACTAGTAACAAAGTCATCTCGACCTCTCCCTTAAAAGAACCTTGATGAGGGTCCTTTGTAGAAGACTATTCAAGAGTATTATGGTACTTATCAGTTTATGGCTGAATATTAAGAATGAGAATTCCACAACATATTTAGTAAAATAAACCTTTTATTAGGCCATGGACTTAAATAACGATACTTCGCTCAGCTTGGTGTGAGGTTTCCCTCCCGCAATACAGCACACATTGCTTCTTTCTCATTCCATAGATTCTTGTCCCCTTTTCCCATTAAGCCTCTACAAAAGGGCCTCCTTTTGGAAGGCTAGGGACTAGTGTCCTCTAGCTAACTTGACATTATGTTCATTCTAATGGAACACTCCCTCAGGTATCCATCCCCTCCTCTTGCTGTATGACCACTCAACATCCCTTTCCATTTATCTATCTTTCTGCTTATGTTCTGGACACTGGTTTTGGTTCTCATTTCTTCTCTGGTAACAGGTTACAACTGACTGAAGTAGACCACATGCTCTTTGGAGGATATGTATTTTTAATTCTTAGGAGATAATAGTTGTCTATGACTGGCAGAGATACAGTCTCTACTCAAGAATGCTGTCAAATACAAGATTGGCTTTTCTTTCAGGGGTAGGGTTGAGATCAACAAACGTACCCTGAAACTTCCTAAATGCAATCTAGTTCACATTTCTCCTCCTTTCGAACCCAAATCATTGTATATCCCCAGTGTTTGTCTAAGATACACGTGTATTGATAGCCCAATTCTAGGGGATGCAGATCATGAGATCTACTTTTTATCCTATTAGGTTTTACTGTCAGGCTACTAAATCTGAGTAGCTAGGTGGTGAAATAGCTAGAGCACTGGACCTGGAGTCAGAAAGGCTCGCTTTCTGAGTTCACCAAGACCTGGCCACAACTGAAATGACTCAACAGCACTAAAGCTGAACTCTTTGAGAGAATCTTTTCTAACTAGACTTATGATTTCACTGGTGTAAGAAGCTCCTAATGAGGAAACTCCCTCTATCAATGCAAATCTACACCCTTTTACAATCTTAGACAGTTGCCCGGGGAAGAGAGTGCTTAAATGACTTGCCCAGAGTCACACAGCTGGTATGTGTTGGAGATGGGACTTCCTGATGCCAAGGAGGTGCACAATGCCAAACTGAGCAGAAGCAAAATATGGATTAAGTCCACCTGAATTCTCTTTGTTTTCTGATATTATATAATCCCATTCAGTTGCTATGATATGCTTATCATCTTAAACATCTCCTTAACCAAGTGTTTTTAAAAACCAGCTAGTTTTAAGAAGCGCTCCCTTCTCCATTTTGGGGGCTATTCTTAACACCAATTTCAGCTCTTTCTGAGTTTTAGTATTCCTGATAGTGTCCTCCCCACCCCCAGGACAATAGTAGTCTTATATCCTCAGTTTCTTGTATTTATTTCAATTTTCTATGTTAGTGATATGATGCTTAAGATGCCTAGCGTGTTTTCTTTAAAAAGAGAGTTCAGATAGATCAAGAGGGAAATTGATTTGCTCATTTTCTCCCCTTTAGCCTAGGGTTCTAGGCTTGTATATTTAATTATGTAGTGGCCAGAATGTGCTATCAAGTTTGGTACATCATGTAGAGTAGTTAGCTATTTTTAAGAGAAATTACGGATTTGTAAAATAGCTTACAAGTAAGCTTTTCCTTCAGGCTTTTAAACTTTTTTGGAGTTTAATTCAATTCAATTTAAAAAAAAAAATACCTAACTTGCCCAGGATATTACACCAAACATTGGAGGTAAGGACATGGTATTCATTCATTCACTCAACAAATACTTAATCCATATTTATGTGTTAGGTGTTGGGTGTGAGAGGTGGAGGTAAGGAATATAAGCATGAATAGGAAATAGTTTTTGGTATGTAGAGTCTCAAGTGTGGTATATAGTTCAACATTTAAACCTATAGAATCCAATTCTTCTTGATGACTGTCAGAAAAAAAATTCTATTTGGGGCTAGCTCCTGGTGAAATGAAAATATTGCTCAACTGGGGACCAGGAGAAATCACAATATCTCTTTTCTGCAATTTACCAGTGATAAAATTAGAGGCAAAACACTTATCCTCTGAGCCAGCTTTCTCATCTGTAAAGTGGGGTATTAGAATTATATACCTGCATCACTTCCCAGAGCTGCTGTGAGGATTAAATGAAATGTATAGAAAGTGCTTTGTAAACATTAAGGTACAAGAAAAAAAAGTAAAAAGAGCCTGGAATATTATATGTAGCAAGGAGAAGAGGTGCCATTTATATGTGAGTTGAATTGAGTAATTCAATTCCAATCAACAAACATTATCAAGTTCTTACTATTTAAAAACCATCAGAATTACAAAATGCAAAAGTAAATCATCCTACCCTAAAGGATGTTTTATATTTTATGGGGGGCTGTGCAGGAAGCAAGGTACTATACTTAACATAAATACATAGTCATTTCAATAAGGAAAAAGATTTTTTTGAGGGGTTGTTTTTAAGTTTAGAATGTTTTCATGCTGGCTCCTGAGAGATGATTGTTAAATTTTCAGAGTGAGCATTTACATCTCCGAAATCTGCAAATGCTACAAATCAGGACTTGATTTTACTGTTTGATTGACTATATAAACTTAAGAAAGTGATGGAGAAAATGTAGAATAATGCAGAATAAACTTCAAAGTTTATCCTATGAATCTTCCCCCTGTCCCTGAGAGCTGGTTGTTAAATACTTCACAGCACATCCCTGGGTAGCACTTATATATATATGAGTGAAGCCAGTTTTAAGGTTAGGTATAGCTGTTTGTAAAGTTTCAGAGAGAACACAGGAAAGAAAAAACATTCCAGACATTCCAAATTTCTTGTCTAAAGTGTTTCCATTTAATGAGATAGTCGTTTTCCTTTAATAAATTCCCAGGGGAGAGAAACTGGTATGTGAATGTAGCAAGTTATTTTTATATACACACACACAAATATATGTATGAATTGTGGTTCCTTTTTTCTTTCTGATACTGTTAGCTAATGGCTTATCTATTCTGTTTTTCATATTTAAATTAACAGCAACATGAAATACTAGGTTAGCTTCATATTTGTTCTGGTGAATCAATTTATGATTCCAAATTTAAGGGAAAAAAGAAAAATCTCCACACACCCAGAAGGACTAAATATGGTTTAATTTTGATCTTGAATGAATCCACTCTCATATTAGACATTATAGTGAAAAAAATCAGATTGGCCACATTCCTACCATTGTAGGCTACTATGCAGATTGTGTAGGAGTAATAGATTATATCTGTTACAGTTATCTTAGGATACAAATATCTTAGGATACTAATTTAAAAGGAAAAACAGTTGGTCTATAAATTTTAAAGATAAGTCTGATCTGAAATATTTAGTGACTATTACAGTTGTGGAAGTTCATACATTTTTCTTAGGTATATTGACTAAAGGGCTATTCTAACAATGGATAAAACAGCAGTATTAATATTAATATGCTTATAAAAAGTACTTTTCTGCAAAGAATACACACATTACTCCTCTAAGTAGAAAAAAACTCTCACAATAAATTTCATAATTCAAGTACATGCATTTTCTTTGAAACTGATTACTTATTTCTGATATGTGTGTATGCACATACACATATGACAATGGTCCTATCCAATTTACATTCTGATCAATGTTAATGATTCAAAGGGACAGCTAGGTGGTACAGTGGATAGAGCAGCAGCCTTGGAGTCAGAAAGACTCCTCTTCCTGTGTTCAAATCCCACCTCAGACACTTACTTGCTGTGTGACCCTGGGCAAGTCACTTAACCTCATTTGCTCAGTTTCTTCATGAGTAAAGTTAGTTGGAGAAGGAAATGGAAAAACTAGTCCAGTATCTTTGCCAAGAAAACCCCAATGGGGTCACAAAGAATCAGAGAGAAGTGCACATCAATGAAACAATTCAAGGGTCTTCACAAGCATGATGTTTTCCTAAGCTATTGAATACACTATTCTAAATAAGAGGACCATTACTATGATGAAGAATTAATTTCACAAGTTAGAACAGTATCTCACAAATGTACTCACTGAATTGGCATTTGTTGGGTTTGGCCAAGGTCTACCACCACCTGGACCCCTATAAAATAAGATAATGAACAAATGTTTAGCTCAAACTAATTTTAGCTTCTGATCAACTGATATTTAAAAACATTAAATAAAAGAATACCAATAATTCCACCAAAGCTTTACCATAGCCCTTTTCCAACAAAGAAACAACTTATTCTCCTATGTCTCTTTTTTAAACAAAACAAATTATTTTATTATGAACATATTCTATCATTTAGCATTTTTAGCAAATATTTTAAAATGAAAACCAAAATATAATCCTTACAAGCAGTTAAACCAAATAATACAGATAAGTGACTAAAACACAGCTGTACACTTGTGATATTTACCATTTGTTATAAGAAAGGAAGGCTTGTGGGCTCTAACTTCAACAGGATAGTAGCAATAGCTATCACTATATTTAACCTGAAACATGCTGAATATTGTCCTTTTGCACTCTTTACTTGTATCATTTCATGTTTTCCTAGATTTCCTGAATTGTTCATATTTACTATTCCATACAGTAAAATAATACTATTCCATTTATATACCACAATTTATTAACTTTTTCCCAATTAATTGTGCACACAGATCATTCTAGCCTTTTGCTGTTATAGACAGGGCTATTTTGAATTCTTTTTTCTACAGACAAGTCTGTTTTTCTTGTGCATACCCACATGAAATTTATCACGGTTCAAAAGACAAAAATGTTTTGAGCTTTTTTAAAATAAGTTTTCTTGTATATTTAGCACTCCCTCACATGTGGCCCTCTTCCTCCCAAGTGACCATGTTGTAGATCTGGTTCTAAAGCTAGCACTCTCTCAGTCCAGGTTTGTTGCTGGGATGAAATGAGGCACTTGAGTCATTGAATGAAGGAGGTGTAATTTGTTCAAAGATAGCAAGGATACAAAGTCTCCCTCACCTCCATGGGAAAACTTGTGCAGTCAGTGTGTCATCAAGGGGAGGTGACTTATGTGGTTTCAGATGACCACTAACTTACTGAAACTGGGACCTTCGGTGTTCCCAGGCCATGAAGCTGCAGCACCAAAGCTGAGGTCTATCAGGTGGCATGAGAAGAGGAACCATGAAAGTCAGGGTCACCAAGTCAAGAAAGCATTGCTTTTATCCCAGACCCCAGGTGGAAAATGCTCTATGGGTCAGCAACTGCTAAAACCATAGTTCAAGGATGTCTGGTATATTCTGAGAAAGTCACTGGAAAACAGTTTTTAAATAAGAATCCAGATTTGTGATTTCATCGGATATTCCAGAGGAGAAAAATCTACCAATGCACATCTGCACTTGCTTGGCTCCTTGGAAGCTGAGAAAGTTGCTTGGGGGATTTCCCCAAGCTCTGAACTCAATCACCCTGACTCTGAAGCCAGTTCTGATGACTATATGTCCCTCACTATTCCATGATCGCCTCTCCCACGCCAAAATAAAAGATAATCTCAAACAGCACAGCAAACAAAACGATAGGAAGCAATCATAATCCTGGGCTAATATACTCACACAGATTGCTACATGAGGAAAGACACACATGCAGAGAACGTGGGCAAACATACATAGGTAGGGAAGTTGTGTGGCCAGAGGACATATATGATGAGATTCACACCATAACCCCATGTCGCCACCCAGTCAGGAGGCTGTGAGGCCAGGGCATCGAGGGTCTCTGATGCGGCAGAGTGGCTCGGGGGCTTTGGTTGTGTGACTGACTTTCTGTGGATTTCTGCTGGGTGTCATGTTTATGATCTCTTTGGGTTGTCACTGCATCTCTGCAGGATTTCCCATTACTTATGCTGGGCTCTCTATCTCTTTGTCATTGTCTACTTGTGTCTGTTGGCCATCTGTGTAGGTGTCACTGCTAACAAGTTGCTTTCTGCTGTCACCTATTAGGCTTCACCTCTTCAGGGTTATCTCCTAGGCCTTCTGCTTCTATGGCTTCGACAAAGCCTCTCTCCAGCAAGAGCAGGCTGATGATTTTTAGCGCATAGCACTAAAACTGAGCTATTGATGCTATGAGCTGGGTTACCAAGATAAGAGAAAAAGCCATCAGAAAGTCTCCTGGCCAAGATCAGTCCTTATCTTTTATCTGTTCTTTATATGGTGCTGATCGTGACCATCTTTCAGTCTCCTGGGTTTAAGAAAGTCCGTGTTGTTCCCATTTAATTCTTGACTTTGAGTATATGTCCCTAAACCCCATTTAGGGAACTTTGATGTAAAACCCTACCCATCTGCCTCAAGATTCCAAGAACTCTCTGACTGACATATAAATTATATTCCAGGCTCTTCTTTTATTTCTCACCCTGAATGAGAATTTCCATGTGATTCCAATTTATACTTTTTGATATACTATTTATTTCTTCCTGGATCAATGGTGAGGAATCTGCAGCCTTGAGACCATGTGTGGCCCTGTAGGTCCTCAAGTGCAGTCCTTCTAAACTTCACAGAGCAAATCCTTTTATTAAGGGGATTTGTCTGTAAAATTTAAATGGGATTTGTTCTGTGAAATTTGGATTCAGTAAAAGGATCACATTTGAGGACCTAGAGGGCCACATGTGACCTTGAGGCTTCAGGTGCTTCCCCGTTCCCCCCACCCTGCCTAGTGAGCTGGATTGTTTATAAAAATCTTCATTTCATTTGTGAAGCTCTGGAGTCTGGCAACTGAATTTCTGGATGAATTCAATTTAAGGATTGTCTCTGTCAAAGTCCAGCGTGTTTCATCAAGCTTCAGTTTGTCCTCTGTTTTCAGTGTTTCTGGGAAATTGTTTTGGTATGATTTCTTAAAATATGGAATTCAGAACCTTTTTCTTAAAAAATGCTTCCTGCTAACAAATAATTCTTAGGTTTTGTCAGTCGGTTCTGTCCTCTATCCATATTATATTAATATTGAAGAATGTAGACATTCTTACAATTAAACTCTTTAAAAATTCTGGTTAGCTATTTGTTCTACCTCTTATTACACTGAGACTATTCTATTTTTTCAGAGATTCTACCATTTAATCAACACTTTTCAATGAATGGTGCAAATGAGGGTTGGGGAACCTGTGGCCTCAAGGCTACATGTGGCCTTCTAGGTCCTTAAGTGTAGTCCTTTGACTGAATCCAAACTTCACTGTGAAATCCAACATCCCTGGTCCAAACTGTTGAGTCTAACATGTATCTATTTGACTTGGCTTTTTCCTTCACTGATTTTATTTCAATATTTATAGATGCCAGATAGCTTTGTATTTCTGTTACTGAGCTTATTACCATCCAGGAGATTTTTGTGTGAGATCCAGCTTCCCTTCTAAGAGTCTGTTCTTTTTTTTTTCCTTCCACAGTTCTCTCTTCCTTTACTTTTGCCTTATAATGTTTAGTCAATTCACTGAGGACTTTTTTGGTGAAATCACTCTTTTTCTCTTTTTCCATTTCCATGAGAATGGTATTTTCTGTGAGCATTCCCCAGCCTCATTTTGTTGTTCTTTTACTTTATTTAGTGTGTTTATTATTATTTTAAGGTAACAAAACTGGGCTTATTCATGATCATTCAAATCTCCATTTTGCTAGTCATCTCTCCAATGTAGAATTATTCCTGAAAGAATTAAGCTGATTGTTAGTAAAAAACCATAACAATGTAAATTTCTTTGGTTGTGGCTAATCACAAAGTGATATTCTGACTTTGACTTGCAGGAATAATATAATAGAGCACACACACACACACCCACCACACAGCATAAACAATTATAGCATAGGTATATATTTGAGAGGCAGGGGAGCATGGTGGCATAGAGAACAGGGAATTAGCTCTGGAGACAAAAAGGTATAGATCCCCATCCTGCCTTTATAACATATTGGCAGCATGATCCTGCACAAGTCATTTAAATTTTCCAGGCAACTCTCTAAGGACCTAACTTTTGTGACCTATATAAGCTATGAGGATTCTTATTGTAACTTCCACAGGTGCATCTTGAGTTGTGGATCAAGGCCATACCTCCCTCACATGAGTTTTAGGGATACTCCTGAGGAGTTGGTGGGCAATTCTTTAATGTCTTTGATATATATCTTCTACTGATATACTTCCCCCAACATCTGAGAATCAGTTTAATCAGTCAGCCTTAAGCAACTTTTAGAAAGGGACACTTATTACATATCCTCCTAAAGTCTGTGATGTACTCTCCCACAAGTATATACAGGGTCCACAGAAGAGTGGGTTTAAGCTTAAAGAGAACATGTGGCAAAGGGGTAAGCCATAGCTTTTAGTTGTAGGAAGTCCTTCTCTTGAGTTCATGAGGGGCTCAAGATGTTCCTCTTAAGTATGGTACAGGCTCTTTTGTTGGATTCCTGGTGGAGACATGAATGTAGATCTAGATTGGCCCTGGTTCCCAATAGAAACTTAAACAGCAATTCTTGGGATACTGCTGGGACACCGAAAGGAAGATGGAAATTCCAAAATTCCCTAGATTCTTCAAAGATTCTAAGATCCTCCTTCAGCAAAAGGGGAGAGGAAACCTGGTCAAGACCAAATGGGGGTCTTCTCCTAATCCTCCTGCCCTCCATAGGCTATTCCTACTCAGAGATTGAGCATGTTTGCTCCAATTTTTCAAATAACTCTTGTCCTGACTCTCTTGATAACTAAAAGATGACCTCTAGGACATAACCAAGTTTCCTTAGCCTACCTGAATTCTTCATTCATGTTACAAGCATTTTTTAATAAAGCCAATGGTTGAAATTAATTGATTAGGCATCTTATTGTTTACTTTAACTAGGATACTATGACATGATTGAGTAAATATAATTGAACTTCACCCTTATACTTATAGAGGAGCTGCTGATTACTATCTGTAGAAGCTGCTTCTACACTAGAAATTACCTACACCAAGAAATCACAAGTCCAAACCAAAAGAAAAAAAATGTACATTTAGAGACACACATTCATGGATTAAGCTACAAATGTAAGCTCTTAACACCAATACAAGAGCTACCAGTTTTTGCTATTTTAACAAGAGGATGTGGTTGCCAAATATACAGGAATGCTATGTTTATTGAGCGCATTCAGGGTCCTTATCTGATAACCTATCCTCTAAAAACCTTTGTCCTCATGTTAAGTTTCTAAAAAGATCTGTTTTCAGAGGCAGGATTTCAGGTCTGACTGACATCACAGGCCCTATGGTGGAAGCTGCAGCATGTGGTGATCTTGTTACCAGCGACTCATTGAGGCTCCTGTACAACCAACTGCTCTTCAATGGTGTTTCATGGAGATAAATGAAATGCAGAAGAGAAGAAACTGGGGGCCAAATAGTGCAAAAAAATTCATGAGCAAAGGGCTGCAAACAGATGCATACACTTAGGGAAGCCTACGTCTCAGCCTGATTTTCTGAAATTCATCTCCTGCCGGATACTTACCATGTCTGTCAAAGATCAGAGTGAGGATTTGCGAGCATTGGCTATTACTGTTTCTTAAATAGAACTGGGCACTTTACATGCTCAGACTAAGGTCTGGGACTTTCTTTTCATCTCAAGTTGACTGGAACTTCTTTCAGTCAGAACATCCTCTGTCATTGGGTGGCTGAACTGTCAGTCAGCATCAGACTAAATCACTTGAGGCATGAAAATGAGTTAGATCAGTGGCTGAGAGTCCTGTTAACCAGAGACAGCGTTTCTAGGCTCTAATTCATACAAATATCCTGCATAAAGCCTTGATTGGAACACACACAGTGCTGAGTCTATCATTTTGAAAATCATGATAAAAGCAATACAATATATTACACAGCTATCCTTATCGTAATTTTGTATATCATGTGTGAAGCTTAAGAATTATTAAAGTAGCATAAGAATAACATATTTATTTTGTGACTTTCAAATATTCTATAAAGACTCATTTATTCTCATAGTCCCCAATGAGTTTTCCATTAAATTGCATTTTAACATTTTAAGAGAAGCATTAATAATAACTCATATTTATATAGTAAATTTTCTTCCAAGTGCTCAGCACATTTAGAATCCACTTTAAATTTCACAACAATTTTGGCTGGGGTGGAAGGAGGTAAGCAGGAAGGACAGCAATGGTACTGAATGGCAAAAATTATTAGATGAGATTCTGAAATTCTGTGACTGCTCTCCTTTTAATATCAATCACATTATAACCCATGACATAAGGTATGTCACAGCAAGGAAGTTTCTATATAAATACAATGTATGGATGAAATTTGAACTATGTAAATTCATAATCAAAATTGAAATTGAAAGAGGTCAGATTTTTTATAAAATATGGCTGGCCCTCAATGAGTTGGCATGTATCAAAGCAACTGTCCAATAAAAAAATGAGAACTTAGACCTCTGCGATCTTTCTTCCCTCTGATTTCAGACAGAAGATTCTCACAGAAATAGATATTTCTTATCTTAACAAAAATTCATTTTATTCTAAGAATATACCACACACAGTCATAAATGTATAGGACTTATAAAACAGAAAAAAAAGACTTAAAATTTATTCAGTTTTTTTATCCTTAGCTACACATGTTTATCTGGAAATTTAAAAAAATATTTGCACAAATTTTTGTATTTTCTTTTCTATAAACATAACTTCTAAGGAAAGGAGAACTAACCAGGACACAATACTAAAGGTAGTGTAATACATAATCAACAAAATGTGGAGAGAATTAAAGTTGGAGACTCTCTTAGATCTAAGCATCATACAAACTGCTAAGAGTGATATGATGGAAAAATTGTAATATATTTGGATCATAGCCTGGATATCTATACATAAACATAAATTATGCTTAATGATCAGTTATAACCAAAGTACATGTCTAATGATTAAAAATGCTTTGCAATAATTTTTTCACACATATTTTTAGACTCCATAGTACAAAACATAACTTGGATCTGGTTTATTAATTATGCATACATGCAAGCACAGGAGAACAAAGATAATCATTGCAGTTTCAGAGAATCAAGGAGCATTTTAAAGCCATAAGTGATCATATGGATTAACACCTTTTCATACTCTAAAACTGGTTTGCCTAATACACCAAATAATTATAATGTAAAGATGATTAGAAATTAGGCATATATTAATGACTTTAAAATGATTACCAAAGTTAATCCGTAAACATTACCCCTAAAAATTTATAATTATACTCTGTATTGATGGTGTAATTCAGTACTATTTTCAATTTTTTACATTTAAAAAAATAGATTACTTACCTTTAATCCTGATGTTATTAAAGTAGTAATTCTAGAAAAGAAGTATATATTTGGGAAGCTACTGCCAGAGGCAAGATAACATACTGGCTACATGCCCTGATAGCAAGTCATTGGACCTCCCAGTGCCCCTGGAAACTCTCTAAGACTGTAAGTAGCCAAATGATGGTTGAATTGTTTTGGTAGAGGGAATTCCCCAAACTGGAAGTTCCTTACAACAATGAAATCACAATATAGACCATGCTACTGCCAATTTTTTTAGTTCAACTTGTCACCAAAATTATTGATGACTATTATGTTTTTCAGTGTCAATAAAATGTTAATAGACAGGTAGATAGATATAGTTGGATCCAAAAAATGCTTGAATAGAGCACCTTTTCACAATGTTCAGTATTATATAATGTCTCTCTATTAGTTAGGATCATCCATCTTTAGATCACATATCTGCAATTCATTAACGGATTTTCCAGATTACCAGTGACTAACCTCTGATGAAACTTGTAGGGTAAACTGAATAACTGTGAAATGTGGACTTTCTCAATAAATTCCAGTATAATGGCAAATGAGAATACCTATTCAGTTCTCCAAAACAGCCTTTTCAATAAAACTCTGCCATTTGCTCTATGACAGGGTGAAACAAAGTTATCAAAGTTCTTTAGGAGTAGAAAATGATGAGGATGGCTTTATCAAAGCTTACGTTTTAGTCAGAGGTGAGTCCTATCTTTTCCAACAGTTAATTGGCTAAATGTAGGAATCAAATTTGAAAAAGATGAGGCTCTTTACTATTGCAGGTTTGAATTATGATGCTGCTTACATCTTTACTTTTTGTGACTATTCATTTTTTCATAATTGGCACCGTGAGGAATCAATGTGGGTACTCCTTGCAATAACACAGATTGTAACCCACTTACATTTGCCCATTTTTATTACTCCAGTCCATGATCTCTGCCACAGGAGATCCAGCCAACATGCTGAAGACCTTCCTCTCATCCTCTTGGCATCTCATGCATACCCATTAATTGGCATGCAATAAAACATGAAAATTTAACAGAAACACCAAGCCAAAGTTTGCATCAAAGGATCCTGAAATTGGCATGCCCATTATTTACACAGGTTGTAAAAGGAAGCAAAGAAAAAAATATGCCGAGCATTTTTTGGAAAAAAATGAATAAAACAATAACATTTTACAATATTCAATTACATTATATACACATTCCCTCTCTTGGTTTAAGCCACAGCTCATTATTTGTTTTTAAAATGAATATCATTTTAGTAAAGATAATAGTGTAATGGGTTTGCTTACATGTTCATTCCAGGCATTCCAGGGCCACCCAAAGCATTCAGAGGGGGCCTCATTGCACCTCCATAGTTCTGCAATGATAACCAAGGGTCAGACTACCACAAAACAAAAAAACAAAACCAAAGAGGAGGGGGGAAAGAAAGGAGAGCAGGTTAATGACTTCCCTACACAATTGCTGACTGGATAAGGCCTGTGCAATTCAGTGAGGAATCCATTCTTGTACTTTTTAATTTTTAGCTTATGAAAAATGTATGAAAATGTAGGCTTATTGAAGCACATTAAATGAATTTTAGAAACGTTTATAATCATAACATTCAACATACATTAATCACCTACTGTGTGCGTAACACTGTACTTTTTAAGTGGGAGGAATTTCTTATAAATTATAGATTTCTGATCTTGGCACATCATACATAGGCAAAGACAAATGCTACTGAGAGTTCAATGTAAGAAAGTCGATTTGAAATATCCAATGATCACAATTAAAATTCCAGGGTTAAATTATCAATTCCATAGTAACTTAAAAAACCAAAATCAAAGCATGCATGCTCATAAAAGCACTAGTTTATATGTTTACATATATATGCACATGTAACTTCTTAGGCGTAATAGCTAAAGCTAGCTTAGAATTAAAAGATTTTAGATTTGAAAGGAACATTACATTAACCTAGTTTAAAGTCTGCCAATGTAACAGTCTCCTCTCTGAGACCTTGACACAGGTGGTCACTGAGCTACCTGAAAACTTGCAATTAAAATAGGAAGTTCAGTCACTGAATTGTTACGATGTTCTTTCTAATGCATCAGAAGCTAAAGCCTGTATCAAGGAATTAGTTTGCCAGTGGTAGCAGTATAAAAGAATAAACTTCTTTCTGGTTCTCAAAGTGATCTTTTTCCAACTAGTGCTTTTTTTTTCCTTCATGGGTGTACAGTAGTTGAGTATAATTTCATCATTAAGTTAATGTTACCACTGACTACAGGAACACAAGGTTAGCAAAACCGGAGTTATATGGCTGCCTTGTTGCACCAAACATGAGTCAAGATGAAAAGGGAAATCATCCTGGTGTGAATGGCAAAGAGAAAGATAATGTTTTTAAATGAAGAAAGTACCCTAATTAGGGATATACAAAGGAATACAACATGTAGACCAATAATTGAAGTAGGGAACATGGGAAGATAAATCTTTTGGTAATTTGGACACAAAGTCAAATGGAGTGTTTACTCATTCATGCAACATGTGAATATGTAATCTTTGTATGCTTACAACCCCAGTGTCTAACAGCATTCTGCACACAGTAGATGCTTTATTTGGATATGAACTGCACTGAAATATCATGTGTGAACTGTATAATTAGCATATACACACTGTATACTCTAAACTTCATGACTTGCCTTATTTGGTTATCTTACTGGGACTTCTAGAGGAGCCTATGCTGATTTTTCTTCCATTTTTATGCTTCCAAATGCTCCTGTGCTTGCAAACTCTTTCCTCTTCTACATGAATCTCAACCTCAGAACATAACAACTTAAGAATAAATATTCAATGTTCCATTGTATTTCAAAGATCACAGTCTACAAGCTATTTTACAGGAGAAACCTCTACTTGGTCCCCTCCAAGGAAATTTTTGGTTATGATGTTAATGTTGATGAAGCTTAAAGTATATATGGTGTAATTGAGAAATTTAAACATAAATTCTTATTAGAATCCCCTCATTTCAAATTATTTTACCTGAACCAAGAATAGCTCTTATTTTTTTCTTAATATGGTATAAACAAAAGGATAGTTTCTTCCTTCATTTCAATATACATGATTCATATAAGCAATTTCCTTTGTCTCTGTATAGCCCAAATTTGAAAAACTGTCTGATTTCTCATGTAAATTCATAATAATGTATATGACAATGAAGAGCAAGGGTGCTGCTTAGCCACAAGAAAGAATAATCTCAAAGAATGGATTCCTGTTTGTGTCAGGATTCTGTTAGCCATTGCTCACAAATAAAATTTACTTGAAATAGGTATTTTCTAAACTTTATACAAATTTACTAAAATGTAATTTATTTACAACATAAGCCAGACAGATCCACAACTGTGTAACTCAGAGCATAACCACACTGACCAGAAAGCTCACTATTACTACATAGTCAAATGAAGTCTAAGCGCTTTGACATCTCAGATCGCCATGTTCGCAACAATATCGGCAGAATTCCTCCAGTAAAAAATTTGTTAAAACAAAAAACAAACAGCAGCAACCGTCCTTAGTAGAAGTATTGTGTTTGAAATGATAAAAGCTGAAGGATCAGTTAAAAATTAAATAAATTTAATAAATCTGGACATGAACTACTAGGCATTAAGAAAAACTTCAGATGCTAATTTGTCCAGAGGACACCTATCTGATTCTGCTCTTTGAGAATGAAAACACATTTAACCAATGAAACACACTGCTAGAATCATTACATATTTGGCCCAAAATACACTGGTTAATTAGCAAATTGCTCTTACTAAACAAAGTCACATATTTAATGATACTTAAAGGAAAAAGACCGCAAAAAGATGGAGAAGCAGAAATATAAACTGAAAATCAATTCAAATAAATTGGATTATGGTACAGAAATAATAGAACAGCTAAAAGTTCTTAATGACCTATGCAAGATCTTTAGTTGAAAAGAAACTTCAGTAAAACAAACCTTGACTGGTTTCAAATTCATGTTATCTAACTGAAACAGAACTCTTATCACAACAAAGCAATTTATTTTACTCCTTCCTAATTGGTTTTGTATCCTATTCCCACAAAGGCTGGTCCAAATCTTTCCTCTCTTCCATCCTACCACATAATCTCTTCCTTTTCCACTTCTGGAAGGGTCTCACCTCATACCATACTGAGAAAACAGAGACCATTCACTATGACCAATCTATCTCCCACTTTCCCTTTATCTCAAAGCCACTTGACATCATCCCCTATTTTCCCTTCCTTTACTCCAGTCTTTGCTGAGCCATTCCCCTTGCTAAGGCCAACTCTTCTATGTGATCCTACCCTCATGTCTTCTCCAGCAAACTGCCCCTTTTAACTATTGCTTCTTTTTCTCCAGCCTCTCCCTGTCTCTGGGCTCCTTCACTGCTACCTATAAACTTGTCCAAATCTCCCGCATTCTAAAACAAAGCAAAAATTCAAATCCACACCATCTAACTAACTCCTGAAGCTAGCATCTCTATTACTTCTCCCTTTCTCAGCCAACTCCTGAAAGCTCTAACATTTGTTGTCTCACTTCTTTCCAAACTCATCAACTGAGCTGAAATTACTCTCTCCAAAGTTACCAATTTCAATTTGAAAGCCTCTTCTCAATTCTCATCCTTCTCAACATCTTGGCAACTTGACACCCAGCTGGCCACTTTCCCCCTCAACATATCTTCTTCTTTAGTTTTTTTTTAGACATTGCTCCTTCTAAATGTGTGATAATTCATTCTTCTTATAGTATTCTTGGCTGGTTTAATATTCATATCATGTTCCTACCTGCGGTTGTATCTCAGGGATCTATCTTAGCCCTTCTCTTTCCTTACGTGGTAACTTTACCAGCTGCCATTTTCTCTGATTGGAAGATAAGACTTTCAAGATCTCCCAGTTATTAGGGGCTCTTCTCTCTACTTATACTGTATTTATTCTGCATAGGCATATAACACATGCATATACACACATATATACATACTCTATGTAATGAATGTGCACATATATACATAAGCATGTATATATGTATGTCTCTACATGTTATATATACATATTTACCCTACTTCAATATAAGCTTCTTGAGGACAAGGATTGTTTGATTTTTTTCTTTGCATTCCTAGCACTTAGTATAATGCCTGTCATATTGAAGGCCCTTAATAAATACTTGTCTTTTAATGGATTGGGTCTAATTACCATGAAAACTGGCCTGGTTCCGATAACAGAGTCTGGAACTTGCATTTGTATGGTGTAAGGTTTTGTTTCATGCAAATACTCTGAAAAGGTTAGTTCCAAACCATACAAGTTTAGCTATATGAAACCCATACGATTCTATAAAGTCATTTTATGTATGTTCACAATACCTAACACTTTGGACCCTTTGGTTCAAACTCTTAGACTATTTGGACACAATTTAATAAACTTAATTCAGCAATTTGCATCATGAACTTGGGGAGAAAATGAATTAAAATACCTAACCAAAAGATGCTTAAAGGTTACCTGAGAATATTTTGGGTCCAGAATGAGTGGTTTCATTTAAATTTGGGTATCTTGGGAGAAAACTGATTTTGACTAATCTTAGAAAAATATGAAAGTGTCAAAAGGATGGGGTTACCAATTTTAGTGACCATTTAGAAATCTAATTCTCATATGACCAATGAGTAAACATTTATTAAGTGCCTGTGAGGTTATAGGCACTGGGGATAAAAAGGCAAAGAGTGGAATGACATCACCTCACAAGGTAGCAGGGTGAAAAATCTAAATAGTTTATCTTTAGCATAAGTTAATATGATCAGAATAGTTATTCAAATGAACCAGGAGAATAAAATTAATTTGAAATCCTGTCAGGTACTTGAAAAATAACAAACCAGCCCATGCTCCCATGACGTATCCAAATTGCCATTCAACACTTTCTAAAAGAGCAAAACTATTAGTTGCTTTTATGAAGATGACAGGGAATGAAATTCACTGACTACTGTTAACCATGTGACAGCCTCCCTGTACAGGTTCATACAACTCTCTGTTATTTTGATTCACTCTTTAGAAATTAATTTCCACTTCAGGCATTTTTTTGCAAATGTAAGAAAAAATATAAAGAAACTATCTAAAACAAATTTGACCTCCTGGGACAAAATGCTTAAAACACTACTACTGGATAGAAAGGTCTCAATTTAGTGTATCATCTCTTGTTCTGTTTAAGCACAGCTGACAAACACTGAATAGTATTAGGTTTGTACAAGAGAACATATTTCAAAGATAACTTCTCAATGGCTCTCTGGCGTATACTAGAAAATTGTGAATATAAAACTCATATGGTTTTTTTCTAATGTTTTGCTATTTAACATTATCAACACCTTGATTTTTATTTAAGATATCACAACCTTTTTTCCAGTATATCTAACAGAAGGCATTGCTATCAATTACCAAATTATATTTCTAAACATATTTCCTCTGAAGAGGAAAAGGCACTATACAAATAAAGTGGAAAGCTGTTAAGATGTGATTTATTACAAAGATTTAGGTTTACACAGATAAAATCACGTCCCCAGAAACACAACATTCTATCAGGCATTTGTCATGTTAAAAGCCAGATATAATGCAGTTAGCCAGTGTGAAATAAGTATTATGTATGAGTACTGTTTTGGAAATAAACACACTGTTATAAGGATTTAAAGACCAGTACTGGGATGGACATGATTTAGAAAATTCATGACATATGTGTAAACATTTGCATCAAACTGGCCACACTTTTCTTTAATCAACTGATGTTATTACTCAGATACATTTTATATATTTTTGCATTTCAGTACACGAATTTATAATAAAGTTATTACTTAGGCAGAAAAAAAGGAGTATGTTTTATGTGACATAACATCATTCTTAGTCCTATTCTGCAGTTCCTGCATCATAAAAAGGCTCTTGGCTATGCTTATGGTTTACCAATGTCAACTGCCACACACAAACATTCATGCCAAATACCTGCGGCCCTAAGGGAACCATTCCTCTTGGAGGGGTCATTCTCTGCATGGGTCCACCCATATTTGGATGTCCTGAAAAAAAGACATGAAAATGTAAGATTTCAACGTGCATGAATGCCAAACAAGGGTCAGCAGTTTCTCTAACTTGTGTTAAGGGCATTTCAGGCACCTGCCTTCGAACTGTAACAGACAGCCTGTTTCTGAAACTACTTAGCTTCCTTTCTTCCATCTCCTATCTCTAGCTGGGATTCTGCTACTGTCTTAGAATGACCCCATCTTTACCCTAGAGGACACCCCAGTGCTGAGTTACTGTTCCTGGTCAAGAGCATCCCCTGAAGTTAAAAGAGATCCACATTCAAATTATGCCTACTAGTTGTGCAACTAGGTTAAGTGAATTATCCTCTCTAGACCTCAGCTTCCTCAGATGCAAAATGAGGATGATAGCTAAAGTATCCATCATATTTATTCACACAGGTCAAACGAGATAATGTATGGGAAGTGTTTTGAAAAGCACCATATAAATGTCAGTTAATAAAGACAAACAGCCCTCAAGTATTAAGGCATATGTATGTGTGTGGTTTTTTATATCTAGTAATTCTGTGGTCATTTCACTGTTTACCAACTTCACTACCAGAAGAGGTCACAAATAGCAAGCAATAAGAGATGAAACTCAATTTATTTAATAGTTCTCTTTGTTGGCAATTATGATAAAAAATTTGGAGGATTAAGAGTTTGAAGCAGTTACTTAAAATGATGCTACTGAATTATCTTTAATTCAATACACATGTTATTCCTATCTTCCAAGGATATTTATTATTTTATTTATTCTTATTCACATCTATATTGATAATAGACTTACAATTTTCAAAGTGATTTCACATATATTATCTACTGAACCTTCTCAACAGTCTTTCGAAGCAGGCACAGTTAATTATTGTTCCTATCTTACGGAGGAAGAAATTAAGCTTGAGAGAAGTTGTGACTTGCCCAAAGTCACATGGCTGAGCAAGGACTCAGAATCCAGGTCTGTTTCTTGAAGACTGCTCCAGTGATCTTTCCACTTTATCATTCTGTTGCCGTTCAGTCTTTTCAGTTGTATCTGACTCTTCATGACCCCACTTGGGGTTTTCTTGGCAGAGACACTGGAGTGGTTTGCCATTTCTGTCTATAGCTCATTTTACAGATGAGGAAACTGTGGCAAACAGACTTACCCAGGGTCACCTAGATAGTAAGGGCCTGAGGTCAGATCTGAACTCAGGAAGAGGAGTCTTCCTGACTCTAAACCTTGAGTTTTATCCACTGTGCCACCTAGCTGTCTCCCTCCCCTATTTAACTATATTGACCCTATAAATGCAAATAATAATATACCAATTACAGAATGTCAGAAATGGATTGAATTTTCTAGCCCAAGTTCCCCAGGTAAGAAAACCAAGACCTAGAGAGATGAAGTGGCCTTTCTCAAGGTTATTAAAGTTACTGACATGCCTAGAATTAAAATCCAAGTTTCCTGATAGATTTCTAATATACTACAGTTTAGTAAATTACATGTACAAATGCAATGGTAATAGTCAGTGAAACTTATAGAAAGGAAATTTATTTGAGAAAGTATAGTATTTCCACTGAAATTCTTCGTATCAATTTCATGGAAACCCACTTTAAATAACTGACCTTGTTGTCGCGTTGGATCCATTCCACTGGGCAGTAATGGCTGACTTCCTGGGACACCTCCAAGTGCCTAAAGTATTTAAAGAAAAACAAAGCATGATGACAGAATTCAACAAACCACATTATATTTAATACTTAAATTAATTTTAGAATTTCTCAAGTGTTCTATTCAATCATGTCAATCTCTCAAAAGGAGAAAAAACCTCAAATGCATGTAAGACTATTCATTGTTCATTACTGATCTTTTGATGTATTTCATAACCTTATTCAGTGAACCAAAGACTCTTTGGGCATAAAGAACTGAGAAAGAAATCACTGACTTTAGAAGAAAGCTTTTTCAGAAAATTATCTTTTTTACATAGTTCTTCACAAGTCCTACACAAATGCTCTAGTGTGCTCTGGAGGAGACCCTGGATGCTCAAATACAATGTTAACCAAGTACAGAGTCAAGCAAGTTCTACCAGGCTGGAAAAGCTTTGAAAAAGTCTTAGCAACAGACTTGTGTGCTTCCTGAGAACCAGCCCACGTATAGGAGAGACTCAACAAGCCAAGTCTGTTGACTGCTTGGTGGTCAGTTTGTGGTAATCCATTAAATAAACTGGCACAAAATTGCATTTGGGAAAACTGTATGGAAAGAAAAGGCTAAAAACAGAGCTAGACCAACCTGGTTGATGTCAGCATGACACCTCTTTGGAATATTTTCCTTTGCATCCTCTATAGTTTCTGCTCCAGCATTTTGCACATAGTAGATGCTTAATAATTATTAACTGAATGACTAACATGTATTTAGACAATAAGCAAAGCAGCAATATAGCTGGAATATGCCCTAATAAGCTGTGAACTTTGTGCAACTATACATATAGTGTATAATCCGGCATCTCTGTAGAGCACATTATCCCTTCAAATCCTCTCAAGTTACGTCAAGTTGGATCAACTCCGGTCAAGCTTATCTTTACAACATTTTTCTTATTGATACCTTTCATTTTATATCCCTTTCATTTCCCAATACAACCATCCATCTCCTTTTCACCCAGAGAGGCATTTCATTGTGTGAAGCAGGGAGTCAGAATGCTCCTTGCTTCCCATTGCCACTTCCAGGTTCTTTCTTGACCTCCAAAATTCAGTAAGATCTCTTCCTCTGAGGTTCATGCAATTCATATCTGTGACCCAATTCAAATTCTGGTAGCTGTTGCTTATAAAGATCACTTCCATACCTTACTCAATGAATTCAGTACCTGGCTCACAATTTTTCTTTCCTCCTCACTCTTGTCCTCATACTAGGGGATTTCCAATGCTGTGTTTAGTTTTCAAAGTCCTTCATAACCTAGCCTCCTCCTCACCTTTCCATTCTTCTTACATCTTACTCCCTGACATGTCCTCTTCAATCCAGTGGCACTTTTCTCCTAGAGGTTTCACAAACAAGACACTCCATCTCTTGACTCCAAGTGTCCCCTCTGGCTTTTCCCCATGTTTGGAATACTCTCCTCTCTCTTCTCTGACTACTGATCTCCCCAGTTTCCTTCAAGTTCTACAGGAAGCCTTGCCCAATCCCTCTTAATTCTAGAGCCTTCCTTCTGTTACTTTCCTATATATCCTGTAGAGAGATTGTTTGCACATATTTCTTCGCTTGTTGTCTTCCCTCATTAGACTTTGAACTCGTTGAGGGCAGGGACTTTTTGTATCCTTTGGGCTTAACACAGTGTCTGATGTATAGAAGACACATGATAAATATTTACTGATTGATGTATCTCATAACAAAGAATATAAAAGAAAGGATAGAGGCAGATTAGCAAAACTAACCAGCACATCATTCAAGTCAAACACATAGTCCGACATGTCTGCAAAGAAGAGACAGATGCATTCACACCTTGTGCCAAGCTTGTTCATTAAATCTGCTCAATATTCAGACTTGATTTTAATATTGTTTTGATTTACATTACCCAAGGTATTCTGTAAACATTTCCTAGTTTTGCTAACATTCCGTATTAGCTTGTAGAATTCTCCCCCTGCCTCCATTCCTTCACACGCTATTTCTTGTGGGGTAGTAATATTCTGTTGCATCCATATTTGGTTCGACTGTCCCAGCTGATGGACATCAACATTGATTTTGCCTCCAGTTCTTTGCTTCACAGAAAGTGGTGCTATAAATATGATGGTGTCTATTGGGCTTTTCTGGCTATCCTACACCTCCTCCTTAAGGGTGTTTTCTAGAAATGGAATCTGTGAGCAAAATGGCACAAACTTTTCAGCCACGTTCTTAGCAAAATTCCAGGTCACTTTCCAAAATGCTCAAATTAATTCACATTAATTCGCTAATAATGTGTTATTAGCGTTCCTGTTTTTCCATACAAACCCTCTAAAACTGACTTCCCACTTTTTGTTATCTTTACCAATTTGCAGGGTGTGGGATATTTAATAAATACTTATTCCCTTCCCTCCCAAGCTATGAATACTGAATATCCCTACAGTTAAATAATTATCTCTTTAAAGAATGTTTTTTTTTAGTTGGAAAGCTTATCTTAATTAGTAAAAATTCTGAATTATTAAACAATTTATAGTTTTTCTACTTTTGTGCTCGAGGAATATATAAAATACATAGGATAATGAGGCCTATTTGTAAATAAACATATCAAAATTTATGGATATTAATGAGTATTGTCTCTCTGAAAGACTAAAACATGTATTGCAAAATGATGTCACAAGAGCCCAGAATATTTTTGGACTTCACTTTTGAAGCTGCCTTCAAAAACTACAAGGTTCTTTAAAATGCAACCCACTCGTGGAAAAGTTCATTTCTCTAGTGGAAACAGACGTGATATTTTGTAATAGCTATTTTGAATTGTGGATAGCCGTTCAATTAAAAATTGTTTCTAGGGAATCTGGGTGACTACAAAGGGGAAGTGAAGAAACCGTAGACTTCAGTTCACTCCTTTTGTGTCAATACTGAATCTTTCAAACATGTCAGTTTCTTTGTAACCTTGATTTCCAGCCATGCTGGACCATCTTTCATGAGAATCTCCTAAATGGAAGAGAGAATGCTGACACGATGCTGCATAAGTGCCTTGAGGGGCAGGGTTTATACAAGAGTTTTGGAGAGTCCTTATTCAAAAAAGATACGAGATTCTAGATCCTCTTCAAGAATATCTCCAATTTGAAGAAAGAAAAAGGCTCCCTTAAAGATAAGTAGGGAAGTCTGTTCCTCAACATGTCCCTGATTTTCAGCTTGCCTTGTGATAGACTTTTAGAAATTTCCCCTTTGGCAAGACTGTGAACTCTATCTTGGTTTGAGATAAGATCCTGCTCCCAGTGGGAAAGCAGATTTACTTTGGTGTATTCATTTTCTGGTATAATCTAATCCATAAAACTTTCATTATTTTTGTTTTCATTTGCTTAGATCTTTTATGAAATCAGATTTTGGAATTAAGGAGCCAAGAAAGACGATATCTTTAAGAGAGTGTTACTAAGGAAACTAGTGGCTTTTTGCTCTGAACCAATCAGGCCTGTCTACCAGTAATATTTTGCAGTTAGGAGTGGGGGTGAGGGGAGAGGGTAGACAGATACAATTCTAGTCTGGTACCCTTATCTCTATGCAGAACTGAGCACTCATCTTCATGGTTCTTTCTTGTTTCCCCCCAAAGGCAGGGATCACAGTCTCCTTTAGAGAGAAGTAAGCAGGAGTCAAGACATAGGTATCAATGCATTCCATGAGCTATGGATATACATAACGTACATTCTATGTGGGTATACGCAACATGCATCCTATGTGGGTATACGCAACGTGCATCCTATGTGGGTATACGCAACGTGCATCCTATGTGGGTATACGTAATGTGCATCCTATGTGGGTATACGCAGTGTGCATTCTATGTGGGTATATGCAACGTGCATTCTATGTGGGTATATGCAGTGTGCATTCTATGTGGGTATACGCAACGTGCATTCTATGTGGGTATATGCAGTGTGCATTCTATGTGGGTATACGCAACGTGCATTCTATGTGGGTATACTCAGTGTGCATTCTATGTGGGTATACGCAACGTGCATTCTATGTGGGTATACGCAGTGTGCATTCTATGTGGGTATATGCAACGTGCATTCTATGTGGGTATACGCAGTGTGCATTCTATGTGGGTATACGCAACGTGCATTCTATGTGGGTATACTCAGTGTGCATTCTATGTGGGTATACGCAACGTGCATTCTATGTGGGTATACGCAACGTGCATTCTATGTGGGTATACGCAGTGTGCATTCTATGTGGGTATACGCAACGTGCATTCTATGTGGGTATACGCAGTGTGCATTCTATGTGGGTATACGCAACGTGCATTCTATGTGGGTATACGTAATGTGCATTCTATGTGGGTATACAGATATACATAATGTACACACCTTATGTATAAATTGATTAAATATTGAGCACCTGTATCGTAATATATTTTTGCTTAATTTCAAAATTTTTCCCAGCCATTAGCAGGCTCATGTGACCTGCTTACATCACTTGGATTTAAGTCACATGTGGTGGGCAGAGCTTGCTGAACAGGTGGAACAGGAAGGGTGAGGCAGAGCTGGGAGAAAGTTGGTGACAGAAGTTAGAGCAGGGGAGAGAGAGGACACAGGCAGGCACTGCTAGAGTTATGTTTGCTTGTAGGAAGGCCCTAGCAGGGCAGGGAAGGCTTGGGAATAGCACTGTTCCCTGCAGTGATAATGTATACTGACTTCTTGGTTACTATGATTGATTTGGCTTTCTAGTGTTGGGATTTAGCTTTCTGGTATCTGAATAAATGTTTCTCTTCTGCCTTTTATATGGAGAGTTTGTTATATTTTGTGATTCAAAACTATGCCAGCCTATTCATAGTCACCATTGGTGCTATGAATATTGCTTGGGCAATACAGCACCATAGGATGAATTCCATGTGATGCCATCAATATCAAAGGAACAACCATCACTACTTTCCATTGTGATTTTGACATGCACATTCTCTTGGAAATTCTGGAGAATTAGAGATAATTTTGGCACTGAAATTGTTTCTGGGTCATTTTGGAAACACTTTATTTTATCATTGGTTACTACCTCAAAAAATAATATAAAGTAAAAGTCAAGTCTTTGCTTTTTCTCTTCATTACTATAATGCCTGATATAATCATTGGAAATATCCTTCAAGTTCAAGTAGTCTTTAAATCTATTTTAAAAAATCTTTATTTGTCTTTGGTTATCATTCTCCTAATCATTCACTTGACCTAACAAAACTTTGACCTTCACAACATTTTTCTTATGCCCATGGGTAAATGAATGGACTCTCTAGTCAATCTGGACTCACAGTCATGGATCTATAGTTTACTTTTTTTTAAAAAAAAGCATTTTGGGAGTCAAAACATTTTATATTGATATCTCATTGGCAGATTTAACTTCACAGAAGATTTGAATTAAATTATTTGCTCTCAATATCCAAACGCTTACTTTGTGTTTTATCATAGAGCAGCATGAGTTTCTATTTATTATTTACTGCAATAAGTTCATAATCTTTCACCTGGTATTCAAGCATAACACTATAAAAAGGTTGTTTTAAGTTCAGGAGTGTAAATGTAGTGACCCCTAAGGTCCATTTTTTGCACCCTTTTTTGGACTTGATCATTTTTAGATGAAAAGTTATGTGCCCAACCCCTAGTTATGAAAATTCCTAACATCCAGGAAGAGGTTGGGCTGTCTGGATAATCTTATATTTGTATCCATATCTAGCTTCTTTGTAGTTGAGACAAAATTCAGTTTACTATTTATGGTTGGTAATGAAAATTAGATTGTTATTCTAGTAACGAAAAATAAATTACCTTGTAGTGTCTGAGGAAAGATAGATAATGGAAGGGTATCTTGGTGAAAGATTAGCCCTTGAATGTCCTTCAGCCTAGGTCCTCTGCTCTAAAATGTCTTTATAGCTAATGATTGCCCTTGATATTTTCCTTACTGCCACAGCTCAGTCCTTCCTTTCCTCCTCATATATGTACTGGGATTGCTGGCTTGCTTCAACCTGTTAAATCTACATGCTCAGAGTCTCTCTCTCAGTTCTGAGAAATCTGCTTCCCTTTATACAGATTCCTTAGGGTGTGGCCCAGTGTCTCCTAGAATTTGATTCAAGGAGATGTATAAGTCCTGTTCACATTGGTTCTGATTGTCTGAGTCAATCAAAAAGTTTATCTCATTAAACTAGCAGTGCTAAAGTGGGAGGACTTTCAACCTCACCCTTACACTGCCCCATCCCAATTTTAATATTTGCTATTCCCAGCAAATCTAACTGGTGTTTGTTTACAAAAGGTCAAATCCTGGAGAGCATTTTAGTGACTTGAGGATTATTTGCATTATGTGTTTTGGAGAAAAATTCTGTAATTAATATTCTTCTCTTTCCACAAGAGTCTAATTCCTACCATAACAGAAAAAAACTCTGTTTTCCAGTTCTGATCCCTAGATAGCTTACATTTAGACACACACACACACTCAACAATGTGGCCACAACATACCTTATACCTTTTCAGCTTTATTTTCCACTAACTTCAAAATGGCCTATTATAGCTGTATCCAGACTTTATGACAAAAGTGGATTTCTTCTCTAACATCCTATTGCGATACTTCCTGAGGGGCTGTGATTATTTCTGCTCCATCCATGAGTTCTGCACTGAGATACTTGGACTCATCTGAAGTACCAGGTAAGATATTTCCACTGAGGGAGTCAATCTCTCCCAAGCCACATCATGAAGAAATCATTTGTTTCTACTACTACTACTGTAGTAGCCAGGTCCCTGTCAGATAACAGCATCATCAGCACTGGACATCAAAGTCTACATCAACACATGCTAGAGACCATCTAGCACCTCTCTGATGAACTCTTACCCTTCTAGTAGTTCATCTGGGGAACTGATGGTTTACCTGCATCAAGACTCAGCAAAGCAACCTGTTTAGTGTCACTTTCTGTGAGACTAGGAGTAAAGGGAGTCCTGGAGGTCCTTTGGACAACATCACCTTTCCCAGACAAGACCAAGACTTTCTTCTTTGATTTCTTCTACTGGTGGGTCAGTGGTGGGGCACACAGCCCCTGACAGAGGTCTCTCTGCCTACCTGAGCACCACCAGTCCTGGAGCAGTCTTGGGGCACTATTCCCATTCCTCCACTTCCTCTCAATGAATGCTTTTGGATAGTGATTACTGTGAAGTCAACAAGAACTTTTTAAGTGCCTGCTACATGCCAAGCACTCTCCTAGGCACAGAGGACACGAGAGTAAAGAATAAAACAATCTCAGTCCCCAAGAGGTTAAAATACTCTACTACCCTTTATACAAATTTGGTTAATCACTGCCAGACCTATTACAAAACGAAGCAGGTTTAACACAGGGTTTATTTTTCTCTCTTCTGCTTTCTTTTCTTCTTTAATAAGATTATGGGGAGAAAAGGTTGTTAAAATGTACAGAAAGTAGAGTCGGACTGTTAGGAGATTTTGGGGGAGAAAAAAGCTCCTATTTTATATGTAGATTTCCTATTTTCCTTTGGGTTGCTAGCAGGATGTACAGTGCATCGATATATTATTTTTATTTGCTAACATCTGAAAAGAACATTACCATGGTACAAAGGCTTCAGGTTAATGAGATATTTTATGTTCTCTGAAGCTTTGGGAGAAGCAACAGGACCAAAAATCAAACCCAGATGTCCTGCGCAACTAAGATTTAAATGGGGCAAGAGCTCATAGGACTGGATGAAAGACTTTGTTTTATTTGGTGTGGGAAGGAAGAGAAAAAGTGCTATTTTGCAGGCATGTGTGATTTGTTATTACTTCTTTCCCATACCATTAAGGAACTACATATAATTCTTACAACTTAAAGTTGTAAGGAAACGAGAAATCCAAAGGATTTCAAATAATTTTAAACATATGTAATCATAATGTAAATAATTTAGGCATACTTTACAACAGATTGCTATTTATAAAACTGAAATGTATGCTTGGTGTTTTAACATTTCAATAATATATATCATTTAACTACTTGAAAGACAACCGCTATAGTAACTGAAAAACAGTAAGCGAAGAGAATCCAATGATGGAAGGGGCTATCTTGAACTGGCAAAAGAACAAACCCCTAATCATTAGCCACTAATTTTTATAAATCCTAAGTATATCCAAATAGTTATGAATCTAAGCATTAAGCAGGCCTACTATTTTAGAAGCACAATTCTCTATATTTTCAACTGCAAAATATAGTGCCTCCAATTTACCCAGCACATAATGTACTTGCATTTATATTGTAGAAATCTTTACTGCACTATGTCATCCGGTGGCTTTAACATTTTAAATTAAGATGACACACTGAAAAAAGGTACAAGATTACTGGTAAAGGACATGGCTGTTAAATGGAACTTAACTCTGAATAAGATATTCAAATCACGTACTGTGCAGGAAGTACAACTATATGGTTTGTTAAAGTTACATGTTTCTCATTTGCTCTAGGATTCGAAAATCTGGCTTATCACGTCTATTTTCTTTGTGAGACGAAAGCGCTTTAAAGGTTTCTTTCACCAAGATGCTTACTTTTCTTATCACAGTGGAAAGTACAATACTGAAGAAAGAATAGATTTTTTTCAACTATTACTCTTCAGCAGTATTTACATTTAGAATGCTAAAAGTCACGTCCTCTCATTGAGCATGTGTGGGTAGAAAAACAATTCATTTTATGTTAATAAATAATAGACTTACAACATGAGATTGCCTCCAGAACTGGATGGCGAGGGTTGTAAAAATATAAGGTTATTTTAGTACAGCCAAATGCAGGACACCACCTGAAACAGACTACACTCATGTATAACTTCAATTCACTTGAGCGCTGACAGAGTTCATGGGGAAAAGAATTCTGGTAACTTCATATAGCAGAACAACAGTTACGCCTTCCGTTGGTGTTTTGTTTCCCTTTTGATATACAGAACATTCTGGAAGTCATAGATTGTCAACAATGACAGTAACACCCTCTAATTGATCAAATTTTGATTTTATTTGTATTTTACATACATCTCTTAATTTTAATATACACAATCATATCAAATACAAAGAAAACAGTAGAAAGAAAAAATACTGAAGAGTAGAATTTTGATTAGAAGAGATCCTAGGAAGTACCTAAAAGTCAAGAATTTTCATTATTCTGAATGAACAACAAGTTCTCTCTCTTTTTTTTTAAGACCTTTAATCACCTAGCTTTCCATTTCCTACAATGGGAAGAAAACTAGGTCATCACAGCACAGAGGCCAGAGGTCAGGCCTCAGAGTCGGAAGGCTGGGTAAAGCCCACGACGCACCCTGGTGCTGTGACCCTGCACAAGCGTGTCACTTGAGCTCTGAGTGCTCTAGATGGCCCTTTAACTGTAGGGAAGATTTTTCTTGCTGTTGGTCAGTCATTTCCAACTGCTCATGACTCCAATCTGGTGTTTTCTTGGCAAACATAGTGAAGTGATTTGCCATTTTTTTCTCCAGCTTATTTTATAGGTGAGGAAACTGAGGTGAGTGAACAGGGTTAATTAACTTGCCCAGGGTCACACAGATATTAAGGGTCTGAAGCCAGATTTGAACTTAGGAAAATGAGTCTTCCTGACTTCAGGTCCAGCACTTCATCTATCTCACCATGTAGTTGCCTTTTATAGAGAGCATAGACTCGCATAGATAGAGGAAGTTTCCTAGGAGCTTCCTATACCAATGAAAGCATAAAATTATTCCCTAGCTCTACCCTATCTCTCAATTTAATAAACATTTATTAAGCACTTATTACATCAGGCATTTTTGCTAAGGACTAGGGATACCATAACAGCAAGGAGGTAGGGTAAAAACAGTTCCTGCTCTCAAAGGACTTTACATTCTAATGGGGGAGACAACATGGAAATAAGGAGGTCCATATAAGAGTAAGCAGAGTAGATAGAAGCCAATCTGAAAGGGGAAGGCATCAGCAGCTGGGATATCAGGCAACAGAGTAAGAAGGTGGAAGCAACAGGGCAGAACATTCCAAGCAAAGGGAGGGAGGCTGTAAAGAAGGGGACACTGGGTTCCAGGAATTGCAAGTGAGCCAGTGTATCAGGAATTGTAGAGAGTGTGGAATGAGACAAAGCCTGGAGAAGTCTGAAGGGGTCAGATTAGGGGGAGCTTTACATATTTCTAAACATTCTTGTTAGATTACCTGACTCAGAGTCAAGGGTGCCTTTCAGCAGAGGGACAATGTCCAAGTATTCTCTCGGCTCCTGAGTTTGGCATTTTTATATCAACATTTTTTCTATGCCCAAGACAGTTCATGGCATTCCCCTCTTCCACCATCACAATGGCCACTACAGTTTCCTCCTTTTCATTGCAAATATTTTATTAATTCCCAGCTTTTTACCTTCTACAAACATATAGTACTTACAACCTCTAATACCTATACAAAACAGTGCTATTTTTGTGAATCTACACACAACATATGAGTAAAATCCTGAAGAAAACCTAGGGCAGAAGACTATCCCAGTCAATCACAGCCATGAATTCTTCCAGGTTTTGCTTATCTTAAAGATGAGCATTATGGATTCATAATGACCTGCCATAGTCATTAGGTATTTAACATTTTATTATTCAGTCTCTTGGTAGGAATATTTTTGACAATACAATTAAACTATATTAATTCAAAGGTCAATATAAATTAATAAAAACAAATGAATTATAGAATATTTAAGAGAATGTTATTAAATTTTTATTGTTCCAAATACATATGTAATAATGCCAACTTAATATTAACCAGAAAGGTTCTACCAATCCCACTTCACTGACTACTCAATTCATTTGTAATTATTATACTAGTTATATGTAAGATAATCTTATGAAAGTGTTTGAAAATTGTTCACGCTCTTAAGGGGGGCAAATATTATTCCCCTACATGATCCAGTTTATACTGCTAATTTGCCTAAGAAACCTTTTCTCTCAGTAGTACAGAAGTAAAATATTACAAAAATTAAATTAGCAGAATCTGAATTAGCAAAGTTTCAGTGTCTATGAGAAAACACAACAAGGAACAAAGAGCCTGTCACATACACTGTAAAACAAACACAGATGATGACAAGAGGCCACTGAGTTTAGCACACTTCATTTGAGGAGATGAAATGTATCCAGACTTAAAGAACCACCCGCATTCCTGTCATGCAAAAACACCAGGCTACTCTGACTAAGGATTTAGGAAACATCTCTGCATCATTGCCCAATACTCAAAATAGTCACTTCACAAGTTCTTATTCAGTCATGTCTGACTCTTCATGACCCCATTGTGGGTTTTCTTGGCAGAGATACCAGAGTGGTTTGACGTTTCTTTCTCCAGCTCATTTTAAGGAAGAGGAATCCGAGGTAGAGTTAAGTGACTTGCCCAGGGTCACTCAGCTGGTAAGTATTTGAGGTCCAATTTGAACTCAGGACTTCCTGACTCCAGGCCAGGTGCTCTAACCGCTGTACCATCTAGTTTCCCTGTTCTACAGGTATTAGAAGGCTTATTTTACACATATTTATAAGAAAGCGGTTTCTAATTGTTGACTAAGTAGAGGAAATTAATTATTACAGACATTCCTCTGATATAAAGCTAAATAATTTGCAGTTCATCTCCTGAGCTAAGGGGGAACATTTTTAGGCTCAGGAGGCAGTGTTTAAAATGATTACATAGCTGGATTATAAAGGTCCTCTTCCAGCTAAGCCTGGAAGAAGCTCACCTGTGGGAAACCTTTGGGGTTTCCAAAAACAACAGCTGAGGACAAGGGGGCCTGTGGAAACCCTCACAAGAGTCATGCACCCCCAAAGTGTTAGTATACTTTTAAGCTTTAAAAGCTTAACTTCCAATTGGGAAAGTAAGAATTAAAAACTTAAAACTGTACTAAAACTTTTGGGACACCTTGTATTTTCCCTCACCTTAAGCTGTCACCATCAGGGAAACTATCACTGCAGAGTCAGGAAGGACTCTCTACGCATTTGGGAATAAGGGAGCCACTTTGCCCTTGCTTTAGGTGCTCTGAATGTTCCTTTTCTTAATGTAATTTCAGTTGCGACTAGTACAAAATATAAAATTTTTCTCCACTGAAAAAAAATTCTCAGTAAAATTCAGAAACAGAAGTTGAAAACGTTCCTTCCTCCATACAGATACAGATCAGATATTGTATCCATACAGATACAACAAAGGCATTCACATAAGTAAGCAGATTTGAATGTCAATAGGTGTTCACCCACAGAGAAAATAGAGTTTCCATATGTCAGGATCCTTTCCCATTTCATGGCCTATCCCCTAGCATGGACCAGGTTTTTCAATACCGGGGAGGGATTGTGGAGAGATTCTCCAGCAGCTCCATGTGCACAGCTGGCCACAGAGAGTGACAGGCTCCAACCCTGCTCATGGTGTAGCTTTCACCTTGGGTTGGGATTGGGAGCTCCCATTTTCTGCTTCTACAATGGCCACAGAGGAAGACTGTCTGCTACATTAGGATTCCACAAGGACTTTACAAACCTTTCAACCAAAATTTGTGTAGAAATGGGGTAAAATTTGGTAGAATTACTGTGAAGTTTAACATAAAGGAAAAATTTAGGGAGGTGTGAGGTTTAACATTTCTATTTAGGAGTTACAAGGCAAATGGGTTAATGAAGTCCACAAACATTTATCGAATGCTTCCCATGCTCCAGGCACTGGGTTAAGTGCTTACACTAAAGAAGGGGGAAGGGAGTTAGGGTTGGGGTCAGACAGGTTTGCTGTGGACACAAATGGAATTAGGGAAAAGACCATTTTTTGTCTGTACTCACTAGAACTGTGCAGGTCTGTGATTGTTTTCTGTCCTCTTAGCAATGTGAACAAAGAGAACAAACTTTACACTTAGATGGTATTTCCCCACAGTAGTAAAGACTATATAGTAATTGTTTCTCTTTTACCCAGGAACCCTGAGGGTCTTCTCTTCCCAGTTTGATTTTTTTTAATAAAAGGGCCATCCCTTGAGTAACTTAAAGAAGCCTAGTCATTGAATGGGTGTCTCACTCAAAGACAGAATGCTGTAAGACCTTAGCCTGAAAGGGCCAGGGTCTCCCACTGCATCCTGGGCCATCTCAAGTCGTCCTGATGAATATCAGGCCGCTGGACCCAGATGGCTCTCAGGAGGAGACAGCGAGACTCGTGACTTTGCACAGCCCTCCCTCCCTCAAATCCAGGTCAACTGCAAGTCATGCCATCCTCTTTGAGAACAAAGGATAAACACAACAAAAAGCACATAGTAGGTGTGAAGGGAACATTTTTAACTGACTAAGAAACATTTGGATCCAGAGACATGTGAAATGCCACAAAATGTCAGAGGGCTCAGTCCATAGAGTAGTCAATATTTCCTGCCTAGTTCCTGTGCCTGTGGAAGCTTGGTAAGCCTGCCTTCCTGCAAATGCAAGAGAGAGGCTCTACTACCCTTTCTCCCACTTCAGAGAACAAACAGATAGCCTTTGACCGTTTCCTGTCAGCTTACTGCATGAAAAAAGTTTTCTAGTTGGCTTCTGAGTCAGAACTAAGTTTACATACAAGGTGCAAGCCACTGATGTCTTACTCTTTTCCCCAGTTGGAAGAGCCATCAGAGGTCAAATAAATGTGTTGCAAAGTCTGTCACAGTTGCAACAGTCCTAAGGAACGATGAGTTTGACCCAACCTAGCTAAGCAAGGTAGTCCCTTGCCCACTGGTTATGACAAATGCACAAGTGAAGTTGGAAGAGGGAGAAAAGTATTCATGGGACAGAAAGTTCTACCTGAAGTGTAGCCATCACTTTAAACATGAATCCACTCTCTCCAGGGACTGAGTGTGATTCCTAGCGTAGGGAGGACAGGATTATTGTGCTTTTTGGTCCCTTTATAAAAGCTAATTGTTATTGGGCAGATAGATGCTAGGGTTACATTATATTGTGGAGGGAGAAGGGAATGAATGCATTGGACGGGGGCTTGGGAGCAATAGTTCTAGAGGTCATAACCCTTCAGGATTAACTGAGGAGGAAGTAAGAGCTGCCAGCTGGGAGAGTGAGCGTAGAGTCTGCTCTGTATCAATATATATCAAGAAGCTGGAGTGTTCATTGGAAGGCCAGCAAGCTAGCTGTACACCAACTGAGATAAAAATAGTTTTAGTTAATTATATAGTTATATTTGATCTAAAATCAAAACTATGAACTTAAATGTAAGTAACATAAAAATAAATGACAAAAATTAGGTTAATGATGATTTTCAACAATATTCACTATACTAACATTTTAATTGGCAATACTTAACTTTTACCCACATTTTCAGAACAGTGTGGTGGAAGGAAGAGTCACAAGACACATAATTGGAAGTCAAAAGCTTTGGCTATGTCATGAATGGTACAATCTCAGGGTAACCTTTTTGGGTCTCATAAGTTTCCTCATTTACAGAATCAGGGGAATGGGCTAGGCAATCTCTAAGGTCCTTGAAGCTCTAAATTCATTACAGATTTTCATGAGGAAAAATTATGTGATAAAAAAAAGCATAAGGTGCTTAGGAATCACAGTGAAAGTATCATTAAAAAGTACAGACATACTTTTTTTGATACTTCCTAAAATTTCAAAATTTTTTACAAAATAATGCAAATTTATATTTCATAGAGGCCTTACCTGGTTAGGTATTCTCAGTGGTGGTCTTGGACCTCCAGGGTACCGAGGTGACATGAAAGGCTATTAAAAAAAGAGAGCATATAACACTGCTGTGAAATTCAAAAATCTAAGGGTTATAGCTTTAAGATATTTATCATACTCTTTATATACTGCTACTTTTTATAAAATAAAACCTCTTCAGGAAATTAGTATCATGTCACCTAGGAGATATACTTTGAGACTTTTATTAAAGAATAAGTGAATTCTGATCATACCCTTAATATTGCATAGGAATTAAAATATGCATTATCATTAATGGCGAGGCACAGGGTGTATGTGCATGCGCGCGTGTGCTCAGGCTATTATGCATTACAAACAAGAAATTACAAAATGATACTCAGTATACAGGATGTCATGAAATATATGGTTAAAAAGGAAATGAAATGGTCCCATAGTGAGAGTAAGGCATAACTGATATATAGCCTGTGTTCCACCTGGTATCCTGGAGATGTTACAAAAACTCAAAGAAGGAAGAAGTACCTGCATAGTCAACATTTCATGGGAAAAAATACAATCCAGGGTTGTGCAGGAAGAGCAGACAGAAATGGGTGCTATCTGCATCACTGGCAAGAATACATCTGTCAATAACATCACAAAACCTTGGGAGTCACTAAATTTAATGATGACAGTAATAACATTAATTTAGGATAAATTCTCTGGTTTAGAGGGAAGACTTGAACTCAGCTCTCCTTGCCTTTCAAGTAATTCTTTATCCCATACACCACACTGCTTCTTCTCTGCCCTGGCTGTATGACTCTGGGCAAGTCATTTCTTAGTGCTCTGGGAAACCCTTTAAGAGTGTATGTGACCATATACATGGATATGCACTGACGGGAGTGTCCTCTTTTGGGAGGTCCTGATGCCAATCACAGCCTAGGTCCAGTTCCTCTCACTTTCTTATTTGGTTTAGCATTTTACCCTGATCACAGGATCATACATTTAGAGCTGACAGGCCCCTTACAAGTCATTGAGTCCCTCACCCTCATCTGACAAACCAGGAAACTAAGGCCCAGGGAGTGATTCACCTAAATATCACATGGGTGGTAAGTGGCAGAGATGGTACGATTTTATATAATTACTCAGGAAGCTGTCAAATTTTAATTTCACTTTTTATTATATAGGCATATGTGTATGTGTGTGTGTGTGTGTACACCCACAAATATTAGTTTTTTTTAAACTTTTGTTTCTATGACCAGACAGAATTATCAAATATTCTATCTTTATCCTCTATTATTAAGGGTCTAACCAGCAAAAGGAAATTTTAAATTAAATGAATAACTTGGTCCTCTGCTCAAGATTTTGAATTGTTTTTAGGCACTCATTTTATATGTGTAAGAATAATGTTTCTTAGTTTTCCACTCCAGTCCTTGTCTGATGTCTCAAGGTGGTGCACAGGCCTGGCTTTGGGAAGGTTGGGGCAATGGAGAGGTCTCTACCAAACTAGAAAGGCTTCATGGCACAAGCTGGTACCAAACCGTCAGAAGGGCAATCAAGCTAAATTCAGAGGAACTGCTTAGGCTGGCTGCAGGGGAATGACTTTTTTAGCCATAGAAACTAGTAAATAAATCATCTAGTAAAGTTGTAGAACACTCACACCTACAAAATTACTGATCCTTGAAGTACTTAAGAACGAGGGAGTTACCCATAACAACAAGAAGTTCCCAAAGTGGGAGAGTGCCACAGACAAATGGGAGCCATACTTCCCAGGTGGCCTAATTACTCTGTTCCCTGGAAGAGGTCGCCAACCCGATGGAACACCTCAGCCCTTTCTCAACCACCACCACCTTTTGATGGGGTGCTTGGGTTCATGTGCTTGGGCCCCAATTCTAAAATCACATTTCTTCCTAGCCTCACAATACCATCCCAGGCAGTTTCCCACCAGCCCAAGGACATAGCCTAGCCCCAGCTGTTCTCTCCTTCCCTGATATAGCAACCAGCTGCACTTATAAAACTTATTAGTCTGAACCAGCTATGTACTGACTGAACTGGCTGTGCACTGGGTCATAATGACATTTACTACTCACTGAACAATCATATGTCTCCTAGACTTAGATATACATATACTTCCTTACATTTATCTTGCATAACAAGACATTGATGGGAGCAACCTGGTATTTCTGAGCGAGCCCTGGCTGCCAGCTGACTTAGTGTTGTTTCAGGCCTAAAATCACACCTCCAGGTAGCCCCTCCCTTGGGCTATTTCCTGATAAATTTTATGTAAAATACCTGTGCAGTCGATACCTAACATGCATGTTCCTTTAAGAACTGACCACTCCTTAACCACTCCTTAATCCCACCCCAAAACACCTAATTAGCATATTTGGCACAAGCTTTACTGTGGAATATCCAAATAAACTTTACATGAACCCCTCTAAGGTTGCAGGTTCCCTAAGCACTCTTGCCTGCCGGAAAGCTTCATAAATCTTTACCTTGACTTCAACAATGCTGGAGTTCATGAATTCTCCAGGCGACCTGCTCCTGGTACCCTGGTCTTTGTGGGGGTCCCACACCCCACTTCCAGCCCTCATCACTTTCACTGTTCTTTTCCCACATAGAAATTTCACAATAACTAGCTTTCAATCAATTGTTAATTGGAAGAGAACATTTTATTCTCTCGAACCACTAGGTTGTATGTTAGTTTTAGCATCTATCCTATTCAAATCATGAAAAAATTCTGTCCCCAAATTCATTTCCCCAAAGTCAATTTGCAATTTTTATAAAGTTCCTTAGTTAACATTCCCTAACTTTCACATTCATGTGTTCAGTGCAAGAAAAGTAATCATTTATGAAAATTCATTCTTAAATATCTTGTCCTAAAAGTCAGTTCTTTTTTCCTCTGCTCATTTACTTCACTGCAGTATAGCAAGATATGGGTCAGAAAAAGTTCATCTTTTTACTTTTCTTATTTGCAAAAATGTCTTAGCTTCTTGCAATATTTTGAAACTATTAAGAATCAAATATTTTATTTTATTCAATGTTTATGTAAAGTTGTATAACATCTCTCAAAAAGTGTTATTTCAAGGAATTTTATCTGCTCAGAGTATAATTGAAAAAGCAGTTTGGGAACATGGAAAAATAAAAATGGATAACTAAACAGTATGTTATTTAAAGAATTTTACTGTGAAATACAAAAAATTCATGGAAATTATGTTAAATGTATTACTCAAAGTCAAATGTTGAAAAGTTTAGGAGGATCTTAGAACAAAATAAAATTTAAAAAACCTTCTTCTTCAATGTTCCTATTCATAACTGAAAGATGATCCAGTATTAATTGAATGAAACATTTAAAATGAGAAACTTTTCATCTTAAATATGGCATTGTGGAGTAATGTATTTTAACAGTATTTACTGTATCCCTCCCTACCGGACCACGAGGTCCCATCGCAGGCTTGCTGGGCTTGGGAGATAGGAACCTTGCACGTGGTGAGGGTTGTGATCCAACCATCCCTAAGGAGTACTAAAATCAGGGAAAGGGTTCGAAAGAATTCTTCATCTCTCTTTTTTTATGTCCTGTTTATTCTTGCCTTCAGAAACTGTCCTTGTGTATTACATAGGGGAAAATTTGGCAAACTACTTATATATTTGGATTAAATGTGCATGTGCACATATGTGCATGTGAAATAAAGTAGAAAACAGTCATCCAGGTCAAGTCACAACTACTTTCAAACTAGAGTGAAAATTTTAAGAATGTTTTATAGTAACTTAGAACACAATACCTGTTGAGTCGTTAATTGTACTGAAATAATCCAGTTCAATTATCCATTTCTGAGGGGTAAATGGTGATACTGGGGTACCTGGGTCGTGTCCTGCCCAAGATACATAGGTCTATGTGACCCTGGACCAGTTGCTTAATATCTGTGTGTCTGAGCCAATTACCTAAAGCAACTTGCCTAACCTTTGCAGATTGGCTTTGGGTCTTGGGAGAGGGAGTTTCCCTTACTCCCTTACACTGAAGGAATCACAGGTTCCAGTGTCCCACTTCCCCGCTTACACCACACTTTGCTTGCATAGACAGAGCATTAATGTCTAAAGTGAAAGGTAGCTTACTTATAGTAAAAGCTACAAAGGATATATTGATATTTGCTTTCAGATACAATTCAAGGTACAAAAATAAATATGAAATCCTATACTGTGAAAGTCTTTATTTAAATTACAAAGTCATCTAAACTGTATACTCGTAACAGAAATAGTTATCAATTGATGTTTTATCAATGTAACATCTACATCATTACTCTGGAAAGAAATCCTTTCTTGGTTGGGCATCCTTGCCTATGGGATTTTTATTTACTTTTGTTTCACCTCTAATTACAGAAGTGTTTTTAAAAAGTTTTCATTTTTTTTTTAAATCAAGGTCTTTGCTTGAAATAGTGGTGGTGTTAATGTTGGTGGTGAATCAGTGACTAAAAATAAGTGTTGGCCTCCCCCAAAATTCTCAATGCTTTGATAAAATGTTGGATGGAGAGCCAGGGTAGGTATGTTTTAGGTCCAATTCTACCACTGACTCCATTACTTTAAGAAACCAACAATCTCTCTGGGCCTTTGTCCTTTATTTGTAATATGAGGCTTTTGGACTGGGCCATCACTAAGGTCCCTTACAACTTTGAAAATCCTTTAATTCTCCATTAGTTAATGCTATAGTCCTTAGTATTACCATTCACTATAAAGAACATACAGAAGATGCTTGATAAATATGCTAATTGTATGTATTTTTTCTCCTTATATGGCTTCAAAGAGAACTGATTTTTAGCTAAATAACCTAGGCAGGGTCTCTTGTTCACTGTGAGCCTAAATAAATGTCAAAAAAGTTTGGAAAAGTATAAACAACTGATGCTTGAGCTTAGGGACTATGAACAATGAGCAGTATGGCTTTATTGCTCTTTGAAGCTTCCATGCATATAGATGGTAAGTTAGAGAATTGCCACAGCCATCTTGTTTGTACAGGGTTAGCCTTGAGAACAATTAGAAGAGGCTTGAGTGGTGGGATATGAGGAATATTCACATAAATTTCCACCATTAGACATTTTTTGCTTTTTTGAGATAGAAGTAACTTATAAAGTATACCTTCTTGTCTATGCCAGTATCTAAGTAATAAATACATTAAAGAAGGCATAATACTTGGTAATTTTTAAGCTATTTGGGAGCTTATACTCCTCATATGTGCTACCTCTTTTAGTGAATGTGAAAGAAGAAAAACCTCCAACTAATAAGGAGAAAATGTTCTAGGTTTTATTATTTAAATTATTATTAAATTTTTTATTTTAAATATTAATTTATTTTATTAATTAATTTTTAAAAATTATTATTAAAACTACAAATATAAGAAAAAATAGAATTTTCAATCAAAAACAAGTATAAAATGTAATTTCTTCTCCAGAATTTCTAACAATCCTCTATACCATGGCACAAGTCTGAAATTTGTTTTAGGGTAGAACTTCATCCTATAGTAGTCCTAGTAATGTAGTAATAATAATGCATTTTGTTATGCATTAAAATTTTGTTTCATTGCTTAATTAATGTTATCGCCTTTCTGCAACTTTAACATGATGTTAAGTTTACTTCTATTTATAAATGGCTCTAGTATTTGCTATGTAAGATTTTTCCTAGAGGAAATATTCTCAAAGTACCCACCCCAGAGCCAAAAAGCAAAGACATATAGCCAATTAAGAAATTAGCATGTGGCAAATAAAAAAAGTTGCAGTAAGAAAAGCCTATGTGTGTGTGTTCATCCTTCACTGCTGAAGAAAACCATGCCATCAGTGAAATGATGACATGACTTACACTTGAGTTTTTTTTTTTTTTTGAGTGAGGGAAGACTGTGCAGGTCACCAGCCTCACTTCTCCTCCAGAGTCATCTGCATCCAGTGACCAGATATTCATTAGGATGACTGGAGATGACCCAGGATTAGGCAATTGGGGTTAAGTGACTTGCCCAAGGTCACACAGCTAGTGAGTGTCAAGTGTCTGAGGTGAGATTTGAACTGAGGTCCTCCTGACCCCTGCCCTGGTGCTCTATCCACTGTACCACCTAGCTGCCCCAAGTGAAGCCTATATCATTTTACAGATGGTATTAATTTAGTTATCACTAGATCTTATATCATAAGCAATACTTCTTAGTGCCCCTAGGTGACTCTCTAAATCTAAGTGGCAGGGAAGTAACTGACTTGTATTGGTAGAAGAAGCTTCTTCACTGAAATCTCCTTGTATTGATGAAATCCACAGGCCAGTCCCTACTCTATCCCCTCTTGTAAACAACATATTGTTGGGTTTTGCTTCCTAATCCGTTCTGCTACCTTTCTCAATTTAACGGGTGCATTACATTTCATGTACATCCATACGTGCTTGTTTTTCCTTCAAACAAATTCTGTTCTCATATTTCTTCTCCCTGATACCCATCTATCCCTGGTTTTTGGAAAACTCTTGTTCCCATTATTTCCCCATTCCCTTTCCTCCCAAACTAGACTCATATTGGTAGAAACTGTACTTTTCTCTCTTTCTGTTGCGGTCTACTTTTAGTCTACCTTCCCCAGCCCTATTCTTTATGTTTAAATAATCTAAATAATGTGGCATCTGAATTCCAAGAAAAAGTTGCTATTTCCTCTTCATTCCTTTTCTAGGGGTACTACATAACCTTTCCTTTAGTTTGTTTATTGGGCCTTCCAAACTTTTTCTTTTTTCCTTTTTAAAAATTCTAGCTGTCGCTGGTACGCAATTATTCTGGAGTTTTGTATGAGGCTTCCATGATACCATGATGTCTTCACTATATTCAAAGGTTTTTGTTTGTTTTGCCTAATCATTTCCTCAGTCAAAGTTGGAAAGCCAATAGTGTCCTTTTTGCTGTACGTATTTTCCTTCGGAGATTATATTAGGGACATTAATTTTTCCCCCTTTTTGACTTTTTTTTCCATTTCCTTTGGAATGCAATTTAAATATGCATCTTAATGTTTTTGGAGTAGTCAAGAAAATATCTGGGTTCTTTTGAAACCTTTCACTCCATTACCTTGCCTGAAGCTACCCCATTCACTTAGGTTCTACTTGTGGAAATTGTGAGGGTGATCTCTTCTGAATGGTCCCAAAGTTTAGTGGAGAGACTCAGTAATGCCATGGAACCCAGTGCAGTTATCATATTGTCATCGGAAAATAGCAACATCTGAAAGACCTTCCCATCGAGAGGGAATCCTTTTCACATAATACTTTTTTTAATTAAAGGATGTTTTTAGCACTGATATATTTTGTTGAAGGATTTTATACATATATATACATATAAAATCACATTTTTACTATTTATATAATTAAATATACTATTGCTTTTCTAACAGAGAACCATATTTGCATGGCACAAATCCAAATGTATCATATATATTTCTTATTATATCTTTTATAATTTGTGCATTAAGGAAGTAAGACTATACCTATGTTCATTGCAAATGAGCAAAGGAATTGGATCATTAAGTCTCCCAAGTAATGCTTTCCTGAATATGCATTTTCAATACCAGTCCACCACTCCGGAGTGAACAGAATATTCTTATCAAATGGCAAACATGAGTGCATTGAAAGTAATACTTAATCTCATGTCTTTCCTTAGAAAGTCATATGCATAGAACATGTACTACTAAGAAAGAGTGTAAAACAATCCATGTGCAAAATACGTTTGACAATTTAAGATCAATAAGAGCACTCCGTTTGAGACAGAATTATCATTTGTTTTGCATGTTTAGCCTAAGATGTATAAAATAACACCAAGTGGAAGAAGTAAAAGGTACACAGTGTCACAAGTAAATCCAGGAAGATAAATGGATGGGGAGACAGAGATAACGCTTAGGCTAGGGGGCAAGGTCTTTATTTCTCCTTACAGCCTAGTCGGGGTCCTGGTCTTTTATGTGAAGAAACACCCAGTCAAAAGCTACAGGGACTTTGGACTCATTCCTGAGCCCTTCATTTTATAGATGTGATAACAGCTGGAGAAAGGTCACACAGCAACTCTGTGGCGGGCCCTAGCTTTTCACCCATGTATCTTAGTGCCCAGATCTGTGCCATTCTGCCCCATGCTGCTTTTTCTCAGTGCAACAGAATGCAGGTAACGGGAAGTGATCCAAGGACCTGCTGAAGGGGTTTCTTGGGGGAGGAGCAGAGGGGGAAGCAGATCTAACTGTGATGGCTAAGATATTAAAGAAGCAAAGGAAAATTCCCCTTTCCTTTTTGGCTTTTCTCTAAAGATTAGAAATTATTACCAATCCCTAGAATACTTTCACAGAAAAGATGAGGCTCAGAAGTGCTCCCTTGAAGCTTATTATTTACTGAGGGCCACCAGCTTGGTCCAGACAGATCTTTATGGTGTTTAATAACCTTTTCCCTCACACATTTCATGTGTTTTTTGTTTTTGCATCTCTCTAATGAACTTATATAATACTGTTATCTATATATCTTATTTCTATACTAAACTGGGATCTTTGCCATTGTGCTTTTTGAATACCATAGGTACTTAACAATGTTTATTGAATGAATGAATGAATCAAAGACTGGGAGTCTTTCAAACAAACAAACAAACTTAAGACTCTTACAAATGTAACTGAAATCTCAGGGTTGAACCATTCAAGGTCAAAGGGTTAACCAGGAACGGGTTTTTGAGATCAGGTGTAGGGAATGAGCCTGTATCCCTTGGTAATGGAGAGGCTGAGTAAGGCTGTGGGGTCCTCATGCTTGGGAGTCTTGAGCGTCATCTGGCCAAGTCCACTGGTTATTCCCACTAAGTTTGAAATGAAAATGGTAAGCATCTGGGAGCAGGGGATTATTGTGATACCTAAGCAGAAGCTTCTGTGCCAATTAGTTATGGGAGCCACAGTGAATGGCCACTGTCCTGGAAGGAAGGAAGGAAGGAAGGGTAAGAAGGATGTACACTTTCTAAAGGCCATAAGCACATTTTCTCATTTTCTCAAAACTGCAGTTCTAAGTGTGTATATGGGGAGCAGACAATGGATGGCAGACCATTCTCATGGTTAGGGACATTCTCACATGGCAATGCCAACTATAAATCATAGGATTTAGAGCAGGAAAATATATTAAAGAGTTCCTAGTACAACATCCTTTTTTAATAGATAAGAAATGCAAGAAAAATTTAAAAGGTTTCTATAAGGTCACTAAAAGATGACCTGGCAAATAGCTTTCCCTTTGACTCAAACTGTCCAAAAATGGTGCATTCCCAGTGCCTCAAGCTGAAAATTTATTCATTCTTCCAACATTTGTTAACAGCTTTCCATATGTTATACTATGCTAGGGGTTTCAAAGATATAGGGGACAAAGACTCTGCTCTGTAGGAGCTTATAATATAACAAGAGGAAAGACATATACATAAATAACTATAATGCAAGGGAGATGGAAATAGTGTAAAGGAGAGAGACGCAGGGCAGACTCAGTTCATTGCCCTGCTATTCGAGGTCTGATCCTGGAACAAAATGAGGTTCTCTGGGGTCATTCAGTATGAAACCAAAGGAAGTTTACTTAGCCAAAGCATAGAAAAGATAAGCAACAAGGATGTTCCAGGACTTAGCTCTGGTATACTTGGCCCCTTTCATTTCCACATGGAAACGTCTCTGATCAGCAGGTCATGGTATGGTGACTTATTTGGTTTTGGGACATCCACCAAGTCTGAAGGGTCCTGACTCCATGTTGGTGGACCGTTTCATGCTCTCAGGTGACCAAGAAGTCATGCTAATATTGCCAGAGTCTACCATCTGGGACAATCAAATCCTGGGGAAAGAAGTATGAAACTAGCCTACTTCATGTTGCTGGGGAAGAGGGAGTCCTAGGAGATACTGATGTTATCACAGAAAGGTTGCGATAATCTGCTGTGAGTAATTGGTGATGGCTGTGGTGGGAAGAGGTCACTTTTAATTGGGCTGAGTGAGGAGGGCTTTGTGGAAGAGGCAAACTTTCACAGAATAGATGGATTGGGTGTGAATTAAAGAAGTCCATTCCAGGTGAGCAAAGGATTTAAAGATGGAAGATAAGGTATAGTCTAATTTGGTTTTTAGCATTTAATGAAAAAGTACAGTTAAAAATTCATTGTTTATTAATAATTTTTCTAAACTGTAAGTTTTTTTATAAATAAAAATGCATTATTTGTTTTAGAAAAATTGGAAAAGTCTGCTTTCAGATACCAATAGATTTTCCATATTAATATATTTATATTTTTACATGACAATTTACAAAGTAATCCAAATTCATATATGTCAAAAATGGAATGGATAATATAAAATAAGTGGTACGAATACTTAGAATCCTTCTTAAAATTCTTCTTTCCTTTCCCTCTTATTTTTTCAGCTTCGTGATGACCACAGAATAAGGTGACAATATTAAGTGTTTTAACAGGTTTTCTTGGGAGGTTATAAAATGAAGTAGGAAAAGTTCTTGTTCTACTGACATTTGTAGGCAAGAGTAAAAGGAAAAGGTATTGATATTATTGAAAGAATTAAAATATTTGTAATAGCTGCTCACACTTCACTTGCTCAACTCACACCATCAGTGGTAGACCAAAGGAGTGATTGTCATTCTTTCAAGGGTTCTAGGAGTAATCTCATGAATGAGTATCCTCTTAAATGCTAGCTCATGTGACTACCAGTGTACTTCCCCCTTACATGACCAGGAGACTTAACTCTTTAGCAAAGGCATTTACTCAAATGCAATAGTAAGAAGAAAACCTTTTGTCCAAAACCAGAGGCACACTCTCCAACAAACACACCCATAGATCAAGAGAGGGAAAGAGTAGGCTCAAACTTAAAGTACAATAGTAGTGAGAGTCACAGTTAAGGAACATATGTGGCCAAGGCATATGAATGGTAATACATTAACATGAGTCTCGAAGAACAGGCAGGAATACAGAGATTACTACTGGCATTGATGGAAGGAACTCTAAAATCAATGACATCACAGAACAGTTTGAGCCTTTGATTATGCATCTGCATTATATTCTTGGACACCATATGTTGTAAAATAAAGAGTTTTTATGGAGTTGTTTTCTCTAAAATTATTTCTCATTTACTGCATATCAAATATCTAGCTCCTAATTCAATTAAGCTTCAATTAATTATTTATTTAATATTTATGTTATAAGCATATATTATATAAATATTTAAATATTAACATCATTTAAATAATTAGATAATTGAAGATAAGTAATTTATTAAATTAATTTAATTAATTTAAATTAAGGAAGAATTTAGTTCTTATTTAAATTTCATTATGGATAAACATGTACTCTTAATATGAGAAACATACAAATTATACACATTTCTTCAAAAGAGCTTACACTCTACACTCTTACAATCATTAAGATACTCCTAGTTCTGAAGTAAATTTTAGTATAATAATTTTTTAAATTTAAATCAATTAAAAGGGGGAGAGAGTACAGAAAAAGCTATATTTATATAGCTTGGACTGGAAAGTCACTTCAATAGTCAAGTATTTTGTAGAGGATATTAATGAATCATATAAAAGGCAGTTTAGATAGCATCTAATATCCTTTCCAATGCTAATGTGCTGTGAATCCATGAGAAACACACAAGGATATTGGTCACCTACAACTTAGTGAATATGTGCATAATTGCTCTGGTTTATCCATTTTCCTGTTATTTGATGTATTTTAAAGTTCACTTACCAATGAAAGGTCTCTGGATACATACACAAATGCAAAAATCAAATACAATCATATTATAGTGAAGGAGGGTTTAAATAATGGTACTTTCATCTTTGTAAAGGGTTCAGAACCAACTAATGATTCTCCTTAGGTCCCCCCAAATGGTGCTAGATTTGGTATTCTTTAACATTCTGGGAAAAGTTAAGAATTCCTATGTGGAAATTTGGCAAAGAATTCCCTATTTTGAAATATATATGTCTAAGTTCTCTAAAGATGAAGTTATAAGTTATAAGACCCAAAGATCCATTCTGCCATAAATAGTGAAAGTAAACCTGTTTTAAACACATCATTGGAAAATCAAAAGGGAATCATTTTCTCATAACAATAAGCTGGTCATACCCAGATAATGAAATGGTCAACTTCTTGAGAAATAACTTAAAACTGTGAGGTTAACAATTTAGAAATTTCTCCAAGTTTTATTTCAACTACTTTCAATTTGTCCTCCAACTTCATTTCCATAATGTATGTGAATTAAAAAAGTTATTAAAAGGTTACTGAATCAATTTTTTAAAAAGTATGTCAAATATTTCATTTTTCCCCATGACTATGCTTAAGGGGTAGAAGATACAGAGATCCATTTTAGAGATTGGTACTACTGATATCCTAAATATTATCATGACATATAAAACTCTTTTACTCTTCAGATGGTATGCTAGTGGTATGATATACATAAGATGCTTCCAATTTAACATGATTCAATGGACTAAAACAAATGCAAATAGTCAAAACTGAAATAAATGTAATACATATACTCATTAAACATAATGGGGTACAAGAATGGATTATAAAGACCTAATAATTTTACTTACAAGAAACAGTTTAAAACAAAGGTTCACACAGGTTTAGAGTGGTTATGGTAGAATTTATCAAACCTCAGCAGAATCAAAAAAGTCTGCACAGGTAATTTTTAATCAGATAAGACAAGAGTAAAAATAGAGACAGTTAAGAGAGACAAGGAGAGAAATGGTATCATGTATAAAGGCATCACAGATAACTAAATTGTATAAGCATTAAAAATACTTACACCAAATCGCAGAGCCTCTAGGTACTTAAAGGAAAAGCTAGCTAAATCATAGTAGGATCTAAACTGGTTAATAATTGTTAGAGACTTCAGCACACTTCTTTTCGACTCAGACAAATCTAGTAGAACAACTTAGAGGAAATAAGTCGCATTCACAACGGAATATTAGTAAAACTAGATATTATTAACCATTTGTAATTACTGAATGGGAATAGAAAGATATACTTTTTAAAAAAGCATTGTATGGTACCTGTACAGAAACTGTCCATATTCTAGAATGAAAAAAAAATATAAGTAATGGGAAAAATATGAAGTATTCCAATATATATGTAGAACAAAGTATGTAACTCTAAATAACGAATGGATTAATCATGAAAAGGAAATAATAATAAAGAGACAGTCTGGTAAATTGGATTTGAATTCCAGCATTGTCACTAATTACCTATGTGAGCAATTAACAAGTCAATTAACATAAAGGCCTCAGCTTTCTCATTTATAAAATGAGGGGTTTGGACTCAATGACCCCTAAGATCTCTTTTGGTTCCACACGTATGATCCTATGAAATGGTATATCAACATTTGCAGAATGCGGGTAAAGCAAACCATAAGGAGAAATTTTTCTTTCTCTGAACTCATATTATCAAAATATTAATATTATCCAAAGAACAAAAGGAAACCTCAATGAAACTGAAATCAACAAATTAAAAACTTCTAAACAAATACCAAAATTAAAAAAAAAAACCTCTAAACAGAAAGAAACAAAATTGAAAATAAAGTACTATTGAGATGTTAAAGTTTGGGAACAATGTTGTTTTTTAAACATAAAAAGCATTATCTCATTTGATGAAAAAAGGAGAGGAAAACAACGATTTGCCAAAATCAAAAATCAGAAAGAGGAATTTACAAGTAAAACATCAAAAAGTACTAAAAGTTATTATACGCTTTGAAATACCAACAAAATGAATAAGTTAAATGAAAAATTATGAATAATATATAAAAATACAAGGTGTCCTCAAAAGTCTTAGTGTAATTTTAAGCTTATGAACTCAATAAAATATCCCAGAAGAATAATATAGAAAATGAAAAACTAAGTAACACAATCTCAAGGAAAGAAACTGAGCACATTATAAGTGAGTTTTTAAAGGAAAAAAGCAATAACCTTAGATGAGATTTTTTTTTCAAGTGAATTCTATGAAACATTTAGAGAAAAATTAATCCTTATAATAATAAACTATATGCAAAAATGGAGACAGAAAACGCCTTATTAAATAAACCCTTTTCCATAAGATAAATAGGCCAATTACATTAGAAAAAAAGAAAAAGATAAAACTGAGAAATAGAAAATGAAAGACTATCACTAATTAGTATTGATGTAAAAACACTGAATGAAATAATAGGAAAGAGGCTATACAATTATATAAAGAAACTACTCATTATGATCAAGTTGGATTTATAACAGAAATGCAAAGATTAGGAAAAACTTCAAACCCAATAAACCATATTAGTAACAAAAAAAATCACACATCTATATTAACTGATAAAGAAAAATAGCCTTCCACAAAATACAGTTCTGATTGATGCAAAAAATTCTAAAAAGCAAAGGAATAAGTGGATCTTTCTTCATCTATTTAAAGGCAAAAGCTAGTATTATCTGCAATGGAGAAAATGTAGAAGATGAGAAAATGTAGAAATTTCTCAATAAAATCAGGAATAAAGCAAAGATGTCCATTATCTCCACTCTTACTTGATACAGCACTAAAATTGAAGGCAATTTACTAGCAATAAGAGAAGAAAAAGAAACTGAGGGAATAAGATAGTTAAAAATAATCTGTGTTTGCATATGATATGACCTTTAAATTGTCAGGTTCAATGAAAAATCAATGGAAATAACTGAATTTCAACAAAGTGATACATGGTCAACCATTAGAAATCATCAGTCTTTTGATATCTTACTAATAAAATCAAGGAAGATCTAGGAAGATAAATTTCATCCAAAACAACAACAAAATGCATAAATCCTTGGGTTCTGACCAAAGACGCAAGTGTAATTTAGATATTACATATAATAACTACAAAATATTCTACCAAAATAAAATTACCTAATATTTATAGAGACATCCATTTTCATCCATATTTTCCTAGGACAATATAATTTTTCTACTACATAAGTCAATTTACAAGTCCAAAATAAATGCCAGGTAGATAGAGAAAAGAGACACTAAAAATCAAGGCAGCAATAAAGGCAGCACCTAGAAGGCAGCACGGTGTAGAAATTCATCTGGAAGAAAGTGATGACTCTATGAGGCAAAAGTGAGGAGACTGTACATTTTATGGATGGCCAATGTCCAGGGTAAAGTTAGGGAGGCAGGAGATAGAGCCCCAGGTGTGAAGAAGGGACAGAAGGCCTCCAGCATGAGGAGAAGAGTAATGTATGAAGAGATTGGAACCAGTGATTTAAAAGCCAAACAGAATAGCTTGTTTGATCTTAGAGGCAACAGGGTGCAAATGGAGCTTGCCAAACAGGTGAGTAACATGTTATATCTGCAAGTGAGGTAAACCGCCTTGGCAGTTATGTGGAGAATGGACTGTAGTGAAGCAGGGAGACCCTTTAGAATAATGTTGCAATAGTTCAGGTGATAGCTGATAAAGGCCTGGATTAAGATGGCAGTGGCTGTGTGAACAGAGAAAATGGAAAGGCTGCAAAAGATTTTATGGAAAAAGACAATTGGCAAGACATGCCAACTGACTGGATTAGGTAAGATATCTAACTGGTCAATTCAATCATGACAACTAAACCTAATCACTTACACCAATGGGGAATTTTAAGGCTGAATAATGTAGCTCAGCTTTATCGATACAATTTCATTATATCCCTCATATAGGATCTACATATAGATCTTATTGTCTGCATATAAATACATTTTCATTCTATACATACATAAAGCATACAATTCAATTCAATAAACACTTACTAAATGCCAGGTACTGTGCTATCAGGGAAGCCAAAATAAAATACAATATAATAAAAAAAAGGCAGTACCTGCATTCAAGAGGCTTCCAATCTAATGGGGAATAAAATGTAAAAGTGACGTTGACAAGAGGGGAGGGTCCAAGGGGCGCCCACATGGAGGCACATCCCGTGGGACAGAAGCCAGGCAGAGCCGCTGATGGAGAAACGGAGAGCTCCTTCACAAGTGCTGGGCCCTCTATACAGGAAAGCTTTGGGAGCAGTCTATTGCTGTATTCTTCAGTCCTTGAATCAGGGGGGAGAGACAACTGAAGAAACTGAGAAAGAGTCGTTCTGCAAGGTGATAAAATTTCAGGTGATCAGCTTATTTTGGGAGAGGCATGATGTTCTGTGGGGTAGAACCAAAGCAGAACTTCTGATGTATGTGTGTGTGTGTGTGTGTGTGTGTGTATGTATGTATGTATGTATTAAACACACACACACTTTAACTTCTAGTATTTATCTCTATTTTTCTTGTGTCAAGATGGGTTTAGGTGGGAGCTTACACTCTTTTTGAACTTCATCATTGTAAAATTAAGGTACAGTTCACAAATTAAACCACTGGCCTACAGCACTAGAAGTCATCTTGGTATCCAAAAGAAGAAACAAAAGACATTTGAACTAGAAGAGATTTTAGAAATAATCTAATCCTATCTCCTCTTTGAAGAAAAAATTGATTCTATAACATTTATGAGAGACAGCCTCTGTTTGAATGATTCCACTGATGGGAAACCCAACTAGGTGGTGCAGTGGATAGAACTCTGGGCTTGGAATCAGGGAAGACCTGAGTTCACATCCAACCTCCGACACCAGTTGTATGATCCTGGGCTTAACTCATTTTTCCTCAGTTTCCTCATCTGTAAAATGAACTGGATAATGAAGTGGTAAACCACTCTAGTATCTTTGTCAAGAAAACCCCAAATGGGGACATGGAGAGTCAGGCATGAAATGAATGAACACCCACAATTGATGGGGAACTCATAACTTCATAAGGGGGCTCATTCTATGGATGTAAAACTCTAAAAGTTGGAATGTTCTTCTTTATGTTGAACTTAAATCTGCTTCTTTCCTAATTTGTTTTTGTTCTAAATCTGTCCCATGAAATCACATAGAACAAGTTAAATCTCTCCTTCCACAAAAGCCCCTCAAATATTTGAAGACTGTTATCCTGCCCTGCTTGCGATTTCTGTCCTTATGTGTAAAGGTCCCCAGTTTTTTAAACCAGTTTTCATCAGTTAGGTTTCAAAATCTTCCTTACAATCATTTCTCACCCTCCCATAAGTTCTATCCAGTTTTTCATTTTTTCTTTTTAAAATTGGGGGGCTCTGGTAACCAACAAGGATAGAGTAAATCTATAATTATTAAGAAATTTATGAATAATAAAATAAATATTTTAAAGTGGATGTAACATTAATAAATGAAGAAATCATAAAGTATTTATCTAATGCTTTCAAGTTTAGGGAGCATTTTCCTAACAACTATATTATGAGGTAAGTAATTATTATCATTGTGTATTAAATGTATCACATATTTAAAAAGAAAAACAAGCTGTATGCAGTAACACGGAGTTTCATTACAATCCTCTCCTCTCTGATATTATGTATACGAAAGTGCTCATTTTAGTTGTTGCTTGTTACGTTTAGAATAGGAAAAATAAAATAAGATGTGTAAATGTAAGTATTGTTCTTCCATTTTACCCAACTGGAAATGAAGTTTAGATAAACTCTCTGTTGATTATCTACAATTTCTCCCATCTATATCTTGCTGTCTGTATCTTGGACACTGTTGCTTGCACTCTTGTCTCCCTCTTTGAGCCATGAACCTCTTCACAGTAGGGATTGTGTTTTGCCTCTCTTTGCATCCCTAGTACTCTGCACCATACCTCCTCACAGGAAGACAAAGTAGGAGGATAATAATCCCAGGTAAGAGGTGATCAGGGCCTGAACAAGGGTGACCATTAAGGTCCTTTGGGATCCTAAGTCTGCCCTGTATAATTCACCAATGAAGTACATCACTTCAAGGTTAATCAATGTCCTTCACAACTTGGTCCCAATCTCCCATTCCAGTCTTATTCCACATCATCATTATTCAGTTGAGTCATGTATGACTCTTTGTAACCCCATCTGAGGTTTTCTTGGCAAAGGTGCTACAGTGGTTTGCCATTTCCTCCTCCAATTCATTTGACAGATGAGGAAAGTAAAGCAAACAGGGTGAAATGACTTGCCCAGGGTCACACAGCCAGTAAGTGTCAGAGACTGGATTTGAATTCATGAAGGTGAGTCTTCAAGCATCAGATCTAGCACTCCATCCACTGTACCATCTAAATGCCTTTATTACATATTACTACCTATTCAATAAACTCTAGTGGCTTTCTATTTTCTCCAGGATCAAATACAAAATTCTCTGTTTGGTGTGCAAAACTCTTCATAATCTACCCTCTGTGCCACCACTAGTACGCTCCTTTACCCTCCCCCTTCTACTCCGGTCTTACTATACCTTATTCCCTGATACAGAGTCTGATTGCACTTGGCTTACACTGGCCTCCTTGCTACTCTATGAGTAAGAAGTTTCAGGCATTTTTTCTGGCTCATGCCTGGAATGCTCCCCCACCTTATCTTGGTCTACTGGCTTCCTTTAAGTCCCAACTAAAATTTCATCTTCTATAGAAACCCTTTCTAAACTCTTCTTAACTGTAGTGCCTTCCCTCTCTTTATTTTCTATTTAACTCACATACAGTTTATCTATACATATTTGTTTTTATTGTCTCCCCTAATAAATTGTGATCTCCTTGAGGGTGGGTCTTTGACTCTTACAGACTAATGATTTCACATATAATTAATCAAAATATCGCACAACAGAGTAGTGCCACAGTACTGGAGATTACACCTCAGACTGACATGGAGTCACTGTTTAATACTCATTCAATTAGCTATGAATTACCTAATAATATTGTTTATATGTCCTGTCCACACACATACCAGGAAAAAACTTTCTCAAATGCTTCATTAAAAAATAGATAAATGGAGTCTATAGCATTTACCCGATCTGTTAACTCTGTCAAAAAAGAAACAAAGTTGTTTTACTATAAGTTTTTCTTAGGGATCCTTGCTGGTATTCTGTATCATTGATTATCTTTCTAAATGACCAGTGACCATCTATTTAATAGTTCTCTCTATAATTTTCCCAGACACAGAAATTTAAAAAAACAAACCCAACAATAATTAGTTCTCAGAATCTAACACCCCCTCTCATTTGAAATGAGAACATTTGAGCATTCCCAGTCTTTTGGCATCTCTTCTGGTCTACATAATTAAATAAAAACAACAGTAGATCCTTGTTTTGTATACCTTAAACTTTCTTTGCTTCAGGATTTAATTCATCTAAGCTTACAGATTTTTAACATACTTAAAGCATCTGGGTGTACCTTTATCACATCATCACATACTACTATGCTACTGGCTGAAATTCTCCCTTAATAATGTTTGTTCTGCCCATTTCTATTTGCCAATCATTTTTCTTACTGACATACATTGAGGTAAAAGAGACTGACTAATCTTGCTCTTTCTTAAAAGATGTGAAGAGATTAAACTTCATAGCAACAAGGTTAATATTTACAGTATTTGGAGAGAGTATGAGTAAAGTCAAGGTAATATTTCTGTAAACCAATAAAAAGTACATGCGAGGGGGTCAGATGATCAATAAGGTAGTGTAGGGTTTTTTTGAGCACAATTTCCAATACCATAGCCACATAACAGCAAGAAATGCAGCGCACACATACAGTAATTAAAATATCAGCAAGAAAAAGAAAAGATAGAAATCTGTTTTCAATACCACACAAGATAATCCCTACTGAAACAACAGTGAAAGATAAAGCACTTAAAGTTCCCACTCACTTCAACCATGATTGGTCCTATAAACTATAGAACTATATGACCTTATAGAAGATTATTTCCCTGTATCTCATAAAGTTGGAAAACATCAATCCTGCCAAACATTGATCCCTTCAAGGAAAGGGGCACCACTGTGTTGTGGGTCTGTGTGCATCTATGTCTCACACAAAAATGTCTTATGAGAGAAAAGGGAATCTCTAGACTTATATGTTATCTTTTCCTCTGGGGTTTACGCTGGTCAGAGGCTTAGTTAGACCTCCACACTCCAACATAAGGAGGCTGAATTTGTGCAGATTAGGGGTTGGCACAGAATAAAACATCCATCATGATGGTGGGAAAAGGAATCAAAAATAGAGTGGAAGGAAGTTAGTAACAACCTATTAGGTGAAGAATAAAAAAGACTGAATGACATCTTAAGGTCAACTGAGAAAAGATGGGTAAAAGTTCCAGTCCCAAGTAAAAGAACCAATAATAAGACCCCTCCCAAAAGAAGAAAAATAAATAATATACACTGCAGAAATGGCCAAAGCGCTCTAGGTTGTATGCTTTAATGGAAGGCAAATCAAAAAACCTTTAAAAAATGAAAAAACATGACAACAAATTCTTTGAACTCACAGATGACAGAACACAAGCAAGAAAATTATTGAACTGTGAAAAAGAGAAATGCAATTAGCAAAATAAATTGCATGATGAAATGCATGAGAAAAATAAGAGCATACAATTAGAAACATCTTTCAAAACAGCAACTGTTTTGGAAAATATGATAAAAGATGTGTAATCAAAAAAATTCAGGAAGAGAAGAAAAATTGTCCAGAAAAAAGCAAAAGACAACTTTAAATTATTATATGAGGTAAATGGTCTAGCATTAAAGATAAACTACATGGATGTAACTTAAGGATCAGAGATATCCCAGAAAGCCACAATATATTTGAATCTCTAAATAAGATTTTGCAAAACAACAATAACAATAAAACCCACACATACAAAAAAATTATCCAAAAATATCTGAAAATAAATGGCAAAGTGTTGATTTCACAGAATCCACAGAGAAAAACCTAAGCTTAAAAATTTAAGGTGTGTAAAAGTTTTATGTCAAAGTAGGGAAAATAAAGCAATCTTTTTTTAACATTAGAAAAACACCTATCTAAAATGAAAAACAAACAGGATATGCAATTAGGATATACTAGAAGCTTTTCCAGTAAATACAAGAGTAAAGCAAGGGTGCTCACACTCCACATTAAAATTTGACGTAGTTCTAGAAAGGCTAGCCATAGCAATAATTCAAGAGAAAGAGATCAGAGGTGTAATCATAAGCAAAGAGGAGACAAAACTATTCTTATTTGCAGATGACATGATGGGTTTCCTTAGAAACTTCTAGGGAAGCAACAGAGATACTAATTGAAACAAACGATAGATTCAGCAAAGTTGTAGGTGAAAAAATCCCCAGCCAAATCAATAATTTGTCTATACAATACCAAAATCCAAAAGATACTGAGAAAGAGAAACTTGGTTCCAAATAACTACAAAATGAATACATTATTTAGTGATGAATCTAATGAAGCAAACAAAACTCTTTTATATAGATTCTGCGGCAGAGCGCTCCTCAAAGAAGATACACAGAACTCTTATATAGATTCTGTGGCAGAGTGCTCCTTAAAGAAGATAAACAGAACTTATACGGCCAAAGGAGCAGTGCTTCTTAGTTTCCTAGCCATCCTGGTATGATAAAAATTGTGATATAACAAAATTTTTAGTTTTTAGTCATCTTTTGCTTTAATGCTAAGCCAATCAAAGGGCCAAAGGAATATTGTATAGAATTCAATAAAATAACAAAATTCATTCAGAGAAACAAAATATGTAGAATATAAAAATAATGAATGGAGGTATCAATGAGAAAGGATTAGTACCTCCAGATCTCAAAATACATTATAAACAATAGCCATAAAAATAATGTGGAATTGGTTTAAAAAGAGAGGCATATCAGTGGAACAGACTGACAAGGGAAAGATGGAAACACAGGCACTAAGTAAATAACTCAGTGTTGCATAAATCTAAAAATATAGATTGCTTAAGAAAGGACTCCCTCTATGACAAAAAAAAATTAGAAAAGTAAAAAGTCAGAAATTAGGCTAAGACCAATATCATATGGATTATTTTACAATAAATTCAAAATGGATATCTGACCCAAATTTAAAAGATCATACCATAAAAAATTAGAAGAGAAGCAAATCATATTCTTTTCATAACTACGGGTAAGAGATATATTCTTAACAAAAAGTGTGATTATAAAAGATGAAATAGATATTCTGATAACTTGAAACTGAAAAGATTCAAACACATAAAATTAATGCATCTAGGATGTAAAAAGATGAGAGTTAGTAGGGAAAAAGATCTTTGCATTAAATTTCTTAGAAAAGAGTTTGGTATCCAAGGTATATAAACGACTAGAGATTTTAGTTGGGACTTAAAGGAAGTCAGAGAAACCAAGAGGTGAAGATAAGCAGGTAGATAATTCCAGACATAAAGGACAATGAGTAAAAATGTGGAGAGGAGTGCAGTGCAGTGTCTTATATGATGAACAAGGTATGGAAGCCAGTATTGCTGGAATGCAGGAAGCATGGATTTGGGATAGGTGTAGGAAGACTGTAATATTCTTAGGCAAATTTTTGCCTTCCCCAATCAGTTTCTCTACTAGCCTTAATTTTTTCTGCTTTGTTGCCAATTTTTTCATTAACAATATCCTCCTATAATATCAGCCTTAAACATCAACAAGTTTTTTCTTTAAACTTTTTTCTATACTTAAAAATCTATGAGAACCTTCATGAAATAGATTTCTTATACCAAAACAAATATTGAAAGTATTAGGTCCAGATTAGTGTGAATAATAAATTCTCTAAAGAGGCCACATGATTTGAAATTGCCGTGCATATTTCCATTGGACCATATTACTAACACCATATTTTATATGGTAAATATCTGTTATATTTTACATAATTACAACTTTGAATAGAGTGAATTTGAATATATGTGACTACTTTAGAGGTTTCATTATTCATACTAATCTGAATCTAGGTGTATTAGAAGGTTATGATGTATCAGCATTCACTGATACAGTAAAAATATTTTTTATTTTGAAAATTCTTTGAAATGTTTCATAAACCTTCTGAAGTAAAGAAATGAAGCATAAATTGCACATCAAATGAACTTCACCAGTTAATTTACAATTCATGTATCATAATTTGTTTAGCTTCTTTTCTGTTTTTATGAATATCTCCATCAGACCTGACTGTCACCCCAGCAGATAAGACATTCTTGATGAACAGTTTTGATTCTAACCAGTACTAAATTAATTTAGTACACAAAATAACATGCTTGCACTTCTGTAGTCTGCTTATGAACACAGATATGCAACAAATGTTCTAAACATCTTAGAGAGCCTATCATCAGCCCATAATTAAACAGAGTTGATATAACTATGAATACTGAACACTTCCTTTTTTTCTATGTTCTATTTTGACAACACCACTGTATGGCTAATATCATGGAGTGCTGAGAAGTATAGTTAGAAGTAGTTTGTGAAAGGAAGGGAATAAGTGGCTGCTATGTGCCAGGTACATTCCAAAAATTATTTCATTTGATCCTTGATACCTGGGAGGTAGGTGCCATTACTATTATTTTCATTTAAAGGTAGAGGAAGTTGAGGCAAATGGTCACTTAGCTAGAAAGTGTCTGACACCAGCTTTCATGTAGATTTTCCTGACTTTGGGACCAGCACTCCTTCATCTATATTGCTTAGCTGCTGGTGGATAATGACCAACATTATGAACTATACAGAAGCCAGGGGTGGGGAACCCATGGCCTTGAGGCCACATATGACCTTCTAGGTTTCCCCTCTGCCCCCTGCTGCCTCTTAAGGGCTACACTTGAGGACCTAGAGAGCCACATGTGGCCTCGAGACTTCAGGTTACCCACCTGAGTTGAAAGTCTTTCTACTCCAAATGCTTTACTGATCAACACTCCAATTTCCTATTTCACAGAAGATTAAGGTTCATGAGACTGCCATTCTTTCACATCCCTCATCCCCGTTTTCTTGTTCTTCTGGCACCCTCCAGTTATGAAAGATAGTAAGGATCTCCTGTTTCCTAATTTCCCCACTAGTGTATTCTTTTCTCCCTCCCTTGAAACCAACTAAATAGAAAAACCTGGCCCCAGAGTTGTAATTTTCTTTCTTTCTTTTTTTTTTTAATTCCCTTTGCAATTTTGAAAGACTGGGATTTTGAAGGGACATTTCTTCTCCCCCATTTGAATGTAAGCACTGATCATCATTTAGACTTTTAGTTTGCCAAAACTGATGAACTTTTCTAAGTTTCTCTTTTCTCCTGCTTCTGTATTTCAAAAATGCTAATCAGCTCTGATCTTTTTACTGAAAACCATGGGAGTCCTTTATTTCAATTAAAAGCCATTTCTGCCCCCTACAGGACTATACAGTTATTCTTGGTTGGAAGCCTTTTTCTTTGGGAATATTGTATTCCAAGATTTTTCCTCCTTTAAAATCCCTGAAGCACAGTGACATGGGATCTTGGCAGCTACTCGTTTCTTGATATTTGAACTCTTTTCTTCTGACTGATTACACTATTGTTTCTTTGATCTGCAAGACTGGATGTTTGTCTGTATGCCTGGATGTTTCCAATTTGTTCCTCCACCCCCAGGATATGGTCATTAATTCTATTTATTTTCATTTTGCCCTATAATTAATGGATTTGGCATTTTTTGAATGATCCTCTTGAAATATGGTTTTTACATTTGTTATTTGGTCATAATTTTCAAGTCCTATGATTCTTGAATTGTCTCTACTTCATCTGTTTTTCAGTTCAGTTGTTTTTGAGAGCAGACACTTTATATGTTCTTCTAATTCTGAAATCTTGACTTGGTTCTAATACATCTTGTCTCACTGAATCACCAAGTTTTGTTTGCTTCATTGTATTTTATGAGTATTACATTCCTTGGGTCACGCTTTTCATTTTCTGTTTCAAGTTATTTAAAATGTCTCCATATTTTCAAGAGCTCTAGTTACTTTCTTTTATCACTTGTTATCTTACTTCACTTCACTCTTAGAGCTCTTGTGGTCAACCATGATTTTTCTGAGGCTCCACTCATGCTTACTGGGAGGTTACTCAAAGGTTGCTTCAATGGGTTCTGAATTTTCTTATGTTTACTTGAATCTTTAGTCTCAGTTCCTGGATTTGGACTTTGTGCTAGGATTAGAGTACATACACTCCTCAAATTCAGGGACACTGCTTTATCTTATCCCTTCTACACTCTGGATGCTGCTGCCATCGACCTGTTGAAGATCTGTTTTGTCCCTGGATCCTGACCTTTTCCTCTGTTAAAATTTCTGACTTCTATTTCCCTATCTTAGTAGACCAATACATATATGTTGTTGGTCCAATTTCCATCTCCTCTTTCTATAAGCACCAACTGGAAATGATGCTGGTATGAATACAATATAAGGCAGTTGGATGGTACAGTAGTTAGAACACTGGTCTAAAGTTATAAAGACATGAGTTCAAATCTAAGTTCAGAAACTTGGTAGCCATTTGACTCTGGGCAACTCACTTAACCTCTGCCTGCCTTAGATTCCTCAAGTGTAAAAAGGGGATAATAATAAACACCTACCTCTGGATTTTCATGAGGATGAAATGAGACAATATTTGTAAAGCATTTAACACAGTGCCTGGCACACAGCAAGGACTTAGATTCGTGTTCCCTCCTCATCTCTTGTCCTCTCCTGGGGTGGGGGTGGTGGTGAGGAGGCTCCCAACGCTGGCTGTCTGAAAGTGACATTGTCTCTCCCTCTGGTTGTCCACTTACTGGGAAAAGCCTCCACTTTCTGCTGCACCTCCATTAGAAGCGCTGGCTTCTTAGAGGGTTCTAAAGCCTGAATGAACTGCCTAAGCCCATCTCCCTCTGCAGTGTCCTACGAGGGGCTGCCTTTGTCCTCAGTATGATTACGACAGTCCAGGGCTGAGATGCTATTTGTTTCAGGCTCCATTTACCAGACATTGGAATGGTTTCAGACTCCCCCACAATGTGCCCACAGGCTGCTGGCCATTTTCTTGTACAGTCTTGGATTGGACGGAGGTGCTTATTGGTCTTCCCCTTTGTTTAGTGATCTTTTTCATCTGGTATCTAAATTTTTTTTTTGCTGGGTTGTTAATATTGAGGAAACTGGGCTTGGAACTACCCTTTTACAATACCATATAAACTGAAGTGCTGAGATTAGCTCTTTTGACTGATTCATTCACTTAACAAGTACTCATTAAATGTCCACTTTCATTCAATTTGTTTTGACACAAGAGTTACTACCCAATGAATTCCTAAACAATTCCTTTTGTAAAGCATATTCCAAAACAATGTTTCACAGGAAAATATGATTTTAAATTTTGACAGTGGTATAGCATTAACCATTGTATTTGTCTGGCATTCACTGTCTGTCTTTCAATTTTTTTTGCTATTGAATCCACTATGTACACTGTCTTCATCATATTTTCTTTACCATGTAAGTCTTCCCAAGTTTCTTAAATTTCTTCATATTTTTCATGACTTACAGAGCAGTAATATTCAATTACACTTTATATGTCATAATTTGTTCATCCATTTTCAAATTATTTGTCATATATTTTGATTCTAGCTTTTTATCATCCCAAATCAACATTTCTGTCTGTGTGGGTTTGTTCTTCTTATCAATATCTTCCTTTGGGTTATACTCCCAATAGCAGACTGCCTGGGTCAAAAGGTATGAAAAGTTTAGTTATTTAGCTTGTACATTCCAGGGTTCTTATCCAGAATTTCTATCTTCAACAGCAATGAATTAGTGTGTCAGTCTTCTTATAGTATCTCCAAAAATGAGTTTTCCCATCTTTTCTAATTTGATGCTTGTAAGGTGTTACCTCAGGGTAGTGTTAAAATGAAATTATTCCATTACTTTTGATTTTGAATATTTTTTCCAGTGGTTACTGATAGACTGTATTTCTCTTAAGAACCATTTGTTCATGTCTTTGACCACTTGTCTATCAGGGAATGGCTCTTGATTTACAGATGTATCAATTACCTACATATTTGAATGTCAAACATCAGAGAATAATTAATTCAAAGATTCTGTCCACTTCATAACTTTCATAGCTCAGCACTTAGTGTAGTGCCTGACACATAGTAGTTGTAAGGGAATTGCCAACTCCCAACCTTTTGGACGGCGTTCACTAGTCACAACTCAGGTAAACTGAGGGAAGACTGGTAAGGCATGAACAAGATGGCGCTGGGAAGAAAGGTTCCGCCCATGTTTTGCTCAAGGCTATTTCCTGGACCCTGGGAGAACAAAGAAGGCCCAAGATGTTTTGCTAACTAGGGGCTACGTGGCAGTCCTGGTCATAGGTATAGGGATTTCCTTATTAGGGCAAACTATTTGCTGATAGGTCCACTAAGGGCTCTAGCGTAGGCAAAGAGATAAAAGCACTGCTTGCTGTTACAATAAACAGAGTTGCTCACTATCTTGTCTCCCGCCTCAGTCATTACTTACAGCTCGCTCCACCAAGGCCAACAGGCACTGCTGGTCAGATAAGGCCTGTTGGTCTGAGGGCTCAGCCTGGACACCTAACAAGTAGTCACCTAATAAATATTTATTAACTTTTCTTCTGATTTCATGGGCAAGCACATACACATACCTATTTAGTTTTGTTATGAGGTTTTTTTATCCTGGATCTGTTTAGAAATTTTTCTCCTAGTTATAATTGTGAAGGCATAATCTCTAATTGCTTTTCATTTATTTTAAGGGTGTCTCTTTATATTTAGATAATTTGTCCATTTTCAATATATTATGGTATATCCTGTAAGATGTTGGTCTAAACTAATTTTCTACCAAACTATCTAGTTTTCCTAGTGATTCTTACTATTACTTTCCTAGTAGCTTATGTTCCAGGTTTGTCAAACAATAGACTGCTGTGAACATTTGTTTCAAGGTCATGTTTATCTACTTCATTCCATTCATCTACATTTCTGATTTTCATCTAGTACCAGATGGCTTTGATAATTACTGCTTTGTAGTACAGTCTGAAACTTGGTATTATCAATTTTCCTTCCTTCCTACTTTCCAATCACTTCATTTTTCTATATTCTTTAATTTTATTTCTCCAATTAAATTTTCTTATATATAATTCTATAAAATATTCTTTTGGTAATTTGATTACAACATACCCTAAAAATATAGAATTCTTACCACATTTTTTGTGATACATTTTTACTATCTAAGCATAGCCCTGCTATGCACATTACATATCTTTCCAAGTACTTAGGTGGTTTTATAGCCTATGAAAGTTATTTTACAGAAAGTTATTATATGAATATGTTTTGGTAGGTTGATTTTCAACTATTTAAATACATTTTGCTAATATTAAATGAAATTTCTCTTCTTGTTTCTCTCGCTTTGCTAGTAATATGAAAAAAATCTATTCAAATTTGAGATTTTATTTTATATCTTGTTACTTTACTGAAGCTATTAATTATCTCACAACTTGGCCTCAATCTACTTTTCCAGAACAATTGTACATTGTTCCTTTTCATTTACACCACAGTTCAACCTGAACTGGCTTTCTTACTGCTCTGTATGCACAGAGTGTCATTTCCTGCCTCTCAGTCTTTGCTCTGACTATCTCTTATGCTTGGGACACCTTGCCTCTCTCAAAATCCTTAATCACTTAAAAGATTAAATGTTATCTTCTATATAAGGCCTTTCCTGAATCCTGCCCCAAGCTGGTGCCTTCTGCCTAAAATAAATTCGCACCTACTTTTTATTTCTTTCTAGATGCATAGGTTGTCTTTCCTGGCTAGAGTCTATTAAAAGGTCCTTGAATAAGGAAATATTTTTAAAATTTTATCTTTATTTCCCTACTGCCTAGAATATTGCCTCATGCATAATTGGGGCCTAAAAAATGCTCAGTGATTGACAAATTATTTTTTATGAGTCTCAAAGATTCTTGAAATACCTATCTTTATACCTTCTATTTTTCTTTCTTTTATTCCTTGCTAAACCTATAATATTGCTGTCATTATCTTCTGTGGTACCGACACCCAAACAAGAATCTCTGGAACAAAGGGTATAAACAAGTTAGTGACTTTTCTTGTATAGTTACAGGTTGTTTTCCTAGAATGGTTGAACCATTTACAGCTCCAACCAGCAGTAAATTAGTATGTCTGTCCTTCCATAGCACCTCTAACAATAGATTTTTCCCGTCTTTGCAATTTGATGCATTTGAGGTAATACCTCAGGGTTATTTTAATTTGTAATTTTATTATTAGTGATCAGTGCAAATTATCTAGCACAATGCCAAATTACAGTAAAGAGAACAGGCATCACTGCTTTACTCCTGATTTTAGGGGAGAAGTTTCCAGTGTTGTCAGTGAGATAAGGTTATTTAAATTCTCTATTTTCTGTCTTTTTGATTTGGGTATTTTAGATTTTTCAAGTATGAAATCATTGGTTTTTTTATATTAATTTTATTTATTTTCGGTGTTCTACAATCACTACCATATAACTTAGGCTTTTCCCCCCTCCTTCCTCCTTGCTTTCCTCCTCTCTCCCTGAGATGCATATAATTTTATATAGGTTCTACACATACATTCCTAGTAAATACATTTTCACCACAGTTGTGTTGTACAGAAGAATTAAATAATAAACCAAAATTTAATACAAAAGAAAATGATCTGCTACATTCTGCGATTGAATTCCATAGTTCTTTCTCTGGATGAGGAAGACATTTTACCTTAAAAGACCATTGGGAATTTTTTTAAGTCCTTGCATTACAATGAAGTTCATTTATTTTTTAATAACGTAATTTATGCAATCATACATAGTAGACTGGGAAATTTAACTCACTGTATATTTCATCATCTCATTTAAAAAAAATTAGTAAAATAGTTTTCTCCTCGTTAAAAAATAATCAGATGAATGATTAAACCATTTGTTAATCTTTTTAAGATTTTTGTTTGGTTCAGAAAAAGTTTTTACAATTTTGTTTTTTCTCTTATTGTAACAGTTTTTGATTTTCTAGTTTTTTTATTTACAAACTCAATTTATTAGGCTATTTTTATTTCATATATATGTGCTCAGAAATATTCATTTTCCTCTCATGAATGCTTTATCTACATCTCAAGAAGTATGGTATATGATCTTATTATTTTCTTTAATATTTATTCTTACTAAAATCTGTTCTATGATCCATTCATTATCTAGTCTCCATTACAGTCTGTCATTTATCCTATTGATTTAAAAGTTTAATTACCTTATGATTTGCATATAATGTATTTATTTTTGTCTTTCTGAATTCACAAATTCTTTATCTATTACAATGAGTTCAATTTTTGTAAAGTTTCTTTGTAACCCTAACACTAAAAAAATGGGAGAGGGTAGGGAATGTATTCCTTAAGGTGCTCATCCAAAGGGCTATTATGAATTTTCTTTAACATCCTGTTAAGATTATTACTGAAATCTTTGCTAGATTTGTCTAACTGTGAATGAAGCATGTTGAAATCTCCTATAATTACAGTATTTTTTAAAGATTCGATTAGCTTATATTTTAAGTATTTATATATTATGCCATTTGGTGCAAAGTATTTCATATTGGTATTGTTTCATTATCAATGGTGCCTTTAAGAATAATGTAGATTTCTTGCTTGTCTCTCTTGATTATAACTTCTTTGCTATTGTTTTGTTTGAATGTCATATTTAGCCCCTTTTGATTTGTTTTGTTCAGCTGAGGAAACAATTCCATTCCAACCTTTCATTTTCTTAAACACTGTATGAATTCGGATGATGCCAAGTATATTTCATGTATGTAGCAATCTGTTGAATTTTGCTTTCTAATACATTCTTCCATTCTCATTTAATGGGTGAGTTTTTCATAAATACTCAAAGTTATATTAAGTTTGTTTTTCCTCCATCAGGATTTGTAATCCTGTTGTAATTTTTTCTTTCTTAAAAAGTAAGGAAATAATTACCACAGATTTGCAATTTGTATTACTGGGAGAAGAATCTGTTCCTAGTGTCATCTTTTCCCCCCTTCACCTTTGGAATTACTCTTAACTTTGAAGAATATGTGGGTAGAAGCCATCTTCTTTTTTTGTATGCTATTCTAACTTTCCTTTTCTTTTTTGCTTCTATTGAGTAGTAGTAAGTGATTCTAACTGGAGTTCCTCAGTATATATTTTGTGCCTTCTCTGTGGTTTGAAATATTTTCCTTTGACCTGGGGATTCTTGACAATCAATCATATTTCTGGGTCTCCTCTAATCATATGTGGTAGAGTCTATCAATCTGTACTTTGCCTTCTAGCTTTTATACTCTGGCAATTTTCTTTTATAATTTCCTAAAATATCATATTCAGTGTCTTTGTTTCAAGATTTCTACGGAGGCCAATGATTCTCTATACCTTATCTATTAGATCAATGCTTTTTTAATGACAGAACCCATATGTAGTATTCAAATTTTGCTTTAGATAATGCTTCACATCCAGCTATTAGTGCCATTGTCTCATACTTAGAATATATACAGACACATATATATGCATGCAATATAGCCAGAATAAAGGTGAAGTTCCACTCCCTTTCCAATCCCCCTTAACAAATATAATCACAGAAGGTCAAGATTCTTCAATTGAATAAATGAAACAAACTAAGTGGGAATACAGGCCTTTAACCAAAATTTTTAAAGGATTATGGTGCTTTAACCACCATATGAAGGCAGCTGATATGACACAATGACTGGCTGAAAGAATCAGACAGTTCTGAGCCTACGCATATAAGTAACAATTAGAACAGCAATGGACCTGTCAAAAAGAGAACTAGTTTAGTTACAGAAGAATCCCAGTTTAAAAAAGTTAGATCCAAGGCCTTATGAGGGACATTCTTGGAGAAGAGAACATTTTATTCCATCTACCCCTCCCGATTAACCATGCTACTGGAGAGATTGGGACCAGTAGCTAACTGGAACCAGAGAGTATGGACCAGCAGGCAACACATCTACCTTGGAGCTATAGTCACAAAAAAGAGGTAACTAGAAAGAATGACTCTTTATGACACAGAGAAATGCTAGCTATGGAAATTACAAAGGCACTGACCCTGAGAACCCTGCAGAGAGCTACACTGGAGGGGAACATAATGAGGAGCCTTTGGAAGGAAAAAATGACTTCTAGTGACCAGAAGCTGAAAGTTACACCTTTGCCATATGTTTTCTACATGTCAGTTTCACTACTTTTCTAGTTTAAATTTATGTCTATTTTCCCATAAATCCTGTATTTGCAGAAGAGAGATACTCAGACTTACTTTTGTAATTTCCATTCTTTCTACAGAAAATACTTTTGCTTAAAAAAAATTCTTAAGCCTACCTGATTTGTTGTGGAAAGTATGCCAGTGGGGGTCTTATGAGTGATAAGCATTAGAAACCTAGGGTTTCTAAACTCTTAGGGTTACTTCCTAGAACACCAAGTGTAATAGTCAATAGCTTTCTGAGTACTTCAAGGGGGAATTCAATTAAAAAGAAAATTCAACAAATATTAAATGTCTATGGTTGGCAAGGCATAATGCCAGTTGTTAAGAGAAATAAAAGGCAAAACGTTTTCTTGGCACTACAAAAGCTGATAATAGTGTAGCCTCAGTTGCCTGGTTTGTAAAATGAGTGGGACTGTTTCTGATGGCCTCTATGATCCCTCCCATCTCCAAATCTATGATGTGATGATTTGTGACACTGAAGAGTCACTGTTGCTCTTATTCCCATATTGCCTCTTATAACTGGCATCTCATGACCAGAATCAGTGTGAGGAGAGGCATTCTGGTTCCTCTGCCATGCTTTCTTTCTGCCCACTGAATCTGCCTAACTGGAACAGTTCTGTGATTGCTGACTCTGTCCCCTCACATCAGTGTCACAATCCTATTTTCAAACTGGAAAAATCTGCATAAAAAGCATATATTGATAATGATGTAGGTCACATAAGAGATGATTTAAGAGATGCCTGACCTGCTGGTACTTTTTTATTGCAGTATTAATCACAGGGAAACAGTATGCTTGCGACAGCTAATAGAAGGACCCGCTGCCCTCTAGGAGAATACAGAGAGCTCAGGCAAGGGCCAAGGTGACTGCCAGGCTTGGGAAACTAACAGAAAAGGTGGGAAAGGCAAAAGGAGGAGAGAAAGGAACATATTTTCTGGAGGAGATGATAAAAATATAAATGTTTATCTAGCTATTGAATGTTTGGAAAGGGTTTTCTATGTATAGTTTGATTTGAGCCTCACCACGATCTTGTGGAGTATTATCCTCACTTTACAGATGAGGAATCTCAGAGAAGTCAAGTGTGATTTGTCCTGGATCACCTATTTAGGTAGCGCCGGGTTTTCGGAGCAAGGTCTTCCTTGACTTCAAGTCCAATGCCCTATTCACCGGGCCACACGCGTCCTTTCCTAAACTACTGTCAAGTACCAAAGGGATGTGAAAGGCATTTGTGATAAAATGGTACACGGAATGACTGCATCTCTACTACCCGGGTGTACGTAACTGTTGACATGGAGACTGAACGTGTAGAAAACCTGGGGTTTCAGTTCTATCTGGGATGTCGCTGCGATGCTTAACCATTCTGCACCTTAATTTCTTCACCTGTAAAGTGAGGAAATTAGATCTGCAACATCTAAGATCTCTTCCAGCTCTAAACAAATTATCTATGATTTATATTGAGAACATATTTCGAGGTACCCCAAGATTTAATCTTATTCAGTTATTTGTAGAGAAAAGCATATGATAAATATCATTCTGTTGGCAAAGAGAATTTGGACAATCCTCTATGGGACCCCGATTTGGACCACAGGCCCTCGAGTTATTCCTGAGAACCAGGGTTGTTCCTGGCTGTCGGGAAGGATGGACAGTAACTGTCAGGAGTTAATGCTTCCCTTCTGTAGCTGTCAGCAGAAGGGAAGATATGCCCACCTAGGCTGGGTGGTTTTCGTTCTCCTCTTTGCAGCAATGTGAAGGATGGAAATCCCAGCTGTAATGAACCTTAAAGATCATCTAATTGAATACCTTCCAGAGAGAGGAAAACCAAGGCTTCAAGAGGTGAGATGACTTCTCATGTGTGATACAACATATCACAGAATCCAAGAACGTAAGCACTGGAAGGTGACCTCCCCTTCTTCATTTTACTGAAGTCCAGAGAGGGGTTAAATAATGCTGCCTAGGACAACGGGGATTGAAAAGAAAGCCCCTGAATTCCAAAGCTAGCATTCCCTATTACATCAGTTAAAATAGCTTCAGGATTTGTCCAGGGATTCAAGGCAGAGAACAGCTAGTATAGAATTCCTACAAAAAGTAGTTCTTATCTTACTTCTCTTAGTTTAGAGACCTTCTGAGATACACTGAGATGACCCTACAACCAATGAATAAAATTGGACAATTTTCTATTTCTGCCATGTCATAAATTGCATGCATGTACTAAAAGCATTTTCATGTCTAGAAAATATGATCAGACGGGTCCTGGTAGTAAATGATGTATATCTTCCAAAATTTTAAATTTCCCAAAGAATGGCAACAGTTTCATCTGTGTTCAACTCTACATGTAAGACAATAGTACAAATATTCTGATTTATTTTTCATTTCTATTATAGATCCATTATTTTGTGGATCTTTAACCACATCTACATCATTCTATGAAGGATTTTCAATAAGATATTTCTGAAAGTATAAATAATTTTACATTTTAATTAAACTGATTTTTTTTTACCACATTAGAAGCTAGCATTTCAATATTTTATACTAAGTATCTCGGAACTTTTAGCTTGATTAAACACCATAAAGAATGGCAATAGAAACAAACAGAACTTGTGAATAACCTGACTTTTTTAATTTTTATCTTTAAAAATTTATTTATTTTTAGTTTTCAACATTCACTTCCATAAGTTTAAAATTTTCTCCCTCTTCCTCTTCCCTAAGACAGCATGCAATCCAATATAGGCTCTACATATACATTCTTATTAAACATTTTCACATTTCTGACTAACTTTTGTTAAGTGAGCAATGGACATGCAGGCAAGATTTGTAAAACAAAGTTCTAAATGGAAAATCCAGGTAAAGATTTTCAACGCTTGCTTTTCCTTCCTTCCTTCCTTCCTTCTTGATCTATTCATCACTTGTAGCAGTGCTATAGGTGTTTTGCAGTTGCATTAAAAAAAAAAAAAAGCTTATTTAGTTACTCAAGCTGAGCAGTTTTAATTTGTTCTAATAGTTGAGTCTAGTAAAGCCATTACCACAGCTGCGGGATGGCATTATCAAAGCCAGCAGCTGTCAGGCACCTTTATGTTTTTTAGGCTGCTTTTATCTCCTCTACTATGTAACAACTTGCTCTGTTTTCCAAAATATTGAATTCTGAAGTCCTCATCTTTAAGAAATTTGAAACTTTCATTTTTTCATGTATGATTGAGAGTTTTTTCAAATAATGCTGGCAATTTAGCACTAAATTTTACAAATTCAAATCTCAATCGATTCTGTGTTATTAAAATGAATAACTTTAGTAGCATTTATGATTATCAATCAGTGTACTCAGATTTTCAGTGGCCTCCTATTGCAAATTAGAAAGAATTTCTAATAGCTAATCCTTTGATTCTTTTTCTAAGACCAAAAAGACCTCTGGGGAAGGAGGTCTTTTCTTCCTGTTTCAAGTATTTCCTGTGACTAATTTCTGAAGCAAGCATGGTCAGGAAGGATAAACAGAAGAGACAGTGAAAGCACGAACAGTGTACAGTGCCTGAAGATGACACCGCAGAACAAGCACTGAGACAGGCGGCTGTCACTGACTATGATGAGCTGGCTACAGCAAAAAGGCAACTGACAAGAGAATAGCTAGACCAAGAAATCCCAATAGTGCTAAAAGGAGAAACTGTTACAGCTAGAGTTGAGGAAAACTTGGACAATTAACACAAATTTTCAGGAATGACTTAAGTATGTATTTGTCTAGGTAGGGGGCATGTTTAATTAGCTAAGCCTTAACAGCAGCATAATATTTTCCCCTTATTTTTGATTCATTCTCTTTGACTTTTTTCTTTCAGTAATCCAAGGATAGGTTATGTCTATTCTTTGAATTTCCTTGCTTCGGTTATTTTTTTGCACTAACTGAATGTTATTTAAATCGAGCTTTGTCTAGTCAAGAGTAATAACACAGAGAAGAAAGGAAATTTCTTTTTGTTCTTTCTTCTTGTATCCTTCCTGCCAAAGCATTAGGTCAGCTTGCTACTGTGCAGCATTGCTAAAAATAGCACCCCAGTAAAACAGACCCCGAACACATGGAGCCATCCAAAAACCGCCACTAGATGGCAAGGCAGCTTTACCATTTTTAACATCATGCTTGTCTGCAAAATATGACTTGGAAACATGCTAGCAACACATTTATTCACCACAGCAAAGAATTTTTTAAAAATTAATTCACATTTTTACATATGGATAACTACAGTGTATAAGAAAACTACTTTATATATTCTTTACATTCCACAGTATGCCTGGCAAGTTCAATAATAATTGACAATACCAAGGTACCACATTCACACTCATCATATGCATCCACTGGTTACATACCAGTTTTCAATAGTTTCAATAAAGAAAACTAAAGATTTGAAGACCAGAATACAGTAGTTCCATTAAGCTAAAAATCAAAACAAAATATACTGTGTGCTGAAAATGAACTAAGAAGCCTACCCAATGTTCAAGAGTATTTCAGAGATATAGATTACCTAGAAACAATGATATTATCTACTTGCACCCCTTATACAAAGACTAATTGTATTTTATATTAAATACAGATACAGGGAGTAGACAAAGATCCAAAGAATAAAAGATATATGCCTTTGGATGAAAAATCATCTTATGGTAAAATTCAAAGAAAACAAGAAGCCTAAAATATTTCTCCTAGTTTCTCCACATAAAGTAAGAAATGTAAAAATGTAACACACATCTGAAGCTACAATATAAACTGCAGCTCAGCCCTGTTCTCTGTGGGTCTGATCTTTCCTCCATACAATCCTAAGTGTTCTATAATCTATAATGTATTTATGGAAATGATTTAAATTTTTCAAAACAGAATAGGGTAACTAAATGCTTTTGCTCTAAAAAAAATTCTGTTTCATTAAACCATGGCCACAATTCTATCTAACCTTAAAGAAAAGCTAGTTGGTCTGGAGCCCAGCTACTTTATTTCAGCAGGGCAAAAGGAAACAAGAACAGGTAATAGTTACTGACTAGGATGTTTAAACCTCCTTCCCTGGCTGTGGCACAGGTTTTTCAAATCAATACCATTAACAAATAACAAAATGATATAATTCAGGATTTAATGCAGATATATTATCATCCAATTAAACTTTAGGCAGAAGACTTCAGATTTGTCACTGGCCTCTCTGCAAAGGCCAAGCGGAAAGAGCTGGAAGCAAAGTACATACAAGCTTTTCTACTCATGGCTGGAAAGCTCCAGTGTGACTCAAAGTACTGAGTCTACTATACTTCTGCCACCCCTTCATGAGTTAAATGAAAAGAACTGGAAACTTTCCCCTTACTTCCCAATTTGAAAAATACTATTTCAGACAAGTGATTTCCAAGCTGTTTTTGCAATGATCTGTAATGTTTATGTATTTCATTCTCAAAAATTAATTTTTTTTAATGTGGCAATTTTGGAGAAGGTGATACCATCAGGAGTGGGCTGTCACTCCAAAAAGTTAAGATTCACTGATGCCACAGTTTATTTCACTTTAGAGTATTGCTGGATTCGTCAGAAAGCTGGATTCTTTACATTTTTATATGGATGGTTTGTATTCTACCAAACAAATCTCCCTTTGTACCTCCAATTCTTTTGCAGTTCCTAAAATTTCAATTATATGCTGATTTTATTTCAGTGATATGCCCTTCAGAAGAAAATTTCTTTTTCAATGAAACTCTAATATCCTTCCGGATGAATAAGTTAATATTTGACCAAATATAAAGATAAGATTCTAAAGAAACTATATCAAGATAGGCTTTGTCATTTTATATTCCATCATTTAAATACATTCATATTTTTCAAGTGAAGTCCTTGTCTAAAAAAAATTGTTTTGTTGGTACAAATTCCCATAAATTAAGACTTCAAAAATTCAGAATTTGAGATAATCTATTAGAGAGTCAGCTGAAATTTATATTTAAAACATTATGCAAAGGGGGGCTTGTTATATAAATAAAAATGAAGACATGATTAGAAGGGGAAGATTTATCTATTTAATATAACTGCTTTTAAGCACTTTATTAAAATCCATCCACACAGAATATCATTCCATTGTAAGCAAAGATTAGGACTACCATGACTGGTACTTTCATATGTTAACTAGCTATTCTTCTGGACACATTAGACTTCAGTAGGCAACACTCCATTAGCTTCATTCCTATTCCTGAGTATATCTCAAAATATGAGGTATTTCACTGAAAATTTCTTCACAAGTCTTTGGAATATTCTGTAATGCTGATTTTCTCTATTTCAGACAAAGTATTTCCCTAAGACATTGTGAAGTAAGAGAAGTTAGCTATAATTCAAGAAAATACAATATCATTCAGCTGCAAATAAAAATAATTCATCTTGAATTCCAAAAATAAAAGTAGAGGATTGATTTAAAACATCTCTAAGGTCCCTTCTACTCTAATCCTACAACTACAATTTGGGTAAAAGTTGGCTTAAGAAGTTGGGCTTATTCATCACCCTCTAAAAGGACTGGTAGGGACGGATATATTAAGCTCAAATATGAATTTTCTAGCTTGTGGGATTTCAAACCAATGTAATTTATTTACTCTATAATAGCTTAGCATAGATTAAATCCATGCTGTAAAGAATGAAGTAAATATTATGATCTATGTTTTTGCATACTTTTTTTCATTCTATTAGCTAAGTGAATTAAAAATTCAAAACAATTACTTAACATTTTCTAATGACTGGCCATCCCATATTTATGCATTTGAAAATAGACTTTCCTAATATTTATGTATGCTACAAGTACAGCTCTTGTACATTGATTTTTATTAGCAACTGCCCTCTATTATCTACCAGCACTCCATATGTTCACTGTTGTCCTTCACCATGAGAAAGGTTCTTTTGCAGTTGCCCTTCATATAGATTACATGAAGTAACAGAATGATTGAGGCAGGTGTGTAACTCAAGTCCTTTGTTTTACTAGCAGAAATTATATGAATAATCTTCTAGAAAGTTGACTCTTCCATTTACTTTCAGTTAACAGAATTTAAGCACAGTTCATGCCGCATCAATTGCTCTTATCAAGCCCTTAGAGCATGAGTGAAGAACTCTGGAAAAGGCCAGGGGAGAACATTATGTTCCCTCTACCATAAAAAATACAGAAACTGAAATTATGGCTATATATCTCTTGTCATAAAATACAGAATAGGGAAGGGGAGGAATGCCGTGTAAACTTCTCCCCAAGTCCCACCCCAGAAAGGGATATCTTCATTCCCTGATCAATTTGATAAAGACTTCTGACATGACTCCTACAGCAACCCATCCTGAGGAGTCATTCCTTTTAAAGAATTATGACTTAAAATAGCTACTCTATGGCAAAAGGGTTGAGAACATGAGGTAAAAATAAAAAGAACTGAAAATATATAGTGAACTATGAGTTACAGAAGATAGGCAGGCAATGAACAACGTAAGCTCCTTGCTACAGGTAATCCCTTGTTCAGATATGCTGCTGTCTCTGTGACACTATAAACACTATAAACAGAAAAACGGCACACTGAACTGATCAGTGGGAACAGTGGTATGCATGTAGGTCTGTTAGTTCACTCACGTATAGTATACAGTATGTATGTATACATATATGTGTATCATATATATGTATAGCATACAGTATTCCTTAGGATCATATATAATTTGGGTAAATGAATATAACTTCATAGATTTATTCACATAAATCATCATTAGTTCTGAGTTTTAATCATGACTCTTTTTATTCAATTGCTATACACTGGGAGGCAGCATTGGAGTTGTGAATAGAAAGGATAAGCCTTTAAGTAAGAAAAGATTTAGGTTCAAGTGTGAGGGAATGTCCCTTGAGTTCTACATGTACCCAAGCAACTCTCTCAAAATTCCAACGTGCAGAACAGTGGCAGTTTGGCATAGGATAGAGGAAGTTTCCTCGGAGGGAGTTAATTACATCAAAGGAATCACTGATCCAGACAAAACAGTAACAGTAACTCGCCTCTATTTCAGTAATTTCAAATTTATTAAGGTATTGATCTATTCTGCAATGATGTTAGTATGGATTATCTGATGATTAATTATTAAAGGTTTGGAAAACACAAAGCACTAAAATAACAGTCATTTTCATACTCCTAATGTAACTCACTGTAAATAACATGTAACATTAATTCTGCTAATTGCAGTGCATGATAACAACCCATATTTGCTAAAATACAAAGATTCTCCAATTTTTTTCAAAGATCACAAAATCAGTTTTACTTGGAAAATAATTATATGCTAGATAGCATGTGTATTTTGGGGTGGAGGAAGGATTTGGAAGAGAAAGTGGGCAAAGATAAGAAATGCATTCTTTCTGTAAAATTAAAGTACCCTAAAGAGCTACAATTATACAAATAGCGGCAATCACTGTGGTAATGAATGCCATTGATGCAATTTAAAAATATTAACATACAATGTATATTTTAAAATGCTAACTTAATATACCTCTTCTAACACTCTAGGTGACAAGCCACAGTCACCTGTCAAAGATGAGCTGGACAGATCATTAACCTGGCTGCACTTTATAAATGCAGTGCAATTTGGCTTTTCTTTGCCTTAGGGAGAAGGGAAGAGTATGGTTAGATGAATCTAGTATCATTCCAAAATCTAGTTTTAGCAACCTCTCCCACCAAACTTTTACCAAATACTAAGACAAAAATTGTGGCCCCTGTTTCCATTTCAAGTAGCTATTTTGTCAAAAGACAAGCAAATGGTGAAGAAGACATGAAGGAAAGATAATTTATAAACTGGACAAAAATTCATGAATAACCAAGAACTAGCATATAACGATTTCAAATAGACTCATATTCCTGCATAGCCTCAAACAAAATCACATAAGAGTTTCTCCAACTTAACATTCCTGCAGTCACAGTTTGTTTGTGTACCTGAAAGAACCCAGGTGGTACAGGACCTACTGGCATGCCATCTCCTGGGGGAATGTTTCCTAGCACTGGGCTGGGAGCTGCTGCAGCGCTCTGAAAAGAATAAAGGGAAAAAAAGCCTCTGTCATTACAATGAAGGCACAAAACCGAAGATCAATGAAACTGAACTGTAAAAAGGGACATTTAGGGCCAGCAACTCGTACTTCTATGTCCTCATTCCAAAGGTACTTGATCAGTCAATTAGTAATTTAGTCTGGGACTGTATAAGTCAGATGACTGGAATAGGAAGTTTCAAAGTTTCTGAAATTACAAAACAATATTTCATACTTCTTAAAAATCACAAAGCCTGGATCAAACAGGTACACACAAACACATATATGAGAATATAGCAATACACTATTTTGTCAATGGTCCATTTTAAGGAAAGGCTGAGAAATATAAAAAAAAAAGTTGTAGTAGCAATCAGAATTGTCAAGATGGTGAGATTAAGAAAGAAAATTCTGGGAACGGTAACAGAATTCTTTTCTTTGGTTTGCTTTAGCTTCTCATTGCATTCACTATGCATTTATTAAGTACCTTCTATGTACAAGAGTATTACTTAAGCTAGAAACTGGAGGACAGTGCGGATAGACAGTTGGCCTCAAAGCCAGGAAGACTTGTGTTGGACTCATGGCCTTGACACATAGTTTTGTGACCTTGCCCGCATCACATATGCTGCTTTAGGCAACTCTCCAAGACTGGAAGTTGCAGACAAATGACTAATATTGGGTGAAGCAGTTGCTTCCCTAGGGATGTCCTGCCCCAATGAAGCCACAGGTTTAATCTTTATTTCATATGTGTCAGATACTGTTTGGCAAGAATTTTAAATAAAGAACAGTCCCTGCCATCAAGGAGTTCACATTTCATTTCAGGAAGGAAATATATGAAACATGCCCAAATAAGCATCATAAAAGTTAGTGTGTGAAAGAGACAAAGGAGAGCTACAAAGTACATTTCAGGAAAATCTGAGCAGAAAAAGAGAATGCTTCTAGTTTGGGAGATCTTTTTAAAGGAGTGGTAAAAAAAGGGAGAGCACTTCATAAAGGATATGGCACCTGACCTGAGCCCAGAAGAAAGAGAAGTACTCTTAAAGCTTGAGATGTAGGCTGTGTACTTTATAGGCACAAGGGGAGAGCTCACATACATATACAAAAGCAGGGGGCAACATGGTGAGCTCAGGGAACAAACAGGTAGTTGGGTTTGGCTGGAACACAGAGTGCACAGAAATGAAATACGGCTGGAAATATATGTCAATGTATGGTCTTGAATGCCAAGTTGAGAAGTTTGTATTTGATCATATCAGCTATCAGAAGGCACAGAAAGCTTCTGACCAAGGTGCTGATGTGTTCCCATCTGTGTCTTGTTTGTATTAGAAACTGTGTGAAGCATAGATCGGGGATACGTGGTAACAGAACCTTTTACCTTCACCATGGAGCCTCGAAAGGTCATCGAGGAACATACTTTTTCAACCCTGAGGCACTATAAAAATGTGTGTGATTATTATTACCAGTGGCATGAAGGTTGCTTCCACTTTCTCCAGATACCCTCGGTCTGGACTTTAAAATCAGAGTGCTTAGTGGGAATGAATTTGAATTATCCTTTTGACAAGAATTTATGGAGCTACTTTTCATTGGAGTATGAATGAAGAAGCATGAGCACACAACATACATAGGGGGAAAATACCCTAAAATAAACACAAGAAAACTAGAATTTACAACACTGTTAAATGGAGCCCAAAATACTTCTTACCCCTTCCCTCCTCTTTCTCCTACCTTCTCCCTTCTCCCCGCACAAAAATAAGGCATGTTACTAGTGTCCAGAACTTAAAGAAGAACAATAACCCTAAATATGAAAGAAATGAATCTTAGCCATCAAATCTCAGAGTTTATGATGCAATATATATGAAAATAAATCTTAATATATCATCAGATCTTAAAATACATGCAACAACAAGACCCCTGAAAAACTCACAAAAATACAAGGTATCTATTTCAAAAAGTTATGAAAATTTGTCTTGAAACAGAATGCAGTTTCCATTCCAACAATGCTTTTTTTAAACAAGTATTTCACTGTTTCCTAGTAGTGTCAGAATTCTGGCAGTTCGACTTTTTGTATATCATGTACACATAGTAAAATGATCTGAGTATTGGTCAGAACAAGAGAGTGTAGAAATTCATTTAAGCTCTCTGTACTACAGTATCTATTTTTAGTCTCGATATAGACTGTATTTACGTATTTCATTTATCATTGTATGTGAATTTAAAAAGTAAGTTCTTTGAGGGCAGGGAGTATTTTTTGTATTTAATCCCTAGCACTCTGTAGAGTGCCTGGTACATAACATGCACTGAACATATGCTTGCTTGGGTGTTTGACTGATTGTAGAGGGAAGAGTCTGGTAGCAGGGAGATCAGTAAGTAAGTTATTATGACAGCTCAAATGAGAGATGAAGAGCCCTGAACTAGGGTGACCACCATGTAAGCAAAGAGAAGGATGAAAGAGTTCAGCGAAAGAATCAATAGAACCTGGCAACTGGTAGTGTACGAGGATGGGGTGAGGGAGAGGGAAGAAGCAGTGATGGCTGAAGGTTTAACCACAGTGACAGAGGATGGTGGCATCATCAACAGAAGGATGATGATTTGGAGGAAGGAGTTATGGATGAGTTCAGTTTGGGCTATATTGAATCTGAGCCACCATCATGTCATAGAAGTCAGACAAAATGGAACACAATTTCTGCCTATAAGGTCATTATTTATATTACTTTCTGGTACACTCCTTGAGTCTTGGGAACAATGCCCTGCTAAGAGTGTGTTGGATAATATAATTTGGAGAATGATGTAGACAAAAGCTCAATTTAGGAAGATTTCCATTAAAACACTTAAAAGAGCAGTAATTTCATAAAAACACCTGAAGTTCATTTCTACTTGCAAAAAACAAAAGCATTCTGTAAAACAGATTGAAAGATTGCTAAAAGGACCAAAGTGATGGAATTGATTTTATTTTTTTACCCAGTAAGCAGTGTCCTAACTCTAGATTTCATCCCTAACTGGCACCAGTAGTCATGCAAGCACTAGAGTTCATTATAAAAGGAATTAGGAAATAAACCAAAGATGAATTAATGTTAATTTATTACTTCTGGAGAAAAAAACCCCAAACCTCAAAGTGAGTAATTATGGTAGGTATCTATGATCATTTTTATAATAATAGCATATTCATCCATACAGCAAATTTGATTCTATATTATTATAATAATGCCATGACATTTAAGCATATGTGTATAATGTATGTGTATATTTCTTACTATATACTAATATGGATTCTCAAAATTTTACATATGTTCCATAGAAGATGCAATCATCATTGAGTATAAAGGCCACTGAATTTTAATATTATCTTAAGGTAGCCCCAAATTTAAACAGGGCTATCTGAAATGTTATTTAGCTATGATTATGCCTAGCCAAATTCCTAGCCTTGCCAAAAAAACTACTCCTAAACAAACTGAATTCTAGTTTACATTTTTGTTGAAATCAAAAAGTATAAAAGGATAAAATACTTCTGAGAAATGAGAATAAAAAAGAAATTGGCTCCTTTTTAAATGGAAAAAATAAGTATTTTTCTAAGGTAAATAGCTACTATTTCAGATGATTATGCTATATACATTTACCAAAGTATATTGTGTCTGATGTAGTACATTATAACGGGAAATCAGAGGACGAAGGTTGCGACACCAGTGACACATACTACCTGCCACGCCCAAGGTATTTAACTTTCCTGATTCTCGATTTCTTTGTCTGTAAAATGAGGGATCAGATCTGATCCTACGACTCAGTACCGTGACCAGCAGCGTGACCTTGGGCAGATCACCTAATCTCTTTGCTAGTGCCTTGTCTTGGTGGAATATCTCCATTTCTTCACTATGCATTCTTTGTCCTAACGTAGTTTTTTCCTTGTTGTCTCGCCTTTAGATTAGGGAAATGTCTTCTTCCTTTCTTTGTTTCCCTATGTTTAGTACTTAGTATGCTGTAGGAATTCAATAAAGGCTAGTTGACTCTGACCTTTGGACCTCAATTTCTCAGTGTGTTATTGATTATGAGTTCCTTGAAGGCAGAGACTGTTTTTTGACTCTTTTTGCATGCTTATCACTTAGCACAGTGCCTAGCACACAATTTGTTGCTGTTGAGTTGTTTCAGTCGTGTCTGACTCTTTGTGACCCCATTTGGAGTTTTCTTAGAAGAGATACTGCAGCGGTTTGCCTTTTCCTTCTCCAACTCATTTTACAGATGAGAAAACTGAGGCAAACAGGGTTAAGTGACTTACCCAGGATCACATAGCTAGTGTCTCAGGTCCTCATATCTGAACTCAGGAAGCTGAGTCTTCCTCACTCTAGGGCTAGTACTCTATCCACTGCACTACCTAGCTACCTGTAAAATGAGAAGACGAACTGTATTCTTTTTAACTCCAAATGAGGTAGGACTTGAAAAATCTTTAAGGTTCCTTCTAGCTCTAAAGTTCTATGATTATAAAATCCAATTAGCCTTTTAGGGGTAAACTATGACACAGTGCTAGAAGATTTGTTTCTGTGAGGTATAACAACACAAGGGTAATACTTATCTGCCCAACGCGTGCCATGTGGAATTTGCAGTTATTACTGAAGAGAGAGAATATGGTACAGAAGATAGAGAGTTGGGAAGTCCCTATATCCATGAAAACACAGATCAAGGAATTAGCTAATAGGGGAACAGAAAGAGAGGAGAAGGTATGTGATATAATTATCAGAATAAATTATAACAAAGAGCATTTTGTTGGCTGACATGAAAGATCTGATATTTCAAAGAGAACTTAAAAATAGTATTCTCATGCTCCTTTTCGATTATGGTCATGTAATAGTAATATAAGAACATTGAGACAAGTGAAATCAACTACTGTGATAGTCAGTTTTAATCTTTTTGAGACTACATGAAATTATTTGATTAGCATAACTTCTGCTGAGTCAAGATATTTTTAAGATACACTCTTAAAATATTTTTATATCTTCTAATTGATATTAATCTTTAATGATGGAAAATAATAATTTAAATCATTTTTACTGTCTGAAAAATTAAATATTTCACATTTCTACTCAATTCTAAAGAATCAATATCCTCCTTTGCTGCACCTTCAATTCTCTGGTTCTAATGATTAGAAGTATTGCACAATGCAGAGTTCTTAGTGATTTTAAGACCTCTGCCTCTGTCAATTTCCAATGAGTTTTTCATCATACTTCAAATATGATTATGATCAAGTGTGTCATTTAATGTGTTAATTTCTGAGCACACCTTTAAAAATGTCTCCTGGCACTTAGAAGATGTTTAATAAATACCCATTGAATAAATGAATGAATGATATATGAGTAAACAAACTAGGCTGGGAAAGAAAAGGTATTTCAATGTAATTTAAATTCTGTATTTTATGATTTCCTTCCTACAAAAATCATCTTTGTTGACTTAATCCAGAAAACATATGAAATACCTATGTGCCAGATCATAGGGCACAGATTAGGAAAAGGACTTGATCCCTGCCCTAATAATTGTAACTGAAAGACACAATATGCAAATAACTGAATGTGATAAAATTGAGAAAGTAAAGGGAGGATTGAAGGAGAAATCAGACCAGGTCCTTAACAAGAAGTTGAAGAGGAGATACTACCTTTAACTGAAAGAGATTCAGGGAACACTTTCTGGAAAAGCAACAAGTAGCAAGCTATGAAAGAAGAGGATTTCAATCACCACAGATGATGATGGAGGTTCTTTACAAGGGACAGAGAAGAGGACAGTCCACTTGAATTGACAGGGAGACAAAATCAGAGCAAAAGAATGGATTACTACTGCAAGTCAATGTTTGGCTGGAATACAGAGAATGTGAAGATGAATAGTGTAAAATAAAGCTCAAAAGGGAAGTCAGGGGTAGAGTGTAGAGTTTAGGGAGTTTATTTTGTTAAACGTATAGAGGTTAAGACATTGGAAGTAGGGTGATCACTTGGGAGACTCTTAAAATAGTTCAAAGAGGAGATGATGCAGACCTAAAACATTTTCAGTTTTCAAAATGATAACTGTACATCTCTAAAGTGGATAATTTACTGCAAGAAAAAATTAACACAATTTAAGAATATATTGTAAAAATGAAAAATAAAAGCTGCTCTAAATTGTCCAAGGGAATCAAAATTTAGTTTGGGCAATGCTGGGGTTTTAAGAAGGAAGGAGTACTAAATTTTGTGTTTATGATGAAAATGTTTCTTATTAAAAAAACTATATTTTTTTTTCATATTTTGTGCTTCTGTGGAAGAAAACTTATTTAAGTTTTCTAACATTTTCCTGATCCCACCCCCAAGTTTCCATCAGTCAAACGTATCAGATGATTTGTGAAAATTAATTTATGCAGAACATTTAGTTAAGTTTAGAGGAAGACAGAAAGTCTACCAAACAAATAGAGATTTAGTCCTCATAGGGTTCTCATAGTCTAGCAAGAAACCAGACACATACTTAAATAACTGCGATACACAATAACACAAGGTGGGTAAATCAAGAGATATCTATAAGAAAGTGCTATGTGAGGTTCATGAGTCTTTCAAGACAGTACTAATGTCAACACTATTATAAGGCTTAATTCATGCTATGTGACTTTTAGCCTTTGATAACTATTTAAACCCTAGAAAGAACAACAAATAATTTTGTGACATTGAGAACTATCAGTAAATATTAATTTTATTTGAATTATATCACAGATAGTTTTCTAGCGTAATGTGTCTGTGACTCTTGATTAGAGTTGAATTCTTATTATTTAGCTCTATTTCTAGTTTTAATTTTGCTTGAATACATTTCTACTAACCAAACCTGGATATAAAGCGTGCAGATTCAATCATATTAATTATCATAAGCATCTGTTTGATTTTTAGTACCAGATTAATTAAATTGGTATATCTTTGCTTTGAAAGAACTTATATATAACTTTCTAAGTGTTTTATATCATTAAACAGGTTTACAGTTTATTTTTCCAGATGATATGCTTCACACATATAGTGACAATATTTTATTTGAAAGTTTTTCTTCCTCAGATTACACAACATTCAGCTTTACACAAGACTATAGGAAAAATCTGGATTTTTACAACAGTTAAACTGGGGGGAATTATTTGCTTGTCAAAAGGAATAGAAAATTATTTAAAATTACACTATATCAAACCCATGGAAAGCATTTAAAAGCATTGGCTAGATAGACAAAAAATCAGATTTGTGCAGTGTTAACTTTGGAAAAGATCCAATAACACATTTGTGAACTTTGGTTTAATTATATCTGGTCTTTTAGACAACTACTTATATAACATGACTTTGAAACTGTTGGTGGCAATATTTTGAAAAATCAAAAGAAAGGGACATTATTAGCCCACTATAGATGGCATTTTTCTCTAAAATTGAAAGAGGCTACTCTTTACATTATGGACAAGGAAACTGTGGCTGTGAAAATGAGGTAAAGATGGAACTTGATGAAGATCTGCATCTCCAAAGTGGAAAAATGAATTCAAATAGAAAATAGAAGATTTCTCATAATGCTTACTGAATTTTCAAACCTAGAGGATTCTAGCTTTTGCAAAGTAAAAATGACCATTAACAAAGTTAACTATTTGCATATTTCTCTTGATATGTAGCCTTTTCTGGACATATCTCTGAGTCCACTTTTCTGTTAACATGCATGCATGAAATTTTCTCTTTTATTTTCTTTGTCCTTTTTATCTGTGTCTTAACAACTTTGTTCCATTACCCTACCACCTTTGCCATGTCTTTCCTTGGCATGCCATATCACAGAACTAGAGTTTTTTTCTTTTTATATTTCTTGAATAATCTTGGGTTCCTGATTAATTTAAAGAGCAGATGAATATATAGATTTCTGTTTAATCTATTCAAAAAAATCTCAAATGACCTAAATTTTAAAATTATTTAAGTTTAATTTAACAATTCCACAAAGGTAGTTAGTGCTTTGTATACATAAGGTACTGTGCAATATATGCACTGGCAAGATACAAAGGGAAAAAAACAGGAAAAATTCTCTGCCCTATACTTATATCTACTAGTATAGGAAAATTCAGAATATGTACAGATAAAAAATACAAATTATATACAAAGTCAGGGGATTCATCTTGCATTAGAAATAGCATCTGAGCTCAGTCTTAAAGGGTGTTGGTGGATTCCAAGAGGCAGAAGTGAAGAGGAAGGGTAGGAGGCATGAAGGAGAGACTATGCAAAGATATGGACTTTGTATTGGGCAAAGCAAAGCAGGCTAGTGCGGCAGGAACAGACCAGAGAATGAGGAAGAGTTATACAAAACAGGGGTGAAAAGAAAGTTCCCATGGGAACGCATTATGAAGGACTTGAAAATACCAAACAGATTAATTTATACTTTATCCTAGAGGCAACAGAGTACCACGAAGCCATTTTGAGTAGCGGACAGGCTGTAGGGATCTAGATGGCGGCTCTGTAGGACATGGACCAGAATGGCAGAGGCTACGAGCAGGCTACTCTATCAGTCTAGGCTAGTCGACTTGTTTGACTTTTCCTTCGTATCTTCTGTGGGTAAATATAGCTGTTGAAAAAGTGGGAAAAAATTCCTATTCGTATAGTAAACCTGAATGATTCTTTAAGGGAAAAAAGAAAGCATAAAATAAATTTGTGTACATTATTATTTAATAAACATGTGTTTGGTAACAAGGGCTTAAAATGGACAACATCCTTGAAATTGCTAATGTTATTAGTTAAGGTTGGATTAAGAGTCTATGATTTGTTCCCATGGTTAATCTCATTCATTAAAGGAAATGAGACAAAACATTCTGTGATTTTTAAGATTGCAAAAAGGGTAAATTTTGGAAACTACAAACCAATATTCTGGCAGAATTCTGGAAGAGTTAATTAAACAGATGGTTTGTGAAGACTTATCTAAATGAAAGTAAGGCTCACTGAGAACTAGGTTAAGTGACAGCAAAAATCACTAGCGAAATATGTCCAATTAACCCCCTTTTTTTCTTGTAGTGTGAATATACTGGTAGAAAAGGGGAGTTCAACAGACACGATCTGAACAGCAAAGAATTAGGCGATGATGCTGTCTTTTGCGGAGAAGGTGGAGAAACGTTTATTAGAGAACAGCGGTATTAAGAAGTATTCACAAGGCTACAATGTTTCATTTGGGAGCTGACTAAGGTGAAAGGAGTTCTCTGAGGGTTGTACATGGGGCTTCTCACTAATTCCACCTTGTTCATCATTTTTAGCCATGGCATAAAAGTTAAAGACATACATGGCATTCTTACCAAGTATACAAGTGCCATAATAATGGGATATACTAAATATATGTGTATCTATAGAAAGTGTATGTTCTATGGAAGACAGGATTAGAGAAGATTTAGACAGATTGGAATATGCTGGACCAAGACTTGCAATAATTATATGTATAGAATTCGTGCATACTCTAACGTATATAGTATTTTAAGGATTACAAAGCTCTTTTCTCCTGTTGGAGTCATATCTGTCATGTAGACTAGGCCAGTTTTTTCTACAAGTCTTTAAAGTCCCCTCAAGACTTATTTGGCTCAGGTTCTTAATAACAGCTGGCCCATGAGCAGACTAGAACAATTTTCCCTTAGGCTTCATGAACTCATTTGCATGGCCAACAAGAGAGATATGGAAACTCTAATTTTTCTTGCGCATCCTTTCCATGTTCTGGCTAAGTAACAACCCTCTATCTCCACCCTCATCCCCTTTTATTAATTGTTAGACGTTCTACAAATGTCTCATTTCATTCCATTCTCTAAGGCATCCTGAGTCAGGCCTGGACTACAAAACTTCTCCAAAAACCTGTGAAGTAGGCAGTATGAGTATTATTTCAGTTTTATAGATTAAGGGGAGGTACGCAGCATAGTGTAAGTGAAAAGAACACAGGGTTTGAAATCAAGGCATCTGGGTTCTAAAGAGGGCTCTCATACTTACCTAATGTGACCTTGGGAGAATCTCTTAACCTCTCTAGGCTTAACTTCCCTTAGCTATAAAACGAGAGCACTATACTGGATTATCTGTAAGGTCTTTCCCAGCTATAAAGACTCTAATCTTCTAAGATTTAAAGAGACTAAATGATTTGGCCATAATCAGTCAGACAAGCAGTAGATAAACATTTATTAAGCACCTACTCAATGCCAGGTACAGGCAGCCAGGTGGCGCAGTGGTTCCTGAGTTCAAAACGAATCTCAGTCACTTAGCTGTGTGACTTTGAGCAAGTCACTTCACCCTGCTTGCCTCAGTTTTCTCATTTGTAAAATCATTTGGAGAAGGAAATGGCAAACCACTGCAGTATCTTTGCCAAGAAAACCCCAAAGGAGGTCATGAAGAGTTGGACACGACTGAAACAACAGAACAAATACATTGGGCACTGTGCCAAGCTCATACAAACTACGGTCACGTAGCTTTCCAACATGCGCTGGACTCTTAACTCGGGTCTTTTCACTCCAAATCTAGTAGTGGCATTTTAGATAAAACTGAACAGGAATAAATATTTTGCATGTAAGTATTGGGTTGTTTTTAAAAAGTCAATTCGTGCAGCTTATGATGGGTAAGGTTAAATTAATTCATGCGGAGTGCATGCAGGGGTCTTAAGCTGGGCAAAGGCACAATGTAAGTAAAATGTCACAGCCGTTTGCCAACAAAGCACTGATACATCTCAGGCTACATTAACAGAAGTGGAAGGTCTAGACTGAAGGACTCAAAGGTATCAGAACAACGTCATAATATTCTCCAGTCAGACCACACCCAAACACACTACATGCCGCTCGAGGAGCTATATTTTAAGAAACTTTGGCAAGTGTATTGCGGTAAAAATAAAAAAAAAAAAGAAAAGAAAGAACACTAGGTTTAGAGCTTAAGAACCTGGGATTATTCTGTATGTTAGTTTGCCACCTTTGAGGAAGGAATTGAACAAACTGAATCATATTCAGAAGGCAACCAGAACTGTGAGAGGCCCAGAGACTACCTTAGGAGAACCAAGCGGAAGAATGGCATTTGTGTGGCATGGAGAAGATTTGGGGGGCAAAAACTGTCCAAGTTTTGAAGGGTTAGAATGTTGAGAATGGATACGACATATCACACTTGGCTCAGCTGCCTGAATTTACTACAGGTCTCATTTTCTTCATCGGTAAAAATGAAGAGATTTGACTGAATGATGGGTAAGGTACTTCTAACTCTAAAAGTAATATGATTTTATAATTTTACCTAGCATCTCCAGAAGACAAAAACCAAGATGGGGATGGGTTTGAAAATATTATTAAATGAGAAACTGCTTCAGGAGCTGGAGATGTTTAATCTGTACTTAGCCAGGGAAGGGAGGTATGTGTCAGTTGTCTACTTTAGGGGATGTGTTATGGAAAAAGGAAAGAGGCAAATTTCGGTTCAGTATTAGAAATAGCTTTCTAACAACAGAATGGACTGCCTTGTGAAATGAGTGAAGCCCTATCACTGAAAACCTTTGGGAAGAGGGCAATCATTTGTTAGGAACATTGGAGAAGATATTTCTGCTCTCACTGGGTGACATCTAAAGTATCTTTGAACATTTAGGATTCTAAATTCCTGCCTTTATGAAAGGGGGGGAACAGAGAAACAAAGTCTTTTAAAAGAGAAGACAAAATCTAATTATTCATTTTAAAATGTGGACAATGTCTACAAGATGGAAATACACATGAGCCACTTTTATTATCTAGAGAATCTGTAATGAAATGGAGTCACAGACAACACAGTTTGCATGTAATATTGATTAGGATTGAGAACTAATAAAACTAAACTAGATCCCTATAACAAATAGTTTCTAGTGCATGAATCACATCCTAGGCATGAATCTCACAAATTCACATCATGGTTCTCTGAAATAATACAATACTTATTGGAAAATCAACAAGAAAGATAATCACTGGGCACTCAGACATGTCAGGAACATCACCCTGAAATATGCTGAAAAATTATCATTATTACAGTAAAATGAATTCATAAAGTTCCTTATTACACTATGGAGAGTTGTGTATATATTTAAATGGATACATATATAAATGGATAGATATAGATATGTTAGATATAGTACAGTTTGTCCTCACCTCAAGGCTAAATCTACCTCTCTTCAACTTCTCATAGATCCTAGAACTGGCCTCTTGGGTCAGGTGGAATCCATTCTCCACCTTCTAACCCCTCAAATACTTGGAAGGCAGTTATTTCCCTCTAAAATCTTTTCTTCTCCATGCCAAACATCCCTGATTCTTTCAATTGATTCTTCTAAGCCATGATGTCTGGTTCTCTCACAATTCTGGTTGCCTTCTTCTGGATATGATCCAACTTGTTAATATCCTTCCTTAAATGTAGTATAAATCACTGAATCACTGAATAGAACACTCCAGATATGGCCTAACAAGGTCAGACTATAGTGTAATAATTATCCTCCTCATTCTGGACAACAAGCTTCCCTTAATGCAGCCTAAAACAACATTAGCTTTTGTGACTGCCATTATACATTCTTATCTCATAATGAATTTGTTCAGGACTTTTTTATATAAACTACTCTCTAGCTAGGTGTCAACAATTTTGTACTTGTGAAACTATTTTACAAATCCACGTGTAGAACTTTATATTTACTCATTAAATTTCATTGTATTTGATTTGAGTCATTATTTTGACCCACCAAGATCTCTTTATAGTTGGACTCTGTCACTGAATGAACTATTCATTCCCCTTACCTTAATGTCATCTACAATTTTGGCAATCATGTTTTTTATGTTTTCAACCAAGGCTTTGATAAAAATGTCTGACAACTAATGGCTCAGCACCAAGGACAAATCCTTGGGGCTCCATACTAAGACTGCTCTCAAAGTTACATAGACTCATTCATGACTACTGGGGAGGAGGGTCCAGTCCATTTAATTATACTAGGACATAAGCTGTGTCTCTTACCTTGTCAAGAAGGATATTTGCAAAATACTTTGCTGAAGTCCAAGTATATGGTCTCTATAGCAATTCTCCCAATCTACTCATCCAACTGCCATGCCAAAAATGGAAATGAACGTATTCTGGCATGACTTGTTCTTGATAAAGCCCTGCTTGCTTTTAGTGTTAATTGCTTCCTTTTCTAAATACTGACAAACTATCTCTTTAATGATATGTTCTAGAATTTTGTCAAGAATCCCAGTTAAATTGATGATGTGTAGACTGCAAACTCTACCTTCTTCCCTCTTTTAAGAAGTGCATCTCTGCCTTTCTTTGGTCTTGTGCCACCTCGGCCTATTTTAAAGATTTCTGAGCAAAAAGTGCTCCCAATTCTTTTTAGAATCTTTGGGGATATTTTGTCAGGGCCCAGAAAACTGAAAACCATGAGAGTAACTGTTTTCTTACCGTCTTCTTCTTGAGTTTCAACTCTATAAAACATTTTTGTATCCTTTCTAATTATTCATCTTACATAAGAAAACAGAAGCAAAGTAAGAATTAAGTAAAGAAATCTGGGCTTTTCCCCTTGATCTATTATCATCATCTTGTCTACCCTTTATTCTCCTGTTCACATAATAATAAAAATAATAAGTAACATTTACGTTGGAGAAGGAAATAGGAAACCTCACATGAGGTCACATAGAGTCAGACGTGACTGAAACAACTGAACGACCGCAAAAACATTTACATAGTGCTCACTCCATTCCAGGTGCCGTGCTAAGTGCTTTACTGTCATCTACTGAAACACACTCCCTCAGGACCTTTATTGGTGAATAAATGATGATGATGATGATAGCTAACATATATAAAGCAGGGGCTACATGCCAGGCACTATGGGAAGGGCTTTAGAATTCTTATTTCATTTGATCCTTACAACAGCCTTGGGGGTGGGGAGGTGGAGGTGCTCTTATTACCCTGTTTTACAGATGAGGAACCTGAGGCAAGCAGAAGTTTATGCTACTTGCTTAGGTTACATGGGTGGTGTTTTTTCCTTTCCACAGTGTTTGTTCTCACTTTCAGCCCATTCTACACTTCATCATTCCTGACCATATTCTTTGTCGTTCGATCGTTTTCAGTCATGTTTCACTTTCGGTAACTCTATTTGTGTTTTTTCGTTTGTGTGGTTGTTGGTTTGTTTTGTTTTTTTTTTGGCAAAGATACTAGACTCATTTACCATTTCCTTCTGCACCTAATTTTACAGATGAGAAAACTGAAACAAACAGGGTTAAGTGATTTGCTCAGGTAGAAGTGTCTGAGGCTGGATTTGAACTCAGGACTTTTTTATATAAACTATTCTCTAGGTGTCAACCATTTTATACTTGTTCCTCCAAGAGTGGCACTCTATTGTGCTGCTTTGCTGCCCAGATCATTTTCTTAGATAACTACTGTTCTTTTATTTTCATACCCAGATACTTTGCCTTGCTTTCATCTGCTGTATCTGTCTTAAAAACCTGAGTTAAGTACTTATTTGTGTGACCACGTAGTTCTCCTTAAGCAGACCTCTACTTTTCTCACTTTTATCAGTTATGATTTCAGTTTGTTGTTGCTGGACTTAATTGTTGGGAACTTCCTATCTTTTTGTGTCCTTGCTTTTCCTGCAGATTAAGGCATCGGCAGCCCACCTAGGCTGATTTCTTTGGAATCTGCTCTCCCTAAAATGAGGGACCTCTTCTGATAACATCTGGCTCCCCTCTCTTTTGCTATCATTAATTTTATCATGGAGGAATCACTTGCCCACAAGTTTTAATAGATTCAGCTCAACGAATGAATTAGACACCTGCGTTCAAAGCACTGTTCTAGGCAACAGGGACTAGAAATGAAAATAGAAGTGAAGTCTTTGCTCTGAAATAACATGCCGATGCACCGCTCTAGGAACATCTGAGGATGGAAGAGCATGCAGAGCTAGACTGGCTCAGGTTATGCAAAGGCTTCACAATGGAGGCAGCACTGACATGGGCCTTGGAGAAGGAGAAGGAATCTACCTGAAGATGTAAGTGACTGAGCAAAGTAGTCCAAAGAGGCACGTGGGGGACCAGTAAAGTGACTATATAGAAGAATGGGACAGAGTTTTGAGTATGAAGAATTTAGAGCTGTCCACCTTGGCTAAAGTTCAGAATACAAAAAAGGGAGCAATGTGCAATAAGCCTGGAAAGGTAGATTGTAATCAGATTGTTCAGGGCCCTAATCAAACATTTATTAAGTACTTATAAGGAAAAAGCAAAACTAGTTGCTGGTCTCAAGGAGCTTACATTCTAATGAGGTGACAAACACACACACACTCTCCTACACACCTATTGACTTCAACATGTAAATGTGAAAGAGGTGTGGGTTTTTAGGGAAAGATAATAGATTTAATTTTAAACATGATGACTTTGTGATACCTACGAGAAATCTAGTCTGACTGTCAACTCACTCCCTCGTGATGGGATCTTAGTTTATCCGATATGTTACTTACATGTGGTATATTTGTATTACCTAAGCTTCATGTTGCCTCTCTTCTCAGAATTTGTCTTCCTTGAAGTACTAAGGCTCTTGTCTGCTATTCTTTTTGCTATGTTATAGAGCTTGGAAGTTTTCCCCCTGCCTCTTGCTTTTCATTTTAACTCCTTCTTGAGAAGATTTATGAATCTCCGGAGAAATACACACACACACACACACACACACACACACGTTTTACTGGCCCTTGTTAAGTACACTCCAGCCCTGGCCAAGAATGCATATTACTAGCTAGATTTTAAGCTAGAGTACAGACATCCAAATCCCATTCTCAGACACCATCTTCTTAGCCATCTGTTTCATTTTGCAAATCTGCCTCTCTCTTCTGAATTTTCTACCTTCCATTGGCAATAGTGATCAAAAACACCACCTGGGTCCTTAACGTCTTCAATTTTCCCTCCCAAGACTTCAAAATCCTTAGCAATGTTTTTTTTTTTTAATTTCTTTTAGTAGTATCATTTATTTCTATATGTATCACTAGGAGTGTCTTAATCATTACAAGATTTGACAAATCTCACAAGGTTCTCCCATCACACTACAGAAGCATGCCCTGGAAATTCAGTAGACCCCTCTGTTTATAGAGGAGATTAAGCTGGATCTCCATTTGGAAAATTGTATAGTGTCGTTTTCAAAGATTCCAAATTGCTTGCTGCTGCAGAAGTCTATCTCTGTAACATATTTTCCTGGTGGTATCATCACATGTATATGAATCATGGGACACCACGATCTCAAAAGAATTAAAATTTTAAATAATTCAAAGGGGAATGTAAAGATATGTGATAGGAATATCTATATTTCAACTGTTACTCGTGACAAATTTCCATGTCATGTATAAGGAATAAGAAGCAGAAAACAAATACCTTGAGTGGTATGTTGATGCTCCCCAGATATCAAAAGAGCAAAAATAAAGTCTTAAGCATAGTGAGTCAATTATTCTATAGAGAATTTATGGAGAAATACGGGCAAGAATGATATTAAGTGGAGAAGTTGTGATGTGTTTCTGGAGGGAATATCCCCATCAATGTATGAAAATAAAGAATAAGACAAGCTTATAAACATTCAGTCATAGATTACTGGTTAGCCTTACAGAAGTTTAATTTTTGCTAAAGACTTCCTGTAAACTGTACAACTTACCTAAAGGAGACAGGGCTATTGATTATGATTTTTTTTTGCATATAGATGAATACTTACAAAAATATCACTTAAAACAAACATTTTTGTTTCTGTCAGGAACCATATTATCTATAATGCCAGAGAACTGCCTCCCAGAGTACTTAGACTCCCAACACAAGTACAGACCCAAAAGTAAACAGGAAGAAACAAAAATATTCTCTGAGCACCTAGAAACCAACATACATGGTCCCAAAGAGCCAAGACTGCATCACATCCTGTGATGTGAGGTATTAATTTACTCCAAAAAGATAAAACTACTCTGATTTTTAAAAGACCAGTATTTTCTTCAAATGTCAAGAAGAATGGGAGAAGTGATAGAAAGCAAGAAATCAGAGGGAAAAAAAGGTCGAGTGAAGAGAAAGGGAAGCGGGAAGCTCTCCCAGCCCTAGAGGTGGCCAACGGTCAGCACTCTGGGAAGAACAGGGACAATAACAAAAGAACAGAAGGCCGACCAGCTTTGTAATGGTGACTATGTCAGAGATAACACAGCACGAATATTACATTTATACTCTATGCTTACTGAAAGGGTAAGAGTATAAGAAATAAACATCAGGTACAACTTGGTACCATTCTCAGTAACCCTTAACTATCAAGATTCCTATCTCACTCTTCTCACTTTAAGGAGGAAAGTCTTCATTCTCTTTTCTTATCAACTAATTTGGCATGAAAAATCCCTGTGGATTTGTCTTTCTTATTTTACTTGGCTCCCTATTTTCTCTGACAGCTTCAGGGTATAACAAGTATTTCGCTCCCTCTCTCAGCTATCCTGGGAAAGGTCTGTAGGGAACAGAAAAGACAACATAATAGTTATCCAGAAGAATTTCTCTTTCTACTTTGTCATGTAGGAGAAGCTGAAAAAGAGTACAGCTATGTGGATGCTTCTCTGTGAATGTCAGTAGCATGAAACTCTATAACTATCTTTTTCCCTCATTAGAACAGAATAATTTTCCCTTTATCTCTTAAAACAACAGCCTTCACTACAAACAACTTTTGACTTGTAACAGTGAAGCTCGAATGAACTGGAATTTAAATAAAATGGTAAAGCTTACATCCTAAGCATTTCTCAGCTAATTCCCTTAGCAAGAACTCTAACTTAGGATCAAACACAAATTTACTACTGATAAAATGATATTCTTTCAGTAAAAAAAAAATCTATAGCAAAAAAAAACCCCCACATTTTTAAGCATTAAAAATATCTACCATTTTATAAGTCAGAGTAGTTTCATAGTATTTTATAAGACTTTCTTTAAAGAGTTGAATCAAAAACCATTTGGGCATTAAAAGTTCATCAGTTATTCAGGAAAGTCATTAGTTAGAACAGTTTATTCCCTAATCATTCCCAATACTTTATGCATTACTGTAGCTAGAAAGAGAACTGTAGCTAGAAAGAGAACTTACTGTAGCTAGAAAGAGTTTTTACTTTATTTCCTTAGGAATTATATTTGTAGAAGTGGCTTTTCTTTCCTTTCTTTTCTCCCTTCTTTCTTTTCCTTCTTCCATTCCTTCCTTCCTCTCCCTCTCTCTCTCCCTCTCTCTTTCTTTCTTTTTTTCTTGGTTAAAGATATGGCTTTGCTCAAAAACTAGAAAGAGGAATAGCCTCTGAACAGGACTTCTGAATATCAATACAGAATAAATAAATTTTGCTGGGGAAGGGGCAGTGTAGGGTTTGAATTATTTGACTGCTATGAAAATTGGATCATTTTAGAAGAAAAAATCCACTTACTTTGAAACTGTACTGGTGTTGACCACCACTAACAATAGTAAGTTTGAAAGATTTCTTACCCCATACATACGTAGCTTTGTGGGTTTTAGTGATTTTTTTTCATGAAGCCAACTACAAAATGCTATAGAAATTAAATGATGAGTTCAAATAATTCAAAAGATACTTTATCATTCTAGTACTGAGGTCAGAGGGAGATTATAAAATGGCACAAAGAGTCTAAGAAGATGATATAGTTGAAGGAATGGCCCAAGGTAAACATTGATTAACTGGACCTCAACTTAGAAAGAACCACAATTAACTGGGTCTTTTTTTTCCTAGCACTCTCCTTTTTGAAGAGAGTAGAAAAATGTAAGAAAGGAACCCATAGAGATTAGATTAGGATGCTTTGGCCTGCTTTTCTCCTGATATTGTGCATCTAATTAAGGTTTTTCTCTTTGTGGTTTCAGGAGATCAACCAAGGAATCTCTTTGGCTATATTAATATTAGTCTCCAAAGTCCTCCTTATCCTGTGAGGGGTAGGGGATTGAGTGCATAGTTATAAAGGATTTGCTGTTATCAGGTGACAATATGAGGGCTTAAAGTTTCTGGTTAAGGGGGGAGGAGCCAAGATGGCGGAGTAGAAAGACTCACATATGCTAGCTGAGAATCCACAGCCCAAAAATTTCCTGTAAAAAGAATTCCCCACAAATTCTGGAGCAGTGAAACCCATGCAGAAACACAGTGGAAGAGATTTCCGTTCCAGGGAGCCCTGGAAAGCCATCCCCAGGGGTCCATCGCACTCTGGACACGGAGCCCAACCCTGCGCTGCCCTGGCCGTGCGGCCCCAGAGGAGCAGATCCGAGCAGGCTTCAGGGACGGAATCTCCAGGGGCATAAAGGTCTCTCCGCCCACAGGCGCTACAGGTCAGTGAGAGAGATGTCTAGGCTGGCTGAGAGGGGAGTGGGGTGACTCCATGACTCAGGCCCCCTCGGGAGGAAGCGGCAGAGGCACCAGCAGAGGCAGCAGTGCCGGAACTCCCCGAGCAGGCAGGAGCTCAGGGCCATTACCGAAGGTCTCTGCATAAACCCCTGAGGGAACTGAGCCTGGGAGGCAGCCCTGCCCCCACCTGAGCACCAGAACTTAAGCTCTCATTGAATAGCAGCCATGCCTGCCACGGAAAGCCCCGAGGCTGGGGAGCAGCACTTGAATCTCAGACCCCAAGAACTAGCTGGGCGGATTTGGTGGGGGTGGAGAGGAATCTCAGAAGTCAAGTAACTGGCTGGGAAAATGCCCAGAAAGGGGAAGAAAAATAAGAACATAGAAAGCTACTTTCTTGGGGGACAGATGTTCCTGCCTTTCATTTCTGATGAGGAAGTACAATGCTTGCCATCAGGAAAAGACGTGGAGGTCGGGGCCTCTGTATCCCAGACATCCAAGGTGGATGTCTGGTGGGCTCAGGCCATGAAAGAGCTCAAAAAGGATTTTGAAAATCAAGTTAGCCAGGTGGAGGAAAAACTGGGAAGAGAAATGAGAGAGATGCAAGAAAAGCATGAAAAACGGGTCAATACCTTGCTAAAGGAGACCCAAAAAAATGCTGAAAAAAATAACACCTTGAAAAATAGGCTCACTCAATTGGCAAAAGAGGTTCAAAAAGCCAATGAGGAGAAGAATGTTTTCAAAAGCAGAATTAGCCAAATGGAAAAAGAGGTTCAAAAGCTCACTGAAGAAAACAGTTCTCTCAAAATTAGAATGGAACAGATGGAGTCTAATGACTTTCTGAGAAACCAAGAAATCACAAAACAAAACCAAAAGAATGAAAAAATGGAAGATAACGTGAAATATCTCATGGGAAAAACAACTGACCTGGAAAATAGAGCCAGGAGAGACAATTTAAAAATTATGTGACTACCTGAAAGCCATGATCAAAAAAAGAGCCTAGACATCATCTTTCATGAAATTATCTAAGAAAACTACCATGATATTCTAGAACCAGAGGGCAAAATAAATATTGAAAGAATCTACCAATCACCTCCTGAAAGAGATCCAAAAAGAGAAACTCCTAGGAATATTGTTGTGAATGGAATAGGATGGGACCATATCTTAAAAGAAATTAAGGTAAACGGTGAGAGAGAAATGTAGTGGGAGGAGACAGGGTGAAATGGAATGGGGTAAATTATATCTCATTGAAGAGGCAAGTAGGAGACTTTTTAGTGGAGGGGAAAAGAGGAGAGCTGAGAAAAAAACAAGAAGTTTACCCTTATCACATTCGACTAAAGGAAGGAATAAAATGCACACTCATTTTGGTATGAAAACCTATCTTACAATACAGGAAAGTGGGGGAGAAGGAGATAAGCAGGGTGGGGGGGATGATGGAAGGGAGGGAAATGGGAGGAGGGAGTAATTTGAAGTCAACACTCAGGGAGGGACAGGATCAATCAGGGAGGGACAGGATCAAAAGACAGAATAGAAACAATGGGGGGCAGGATAGGATGGAGGGAAATACAGTTAGTCTTACACAATACGACTATTATGGAAGTCACTTGCAAAACTACACAGATATGGCCTATATTGAATTGCCTGCCTTCCCAAAGGGAATGTGTGGGGAGGGAGGGATGGGGAGAAGTTGGAACTCAAAGTTTTAGGAACAACTGTTGAGTATTGTTCTTGCTACCAGAAAATAAGAAATACAGTTAATGGGGAATAGAAAGTCATCTGGCCCTACAGGACAAAAGAGAAGATGGAGACAAGAGAAGGGAGGGATGATAGAAGAGAGGGCAGATTGGTGATAGGGAAAATTAGAATGCTGGGTATATTGGGGTGGGGGGAGGGGATAAATGGGGAGAAAATTTGGAACCCAAAATCTTGTGAAAATGAATGTAAAAAGTTAAATAAATAAATATATTTTTTAAAAAAAGGAATCCACATTAAGGATTATCTTTTTAAAAACAAGTACCCAAACCTCTCAGTTTAATAAAAAAAAAAAATCATTTGACTAGAACATTTTTTTCCTAAGCAGCACACTTGATATTTATATTGTAATTTATAACTAGCCATATAAATTTATTGATCCTGACTGCTTATTCCAAGTGCAAGTGTTTGGCAAGTGAATTATTCCAAGTGCAAAAGTGAATTCTATCTACCTCTATCCCTCATATATCTGCTGCCATTTTGGACTTTACATGGTTAGAATAGGGAAGCCTCATATTTTTTATGGGACCATATGTTAGACCTGACTGTGGGGGACCAGGGCCTAGAAAGTTCACAATTCAGAACTGAAAGGGATTATGAGAGAAACTGATACTTTAAGTACAAATTCACTGATGGCCTGAGAAACTGACAATCTCAGAGCCAACAGGCAGTTTATACTCGAGCTGGCTAATTAGCTGTCTAGGGTATTTTCTGTAAGATTTTTGTTCTATGTTAGGCTATGCCTAAAAACGTCTGACTTTCAGAATATAACTAAAAACAAATCAGAGACATTTTAATTAAAAAAAAACTTTTCAGTTTTCCTAAATTCATCTTAATTACTCATATATTGACCAGTGGAGAACCACGTCTTCTGTAAACACACAGACACACACACACACACACACGCACGCACGCACACAGTTGTGGGTCTTTTTCTTTCAGTGTCCCTCATCTTAATATCACTCTTGGGGGCCGCTCTTAAGATTCTGTGTGTATGTGTGTGTGTGCATGTGTATAAGCATATTTCAATTCTGTAGACAATTCCTTTATATCCCATATCATTTCTAGATCACAGAAAGAGAGTAAGGTGCACAGAAGACAAAATGATCATTTTTTTTCCTTTTCTGCATGAAGTTTGAAACTTTTTTTTTTTAAGATTAATATAATTTAGAGGGCAGATGGGTAGCTCAGTGGATGAAGCACTGGATCTGCAATCAGGAAGACCTGAGTTCAAATCCAGCATCAGACACTTAACTAGATGCATGACCCTGGGCAAGTCACTTAATCCTGTTTGCGTCAGTTTCCTCATCTGTCAAATGAGCTGGAGAAGGAAATAGCAAATTTCTCCCTCCAGTGTCTGTGCCAAGAAAATTCCAAATGAGGATGTGCACTTGACTGAATAGCACTCCTGGGGATGGCATCATCCTCCCCCTCCCCCCGCCACTGAGTGTCTTCCTCCATTAGATTGTGAGCTTCTTTGGGGCAGGGACTGTTTCTTTGTGTCCCTAATGTTTTGCACAGTGCCGGGCACAAAGTAGGACCTTCATAAATGTTTGCTGACTGACTTCTCAGGTTTACTTATACTCTTCATATTTCCTAGGGCAAACAGAAGAGGAAATAAATGGTATTCATGAAATAGTTGTGTGCCAAAACTTCAAGTGCAATACAACTATTAGGGTTTGGAAGAATGAATGAATTAACGAAAATATTTATACAGAAATTTGCCGTTATTTCTTAGGTTAAAAAGTTCAATTTTTTCTTCCATGAGTCATTAGAGCATTTAGTTGAATTCTTCTCCAAATCAATATTAATTTTTTTCACTTTTCAAATGTATCTAAAACTATTTTTTGGTGTGCACAGGTCATGTTAAACACAGATGTCTTATTTTTCCTAGTTCTTATTTTTCTCCGATGTTTTATTTAATATCTGCCTTTCATGATGACACTGTAAGTATATATTTAGTAAATTACCTGGGTATTCTGGAGGTAAATGGGACAACAATCTTTCAAGGTGATTGTACAAGATTACGAGGTATATGCTCTTCACATTCTGGATGTCTGATTATAATAGCCTGATTATGTAAATTCAGAAAAAAGGAAAGTATGATATTCATAATGCTTTAAGAATAGAGGAGGATGAGATGAAAGCCAACAAAGTATCTCATGAACAGAACAGAACACTGCCTTCTTCACTTTATTCTAACTTATAAAGAATCACCAGATCATCAGCTCCGAAAGTCTTTCAGCCTTTCCTCCTTGTTCCTCTGACTGACAGCAACATGATTCATTTTTGTTTTAAAGAAATCCATTGGAACTTAACATATAAACAAAAAAGGGGACAAAAGACTTATCCTAAGGACACTTCCATTCACACCTCTTAACTTCCCCTAAAAACAGGTGGAAATCTTTTTCCTTTGAAAGTAGATTTCATTTTTGTAAACAAGAGAAAATTATTTGGAGCCCTGTCGAATAAATTGGAATATAAACAGTTTGATATTAAAAAAGATTATGCTGTAGAGAAATATGATGGATTTTCATTTTTGGCTTATAAATATTATCCAAAGACAAATTCAAAAGACGTTTTTCTGAATGTTTTTGAGCAATGACACAAAAAGGCCCAGTCTACCAATATTTTGAAAGGTAACACTCATTTGGATGTAAAGTTCTGTCACACTAGTTTTAAAAAAATCAATCTCACTGCTTTGTATTTTTCTTTATTTTTAAAAAGCATTCAAGTGATGCTATTCAATGTCCATCCTGATGTTTAACAGATTTCCAGGAATGCCATTCCATACCTTCCTGTACCCTATACAAATATTTAACTTTTTTCTTTTTACCATCATGTTATTCTACCTTATCTTAAATCTTTCCTCCTCTTCTTCCCCTCTTTTGCTTCACTGAGGAGAAAATGGATTTCCAACTACTGTAAGTAAAAGTGGAATTAGAATCTAAGACTCCTGCACTTCTTGAATAATCAAAGCTATCATGATTACAAATCTTGTATTTGTAAGGCTAAATAAATTTGGTATTGTTAAAAGGTTGAATGGTAAATATCTTGGAACCGAAACTCCTTAACAAATTCCTCATTTCAAATCACAACAACAAGTAAAGACGCTGACAAATGCTGATGCAGCTAATGTCTGCTTTGGTTTTTGTTAAATAGATTTGGATAATTTTAAAGATTGCTAAAGTGGGGTAAATGATTCAACCTTCATGTAAGGACCCACTGTGAGAGAGGAAAATGAATCAATAGTGCTATTATTACATATGAAAAACTAAATGATTTCCAGTATCATTTCATCTGAATAGGAATTTGACAACTGTAAGATAACCATAGAATTCATTTTCAAGCTCAAGTACTAATACATGGTTTACAGCTAGCATATAACTGTTAACATGATTTTAAACACCATTTTGAAAATGAAGCAATAAAACAATCACTCCTTTCATTGTGAAATCATTTACTGGGATTACTCAACTAAATGAGATTATATGCCCTTGTCTGATTCTGGCCAAAGAAGCATTGATTCAACATTTAACACTCGAACAATGTATGGTAGCCAAACATATGTCAGCAGAGGCCAAATCCTGTAATGTTTCATACTAAAAATGTCAACAGAGTCAATGTAATCAACCAAACACAAAGCATGTCTTGCACAAATATACTGCTCAACATTCATATTGCCATTACTAGCATAATTTACATATAAATAACCACACAGAATAAGAAGTGTTTATGGCATTTTTAGTTAGCGTTTCAAATGTTCCTCCTAAGTAGCTAAGAACTAACATGGCAGGCCCACTAACAGACAGATTCGTTAGCATTTTATACAAGGTTAGAGGAAGTACCACAGAGTGAAAAAATTCCAATAGGCCTGTAAGCCACATCTTAGGCTAGTCAAGCCAGAGGAATGGTGTATTGTGGTTTTTTAAAATGCTGTAAGACTGATTTGACTGAAGACCCCAGGAACTACCTTGAATCTATCCCAAAGGAGATCAAACCCCTCATAGTGACTCTAAGAACACTTAGTCTCCTCAGGAAATATGATAGGTGAGGGATGTAATGAAGGGGAATTAGACCAATAAGTTTCCAGTCTGTTCTCCAAGACCAAAAAGATTGTTGGTTTGACCCAACACTTTCAGAAGCTAAGAAAGAAAAGGGATGTAAGGGTTAAATGATCTTATATAAACAGTCACTGTTTGAAATGTACCACACTAACATTAGCATATATATTCCGGTGTCACTTGATACACAATATACACCACATGAAGTACACAACAAAACAACTTAAATGCAAAGTTAGAAAAGTCACTGATTTGCTGCCTAATTCATATATTGAAGGGAACACCTCTCAAAATAAAACATTTCTTCTTTATATACATGCACTGAGTGAATGTAACAATATTAACACTACAGACCTTTCAGAGGAATTTTCCTCCAAATGACTCATATTCAGTCTTTTTCTTTCTTAATGTCAAGTGACCAAATGCAAGGATGTTTGTGGTGAACCACAGAAACTTCTAACTTAGTGTTAACACTTTGTGGGTTGTTGTAATGCTGAAAATAATAAAAATTTCCACAAATTTCTGTATAATAGTTCATATTTTTAAAACAAAATCAAAAGGTTACCTTTGTTTTCAGAATACAAAAAAAATTATTTACATCTTGTTTTTAAAATATAAATGAAACAATCATTTTTTCCTGTAACAAGAAAGTAATGTATGACACCACATCTTTTCATCAAGGATAATGTTTGATCCTTTTTATCCAGAAATCCTAATTCTAGCAATTATAACCTTACTAGTAAGATAAACTATGAATGGTTACTATTTCTTCCCCAACAGGGAAAACTAGTAATTTATCTTTTCGTTTAACATGTGCCTAATACTTGCCAATCTGACAACTTCTAACTGGAAAGTACAGCTATGAAAATAGTAAATCCTATTTTGGAATAAACAATTCTCTTTCTATTATAAATAGCACAAAACATCATTTAAACATCAAGAAGAACACTGCATGATCTGTTTAGAAGAAACTAGTTCTTCCCAGGGTTCTCACATGCCATCATGCACTGGACTTAATTATCCAAAACCTTCTATGCTCCCTTCTGCTATAATACTGCTGGTAAGCCATGAGAGAAAACATTAAAATAACTCACAAGGTCAAATCAACTAAGTTAGTCACTTCAGTCATAAATACCTGGAATTACAGAGCTGAAAAGGATCTTAGAAATCATCTAGCTCACCCACTCTAACTTTACAATGGGGAAACTAAAGTCTAATGACCTGAAGTGACTTGTCCAAAGTCATCAAGTTCATCAGTGGCAAAGGTGAGACTAGAAGTAAAGCTCTCCTAACATCTAGTTGATATTCTTACTACTACCCTATGCTCCCTCTCTCATTACAATGTTTGAAGAATAGAGTAACCTGGTCAGCAGGCAACAAGATAGGAGTCATGCAGTGTTTACTGACTCTGGAAGGTAACTTAATTTACAGTGAATTACTGCATACTCAGCAATTCTTACTGAAGGTTGGGAAATTCTTTCCCATCATTTGAATACAGGTACCTACCAGTTAACACAAAAAGATACCTTAACCTAGCAATATGAGCCAACAAATTAAGAATGACCAAATATTCAATTCCACTGCCACACAAAAACTGACTTTGACCATTTTATAAATGATGTAATTGGAAAGTTCAACAAGTATATCTTTATCTCTAAAAGGTTCAATTTATCTGCACTTAAAATTTGGTAACATTTACAACAATACATCCTAAAGACTACAACTGCAACAACAAAAATATTACTTTTTGTCTAATATGGAAAAATACAGTCTTTTCGATAAGTTTTTCAATAGTAAAACAGAACTAGGCCAGAACAGGGTCATGTCTCCACTTTAAAGGTAAAAGATTACTTACGCAGTGTAACAAGTATATTACTAGTTGTAGCAGGTTTCCTCTGTCCTTATTTCCAGCAGGATATATTACCACTGTCCTTTAAAACTCAGCTGAAGATTAATTTCCTTCATTAAGTCTTTATAGATCAGCCCCATTTGAAATGTCATTTCATTATTTAGCATCCTTTGAGATTATTTAGCTAATACTATAAACTTGTATCTCAATACAATTATAATTGGTTATGTATGGATTTTTTCCCTGTCACTTGTGTATGCACATGTACATATTGATACAGCTCTTGCTCTTGCATTTTTATATATGCATGCTTAGGTATATGTGTGCATGCATCCAACTATCTGTCTAGCTATGAATAGACATGTGTACACAAGTATGTGTTATGTGTATATCTATCATGCACATATATATTTGTACGTGTGTACACGTATGTATACTTTAATTTGTTTCTACTCCAGAGAGTAAGTTGTTTAATGTTAGGGAAAACGGACTAAACCTAGAGGCTACTGGACTGCTCTGCGTATGCCCAATATTAAGTAAACGTTGTTGACTCACAATACACTACAATTTTTACCACCTCAACAAAGACAACTGCTTACGGTGTTTAGGTGAAGAGGAACTAGCAAAAAGCAGAAGGCAGAGCTTCATCGTGACACAATTTTGGGAAGCCACGAATTCATCACAGGTATAAGATTGTTCCTAAAATAGCAACAATTATCCCAACATTCTTTGCTTTTCTTTTCTCTTTCTGTCCAAACCATGTTGCAAAATAGGCTATTATAAACCAGTAACTACATAATTAACCATCCCAGACCTTCTTCTTATTTGTGTGTATGCAGGTAGAACTTTAAAGCTCTCAAAGTCAAACTGTTTAAACGTACCTACAAGATGGAAAGTCCTCTAAAAGGACGTAAAATTCCAATATTCTCAATATCCTAATCTGTCTGAATCTAACTCTATGGGGTGCTGGTAAATAGGAACACCGTCAGTGGCAGTCAGTTGACAAATTTTATCTATTCTGCTTCCAAAATATTTCTCATATCCATCTGCTTTCCTCCACCTTCACAGTGTTCATTTGCATTATGGTCCTTATTACCTCTCATCTGTATTACTGCGATGGCCTCCTAACTGGCTACCCTGACTCAAATTTCTGCCCTCTCTACATACATGCTCCATAGATCTGCCAAAGTGACATTCCTAAAAAAGCATGCTTCTAACCATGCTAAATAAATCCCAGTGACTCCCTCCTTTAGGATCAAAGAAAAATTCTTCTGGAATTTAAAGCCTTTTGACAATCTAGCTCCAACATATTATTCTCTTTTACATATTCTACAGTCCGGCCAAACTACCTTCCTCCTCTTCTCATACGTGACATGCCTCTCCTTTCTTCACAGCTTTGTCCCTCATGGGACACCCTCCCTTCTCAGCACCACAGCTCAGATGCAACCTCCTACTCAAAGCGTTTCTGGGGTCCCCCAATAGTCGGTTCCTCTCCTTGCAGTTATATTAATGTTTGTATAAACTTGTATGTGCATGTATTCTCTCCCCTGAGAGAATGGAGGCTTCTTGAGGAGAAGAACTGTTTGATTTCTGTCTGTCTTGCCTGGTACATAATAGGTGCTTCGTAAATCTTTGAATGATTGATATTTCTTCAACATGAAACCTGGAATGATATAAATGTTCCATAGACATTTAAATAGAGCTAGTTCAAAAGGATTCAGATTTTTCTTTTTTATTTATCATAGGCCAAAAACTGTTATTTTCTTTGTCAAAGATTGTTTCACCAGTGAAGTGGCACAGTGAACAAAAAGTCACCTCTGGCGTCAGAAAGATCTGAGTTCAAGTCTTGTCTCAAACACAGACAAAGATTGTATGATCAGGGGCAAGTCACCACATTACTTAGCACACAAGTCAACTTGATAACACAACTTGATAATGGTGGTGGTAGGGAGTTGTCAGCATACATTGATTGAGAGAGTTTCCGTATGTGAAATTCACTGATAAAATAAAATTGACTGGTCAAGACCAGAAAGAAACGTAGTTATTGAGAGACAAAAGACTTCAAGAAGAAATAAATCTCTAGGACTTGACATCCTGATAATACTTTGAGTCTCTAAGTTTAAAGCACAATATTTAACCTCGCAACAGACACACACACAAACACACACACACGACATACGCTAGTTTGTCAGCTTAATCAAGATTATATAATAATTCTTAAAAGTTATTGGCTCCTACTTTATCAGATACATTAAAATCTCCTCTACGTGGCATTAAAGTAAAATATGCTTTATATATTTTGAAGAATACTGACATACACATAGTATATACATTTATTGTATGTTCTATCTAGATGCCAGGCTTCCATCAATCTCAAAGAAAGAAATGGCTTCTAAGTATTGAGGAAAAGAGCTGTCTCAAGGTCCAGCCCCTTTTAAGAGAGATCTCAAGCTTCAACCCAAACAACACTGAGCAGAAAAGGTCGCTGATTAAAATAGAGAATACCAACAAAACAATTTCAAAAAGCAGACAGCAGAGCTATAAAAGCTCACTTATTCTAGAGGCAAAAAGCCCTTATAATATTTAAATAGGTTTTGAAGCTGTAATCGTCCCAGTACATCTAAAACTGATATTTACAACAAGAACCCTTCGTTATTAAAAAGCATTATAGATACAGAACTAAAATGGATCCGTTTTATCCTTCCCCATGTTACCATAGGGGAAAGTAAGGCACATAGATTAACCGAGCTGCTCAACTTCCATGTAATACGAACGTCTCCTGATGCCTTATCTATATAGATCCATATCCATGGTACTGTATTGTCCAATTCATTGGGGTGACAACATTTGATTAGAATTTAAATTAAAAACAGTGAAAGGGACCCACAAATGGGTTTCAGTGGAATAAAACATGCTCCAGTAAAAACATCTTTTTCCTCCCAGAAATCACACTTCTGCACGACTCCCCAGCTTTGCCCAAGTCCAAGACTCTGGTCCCCAGGTATAACAAGCACTTTTTGCACTGCTGGTTTTTTGGGGGGAAGCATTTCCAAATTGCGTCTCTGCTGAATAACTGACATCAACATCCTCAATGACGCTTATGTATGTCTGAATCAAAAGGTATCTATGCTCATAAAAATTAGAAGAAAGTTATTTTAAAGGTTGCTAAATTAACGTTCCACATAATATATTTAGTTGGGGCTTTATGGAGAGGGGCATTTTTGCTGGTATGATAATACAATGAACAGAAAGGAAGAAAAGGTGTTTTCAAAAAAGTCAGAATATAAAAATAACTGAGATCATAAGGTTTTTTTAAAAAAAAGGAATCGTTTTGTCACTAATGATGCAACGATGCTTGACGTTTTGGAAGAGTAAAGAAACAAAGGAAATAAAAATAAAATGAGGTAGGAGAGTAAGGATTTTGAAGATTGTATGTAACAGAATGTTGGTTAGAATATAAAAATCTTTGTTTCAGCAAGTCAGATGGTGGAAGACCATGTGTAATTCTTGTAACTTTGCTTTTACAAATCTCTTTACAAAATGCAGTTACTCATTTCCTTCTACATAACCAACAGAGACATCCTGTTCTCTTCACTCACTCAGTCACCACGTTAGGTCAGATTCTTCCAATCTTTTGTTTGGACTACTGCAACAGTTAACTAATTAGGCTCTTGGTTCAGTCTTCTCCCCTCCCCAGTCTATCCTCCATACAATTGCTAACATGTAACTGACATTTTACCTAGAATCCCTGTCATCTCCTACCGAATGTCTTTTCTCATGTCATATGTCAGTGTTCTCTCTTGTGTCAAACATTATATTTACCTGTGCAATGTTGGATCACTCAGAGGAGAATGCAAGAATCTCGAAGGCAGGGATTTTTTTGTCTTTTTTGCCTTTTTATTTATAGTACTTAGCATAGTACCTTGCATATAAATGAGCAGATACTGAATTAAGTTAAGCTGAATTTTGTCCAATATCCATCTAACTTTTCAGTTTCTGTCTGTATAGATATTGTGTGTCTGAAATTAGAATTCAGGGGCTGTGAACCTATGTGTGTGCATGCATGTATGCATGTATGTGTGTATGAATATACAAATATATACATGTGGATGTATGTGTGTATATCTATCAATCTATATCTATATGTTTATAAATTCATTGATCAGGCTATCATGATGGGGTAAAGGAAGCAAAAATAAGAATAGAAACTTAAACTCATAGGAAGTTAAACCCTGTCGTTATACAGACAGGGAAGCAGAGGTCCAAAAAAGATAAGTGACTTGTCACAAGATCAAAAAGGAGCCTTGAGTTTGAGGCTGTGTTCTTCCACTAATTGTGACTCTGAACTAGTCATTTAAACTCTCTAGGTCTCAGTTTCTGCAATTTGAAAATTAGGTTAGTTGGTTATTGAAGTTCCTTCCAAAACTAAACTCTATATGATTCTTGAAGTTATATTAAATGTCATTATGTAGCATATACCTGTATCTTTATATTATTAATGTAAATTCTGATGAATTATGAAAACACCTGCATGTTTAGAAGCACCTTCATTCTTCAATGGGAATATTAGTTTACCAATTCCAATTTGCTTATCATTTATTTCAGAAATGCTCAAGTTGAGAAGTCAGTTCTAATATTATGTGTTACTTGTCTATGAAACATTGTATTATAAAAAAAAATGGATAACACCAATGTAAGGAAATAGAGAGCATCTGGCACTTTTTTATTTTGTTCCAGATCTATGATTTCATTAGTGTATGTCAGTGGTTCACACTGTTATTTGTTCCCCAAACCCCCGTCAAAAACAACAAAATGTGTTGTGAACCACCAGGGTAATTTAATATACTACTCATAACATTCTTTTAGAAGTATTCATTAATTGCTTATAATAGTTACAAAGGTAATTTTTACTCCCCCCCAAAACCTCCAAATTAAAATTTGCATCATATAATTATAAAATACAAAGTGTATTCTATATAGAATTATGGAGTTCTTAATATAAAATTATGAAAGTTAAATTATCAAACAATTTTGATTTTTTAATGCAGAATGTTCCGTAAGCATTAAATGAAGTAATCAAGCAAGACCTCTTCTGCTTACTATTAGCTGTAAAATTCTTATTAAATTTCTTTATCTTATAAGTTTTGTTGAATATAAATAACATTTTGATGAAATAAGTTACAATTTAGGAGATGTTGAAATAAAGTAACCATATCTAAACTGAATTTTGTTGCTGGATTTTCATATTTGAACAAAGTTTTGTAATATCTGGTTTAATGCCAGACAAACACAGTCTTAAATGTAGCTTGACATTGGGTTTGTATCAGTATTATGACTCAAAACAAGAATAGAGTGATTATGCTAATTCACACAAATAGATGGTAGAAAATGGCTGGCAAATTTTACAAACTCTCTTGCTGAGACAGAAATTTATTTTTCATCTTTAGCCATCTAAACAATCAACGAGGGAATAGCTATCTATAATATAAAATATCTACTTTTATACTGACTAATCCTAGGCATTACATTAAATGATAAACGGACTTAAAGTATAATTGGATATTTATATATAGACTAAACTTTGTAAGGAAAGAATATCTCTAGACATGACTCTCTTTGCTTCCCCCACTGTCATACTGGCTCTGCTCTTACAGAAGCTCTACTGCCTAACTGACCGGTGTTGCTAACCAGTTCATTTGAAAATCTGCCAAACAGATTAATAAAAAGAAGAAGAACAGATGCAGAAGAGAAGTTTAAATTGAAAAACTGCAATGAGAGACAATATAAGATTTGTTTCTTCATTACACATGAGATGGGTCTATGAAGGTTTCAGGGTGGGTCTAATGTTCATACTCAGCCTAACATCAGTGCTACAAGAACACAAATACTTGTAACATCTTGATTACATGATTACATAGTCAAGGACATACAATTAATAGATATAAAAGGGGAATGAGGGAGATATTTTGGTTTAGTGTATAGAACACAAACCAAGGTATACACATCAGTCTCACCATCTGTTGGGAATTGGGTTGCACTTGAATACTGTATCCTTACGATGATTTTAAAGAGGAAAATTTGGAAGAGGAGAACACCTGGGGGGAAGGATTAAGAGCTTTGTTCTGGGCATAATGAGTGTGAGGTGTCCCTGAGGTATTCAGTTTGAAATACTGCAGACGGGCAGCTCAGTGGAGGTCAAAGGGATGGATATGTACATCTTGGAGTCATTTGCACAGTGGTGACTCTTTAACTTGGAGAACTGATGAGAAAGCAAAGACGTAAGGCACTGGGCTTGGGATCACTAAAATCCGAGTTCAAGTATCATCTCCAACATGTGTTAGCTGTAGGAATTTGACCCAGTCACTTAACTTTTCTACACTTCAATTTACTTATCCAGACAGGAGCTCTGGACCCCATGGCATCCAAAGTTCTTTTCATCATTAAATATGTGATCCTGTATAAGAAGATGTAGAACAGAGCCTTGGGGCACAGTCAGAGCCAAGATATGTTTGATGAACCAGGAAAGGAGACTCAACAGAAGCGGTTAAATGGGTAAGACAATCAGTAGAGTGTAACTGATGATGGTGGTGGTGGTGGTCAATAGTCTCAACCATGTCCAACTCTCTGTGACCCCTTTTAGGGTTTTCCCGGCAAAGACACTGAGTGGTTTGCCACATTCTTCTCCAGCTTATTTTACAGATGAAGAAACTGAGGCAAACACAGCTAAGTGACTTACTCATGATGACACAGCTAATAAAAGTTTGAACCTGGATTTGAACTGTGGTCTTGCTGACTTTAGGCCTAGAGTTCTATCTAATGCACCACCCAGCTACCCTCAGTAGAGAGAAGCACAGAGTGACATCAAGGAGTGGGTGGTCATCCATGTCAAATGTAATAGACAGGTCTTGGAGGATGAGAACTGAGAAAAATTCATCAGATCTCTTAATGAAGATAGAGTTAATAACATTGGAAAGAACATGAAACTATATATTGAGTGATGAAGCTGGAAGCCTGATTTCAAAAGGTTGAAGAATGACTGGGAAGGAAGTGGAAGCAACTTGGCATAATAAATCTTTTGTTGCTTGGGTGAGAAATGGAGAAGTTGGTAGGATTTAATGAAGGTTTTTTTTTAAGGATGGAGAAGGTTTGGGGATATTTGAAAGCAATAGGGTAGGAAGTTTTAGATAATGGCTGAAGATCAAAGAGAAGGAAGCACAGGAGATGACTGGGGTTGTGATCTTCTAGAGAAGATGGAAGGGGATAAGATCAAAAGCGCATATAAAGGGGTCATCCTTGACAAAGAGCAAGGCCATCTCATTTTCAGAGACTGAGAAAAAGGAAGAAGGAACAGGAGTATACATAATGGGAGGAGTTTTAAGATGAAGAGAAGGTACATACATAAGGCAGCCTCAATTTTCTCAGTAAAGGAGTGTGGCCCTCAGATGTGGATTTGGTGTGGAAGGTTGAAGTAGAGAAGAGAAAGTTTGGAATAGCTTCTTCTGGAAGGACTCAATTTGGGTGATGAAAAACATTGGATTGTAGCAGTGAGGGCATGATTGAAATTGGGTATCACGGATTCGTTTTGTACTCAGTCAGCCTGGATTGTAGCTTCTTCCAGCATGGTTCAGTAGCCTGTGAGTGAGAACAGAGGAAATAGAGAGTAGGAGTAATCCAGACTAAGGGATGATGGGTGAGAGGGCAACAAGGTGAGACATTCAAGAGTAAAAGGCAAAACAGAGTTGGGCAAGTTAACTTTTGGGGTGGAATGGGACAAAAGGGAAGTCAGAACAGAGACAATGGCCTGAAATGGTACGGGGAGGTAGAGGCAGTGAAGAGCTAGAGAAGTGTGAAGAACAGGGAAGGATGGAATGGTAGCGGATTATAGTCAGAGGAATATCAAGGGTATTACAGAGATGAAGGGGGGAAAAGTATAATTGGAAAGAATAACCAGTGATGGTTTCCCTCCTAGGCTATGTATTCCCATCTCCCAAGATCTCACATCTATGCTGTTTCCATATGTTTAAATAAAGGCTGAATAAGAAAATTTAAACTTGAAAGAAGAACAACTGAATAAAGATGGCAGTGTGATCTACCAAGCATTTCTACAGTAATAGGCCACATCCTTTAAGGAGACATAAAACTATTTTTCTTATTTCATAGATATTTGTTGACTGTTGATAGTGTGTATAAAGCTATAGCGGGTGGTATTTGGATATGCACAGGCACATACAAAAACATGGAACCTTGACTACCAGTGGAGTTGAATGCATTTTTATTAGATTGTGGCATGACCACTGATGTCAATCATCCCAAGAAAAATAGCAAACTACTTAATACACACTGCTGGTACAGTCCATGCTGTACTATTATAGGATGATAGAATTGTAAGGGAGTTCTTGACTTGAAAGGTTGTGAGTCAAAGTTATACCACTTTCTTTTGCTATGAAAAATTGCCATGTATCTGGGACAATCTGATGAGCAAAAAAACTCAGCTTGAGTCAGATATCAAGGATTTAAATCCTGGCTCCCACACTTGACAACTGTGTAGCCTTGAGTAAATCATTTCCATGCTCTAAACCTGTTTCCCAGAAAGGGGTGGGGGTAGAGAAGGAAGGCACTTGCAGTAGTGGCTTTCATTAGGATTTTATGGCTAAAAAGAATGCAGAAGCGTCAACACCTCCTACTAATGCAAATCATTAAATGTTCAGCAACTCTTAGAGAGCTACCAGAGGCACAGAGAAGCTAAGTGACATAGCCAGAATCGCACAGCAATTACTATTCCAATCCAGCTGTGTTTCAGCTCTTGTCTAAGGATCATGAAGAGTCTGACACAACTCAAGGAATAAACAGTAACAAAAGTTACTCTACTACTGGAGGGATCTATTTTCCATTAAGAACTGGAATTTGTCATCTTTTAGTCAGTGTGAGAATGCAAAAGTAAATAGAAAGTTGCTTGCTACTCTAAGATACATAAATAACTTTCTGGTAAGTAGTGTACACATAACCCCAATTTTCAGAATCCTCAGTTTCTATAAAAGCTACATTTGTACCAACAAGCCTTTGTCACTTAGATAAAAATCCTGAATGGATGGAACCTACAAAAGTAAACGTTCCTCCCTAAGTTTTGTTTTTAAAGCAAAATATAATGAACCAATAGCAATGGTCAGATATACTAGCAAGGGAAAAAATCCCACCACATTAACCGTGTCCCCTTTGAACAAATCCTTAATGGGCTGACTCCATATTTTAAGAACTAGTCAAGAGAAATGTACCTGCTAAATTAACATCAGCCTTATGCATATAAAATTTTCCATTCTAAAAATATTGGTGATATAAGTCTACATATTCCAGAAATATGGATCCTCTCAAGACCACTAAATTTCCTCAGGAAATTTATCAGAATAATAATTGTTGCAAGGTTCCAGCCAGAACTAATCTTCAGTCACAGTAATATTGGGCTTTTAGAGTAAAATGCAAATCTTGGCAGAAACCTCAATTCCATCAGAAAACACATGCTAAGATAACACTCTGTAGGGAAGGCTTAGGGAGTCCTTGAGAAAATGATATAAACCATAGGGCTACATAGTCTATATTACTATGGCACTTCATTGCAGTTATATAAATTAATCATTCATGTGAATTAGTTACATATGTCCTCTTCTAAGCTTTTCCCTCCCATACATACTGAGTTAACCATTATAAAAATTTCCAAATACAAATAATGCTTGAGGAGTAGCTTTGTCTTCCATATATGGACATTACTTAACTGGGATTCTGTTGACTAGTTTTCCGTTAGACAAGGACTCTGAACATGTACCAATACAGCAAAAATTTCAACATACAATTGAACCTGTAATCAAAAAGTCTTTCTGAAGTCATCAAAATTTGAAAATTAGTTAATGATTTTTCCAACTTATTCAGCAGATTCTGAAAGTTAGTAAAATGTTGATATGAAGAAAATTCATTCTAAAATATTTGTACAATAGTAAAAAATTAGTGATGGCATTTTGCCAACATTGATTAATGCTTAATTGTGCTTTCTTTAAAATACTGAAGGACAAAGTCAAACTTCATCAATTAAGCAACATACTATCTCTTGAATTCAGGGTATACATTTATCAATAACAATATTTCCTCTGAATTTGAACATAACATTCTAGTGATGGGATGTCTACTTTCAGAATTAAAGAATTTTAGAACTGAAAAAAGGCCCGAGGGCTGATCTAGTCTAATCATCTGATCTCATAGATGAAGGAATGGAGACTCCACAAGATTAAATTAATTGCTCCACGTTACAAAGATAGTGAAAAACTGGAATTAAAATCCAGGTCTCCTTCCTCCTAGTTCAGACTTTTCCCCATTGTTCTATGCTGCCTGGTGAATGATTGTATCAAAGTATAAAAAGAAATTAGATGGTTAGAAAGATAACACTGTTTTCTGAAGAAAAATACTTTAGTACTTTGGAGAACTCTCAACTATTAGCAGAGAATGAAAAGTACTGAGGAAGGAGACATTGCTGGGTAATAAACAATTCATTTTTCATATAGATGGAATGACAATAAGAAAATATCTCATTTAGACATTTGGGAGAAAATAATGTTAAAGGTAAAGATTATGATGAATTATAATCAACTCCTTTGAGGTATGTTTGCAGTGATTAATCAGAGTTCCGAACTTCACCAACAAGCAGCTCTTGGGACCATAAAAATGAGAGTGTAAAACCCAAGAGTAAAGAACTATAGAGAGTTTTGATGTTTGGAGGACTCTCTAGTGACACTAATATGATTATTATAAATAGGATTTCTTTACATGTAAACTTTTCTTATCAATCATTTATCATAAAAGTATTTGCTACCTACTATATGCATATAGCATTTTATTTTATAACCTATCTTGGTATTTATGTACATAAATGTATGTTCTTTTCAAAAGGATATACAGACCAAGACTCGTTTCCTCAAACCATACAATTTTTATTTTTTAACAACAAAATGATAGCTAACATTTACATAGCATTTCAAGGTTTGCAAAGTACTTTGCATATGTTATTTATTTATTCTCACAACCATTCTGAGGGACCAGTGCATGAAGAAATTGAAGCAGATAGAAGTTAAGTGACTTGTCTATCAAGAAGATCTGAATTCAAATTCAGACTCACACTTACTAGCTGTAAGTTACTGTATGAGTATATACTGTAAGTATGAACAAGTACTGTTAAGTATGAGTCTGAATTTGAATTCAGAATTTCCTAACTCTAAGTCCAACACCCTAAACACTATACCACCTAGCTATCTATAAACTTTTCTTTTATCAATAGCTTTAAAACTTTGTATTATAAAAAACAGAATTTTCTTGGTAGGATGTAGGAAAGGGTGTTTTTAGCTATCTTTGGCACCACCATAGTTTAACAAGTAATATGAAGTCTAGATATTTGGAAAGGAGGAAATGCAGAATAGCCACCTTCCTCATTTGACTCCAACCTATACACCAGGTCTCGTGAATGATCTCCAATGGACTGTGACTTTAGCAAGTGGGCAGGCTTCTGTCATGAATGAGGCAATCTTTTTTATTCAAGTCTTACCTGTTTTGTGGAAATGTTTTAATCTGGTGGAGCCCAGGAAGATAGATGCCTTCCATGCCAAGAAGGTAGAGAAGAGTAATAAGGAATATAACTATGAACATGAGACCTCACTTGAGCGGAAATAGTAGGCAGGGCTCCGAGACATATTTTGGAGTTAACTTTTCCTCTGGGTGAGGAGAACAACAAACTCCCATCTTTCATCTCTTTTTTCTCTCGAGCCAGAAGTTCTGAATGAAAAAGTATGAGCACTTATGATGCACCAAGCACTGTTACATGCTAGACAGTGCTTCTTAAACTGTGGGTCACCATTCAAAGGTTTCTGACTGCACAAAGACCAAAATTTAATTACAAATCAAACATGTAATGAATCTGAGGTTTCTGGTAGCACTTCCAGTAACTTTGTATTCCATAACTTCACTATGGCCTCGGTTCTGGGTACAAGGTACTTGGCATTGAGCATGCCTTCAAGCCATAAACATTATGTTGTATTCTGTAAAATTCTGTTGAATTCTGTAAAACCACAAAAAGGGGTCATGAGAGGAAAAACATTTAAGAAGGCCTGCGCTTCTTATAAAAGGCTAGTCACTCCCTGATCTCAAAGACTCCATAGTCTGACTGAGACAGAAAATACATAAAATTCAGATGTTGGGTGGATAGAAAGGCCCAGAAGTCCTAAAACATTCCATGTTGGGGCAGATCTCAAGTCCCAGTGGTCCTTAGGTTATATCAATAGAGCAGATGATATTTCAAGGCATTTTAAAGGCAGAGCAGATGGTAAGGCCTAGTGGTACTTTCCCAATTTCATCAGAAGGAACAGAAGTGTTGGACTTCATCTCATCTAGGCCTTGTGGACAGAGATGCTGCCCAAATGGCTTCTGCAAGAGAGACAGATGAAGGGGAAAGGTGTTCTCAGGGAGAGTTAATCTCCCTACCACCAGACCCTTCTAGAAAGGTCTCAAACTTACCCTGAGTCCCTGCATTCATCATTTTCCTAAGAGTTTCTTCCATAGTCCGTACGCCTGACAGTTCTAATGAAACGCTTCTTTCTCAAGCAGAAATGTATCTTTTATTTCAGGGATAGGAGTTAATAAAAGGGCTGGGCTTAGTGATTATTAATGACTTCCCCTTTCTTCCTAGCTTGATAACAAGGAATAAAAGTTAATCTATGATGCACTGGAAAGATCCCTAAACTAAATCAAGAGACCCAGGCCTGGTAATGGCTAACTAGCTGTACTATCCGTAGATAAGTCACACAGACTCTCTGAGGCTTATTTTTTTTTTTATCCACAAAATGTGGGGTTTGAATTAAGGACACTCTCAGGACTAAGTGTATGATTCTAAATAACAAATACAGAAAATGAAATTCTGAGGCAGCAAATGAACCGATTAATTTTGACCTTGATAGATCTGACTCATTTTACTAATCAGACCAAATGATTTCACACTTATTAATACCAGTGCTTTGGAAAGAAAGTGGGTGCCTATCAGCTGGGAAATGGTTAAAAAATAAGCTATATGAAAGAGAAACATTGGAAAGATTTGTAGGAACTGATGCAGAATGAAATAAGCAAAACCAGTAGAACACATACAATGACTATAACAATGTAAATAAAAAGACCCTAAAAGGAAATTAAACTATGAGTAACTGAAAAATCAGTAAAAGTCTCAGGGAACAGTGAACAACATGGCTCCCTCCTCATGGCATTGAACTCCTGGGAAAGACTATTGCACATATTTTTAGTGCAAATCACTAAATCAGACGAGTTTCTGCTTAACTGTTTTGCATTTTTGAGATGTTCTTTTATTACAGTACAACAAAATGCATGAAGAATGCATAAATCCCCATTCCCTTTCCAAGCTTTAGTCTTTCCTTTTCTACTGGCTACATTCCTGATGCCTACAAACATGTCCAAGTCCTGTCCATTCTTTAAAAACAAACAAAAACCTTCTCCAGAACCTGATCCTATGTTGCTATCCCCTCCTGGTCTTCTGATCTAACCTCTTTTAAAAAGTCATCTGTACTTAATGCTTCTACTTTCCTCAAACTCTCCTAAAGCTCATTATCCACCTAAAACTGCTCTCTCCAAAGTTAACAATGATCTCTAACAGTTTTTTCCTCATTCTTCTTCCTTTTGCCCTCTCTACAACCTTGGATCACCTCCAAAGTACTTTCCCTTTAGGTTTTGTAACACTGCTCTCTCGGTTCTCCTACTGGTCTCACAGCTTCTTCTCAATCTCCTTTAGATCTTCATCCATGTAGAATAGTTCCTTTGGAACTACTTCTTTTGACCCTCATATACAATGTCTGAACAGAGCCCTGAGTGGGGCAAACTCCTTGGGGAGTACCGAGGTTGCCTTTCTTTGGAGCATCTAGCTTGCTCTGAGTGCCTGGTGCCAATACTTCAGCCAATTACCATGTTCTGAGGACACAGTTATCAAAGCAGAGGGAAAATCCAAATCTTTTAAAGGTGTTGGAAGTCCTCCTCTGGTTAAAGAGTGTTGGGAAGAGAAGTAAGTAGGGTCTCTCACTTGACAACCAAGTGTCAACTCTCTTAGGGAGTTGGTTGTAGCTTCTCCAACTTCTCTATAGGATAATCCTGAATTCCAACCCGGCATGCTATTTTATATGAGCCCCACAGCTATGACTATTTGTCATAGCTACAAGAAATTTCCCAGGGAGAGTCACTGGCTTTCCTAAAATGAACCAAGTCCTTCACTTCTCCAAAATCTATTAAGAACTTCTTTGTGGCTTGTTTGATTTATTCAACAGAGCGATCTAGAAATTGTTCACACCTTTGACTGATGCTGTAACTCAACCAAAGAGGTATCCCCCCTGATAATGGTATCACGACTTGGAGCACCTTATGTTAAATGGGGTTGAGGGGCACAGGACTGTCCTCCCATACCTGAATTATCTCATTTGTCTGTGAGGTAGATTTTACAGATGACAAAAATGAGGCTTCTTACGTGTACCAGGGACTGTTTTTACCTTTCTTTTTATTGCCAGCACTTAGCATGGTACTTACAATACTTAGCATTGTAACTGTTTAATAAATTCCTGTTGACTGACTTAAAGAATTGTTTCAGGAAGATTTACTGAAAAGCAGAGGCTCTGGAAGTAGAGAGACCAATTCAATGGCTTCTATGTATGTTCGTCCTTCATTGCCAAAGACCATCCCATTAGAGAAATGATGACATGACTTGCACTTGACTTTGCTTTGAGTGAGGGAGGCTGTACAGATCACCAGCCCCACCTCTCCTCCAGAGCCATCTGAATCCAGTGACCAAATATTCATTAGGATGACTGGAGATGACCCAGGATGAGGCAATTGGGGTTAAGTGACTTGTCCAAGGTCACACAGCTAGTAATAGTTCAGGCAAAGAGGTTATGAGGGCCTTAGCTAGTGTGGAGACTTTGTAGGTGAAAGACATGAAAGAACATCAGAAAGGAGTGAGGTACTGGTCTGGAACTTCAGTTGTTGTTCACCAGATGTTTAACTGGTCAAGTCGTCCATTACCTTCTAAGCCTCTCTGTAAAATGGATCAGATTATTTCTGAAATGAGACCCCTTTAAGACCAATTAATAGCTCACAGGGCACTGCTGCTACCTTGTAGTTTCCCAATCCCTGAGGCAGGACCACTGTAGATCTCAAAAAGTATAAATGTGATTCATAATATGATATGGACATGTTGGCCAGTGATGCTCTATGGACAGCTCAATCTGGAAAGCCACAGTAACTGACTCGGAATCAGGGGTGTGACATAGAGGCCCAGAGAAAGGTTTTAGCAGGGCTCTGAGGTACAAGTGCAGGAAAAGAAAACTTCTATAACTATCTGCCTGACTATATCCTTCCCATCTCTATCATTTCTCTTGAGGTAGCTATGTGGTGCAGTGGTTAGATCACTGGGCCTGTAGGAAGGAAGAGCTGAGTTCAAATACTGCCTCAGAAACTTCCTAATTCTGTGACCCTCGGTAAGTCCCTTAATCACTCTGCCCCTCAGTTTCCTTATATGTAAAATGAGTGTTAATTGTAACAGAAGGATTTGTGAGGTTCAGGTAAGTTAACACCTATAAAGGATTTGGGGTTACATGAATTCTAGCTGTTATTGTTGCTCCCAGCAACAAAGATCCCCAGCCCTTCCCTCTGCCCCCAGGTCTCCCCCATGAAAGAGTTTGTGTTATATTCCTCCCCCCAACTGGCTAAAAGTCTCTCGATGCAATCAGCTCTTTGCTGTCGTGGAGATACCATACAGGCCCTGCTTGAATTAGGCAGGTCATCCATTCACTGATTCCTCTTCTTTCTTCTCAATGTTCTCACTGTCTCTGTGGCATCCTGGCTCTTCAGACTCAGTATTTTGTGTGAACAACTTCATTTTTCTACTCTTCTTTTTCATCACCAAGTTCCTAAAATAAAGGGCTAAGCGTGTTTATTAGCTAAGGCTGGTTTTCAGTGCAGGTAAAAAGATGTGTCAAGTAACTAGTTACAGAGGTAATAGCGTTCCTATTATACCATCAACATCACCTTCCTTTTCAACTGGGACAAAACAAACTGTCTTCCACAGTATGCCTTATTAAAGTATCTTACTGGGTTGAAATTGTTTCCCTGAAAAGACAGAAGATGGGAATGGTCTAGCAACCCACTTGCTGAAGTGGTTCAGGAAATAAACTTCACTGGCCTATTTCTCCAAAAAAAAGAACATCAGGTTAGGTAAAAATAGCCCGGAGGAACTCTATATTATAGCAGTCCCCAACTCACCAAAAAAGTGGCACTCCAAAAGTCTGATTATATAAGTTGTTGAGTATTGGAATTATTTCCCCAAGAAACAGTATTAAACATATGGGCAGGTGAGCAAACCATTCAGAAGGGCAAGTAGAGGGTAGTAAGACCAGATCTGAAATGCTCAACTGAGAATAGAGCAGTAGCAATTATGACTCGTGAATAATCTTCATTTAGGGCACTAGAAGATGTTAAAAGATTTGGATATTAAGGAACTTAAAGGGAACATTCCAAAATCATGATATAATTTGATTTGTCCTAATAAAAATTTCTTCTGGTACCCTGTGACCCGTGCTGGAAAAGTGGCAAGTTAAGAATCAGCAGTCCGCCAAGCTGTTCAGTGGAAAAGTTTTTTTATGGCATCCTGGTGGAGACCTGAACCCTACACACCACTAATCTTGTATTGCCAACAATGTCTACATACCCTTTACCAAAGAAGTTTTATTGTGATCCACAATGGAATACTGATATAGTATTAAAAAGCTGCCTTAAGCTCTCCCATTTCTTTTTTTCACTGAAACTCTAAAGGGCAATATAATTCAATGCAATTAAAATATTTGAGTATATAGAACTAAATTCTTCAGAGGAACATTCACATTTTTATCCTTCTGAGCATTTGCTTACAGAATTGGAGGAATCCTGGGTTAAGGGGGAGAGGAATGGGCCTGTGAAAGGCACAGGGTAAACACTGTATTGAAGGAAGCAGTTAGTGATTTAACAGTTCGTCCTCCTCTCTGACTACCAAGAGCCTTCCTTGTCTGGGATAGGTCTGTCCCTGAAGAACAACAAGTACTAGAGGAAGTGGTGGATGTGAGTACAGAAGGTTTTAATATAGAGCAAAATCTGTAATCATGAGAAGGAAGAGGAAGGAGAATTACGGGAAATCTCAAGAAGAATTTCCGAGCCCTCCTTATCTCTCACCTGAACATATATCTGTACAATGGAGCCTGAGATAAAAGGAAGGAAAATGTATTATGATAAATTTTATTTGGGAGAGATCGCTTATAAATAAATGGTGTGGAGTAAAGAATCAGTCCACGAAGCAGGGAATATCTTAGCTGGGTGTTGAGGAATAATGAATGGATGAAAAAATATTTAAGGGTTTACTGTGTGTAAAGCACTATGCTGTAAATGATAGGGATACAAACAGAAAAGCAAAACCAAACCTGACTTCAAGGATTTGCATTCTAATACAGAAAATATATACATGGTCTGACAGCTGCAAGTCAGAATGGAAAGGTCCAGCAGCCCTTCAGATGCAGTGGCAAAGCACATGCTAATGCATCTTCTTTAGAGTCTTCAGAATGGCTTCAGGCTGACTTCACTGAGGACGGAGGAAAAGTGGTGTTTGAGTTGGTGATGACTTGCATACCTCCTCCCCTCAGAGAAAAGAGGTATTTCAACAGATTAAGATGGCAGCAGGAAGAAAGACATAGATCCCATTCTAGACATAGTGAAAGGAGGAGAAATGGGATAGAGTAGACTAAGAATGAGTGTCAGAGAATAGTCCAGTGTGACCTTAACACAGACCAGGGAAAGAGAAATGATATGAAATAAAGTTGAAGAGGTGTTGGAAGTTAGAGTTTGAAGGTGCTTCAATGCCAGAATGAAGTTTATATTTAATTTGATAGGCAATGGAGAATCACTGAAGGTTTGTGAGTGGTAGATTTCACATTAAAATGTGGAACACGTCCTTCAAACTAAGGGATATTCCTCCCTTACACAAGCCCCTCAGGAAAATGGGCTCAAATATAAAACACAAAGGTAGTAGGGCATATGTGACAAGGGAGAGAAGGCACAGCTCCTGGTCTCTGGGAATCATTCTCCATATCAGCAGAGCCTTCACAAAGTCTCTTATAAAGGTATTGGGCTCCCTAGACTGGTACCTTTCTAGAGCCTGAAGCCTGCACTGTCTGCCCAAAGGGGTCACTAGTCCTTGACACTGACTTTCCCCAGTGCATCTACTTTATCCTCTCAGGAGGATGCAGACATTGCCATAAGTCACTATTGCTATGGGGATAACGTTACCCCTGCTAATGAGAATTCCAGATCTTCTAAACTTTCAAAATCTGTGAGATGATTCTCTTGTCAAATGAGAGAAGGGGAAAGAAAGGGAAAGAGGGAAACAGACACACAGAGAGAACACAAAATTAGAGAGAAGAAAGAAAGGAGGGACAGGAAGAGAAGGGGAAGGGAAGGAAAAAAGGAAAGGAAGGGAAAGGAGAAATATTCTACCTTCTCCAGGACTCTCAGTGTCAAGTGGAGGTTTGACACTACTTGAATAAGGAATTCTAGACTAGTTTGCTCTTAAAAACAAGTAGCCCTAAAGTGTATCTGATTCTGTTAGCCAATCACAAGATATTTCTTGTATGGTATCATCAGTCTTTATCCAACGATTAAAGCACTTGAGTCTTCTCAAATTAATTAAGAGCTTATTCTGCACCTAGTTTATACTTCTGACTGACTGATTAGTTCATCCCTCTCCGAGTCCCCATGATTAACTGGGTGAGCCTGGAATGTCACCCGCACTCTACTAAAGAAGGGACGAGTGCCTGAATTAGGGTGATTACTTTGGGAACAAAATTGATTTTATCTAAATTAATTAATCAATTAGTTTATTTATCTAAATTTATTTTATTATTCATCAACTTATTTAAAATATTTATTTAAATATTAAATTATTCAGTTATAGCTAAAGTCACTACAGAGTGGATAGAACTTGGTAACTGCCTGCAAATACAGAACAAAGAATAGGGAAGAATCAGAGCTACTTCCAGGTTATGGTCTCAGCTAAATGGCTTTGAGGAAGAATCAGGGAAATACATTTGAGATTGTGTACTATCCTGATTTATACATTTTCTTGAAATATTTATCGAGCAATTCTTAATATATTTGGACCATACCTTTCTAAAAGTCTGTGTGTTCTTTAAATGTCAAAGAATATTTTAAAATCCTAAGAGTTAATTAGGTACAACTCAGGGGACTGACATGATTGGAAGGCTCTCTCAGTTTTTATGTTCACATATTATTCAATTTGTCAAATTTATTTCTACTCAAATACACTGATGTCTAAGATAGAAATCACTGTGCTCATAGCTACTAGGTTTCTCTGGATAAATGAAGGTAAGATGAACCTCAGCCAAAAGGACAGAACTAGTAAAGCTAGTCCTCCAGCTCGGACTTTCTCTTTGCTCTTTACCCTACTTTATGTTAACTATCCTCTTATTTTAGGTAATCTGTACTCTCTTGCTTTTGTTTTCTCATCAATGAGTAAAGTATCTGATGCAAGTCACATAGACTCAAAAATTAATTGGTTACACTTTTATGTAAATGAATTCCAGCCAATGCCAACCTTAAATTTCGATTATTTCATTTAGAATGGAATGGAATTTTAGTGATGTAAATCTCCCTTTCCTACAATAACGAAGTGCATCAGCATGCTGCTTCTATTTACACATTTGGTAACAGTTTCTGACAATAACGCTCATCCTCGGAATCGTCTCTTCATTAATATACTGTTGCTTGATATTATGATTTAATTCCCGTATTTTCATTTAAATTTGATGTTAAATAACCCTGCTTCCTCTTTGGCTACTTATATCCTCCACTGTGTAAGGTACTGCCCATTTTGTATGTGACTGGTCCAGTTCCAGAAAGGAGCAGAAAAAGAAAATTTTTAAAATACAAATTGATAAAATCCACTAGAGAAGAAACAGTTTCTCAGGTAAAATGCTGAAGAGAGAGAGTGTTTATTTGTCCCTCAGATAAAAGTGTACCAGGAGGATCAATCTGAAGGCAAAGCACAGAATGAGGTAATGATGGCCACAGGGCACTGTAGCCCATTAGCTCATTTGCATGGGACTGTTCCTAGAGTTTTGAAGAATATAGCTGACAAATGAAAAATTTTTTTAAAAAGTTATGGGCACCATAGGAAGATCACACAATGATTCCTGGGGTCCCAGCTTGTGGAAAGGTGGATCTTTTGAGTTTGACATCTTAAACAGAAATAGGTCACTGCTTAAGAGAAGGCCCTGATTTGAGGTGTTAGAGGCCTAGAAACAACAGACAGGAGGAGTCGGAGATGACCAGTTGAAAACAAGCAGGAGACTTTGGGGGCAAAACGTTTACAAAGTAAAGGAAGGAACAGAAGCTGCTACTTAAAGAAGACCGAATACAGGAGCTAACTCAAATTAAGAGGCAGACTAGAGGCGTTTCACTAGGAATCACCTACTGGAAAAGATATTTGGCTTTGCCAAGAGCTAGCGAATTGGTGGCAGAAAATCCTTTGGGCACTATCTAAAGATGGAAAGGGAAGCTTTTCAGGGATTTCCAGTGTTGCCCTTTACTGCCCTATCTAGTTCAAGAGGGAGAAACAAAGCCAGGGGGAATGACAGGCATTGCCTCCATTTTGCTGGGAGAAGAGGTGAGAGCTTTGCTGAGAGCCAAGTAGATATAACAAAAATTGGCTACTATTTGAAGGGCTTCTGAGAGAAAGGCTACATGGCCCTACTGGTATCTACAACTTGAGAGAGAAAACTCCCCTCATAACTCCAAAGCAGATCTGGGAGAATATAGCAGTTTTCTGGCTTAAGAGAACTTAAGCTTCTTTTAAGCTCAAACAACTGCTTGCCTTTGAAAGAGCAAAATACTTTATCAGCACCCTGCCAAGGGTGTCTGAGTACTAAGAGTTTGCACTGCTATGATGCCCAGAGGAAAAGAGAAGAAGCTTTTCCTGGCAGAAGAGTTCTCTAAAGCTCACACAAGATTGTGTATAAATGGAAAGTTCAGGATCTATAACCCCATCTAACAGAGTAAGGGCAGGTTGGGGTGAGTGATGTAGTTCAGGGGGTGAGTGATGTAGTTCAGGGAGAGAGAACAGGAGTATGGATGCTACCGAAAAAGGTTTACAGATAGATGGGGTTCGATACTTATGACATAGTCCATTTATGTTCTTTGCATTTCAGGAAATATTTAGAAGGCAACTTTTGAAAATAATTCTGAAGACCCAAAGGAAAGAAATCAGATTTTGTGACACAGCTACTAAAAAGAAGAGAAACCCAAGTTTAATTTTATAATTAACTAAATTCCACTGTCAAATTTTATTTAAAAACTGTAATAGGAAGAAAAAAGGAACATTTATTAAGTACCTGTTATGTACTAGGAATTATACTGGTTTTCCAGTAGGCATAATATCTCATTTGAAATACCACTAGTCCCCCTCTTGGCTTTTTCTATATCAGATTATCATACAATGTATTTTATTTCAGTAACAAGGGAAAGTAGACTTAATATTCTTTCAGCTATTTATTTTCATAACAGTAAAGCCCCAAGATCTATAAATTTTTCTATCTTAACTCATATCCTTTAGCCTATATCACTCATGCTTGATTTTCAGTTTTCTAACTGATAGCATTCCATTTGGAACATTTTAAGTATGAATTTCTAGTACCTTATTATACAAAATAATATTTAAGAACCTTTAGTAACTTAAAGACTCATTTAAGTAGCTCTCAGTCTATGCAGTTGCATCATACTTGAAGGAGCCTTGTTCCTAAAATGAAAGTTTGAACAAATATTTTACAAGAGCAATTTCAATTCTCCATTATTTATTGAGGACATTTTTAATTTCAGGAAGTGGGAATGTATTTCTCACAATGAACAATTTTAAAGCCTGCTTAAAAATTTAAGTTTATTTGGTTTTTATTTATAGGGATGAATGATTCAATAACATTGCTATATTTTATATTTCCCTCTAAAAACTGATACCAAAATTCAACTAAATTTTTTATAATTATTTCTCAGTTTCAAAATTCATAGTTTATAACTCTCCAAACCATTGTACTTCAGGCTTGCTTGTTCTATAGCTTTGTTCATACTTAATGTGAAAGTCTAAAAAGTCAGTAACAAAAAATAAACATAGTAATGTCATTATCATTATCACATTTGTAACACTGAGGTAAGCTAGGCATTTCAGAGAATATTTAGTAATCATAATAGGAAATTTTAAGAAAAAAATAGCTAATATATTAACAAACAGCCTAATGTTTCACATTTCATCAGCTATTTCTATTATAAATAGAAGTAATCTCTAACAATTTAAAAACAAGTGTTCCCATTTGGGCAAAACAAACAAACAGAAAACCCCTGCAGGTTTATTTTTGTTTTGTAGCATTAAGTTAAGAATGTTAGCATTAACTGGCTAATGTTCAGATAGTGAGAGCATTTGTATTGTAATTCTTTTGCAGCTATATACATAAGCAAAGGAGGGCTTTCTAAGTGTCTTTAGCATATTCTATTCTGGTGCCAAATTCATGTGACACAGCTGGCTTCACACAGTATTGATTTGCACAAGTATCTATATTCAAGAAGCAGAATAGCCAAATATTTAATTATAATCAGACACTCTGTGAAGAAAATTGAGATTTACACAGCAAAAAAACCTCATAATTTACATAGAATAAAGAATGTGGGGGGGGGGAGGGCCTGTGTGAGCTGAAATGAAACTAAAATACAGAATTTAGAAAAAGAGTTTAATTTTCCAGTTTACCTGTGGCTTAAATAGTGGTGAGTATAAGTCATTATAAAAGGAATGAGAATGCCAAGTTAAGTTCACTGTTTATAAATTCCCCTTTATCCATTTTACATAGCAGTGTATGAAACTCAGCATGTAATAATATCACTTCACCTGAAAAGACACCATTAAAAATAGGTCACAGTCTCTGAGGGAGGAGACAAACTGTGGAGAGGAGTGCCATGAGCCCGGCAGGGGTTCGAGAAATGATGCTACTAATGAGGCAGCATGACTGCTCAGTCCAGTACCAGGGCTTAGCAATGTTGATTCTGTCTCTGCCCCCCATTTCTGGGTGGCCTTGGGTGAGTCACTTAAACTCTAAATGATCTGGATTTTCCAGCTATTAGATACTGGAGAGAATATTGTATCTATAGCCTTCAAATGGGTGTTAACAATCACAAGATATCTTGAAGAAGTGTGTACTTCAGCACATAGTGTTTCCACTATCCTCATGACCCTACCCTTTGTAATCACCTTTTAAATTATTTACCATTGCTTTATTTAATCTAAAATATATTGTTGTTAATTTACTGCAAATGTTTTTTAGAGATTAAATATGAGTTGCTTTCAAGAGAAAGGTAATTTTAAAACGAAAAACAATCCTCAACCATGCTGGAGTTGAGAGGAATTTTGAGATTTTATAGTCTGACACATTAAATTTACAGATCGAGAAATTTAGATCAGAAAGATATGTGTGTGACTACTAATTAGTGACAGAGACAGAATTTTAACCCAAGTCTTCTGATTCTGAGCGTAATGCTACCCCCTTTACGCCATGCTGCCTCCTATAGCTGCCTCCTACAGCTCTTCTTTTCTTTTGTATAGGACAGAACATGATAAAAATTTTAAAGAATTGTGCCAGAATAATTCACTTTGCAGAAAGGCAGCATGGCACAATGGACAGATGATCTTGGGAGTCAGGAATCAATCAACTATTTATTAAGCACCTACTATCTTCCCAGGCACTGTGGATATAAATACAAAAAAACAAACAAACAAACAAACAAAAAACCAAACCAACAATTTCTATTCACAGGGAGCTTAATTTGAATGGAATAGACAACAAGGGCATATATAAATATGTAAAACTATGAAGAGAATAGAAGATAAATGAACAAAAAGTAATTAAATAAAGTTAGGTTTGTGAGGGAGGAAAATACTACAAGGTAAGAGGACCACTGAGCTTTGCCTTGGAGGAAGAGAGGAATTCTACCAGGTGTAGGAGAGAAAGGAATGCATTTGGGCAGTGCCAAGGCACAAAGGCAGAGGTGGATACAGAAGAGACTGAAGATGGAACAGTATAGAGTGGAGTGTTCCATGTGACAGGAGAAGGAGGCACATGGCTGAATCGCAGGATTTAAGTGGGGAGAATAATGAATTATGAACCTAGAAAGAGGGTAGTATAAGGTTGTGAAGGGTTTTGAAAGCTAAGCAGAGCAGTTGAAATTTCATTTTAGAGGTAATAGCAATCCAATGGAGTTTAGGGAAGTGAGGCATGTGGTCAAATCTACATTTGAGAAAAACCCGTCTTGGTAGCAGTGTGGAAAGTGGAAAGACCCAAGCCAGGGAGTTCAATTAGGAAGCCACTGAAATAATTTCGCTAGAGGAGAAAAGGGCCTGAGCTAATTGTTTTGGACATGTTGAGATTGAGATGCCTTGGGGAGAGCCAGTTTGAAATGGCTTACAGGCAACTGGTGAAGTAGGATTGAAGGTTGGGGAGAATGGGTATTCAGGTCTAGGAATCATTAGAGATGAAAATTAAATTCATGAAAGATGATGTCATCAAAAGAGAATACAGAAAGAAGGTTTGGAGACCTAACACAGAATGGTGGGTAATACCCATACTTTTTATGGGGTGTGATCTGTTTTATGAAGCAGGAAAAGAAACAGAAGAAGAACTGAGAAAGTAGTGTTATCAAAGCCAGAGAGGAAAGAGTATTCTATCCAGGAGGAAGGAATGGTCAACAAGTGTCCAGTGCAGCAGACAGGCTGCAAAAGGTGAGGACTGATAAACAATGTCAATTTCTGGGTTCAAGGTCCATCTCTGATAAGTGTCAAATAGCTCACCATGGTCAAGTCACTGAACCACCTTGTGCCTCATACAACTCTCAAAGGCTAGAGTTATAGATTAATTACCCATTTGCATCAGTAGAAGGAGTTTCCCTCATCAATGACATCACAAGAACAGACGCCTCCTCCTCTCCCTGCCAAAGCTCATATAATAAAATATATACAGGGGTTTTAAACCATTTTTTGTGTGATGGGCCCCTGCAACAATCTGGGGAAACCTATGCTCAGGAGCATGTTTTTTTTAAATGCCTAAAATAAAAATACACAAGATTTCAAAGGAGCCAATGCAGTTAACAAGGTATTAAAAAAAACAAAACTAAATTTGTGATAGAATAATATGTATACTTCTTTATTCGTGCATTCAATAACAAAAGATGACTTGAAAATATAAGGCAGATTGAAGGACCAAATAACTACAGTAATTTTGAAGTAGTAAGAAATGTAAACACTATTTCAAGATCTCTCCAATAATTGTGATGTGATATAAAAATATGTGTGATGTCTGTTGATGACAAAGTCATAGGACTAGATAATACTATTGCCATCTGTGGTCTATATCCATAATTGGATGAAAGGCTAAATTTCAGGAGAGGTTAATGAAAATAAAGATATAATTTTCCCCTCCACATTTACTGACCCCCTGAAATCTATCCACAGATGTGAACCCCTACCTTTAGCATCCCAGACAGAGACTGCCCTTCCCAAACTGAGGCAGATATAATCAACATGCTAGATTGCTACTTTAAAGTAGCACCCAAAGCCTATAAAACAAAGTCAACTAGATAGGCCTCTCTCCATATTTTAAAGAATGATGATCTTAAGAGTTATGTTAAGGTCTAGATTGGGCTGTAGAACAAGTAGAGAGATGGTAGAAGGGCACATATGGTAGCAATTTACCTATAAATTAAGCTGTAAGTATTTAAATACAAATAAAAAAAAATTTGTGAAAAAAACCTGGTGCATGTGAGTGACTGAGTGTTGAAGATTTCTGTAAAACATAGATATATAAACTGAATATCCTGAAGATGAAAATTTAGGAGCAGAATCAGGTAACAGTGTCACAGTCTTTTGTTTTGACTGGTTTCTTGGAATATCATTTAATATTTTCTTATGTATTATAGCTCAAATGAACTAAATGTGCACAAAGATAAGCATCGAAATCTTTTTTCTTTTCTTTCTTTTTAAAAATGTTGGTTTTGGCTGAGGCCACAGTTACAACAGGAAATAAAAACTGCATTACTCAGGAAGGAAGCTAATGAGTTCCCCCTCCCCCTGAATGCCATTAGACACTTCCTGAATAAATGAGAAGCACATTAATTTAAAGAAAGAGGGTACTTGCATGAGCAACAAAAAACAGATTCTGTCCTACATTAGGACTGAAATCAACTTGAATAATAAAAGTTAGAGATGGAAGGACCTATTAGTTCCTCTTGTTCCTCTGTGGCTAACATAGTATTGCTCCTAATACTATAATATGTATATTCTTGAGTGCATTGTTAAATGACAAGCAATGGGACTTCACCATTTCCCCTTGAAGATAATTTCACAATATAATGCATTTCACTGTCTGATTTTTTTTCCTGATGTTCATCATTAAGGCTTGTTTTCCCTTCAATTCCAATCCATTATACTGTGCTGTACTTGATCATGGGTGTATGCAAACAGGCAGATACTCATGTTAGGCCTCTTACATAAAAACAGTATATGTGGGGTAGATATATTTTTCCTAGAGGAAACATTATTTAAACTTCTAGGGCAATGGTATAATGCCCTGAGGGTTTGAAATTCAGTAAAAATGGGTATATATAGTCTACTTTAGTGAGTTCTAATGTAGTATAATCATTGAGATAAATGCAATTTTTGTTTTGGATATTAGTGCAGCACTTTAAGTATGGCCACAGTACAGAAAATGGAATAGATTACCAAACCAAACAACCACTGACATTTCTATGATGCTTTAGCATTGCAAAATGTTTCATATACATCATATCTCATGTGATCCTTATAACTGGGTAGTAAATACTACAGGCTTTATTATCTTCATTTTACAAATGAGAAAATTGCATCTGAGAAAGGTCAAGTAACTTACCATGGATCACAAAGCAAGTAAATTCCATGACAGAATTCAAAAGCAAGTCTTCCTAATTCCAAAATTCTATCCACTGTGCTACCATTCTACTTAAGGTTGCCAGACATTAAATCTCATCTAGTTATTAAAATCACTACTTTCACAGACTATGGCAATAGAAAATTGTATTTTGGGGGTTCTTATTTCCCCAAATATACTGTTTTCCTTTTCAAGTAGGATTTTGACTTCTTGCAAATTCTAGACATGGTATCTTTCAGTTACAGTATAAGTGAACTTTTATAAGGTATGAATTAGACAAAAATGTGAAATTTGTTGCTTATGTGTCAGAATTCTGTTTTTCAATTAAAAGCTGTCTAATATTAAAAAAATCTGCATCAGTGATGAAATTCTAAGTATAGTTTCACATGTCCATAGCATGAAGGAAAACAGATAGATCTTTTGAAAATGAGAAAGTAAATGAAATTTAATATGCTTTCATTCTCTCTCTCCCTCCCTTCTCCTTCCTCACTCTCCATGGGAATCTGTATTTCTGAGGGACTCTAGTTCTCTCTACTCTTGGCAGATTCTGTCTAGAAGATGCAGAGTATGACAACCTGGTAAACAAATCTTCACGATTTTGGTAAGATCAAACATAGGTTTACTGACCAAACCAGGTTCACCTAATTTTTAGATGCTCTTAAGTCCAGTTTAGCTGAGTCAGAATATTTTCCTCTTGACACGGACCTCTCTCACCTTTCTAATCACTCTTTTCTAGTCTATTCCACAAATTCATCATCTTACTGTTACCTCAAAATGGTTATATTTGAATTTAATTCAATTCAACAACTAAATTTATTCTAGAGATCTATCCAAGGGATCTAACTTTTTCCAACTCTGCCCTGACCCTCTCTGAATTTCTCTCCAATTTCCAGATTACTGTCCCTTCCAGTTCTGTCCAGTTCTCAAGAACTGTTTGCAGTACGCCACTGATTGCTTTCCCTTTGCCTCATTTAAGAAGTTGTTCCAGGGGCAGAGCCAAGATGGTGGAGTAACAGTACAGAGTAGCTAGTGTTCTCCCCCCAAACCCAGTAAAATACCTGTAAAACAATGACTTTCAACAAATTCTGGAGCTGCAGAACCCACAGAATGATGGAGGGAAGCAAATCTCTAGCCCAAGACAGACTGGAAAGCCATCAGGAAGTGTCTGTTGTGCTGCACTGGGAGAACAGCACAGTCCAAGTGTGGGCACAGTCAGGACCTGAGCAGGCCTTGGGGGGAACCGAATCTTAGGCACCTGTGGTGCTTTCCAGACTTCATGACCCCAAAACTCCGAGAACAAATTGGAAGGTCAGTGGAAAAAAAACCTGTGGGACCTATGTGAGAGAGTAGAGTGGTCGGGCCCCAACCCCAGGGTGACAAAGGGGGTGGAGGAGCCCACAGCAGTCACAGCAGTGACAGCAGCAGAGGCAGGTGTAGTGGTTGTTTCTGGAGTTCTAGACCCACAAATTGTGGAGGGATTGAACAGGTGACAGTGCACCTACCACCCCCACTGGAAGTAGAGAACTACCTTGACAAAGACCTCAAAAGTCAAATAAAAGGAAAATGAGCAAAAACTGGAAAAAGAATCAGATTATAGAATCTTATTTGATGACAAGGAAAATCACAACATACAACCAGAAGGAGACAACACAGTCAAAGCACCTCCATCCAAAGCCTCCAAGAAAAATATGAATTGGTATCAGGTCATGGAAGAGCTCAAAAAGGATTTTGAAAATCAAGTAAGAGAAGCAGAGGAAAAATTAGGAAGAGAAATGAGAGTGATGCAAGAAAATCATGAAAAACAGGTCAACTGATTGCTAAAGGAGACCCTAAAAATGCTAAAGAAGATAACACTTTAAAAAAAAAATAGACTAACCCAAATGGCAAAAGAGGTCCAAAAAGTCAAGAGGAGAAGAATGCCCTAAAAAGTAGAATTGGCAAGATGGAAAAGGAGGTCCAGAAGTTCACTAAAGAAAATAATTCCTTAAGATTAGAATGGAGCAGATGGAAGCTAATGGCTTTATGAAAAACCAAGAAATTATAAAACAAAGTCAAAGGAATGAAAAAATAGCAGATGATGTGAAATATCTCATTGGAAAAACAACTGACCTGGAAAATAGATCCAGGAGAGATAATTTAAAAATTATGGGACTACCTGAAAGCCATGATCAAAAAAAAGAGCCTAGACATCATCTTTCATGAAATTATCAAGGAAAACTGCCCTGAGATTCTAGAAGCAGAGGGCAAAATAGAAATATAAAGAATCCATCAATCACCTCCTGAAAAAGATCCTCAAAAGAAAACTCCAAGGAATATTGTAGCCAAATTTCAGAGGTCCCAGGTCAAGAAGAAAATATTACAAAGCAGCCAGAAACAAACAATTCGAGTATTGTGGGAAAACAATCAGAATAACATGAGATCTAGTAGCTTCTATATTAAGGAATCACAGGGCTTGGGATATGATATTCCAGAGGTAAAGGAGCTAGGATTAAAACCAAGAATCACCTACCCAGCAAAACTGAATATAATACTTCAGGGGAAAAATGGTCATTCAATCAAATAGAAGACCAGAGCTGAATAGAAAATTTGACTTTCAAACACAAGAATCAAGAGAAGTATGAAAAGGTAGACAGGAAAGAGAAATCATAAGGGACTTACTAAAGTTGACCTGCTTATATTCCTACATGGAAAGATCATATTTGTAACTCTTGAGACTTTTCTCAGTATTGCAGTAGTTGGAGGGATTATATACATTTAGACAGAGGGCACAGGGTGAGTTGACTAGGAAGGGATGATCTCTGAAAAAATACAATTAAGGAGTGAGAGAGGAATATATTGGGAGGAGAAAGGGAGACACAGAATGGGGCAAATTATCTCACAAAAAAAGAAGCAAAAACTGCTTTTTCAATGGAGGGGGAAAGGAGGTAGATGAGAGGGAAAGAATGAACCTTACTCTCATCAAATTTGGATTAAGGAGGGAATAACATGCACACTCAATTTGGTATGAAAATCTATCTTACACTATAGAAAAGCAACAGGGAAGGGGATAAGAGGAGGCTTGGGGATATTACAGAAGGGAGGGCAGAGGAGGAGGTAATTATTACAGGTAAACACTTTTGAGAAGGCATAGGGTCAAAAGAGAGAACTGAATAAATGGGGGGCAAGATAGAATGGAGGGAAATATAGTAAATCTTTCACAGTATGACTGTTATGGAAGTGTTTTGCATAACTACACATGTATAACCTATGTTGAATTGCTTGACTTCTCAGTGGGATGGGTGGGGAGGGAGAAAGGGAGAGAAGATGGAACTCAAAGTTTTAAAAAAAAAATAACTGTTGAAAGTTGTTTTTACATGCAACTAGGAAATAAGATAAACAAGCAATGGGGTATAGAAATCTATCTTCCCCTACCAAGAAAATAGAGGGATGGAGATAAGAGAAGACAGGGGTGTGACAGAAGGGAGGGCAGATTGGGGAAAGTGGTAATCAGAATGTATGCAGATTTGGGGTGGGCAGAGGGGAGAAATGGGGAAAAAATTTGGAACTCAAAATCTAGTGGAAGTATCTGTTGAAAACTAAAAATAAATAAATAATATGCACACACACATACACACACACGTGTGTGTATGTGTGCGTGTGTATAAACTAAAAAAAAGTTGTTCCAACAGTCATTCCTTTTCTCTCTCTCATGTGTCTTCAATTTCTCCCTCTCCAATGAAATGCCTAGAAACATGGTTGGTCACCTCAAATCTAAAAATCTTTCTTTCATCCTCCTCCCATTCAGTTACTATACTAACTCTCTATCTGAGAAAAAGTTTGCTTCTCTTTCTCATCACTTCCTCTGTCCTCAATGTCTTGCAATCTGGCTTCCATTCTCACTATCTACTGAAACTGTGCTTCAAAAAGTCATCAATCCAAGAACCAATTCACTTGCTTATTGTTCCACTCTCATTCTGGACGCCTGGAAGCATCCTTTCTGCTCTGCACCAAGGTGAATCGCTTGCTTCCTTCAAAGGACAGGCCAAGTGTCATCTCTGACACAAAGCCTTTCTTGTCCTTCCCCATTATTAGTAACTTCTCCCTCTGAGAATGACTTTGAACTACTTTGTATTTATTTTATTTACTGTGTAACTATTGTATCCTTTCAATAGAAAGAAGGTAAGCTTCATTCTTATATTGGCATCCCCAAAAGCTAGTACAGTTTATTGCACATATTAGGGGCTTAATAAATGTTAAGTTGAATTAAAATCTTTCTCTGAAACTTCCACCTTTTGCCCCTACTCTGGCATCTGAGCTTGATGCAAAGGAGACTAATTCCCCTTCTATATGACAGCCCTAGAGATGTCTGGAGACAGCTACCATCCTTCCCACCACCCTACCCAAGTCTTCTCTTCTTTAGGAGAAACATCTTCAGTCCTTCTAGGCATGCAATTTTGAGCATCCTCAACATCATGGTCACCCCTTTCTCTTTCTTTCCTTTCTTCTTTATTTCTATTCTAAATGAGGGGAACAACACATACACATATAAGAATATACATGATATATCCAAAATTAGTACAAGGTAATTTTTGAAGGGAATGAAAGAGCAACTGAGCTCTCCTGAAGGAAATCTTCAGTTCTATTTTGAGTTTTTTAAAAACTTCTCCATGTTGTCTGTCCTTGCCCTTTCACCATCAAGTTTCAGACCAAACTAATGGTTTGGGGAAAATAAGGTGATAACAGACTTCAAACCAAGTTTAAGTTATGTAAGAAACCATTGGTATGTTTCTTACAACTTGTATGCCTTGCACCACAGATGATTTCAACAAAAAGAACCAACAATGTACCTTCCCAGAAATTTAAAGTACATAGGATTGATAAGCATATTTATGCACCTGTGAGCAAACAATGGCAGCAAGTCTAAACTAACAGACTTCTGCTCTGTGTTCTTTCAGAAGATGAACTGGTAAAACAATTTATCTTTTATCAAAACGCAACTTAGCCTCATTAACTAAAATGATTGTTTTGACGAATTCTTACCATCAATATTGTATTACAATACAATATACATATACATATACTCCTTATATCAATAATAGGTCTCTTACTTTACATGATAACAAGAACATAAGAGTCACAATATCAATTGTTAGTCAAACAGGTTTCACCCAAAGTAAAGACAGTCCTCCCTATTTTCTATTTTACAACAAAGGCCAAAATCTTAATGTTAGATATAATGTATGATACCTTAAATGAGAGGTATCAAACATGTAATCTGCAATGTATACATCCTAAATATATATTTATCCAAAGTCCTAAATGTAGCCTGAACCAAATTAAAATTAAATTGGGAAATACTGAACAAAGTGAAGATAAAATAGAATGCAGTTAATATTAATATGTGGTTTTCTATGTCAACATGTGACATATAGAAACCCCTACTTAAAGTTTAGTGGTTCTCATTTTTATTTGGGTTTGACACTATTGCTTTAGATATTAGGTGTATGATTAATCAGAGGATACCCCTACTTTTCTACTTGGCTGGCCCAAATAAATTTTGTCAAGGGGAAAGATAGTAAAATTGACATAAATTAAGCTTATATTCATTTTTTTCATGAAGTACATTAATGATTTCAAGGTACACAATGTCTTTGTTATATACAATCTGTACCACCAATGCAACTGGACAAGAAACAGGGCATTAAAATGTTCTTGGCTTCTTCAATTGCTTCTAATACAAAATAATTATGGTGGATTTCCCAGTAGTAGTAATCTTATGGTTACTATATAATCTACTGCCCTTTAAAGACCATAAAATCCCTTTCTAAGTCTCTTTAAATCTATTTCTTCATTGCTTGTTCTGAATGTAAACTTCAAAACATGAGACTAGGAGTTGTGACCAAAGCTTTGAGCATTTCCTACCAGAGTAAAGAGTAAAAATGATTTGAAGGCATGTGTGAAACATTCCTGCTATTATCATCCCTATTGTCAATCTGTTGTTCTTGCAAGCTAATCAGAAAGTATTGCATTTTAATATATTTAATCAATAGGTTCAAAATCAACTGAAACTCTTTAATTGGAAGACTATTAAACAGATAAGACAATTCTGTTTCCAAGTTTATGTGCAATGGAATGGAAAATGTGAAGTGTTTACTGTGTGCCTCAGCCCTGTGCTAAGTACTGGGAATACAAATAATAAAGCCAGGCATTCATTCCCTACTTTTAGAACTGAACCTCTAGTTGGGAGAGACAACACATCTAGGAGAGTTCAGCAGCTGGACCAAAGGTAAGGCATGGGGGTCCTTAAGCTGCATTGTTAGGGAAAATCAGCGAGAGGAAGGCAGGTAGATACAGTGTGGGGCAGCTGGAGACAAAGGTGCCGTCTTAGGGAGTTTTGGTGTGCTGTACCTTGTGCACTGTGCTCATCTCAGAAGGGGACAGGTGAGGGACAGAGAGTTCATGGGAGGCTTTATTCATGATAAATTTTATTTTCTTTTCAGCAACAAAAGCTTAAGTTGTTCATTATCTTGTGAACAGTGATGGTTGCATACTATTTTTAGTTAAAATATCAAGGTACATGTTACAATGTATAAATGAGGGGAGACTTTTTATGAATGGCAGTGGATATGAATCTATATTCCAAATAATCTTGATGGTTTTATCTTCCAATGCAGCTGACACAAAGCTCACACTAGCAAGAGTTACTTTCCCAATAGTTTTATTGCTTGCTTGCACTCATGACAGATTACCTATATTATCTTCTTGCCATGTTTTTTTGGGATGGCCAGGCATTATTTTAAGCCACTCGCCCATTTTATGAGGTTTAGTTAAAACTGGGAGGCAGCCTGCTGTGGAAGGCTAGCCTTAAAGGCAGGTAGACCAGGATTAAAGTAATACCTCTATCATACTATCTGTGTGACTTTGGACAGGTCACTTATCCTGTCAGTGCTCTAAGCAACCAAGTTTCAAAGAAGATGCCAACATGCATTGGTAGAGGGAACTTCCTCCATTAATCAGTGAAATCACAGGTATGGTCCCTATCCCTATTTAAAACTAAATAATATAATCTGTAAATCTGTTTAACAAGGTGAGCAGGGCTTGAGCTCTCCTCCCAAGCCCTTCAAAATACCTGTAAAAATGACTCTAAACAAATTCTAGAGCAGCAGAAGTCACAAAATGACAGAGTGAATGACATGAACGACCTATATTGCATTGCTTTCTCAATGAGGGCGGGTGGAAAGGGAGGAAGGGAGAAAATGTGGAACCCAAAGCTTTAAAAATGAATGTTAAAAAATTGTTTTTGCATACAACTGGGAAATAAGATGTACAGACAATGGGGTATAGAAATCTATCTTGCCCTACAGGAAAATAGAGTGGAGAAGGATAGAAGAAGTGGGGGTGACAGAAGGGAGGGCAAAGGGAAAGGGGTATTTGGGGTACATACTGTCCTGGGGTAGGGAGAGTGGGGAGATGGGAAGAAATTTTGGAACTGAAAATCATGGAAGTGAATGTTGAAAACTTAAATAAATTATATAATAGAAAAAAAAAACCAAGGTGCACATAAACTACAATATTTTTCAATACAAGGAATACAAATGAGTAAGTAAGGAAACCTCTGTCACTCCATTTGTACTGTGATGCTACCACTCTTTCCCCAGGGCACCTCAAATATTGGAAGTGATACATGACCAACTGATATAAGAGTGCCTGTCAATTAATAAAGCTTAACTTCTCTTTTAGATGAAAAGTTTGATCTGTGTGGTTAGAGGGGGTACTCACAAAAGAGCTGATAAAATCTCAGATCTTTTAAAGTAGTGAGATTAGAATTCAAATGGCATTTCTCCATGCATTTGGTCTAGCAGACAGAGAAAGTAATGTGGCACATATACCACTCAACAAAACTTGTCTAGAAATCTCTCAGAACTGAATAGCAAACCATTCTAGATCACAAGCTTTGATGAACTGTTCTGTGGAGTCTGGAATCAGTTGCCATTTCAATAAACAATTGCTTTCCAACGTGCTTACTTTCTTTTCCTTTTAATTAAAAAGGAAGTAAAACAATGAGCATACTTTTAAAAAAAGAGAGACATCTTACAACAACTAGTTAAGTTTTTCTTAATATCAAATCCTAAAAATTTAAGGCTGAGATTCATGTAGCTATCCTTGGAATCTGATAGTACTATTTTAGTACTATTTTTAGTGAAAGATTTACTACACAATTAGATGAAACTGATGTCAACTTGAAAATAACTGAAGAAGTAGCTGCTTATTTGACCCGTGACATAATCACGTTCCTTTTGCAGGTGGTTTAGTATTAAAATAATACATGTTACTGAAATGGCTTCCTTCTCTGATACAGTAGTTTCAGAATTTTCATCGAGTATAATTCCTAAACAAGAAAGGATAAATGTTTTCTTCAGTTAAACTCTAACTGGGAAATTTACTATTTTTTAAAAACCTACATGTTTTTGAGCTAGGATTACAGTGTCAAAGGAAGTAGGACTATGTAGAATCATAAGAATGTTACAGAAGTTTATACTAATTTTAAGAATCCAAAGACATAGATTTTTCAAATTCCAATTTCTAATAATGATGAATTTTCATCTTGACATATTTTATCATAATATGAAAGAAAATCTATAGGCAACAGGTTACAAATGTTACCTGGAATATGACCAATTTTGTGCCCAGATGGACTGAAAATTATCCTAGTTCTAAATATGATGAATAAATGGTTCAGGCATATGAACCAAACAGATGCTATCACTAAGGCTCATACTACCAAAACATGAAAGTGAAATGATTCTTGGAATTTATTAATTAGTACTTTTTTATTTTATCTTATTTATTATTAGTACTTTTATGTACTACTATGTTTTGTATATTTGTCTTGTTTGTAAGACAGAATCTTCCCATCTCATACAGAAGTACAGAGGCTACTTAAGGGAACATTTCTGCATGGGAATATTAACCTGCTCCATTTTCAACCTGAGACCATTCACCTTCTTAGGAAAACTGGTAGTCCCTACTTCCAGGGGTTTGTCATACTGATGATGAATTTTGCGTGGAAACCTGATGATCAGCGTAGTCCCCTGTAGCTCAGAACTTACTAGCTCAAGAGATGTTCTCTGAAAGATGGGATTCCAGATAAGTGCCATCACACCTGGCTGGAACCACTTGCTAAGAGAAAAGATGCTACATTTTTCAATTCATTCACCAAAAATAATACAAAAAGGTAACTTGTTTTTCTTTCCTTAATGTACTAAATAATAATTTTGAAAGCAATGTCCTAGCTTTGAAAGCATTTTAAATCAAATTAAGTTATATTCATAGTATTAGTCTATAATATTGAGTTTTCTATAATGTCCAGACCACTTTCTCTACTTTTACTTACTTTGTATAAACTGACTAATATTACTTTATGAGTTCTCCAAAAAGGTTGGCATTAGCCACAATCTACTGTGATAATAAATTGGACTAATATTCTAGAATTCATCCAAAACTGATTCCATTTTACATGGAATTGGAGTTGGCATATCGCCCCCATTTTCCAGCACATAAACAGATCTTGTATGTGAAAAAATCTGTGTCAGAATACAAAATCTGACATAAATTCAACATTAGTTGAATTAAGGAAAACAGAAAGCAGAAATCTGGGACATAAAAACTGTGTATTAATAATGTTATTATTTAATTCTAATTATTTGAATTCATTTTATCTCTAATCTCTAATGAAAAATAGAGGCTGAAAGTGTGATATAGTCAATATAAGCAAATCAACTATGCCAGGCACTGTACTAAGCATTGGGGATACAAAGAAAAGACAAAACATCTCTGCCTTCAAGAAGCTCACATTCTAACACAGGAGACAACATGCAAACAACTATGCATAAAAAAAGAAACATAGATTCCTATGCTTTCCAGTGTTCTCAAAAGGAATGAGTGCTGTACTTTGTCAAAAGCTTTTTCTGCATCTATGGAGATAATCATGTGGTTTCTACTAGTTTTATTGCTGATATGATCAATAATGCTAATAGTTTTCTAATATTGAACCAGTCCTGCAATCCTGGTATAAATTCTACCTGATCACAATGTATTATTCTCATGATAAGTTGCTGTATTCTTTTTGCTAAAATCTTATTTAAAATTTTTGCATCTATATTCATTAGAGAAATTGGTCTATAATTTTCTTCCTGGTTTAGGTATCAGAACTGTATTTGTATCAAAAAAAGAATTTGGTAGGACTCCTTCTTTGGCAATTTTCCCAAATAGTCTACATAGTATTGGAATTAACTGTTCTTTAAATGTTTGATAGAATTCACTTGTAAATCCATCTGGCCCTGGAGATTTTTTCCTAAAGAGTTCATTGATGGATTGTTCAATTTCCTTTTCTGAGATGGCGTTATTTAAGTATTCAACTTCTTTGTCTGTTAATCTGAGCAATTTGTATTTTTTAAAATAACATCCATATTATTTAGACTGTCAAATTTACGGCCATACGGTTGGGCAAAGTACTTTCTAGTTATTGTTTTAATTTCCTCCTCATTGGTGGTTAGTTCACCCTTTTCATTTTTGATATTGGTAATTTGGTTTTCTTCTTTCTTTTTTTTTAATCAAATTGACCAAAGGCTTACCAATTTTATTGGGTTTTTTTTTTCATAAAACCAACTCTTAGCTTTATTTATTAGTTCAATAGTTTTCTTAATTTCCATTTTATTAATCTCTTCTTTGGTTTTCAGTATTTCTAATTTGAAATTTACTTGAGGATTTTCAATTTGTTCTGTTTCAAGCTTTTTCAGCTACATGCCCATTGATTTCCTTTTTTCTATTTTATTCATGTAGACATTCAAAGATATAAAATTTCCTCTTAGAACTGCTTTTGCAGTGTCCCATAATTTGGTAGGGTGTCTCATTATTGTCATTTTCTTGAATGAAGTTGTTGATTGTTTCTATAATTTATTGTTTAACCCATTCATTCTTTAGGATTAGATTGTTTAGTTTTCAATTTATTTTTTGTTTATATTTCCATGGCCTTTGATTATATAAAATTTTTATTGTATTATGATCTGAGAAGGATGAATTGACTATCTCTGCCGTTCTGCACTCAATTATGAGGTTTTTATGGCCTAGTACATGGTCAATTTTTGTACATGTGCCATGTACTGCTGAGAAAAAGGTATATTCCTTTCTATCCCCATTCAATTTTGATTGGTATGTGCCATAACATTTAATTATTTTCCAGAGCTAGAAAAAATATCAAAATTCATCTGGAAGAACAAAAGGTCCAAAATATCAAAGGAACCAATGAAAAGAAATGCTAAGAAAGGTGGCCTAGCCCTACCTGATCTCAAATTGTATTATAAAGCAGCAACCATCAAAACCACTTGGTACTGGCTAAGAAACAAAGGGGTAGGCTAGAGGAATATGATACGTAAAGACAGTAGTTAATGAATATAGCAATCTACTGTTTGATAAACTTGAGGACCCCAGCTTCTGGGATAAGAACTCACTTTTTGACAGAAACTGCTGGAAAACTGGATAAAAATGTGGCGGAAACTGGGCATAGACCAATGCCTGATACTGTATACAAGAATAAATCCAAATGGATACATGATCTAGGTATAAAGATTAATACTATAAACCAATTGGGGGAGCAAGGAATAGTGTATTTGTCAGATTTATGGAGAATAAGGAAATTTATGACCCAACAAGAGGTAGAGAACATTATGAAGTGCAAAATGGATAACATTTATTACATTAAACTGAAAAGTTTTTGCACAAACAAACCCAATGCAATCAAGATTAAGAGGGAAGCATAAAACTGGAAAAGAAATTTTGTAACTAGTATCTGTTATAAAGGCCTCATTTCTAAAATATATAGAGAACTGAGTCAAATGTAGAAGAATACAAGTCATTCCCCAACTGATAAATGGTCAGAGGATGTGAACAGGGAATTTTCAGAGGAATAAGTTAAAGCTATCTATAATCATATGAAAAAATGCTCTATTGATTAGAGAGATGCAAATCAAAACAATTCTGAGGTACCACATCACACCTATCAGATTGACTATCATGACAAAACAGGAAGATGATAAATGTTGGAGAAGTTGTGTGAGAGTTGGAATACTAACTCATTACTGGTGGAGCTGTGAGCTGATCCAACCATTCTGGAGAGCAATTTGTAACCATGCCCAAAGGGCTATAAAAATGTGCATGCCCTATGACCGAGCAATATTGCTTCTGGGACTCTATCCCAAAGAGATCATAGAAATGGGAAAGGGTCCCACATGTACAAAAATATTTATAGCAGCTCTCTTTGTGGTGGCCAAAACTGGAAACCAAGGGGATACTCATCAATTGGGGAATGGCTGAACAAGTTGTGATATATCAATGTAATGGAATACTATTGTACTACAAGAAATGATGAATAGGAAGACTTCAGAGAAACCTGGAAGGACTTACATGATCTGATGCTGAGTGAAAGGAGCAGAACCAGGAGAACTTTGTACATAGCAGCAACCACAGTGTGCGAGGAATTTTTCTGGGAGACTTAGTACTTCACTGAAATGTATGAACTTAAAAAATTTCCAATGGACTCGAGGCAAAATGCCTTCCACAGCCAGAGAAATCTATGGAATTGGATCACAGATAGAAACAGACCCATTTTCTTTTGCATTATGTTTTGTTTTGTTGTATGGTTTCTCCCATTCAATTTAATTTTCCTATGCAACATCCATTTAATAGGAATGCATGTGTAGAACCTATCATAAGACTTTACGCCATCCCAGGAGGAAATGGGAAGGGTGAGGGGAAAGGGAGTGGAAAGAAATCTAGGATATATGGAAGTGATTGTTGAACACTGAAAACAAATAAAATATTTCAATTTGAAAAAAAAGAAAGAAGCATATAAATAGAATGGTGGCAATCTCCAAAGGAGGATAATAATATTGAGGTGGGAACTAGAAAGGTTTCTTGTGGAAGCTGAGACTTGAAGGAAGCCAAGGAAGCAAGAAAGCAGAGACTAGGAGAGAAAACATCCAGACACGAGACAGTCAAAGAGAATGCACAGGAAGGAGGTGGAGTGTCCTGTTTGAACACAATAAAGAGGCCATTGTCACTGGAATGTAAAGTACAGTGGAGGGGAGCAAAGTATAAGAAGACTAGAAAATTGAAAGAAGCAAAATTATGAAAGTCTTCGAAAAACAAAAGTGCGTTTAGTGAGTAAAGGAGTGCCATGGTCAGACCTACTGTTTTTAGGAAAATCACTTCGGTAGCTAAATGGAAGATGCATTAGAGAAAGAACTGAGTCACGGAGACCAAGCAGAAGGCTGTGCACCAGGGTTGGTGACACTGTTAGAGGAGAGATGTCTTGAAGGTAAAGTAACAGACTTTGACAACAGATTGGATTTGGGAAGTGAGAAAGTGAAGGGTCTGGGATGAACAGGTTGTGAGCCGAAGGGACTGAGGGTACCATCCTTAGCGATAGGGGAATTAAGGTGACGACAAGGTTTTTGATGATGATAATAAATAACAATTAAAGCTAAAACAGTAAATTTCAGATACTTATAGGATGCTCAATTCTAGATGTTCAATGGGAGGTCAGAAGTTAGAAACTGGGCAAACAGATGTGACAATCATCTTCATTGACATGGGATCCATGGGAGCTGATGATCTCTAAGCCAAACAGTATACAGGGAAAAAGAGAAGAAGCACCAGGATAGAGCCTGAAGGGACAGCGGTCATTAGTGGGCACATCCTGGATGAAGATCCAGCAAAAAAGGCAGAGAAAGGGTGGCAAAAGAGGTAGGGAGGGAGTCAGCAAAGAGGAAAGTCATGAAAACCTTGAGAGAAGAGATCAGTGCTGAGATGCCCAAGAGTGTCAAAGGCTGCAGTTAGTAAAGAAAGGACTGAGAAAAGACCACTAGACGGGGCAGTCTGAAAACCTCGCCACTTTGGAGGGAGTATCTTCAGCTGAGTGATGAGGCCAGATGTCTCAGAAGGTTCAGGGAGTTAAGAATAGTCAGAGGAAAGGAAACAAGCGCTTATCATAGATGGCCTTTTCAAGAAATTTACTCATGAAGGTGAGGAGAAAGGACAACAGCAGGTGGGAAGGGACAGATAAAAGTAAGAGTTCTTGGAGGATGACAGAAGGCAATGGCATGTTTGTAGGCAGCAGGAAGCAGCCAGAAGATGGGGAGATTCAAGCTTGGGGAGTGAGGAAATAATAGAGGGAGGTGAAGAGGAAGCGATGGAACGTGATCACGTGTGCATGGAGACGGATATGCCTTGGCAAGGAAATGGGCTACCTCTCCTTGTGAGAACTTTCAGGAGAAAAGAATTCTATTAATGCAGGTCAACATCCACCCTGAAAATCTGAGTCTCAGAGCCCTGAGATATGAAGGGACATGCCCATCATTACACAGTTTGTGAAAAAGAATCTGAATCTAGATCTTCCTGACTTTGAAGCAGGCTCTTTCTATTCATTACACCAAAATCATAAATATATTTGAATAGCTGAAAGACTAATTAAATTTACCTTTGTATGACTATATTTTAAAGACTAACAAATTATTCAAACTAGTCTTTTGGGGGCTTTGATATAATTGCACAGTTCAGCAACTAGAGAAATATGATGAAGCAAGGGACATTAGTATCGGTTGTGTCCTATTGATTAGTGGTCAGAAAGACTTGGAAGCAGTGTTTTTTTAATTTAAAAATACATAGCACAAGAGCTGTAAACATTGATAACACAGAGGTAGCTGTTCCATGATAATCTACTTGTATTATACCTAAAACTAGTTTGACCAGGAACAGAAACATTTTATGTCCCTCTTCCATTGATTGGGGGGAGGGGAAGCCATGGGCTGGGAGGCTTTCTGAATTCTGGTGAGAAGAGTTTGATGCAGTCTTTAGATGGTTAACGTGAGGAAGTTCAGCCTCCTGGTAATGGATATAGCAGCTCTCTGGTTATACTGGAGAGTAGATCTGGGGATTAAGCTTGGGAGAGAAACTGAACTAATGGTATTGATTCACTTTAGAGGTGAAAGAAAGAAATATTGTACTTTTCTCCCAACAAGGTTTTGTACAACTCTTTTCAGAAAGCGTATGGTTGAATTGTGAGGAGACAAGAGGACAGTCAGTCACCCTCCAGATTAACTGAGGATAGATTATATTGTAAAAGAACAATTCCTAATATAGTAGGTTCTGAAAGACTCCTTTAAGGGGAAGGCTGGGAAGAACAAGAGGAAATCTAAAAAAGTGACCTAGAGCACAGGTGTCCTTAGAAAGAACAGGCACATGGAAAAGAAGGGTCTCAGTTTTTGTGTCAATATTTGAATGGGCAGTGGGTAACATATAATACAGAAGTATATCAGAAAGTTAAAGGCTCCTGTTTGAGCTGGAAATGTTTTGTCAATTTGGTTATTGCCCCAATGGTTATCTGTATTTACTTTTGTTAATACTCAATTACAAGGTAGGTTTTGTTATCAGAGAGTAGTCCCTAACTTATATACATTCAATTTACAAGGGACTCATACATATAATTGGCCTCTCAGGTTGTCTTCCTCCACCTCAGGAATTCCTAATGACACTCACTGCAATTAGAACCATCAGCTCAGCTCTAAATACTTGGATCTTTTACAGTTTCAGAAGTAGAGGACAGTAGTCTAAGGAAAACAGCATCTGATAACGACTATTTGCCTCAGGGACAGATACTTAAGGAAAATCACCAGTTTTACCTCTTAAAAGTTCTCATCTACTTCACCTTTTTTTTTTTCAAATCCACTGTTACAATTAATTAATTTCACCAATAAAATTCATTTCAGTTAACAATCATTTTCATGGAAAAATGTAAATGCTTCTAGTAAACTAAATAATTAAGTGACTCACAAGTTAGTATTTACACTGATAATTTTGGATAATGTCACCCAAAAGAGGGTCTGGTGAACACATCATTAATATTAAAAAAGAAAGTAACACCAGTACCACCAGAAGTGAGTGGTGAAAAGTACACATCCTTTAAGATTTATATTTCAATTTCTAGTGATGAATTTTCTTGTAAAACAATGTTGGCCTGGATACTCCAAGAACTGGAAAGATATAAAAATGGCTTTGAGGGGGCACATCTAGTTCTTCAGTCAGAATAGGAGCAGTGGGAAAGGATCTGGAAAAAGGTTCACATGAAGGTGGTAGTAGGACTTCTCTGAATATTACATTATTTTTCTCCTTTGAGGGGTAGCCCTCAATTGGTTGAACAGAGGACCGACCTGGAAAACACCTGGATAAACAGGAAGCAATAACATGGACTGGCATTTCTAAAATAAAATTCTGCACAGGATGAAAAGAAACAGACCTAGAACACACAGATAGTGTGTCTCTTGCCCCCACAGCTTTTTTTGTTATTTAAGAAATGTAGTAACTGTTCTCAAGGGGTCATTTGTATAGTTATCCAACTGCCTTGCAAAAAAAATAAATAAATAAATAAATAAATAAATGTTTACGAGGTTCAGCATAGAGAGGTATTATAGACCAAATAATACTTCTAAAATGTCTGAAGCATGGGGAAATAGGAGATTGTGATAGCTATGTATTTTGCAACTTGGAGGAAGAAACACTAGAGTCTAAAACTAGGTTATTTGGCTTTTGAGTTTCTCTCTTCCCTCCCCTTCTCCCTTAATAAAAGAATAGGGCTGATTGCACAGTGAGAGAGATAGCTAAGCGTACAGCCTATGTACTCCACAACGTGCTGATCTTATGTCAGGAAAGTAAAGGCACACAGTTGGTTATATGAACTCTCCATGGTATGTATATTTATAGGAAAATACAGACAAGCTGAACAAGATTGGCAGGCATGGATGGGTTGCAGCATGCATCACTGGAAGGATCTCTTACATCAGTGAGATCAGATCCATCTGACCTATCCAGTCTCTCCTCTATGAAAAGGTGATTAGACCAAAGACCTCGAAGGTCTCTCCAACTCTGAAACTATGATCATTGATTCTAAAACATTAATGAAATTTATCTAAGGTGATGTAGTAGAAAGAACACTGTTTAAAAGGAAATCTAGAAAGTAAGGTCCTTCCACTAGAAGTTCACTAATTGCCTTTTTTTTTTTTTATCATGCCATTTAGCCTCTAAGTCTAATGAGAAAATACAACGTTGGACTAGATCAGCATTTTCCAACTGTCCATTTGTGACAGATGCTGTTGTTGTTTTCGGTTTTTTAGTCAACAAAAGTTTGGCTACCAACAGCCTTTACTTACTCAAATAGACAAAGAAATTTTAAAAAGCAAAAACTTTCCCTGTCTTTCCTGCTCCTCCTTCCACTGGCTTCTCTTCTTTTCAGTCCCTGGTCTTTACTCACTGAACTACTTGGACCTTTTCTTTCTCTGCTTGAGTAATATAAAATATAGTATACTAGGATGCAGTCAGGAACATAAATTGGTGCCTTCTTACTGAGGAAGTCTTTCACTGGACCAGAATCACACTCTTGAAAAGTAAGGGTTTATTTTTTTAAATAAAAGGTGCTATTAGTTTCTACCTGACCCACTTTGTATATGAGAAACACACCTCCCCCATTCTCCCCTCAGATAACTCAAAAGGCAAAAAGCTAATAGAGGTTTTTACTGGTCTAACTTCAGGCATGAATAAAATAGGAAAAAAAGAATAAAATACATTAATGCCATAATGCTCACATTCAGATGCTTCAGTACTATGCTGGCATACATTAGCAATTACCTTAGAACATATCCTGTCTCTTCTATGTCTTTCTACTGTTCACTCTTCCCTCTTTCCAATAACTGATTCCACAGAACTGCCCTTTCTCCCCGAAGCTGACGGCTCAGGAGATTGGTGGCCACCTTTTATAACCACCTTTCCCTTTTAAACCATTCAACGTACTGTTAAGTACTTCTCTCTACTTCTATTTTCACTAATTTTCCACATGGACAGAGCTGGTCTTCTACCTATCGTATATCCTAATGGACTGTTCTAAATAGATTATAAGCACATAGGTCCAATAAGTCTTAGAAAAACATTTCTTTACACCTCTATATTTCTGTAAATAACATCCCCCAACTTTCAGATTATCTAAGGCTTGAAATTCTTGCATCATTCCATTTCATAAGCTACATATTCCAACAAAAGGCTCCATTTACCATTGCTGGAAATAATGTGTCCTCATGTAAATTAAAAAGCACTTGGTTTCTGCTCCTCAAGTGGCACTTACCACTTTCTATTTTGTTATTACTTGTATACATGCTTCACTTTTCATTTTCCCTACCAGATTGGAAGTTCATTAATGACAGAGACTTCAGGATAGGACCTGTCCACTACTGCTTAGCACAGTGCTTTACATACAGTAGTAATATAAATGCTTTTGAAGGAATGAATGAAATACAGTGGGAAAACATTACTAGGCAAGGGTGGTAAGTGTGTGCATATGTGTGAATGTATTTATTCATCTGTCTGTCTTCAATTGTTATAATTAATTCCTTTTATCCTGCTAAGTTTATATTCATTATGTCAGAATCTTTAAGAGTCCCTTCTTAGATCAATATATAGAATAAATATGCAACTATGTACAGAGAGCTAAAGATTAGAAAAAAAGAGAATACTTGATCTGAACAGAACTTTGCAGACTGACTAGTCTAAATGGACCAGTTCATAAAAGATACTTGGGTTAAGTTAGGTGGTGCAGGAGGACCTGAGTTGCATTCCAGCCTCAGATACTTACTAGCTATATCACCCTAGAAAAGTCACTTAACCCCAATTGCTTTCCCTCCAAAAAATAAAGTTCTATATGATTCAGATCATATCTATTAGAATTCCTTATATAACCTCATGTTATACTAACAAAGATGGATATTTGATATCTTGATAACTTGATATTTCAATATTAATATTAGATAAATATACTGAGACTGCGTTTATAACATCCCTTCTCTTATCTAAAATTTAATTTTCCCAAATGACCTATGAAGTGCTCTACATATGGTAGATGACGATTGAATAACTGCTGAGGAGTCATTCCTCAACATGTATGTGGTTAAGGCAATGGACTGTGTCCAAAAGAAGAATTATAAATTATCAGCCAAGTGAAAAAGCCCTCCCCATGATGAATGGGAAAAATCAAAGTTAAAACTCTAAGTTTTTGCTCATACTCACCAAACTGGTGATGATAAAAGGCAAAAATAGCTTTTACAAGTGATTAACATGTTTCTTCCCTTTGATCAGAGATACCCTTACTAGTCATAGACCCCAAGGAAGTAGAAAACTTAAGGAAAGTCCCCGTATGTAACAAAATATTCAAATAGCACACTTAGATGTGGTAGGAAAAATTGGGAATAAAGTAATTGGGGATGGTTGAACAAATTATGGTATAGTAAATACATGTAATGGGATATTATTGTACTATAATGAATAAGGAGATAAGAAGAATTCACAGAACCATGAAGGACCTGAATGAATTAATGTAAAGTAAATGAAACAGAAAGAGGAGAATGATATACACAATGACTACCATAAAGATTATTAAAAGAAATGCAAACTCTGAGTAATCAAAAAGTCCAAATTTGGTCCTTACCAGAAGGTAAGATGTACCCACTTCCTAGGTGGTATGGGATTGTGGGGAGGAGGCATGAAGTATGTGGCGGAGGTGGTAAGAAAAGGTCCATTGTGTCATTTGGTTTTGATCAAGTGTTTTGGTTTTTTTTTTGTTATAAGAAATGGCTCCATTGGGAGGGGGAGGGAGTATATTTAGAAATAATGGTGAAATAAAAATGAAAGGCATCAGCAGAACTTACTTTTAGAAATACTCGCTGAATTAAATTTAATTGAATTTGATGTATGGAGAAATACTGAATGAAAGAGAAATTAAGTGACAGCTTGTTTTAGAAACCACTCTCCGGATTCCAGGTCTAGGCTGATTTCAAGGGTCATATTCAGGGGTAGGGCTGTTTTTGGACTGGATCTGCAATCTCACTAACAAAGGGGAGCTACTAGTGAGGAAACTCCCTCTACCGAGGCAGGGCAACACCTACTCTAAAACTTAAAGAGCTTCCCAGGACACTGAGAGTTAAATTATTGGCCCAGGATCCCACAGCCACTGTGTGTCAGAGATAGGACTTGGATGCAGGTCTTCCTGACTGATGACAGCTCTCCACCCACTATGCCAGTTTGCTTCTCCAGTACTTACAGAAAAGACAATGAGAGAGTGGATAGAAAGCCAGCTTTGGAGTAGGAACACCTGAATTTAAATCCACATTCTGATTTCAGGTCTGGAAGGTGTGTAAATATGTATATATTCCATACAGAAGTACAAATGTGTGTATACATATATGTCAGTATTACTGTCAGTATTAAGGGTAGAGTTTCTATAATAGTAGCTCTGCATGAATTGTCCTAGAAATACTTTGTGACACTTAATGCTCTGATTAGTAAAAACACGTTGTAAAACTCCACAAATCTCCATCTGTGCCTGGAATAGGCTAGAATGTGTCCAATTCAATGTGAAATACTCTGTTTTGACTATTAAAGCCTGGTTATACTATTCATCTGGAAATTCAGTTTGCATGTTGGATATTGATATGTTTAAAGTGGCAGACATTCATTGAGTAAACCTATTTTGTGGCCTCCTAGTATACCCCGGTAATAACTAAAAATTCTCTAAACAGGTTAATATTACCATGGAGAAGATTTGAAGCAAACCTCGAAAATGACAAAATTAAAAATTATATATATACACACACACACACATATATGTATAGACATACACATCTATATATATCACTATCTCAAATGCTAGTCTGCTTTTGAATATTGACAATGATATACCATAGAGGTAAACTATAAATAATAGATAATTTTATGTGTGCATTTCATGAAAAAAAGACTTGTCTTTGTTAAAGCTTTTTCTAAAAACCCCTTAGCCTATACAGGAAATGTAACCTGTACATTATTACATAAGGATATCAAATACAGAATTATAAAAATTATTTCTCTAAACACCTGTTGCTTCTTTCACATTCAGAATCTTCATTGTTGACTATGTCAAGCTAAATTCACTTTCTGGCATAACCTCCCAACTCAACTCAACTTTTTTAAGTTAAAGCAACAATTCAGAAAGGGTATTCCAGTACCCAAATGACTTCTGGTTGGCAGCTTATTTTTCTCCATATACAGGTAGAGCAACAGCTGTTGCAGAATAGTTCTAATCACTAGAGAATTTCTCTTAGTACAGTTAGACAACATGGCCTAAATTCAAAGTGACACCAAATTAAGGCTTGTTATGGTAATAATCATGGCAGTGTAAAGTAGTTCAGTGCTATCTAAAGTCTGTGTCTTCTAGAATTAATTTTAATTACATCAGCCTTGATGATGGCCAACTTCAAATCTTACAGTAAATCAAGATGAAACTATAATGGCTTAACTACACGTAATTTGTGAGACACAGAGATAGATTTCCAAAAGATCCTAAACTGAAGGAACAATACGTTAGCAATGAAATGATAAACAGTACTTCTTCCTTAGCTAAGAGAAGATTTTTCCCTTAAGCAGGTACACCATATTTTTGGAAGATCATCAGAATGAAATAACTTGCCTTTATCCAGGGATTTATTACATTCTTTTAAAGTTTGTTCCTTCTATCAAAAGCAAGACTTGGGGGAAGGGTTCCTCAACTATCCCTTTTATCTTCAATAGCAAATTAGTCCTAGGCCATTCAAGAAACATTTATTCTGAACAATGCAATGTGTATTAGCGACTAGAGGTAGATCAAAAGATAAAATAAGACATAATCTCTGCCCTCAAGAAGCTTAAAGTGCAAGTGGGATTATGGACATATATCCAAATAATTAAAATATAACTTAGGCTATTATAAACATGCCCAAGAGATTCATAATGGCATAGATTTTTGTACTAAGAGATCCCTTTTTGAGGAGCAGGCAAGAAATCAGGGACAACTTCATAAAGAAGGGAGTATCTGAACCATACCTTGAAGAAAAAGAAGAGAATAGGGTAGGTCTGGGTACAAAGGCATCAAGAAAGGAAAGTGCAGGGTGAGCTAGGGTTATGTGGATATAAATGACACACCACCACCACCACCACCATCAGCAGCAGCAGCAGCAGCAGCACCTCTTTCTACTCATAGATGAAAATGGCCCAAAGTCACAGAAAATGAATAAAAGCATGGGGTATAAACTTATCTTCTATCAGCAACTTGAAAATAGGATGATGGAATGAAATACACTTCATCCTCCTCCCCCAACACGGTTGCAAGTTCTTCCTTAGATCTCTATATTTTGCAAGTTTTTCATTCTGTGTAGCTTGGAGCTCATGAATATTCGGTATAGTGAAATCCATTAGAAACTTTGTTCTTAAACTTTTAGGAATCGATGTTATATCCAGGCAACTATGCATAAGAGTGTCTGTGTCTTAAGGTCTCATTCTAGTACAGGTTATCTGTGGAATTATCCATGAAATTTGAAAGACTTGTTTTTGGCAGTAGTTGCTGTTATACTTAGCCCCCGGAAGGATGTCAATCAGAGATAGCTGTGAAGACATGTCCATGGAAAACAAAGCAACCTGTGCTAGTGCCATGGCTAGCAAACACATCTCTGAAAATAAAGATCCACATAGAAAATTGTTCGTTTTTAGATTCATAATTTCTTTTGCCATCTTACGTGGGCATTACCCTTACAGAGATGTCCATTCACACTCTCTCATTTGCTCTGTAACCTATGTTCTGCTCCCTCCTCCTCTCTTTCTCTGCCCAAAGGAACATCTGCATTATAGCAGACCAAAACTTCAAAGTTATGAAGGTCTATTACACTTTAAAATACTACTCTTCACTTTATTCTTGCTATATATTATAGACTATGGACCCATTTAATATGTGATTGATGAGGCTTTTGTTGTTGTGGAGCTTTTCTGGCTTTAAAAACAATTATTATCCATTATATTACTAACATTCTCTACCACAAATTATACTTTTCCTCTTAGTCTGTTTATGACATGAAAACTGTACTGTTGAAATCAGGTCACACTAAATAATGGAAAAGAAAACAGATGAAAAAAGAAATGCTATTGGGAATTAAGATCCTCTTTAACCCAACATAAAAGTAAAGTAGGAGAAATAGTGCCATTTGGAGTATTTTTTAAAAGATGAAAAATTACAGAAAGTTTCCTAGGAAGGAAACTCCTACTGCTAAGCAACCTTAGTGCAGTTTTTAGAATCATAGACTCTTGAATTTGGAAGGAATGCAATTTAACTCTTCTAAATTCGAGGATCTTTTCTACAGCGTACATAGTTATACAGACTTTACTTGATTACCTTCAATAATGGGGAATTAATTACCTATGAAGGGAGGGCCAAAAATTTTATGCAGATTTTCCAGATCAAGGGGGTACCATACCCTAACCCCAGTGATGTAGAAGAGATAATTGTAATGAGAATCTTTTGGCTTAATGTCTATATGCTATATTAGTCATTTGACCATAGAGTTAAAATTGGAAGAAACATCAGAGAATACTTACTCAAAGTTCCTCATCTTACACAGGGTTAGCCAAGGCCTAGAGAAATTAAGTAACTTGCCCAAGGACACATAAAAGCAGAGAGGAAACTTGGACACTAAACCCACATTTTCCCAAGATTCTGTAAATCTTGTCATCAACTAAAATCTCTAAAGAGATTTTTTTTTTAATAAGAAGAGATATCCCAAGGCCGATCTCCCTTATGCTATCCTTCTGCAAATGACTTTTAACAAGCTAAATGCAAGATTTAAATATATACTCCTGTTAAATTTTTTGTGTGCCTTGTTCTAAAACCAGCCATACACTACAGGAAAATGTTATGAACTCAGGACTTCTATGAAATTTAAGTAATAATTAAATTAGGCATATGACAGTCTCAGTTACAATTTTTCTTAAGTTCATTGAGTATGTCCTTTGGACAAGGCTAAAGGAATCCAAAGGAATTCTAACAGTGCTACAAAAATTAATTTAAATATGGTTTGGAAAAATGAGGATAGACATTATTGAAAAATATCTTGCTCAAAATAAAGTCTCAGAAAGGAACAAATGATCAGTTTTGGAGTGTCAGTTTGGAGACCATGGTCATTGAATGGCATTAATTCTTTTGCTACCAGGCTAAAGTTGGAGATTCTTAATAAAATGATGCTATATCAAACCCAGACATTTTATCGAATGGAAAAGGGCATCAAGTTTTAGTATTCTTGTAGGTTCAATTACCCAATCTGTCTCAGGCCAGATAAGGAGTTCGCAATATAAGAAAATAACAAATGTAGTTTCTAAAAGAAATGCATTAATAGATTTCCTGGGAAATAGTGAATAGCCAATTAACCTGAAAATAAATCTGAACTACTACAATGTAATTATACTTCTACAATTTTAAAACGGAGGCTCCAAAGCCACAAAGTAGAAATCCGTTTTGGTTTCCATTGCTGGTGGATTATTTCACAATAATATGCAGACAAGGGGAATCATCTCCATTTGGGAGCTATAATTGAAAGTCAGATCACATGCTTCAGCTTTCAATTGATGAAAATATCACAAGGGAGTTTTCATTGAATATTCTGGCTTGGGGGCTAGTGCTAATAAAAGTAAGATCTAAATAATCATTAAAAGTGTCAAATATTTGAAGATCTGCAAATGAATTATAAAAGTATAGGGAATGACAAGCATTGATGAATTATCCTTTAAGTGAAAATAAGAAAATAATGAAGGAATTGTGAGATGTATTCATGTAAAACTCTCTTTGTATGAGAAATCCCTTAACAGAGATCAGAATATATTTACAACTTAGCAGTTGCTTAAAATAAACAGAAGTTAAATTAAAAGAAAATAAGAGTTAAATTAAGGTAAAGTTAAATTAAATTAGGTTAAACCCAGTCACTTAGTTACTAAGAGGCAGGATCTGAACCCTCCGATCCCTCATTCCAAGTCTAAAACTATATCAAATAAGCATGCTGACTTAAAAAATGCACATGTAAATATTTAATTGTAATTTAATCCTATAAGTAAATGTAATCTGGAGTTTAAGCCTAGGAATTTGTATAAGATCTTATTTGTTGAAATAATGATTTGTCAATGTTCTTTGTCCATGTGAGAGATTGGACTGGTGAGACCTAGGGAAAAGATCTTTGATCCTTCCAACTCCCATCCGTGCCCCAAACTTCCAGCTTCCAGAGCAGACACAGTAGGTTCTTGAATGTCTTCAAAGAAGTATCTGGAGGGAAAGACTTTGGGAAGATGACATATGTAGAGGAACCAGTACCCTGAGTATTTACAATCTTCTTATTTCCAGCTTATCACACTAAACACCCTTGGTAACTTCCCCCGAGATGAGGTTAGTCTCTCTCTCTCTCTCTCTCTCTCTCTCTCTCTCTCTCTCTCTCTCTCTCTCTCTCTCTCTCTCTCCTCCCTCCATCCCTCTCTCCCTTCCTCTCCCATTTCTTACTCTTAGTACAATTCACTTACTCTGAGTATTGTTTGGCATATTCTAATTTGTATAACTTCTTGGGCTTACTCACTACATTTGACGGTCTTTGTGTAACTGAAATTTGGTGAGGAGTTAAGCCTTCAGATATAGCCTAGGGTCCTCCTTCCCAGTTAAATGATAGATCAGGACAAAAAAAAGCTGAACCTAAAAATTAATATATAGATATTTAGATTATATTATATAATGTATATATGCTTATATGATATTGTGTATGTATGTATGTATGTATGTGTACACACACACACTAAGGGGGCAGATAGCTGTAATTCTAGTAAAGACCAGTCAGCCTTGTGACCCCAGTCCTCCTGCTCCCCCTCCTGGAAGAAAACAAAGCATCCTTTAGAAAGTGGTAGAGGAGCCTCTTGGGGTATTTATTCATGACTCCCTGTGAACTGCAACACACACACACACACATACACACATCCTACATAAATATTTTCTTGTATTTTCAAAATCTGAATAGAATGTCATTCATGAGGCATAAAACTGTATTATAACTGAGACCGGGAACAAAGGAAAGAATAACGGAATTTGATAATGATATGAGGAAGCCGTGCCAGTCATCTGAGATTGACCACAGCCCCAAATCCTCTTTTGCCTATATTGAGCAAAACAGCACATTTCCTTTTTGCTTTTTGTAAACCTAAGTACATAAATTGAAGTACACAAAACTGACCTAAAAGTTCCTCCCCTAGATAAATTTCTGAAGATGAGCCTGAATGTATTGAATGTATTTAATGCAAGAGAACTTTGTTAGTCTCTGTGAGCCTGTTTCCTCAATTACAAAATGATGGTAATAAGAATTGTCAAGAAAAATATGTTGAAATTTCACTTATGAAAATAATTCATGTATACATCAACTTAATAATATATGGCTTTTTGGGGAGAAACAGGAATGGAATTCACTCAAGGTAATTTACTTTTTGTCAACAATTATAGTTGTGGAAGATCTTCACGTAGCCACAGATTAACCCACATAGAGATCTTAAAAGGATAAGAAGCTGAAACAATTAAAACGACCAAGTTCAGAGTCAATCTCAATAATAAACAGTAATCAGAAATGTTTGCAAATCTGAACTGATCTAGTCAGAAAAAGAACTGTACTTCATCAAAGTCCAACTCACTAACCTATTTCAGAAAATCACAGATGTTGGAAATTAAATTCAATCCACAAAATGACTCTACATTTATTATACATAAATATTTTCTTAAAATTTTGTACTATGAAATATGCTAAAATATTCCAAGTACTTATGATACTACACAAAATTTCATTTCTATTTTCCTAGTTTGTAACCCATTTTCTTTACATTTCTGGTAAAGTATATGGAGTTAATTGAGCATATCCAATAACATGGCTTTTTCATACTGAAAGTTCAACTGAAAATTAATTACCTGGTGTGGTTTTTACAACACTAAGAAAAAACATACTAAATTCTCCCTTTTCTCAGCTCCTACAACTGAACTGTATGACCTTATACTTAAATTATTTGTCATTCCTGAATGATTGTCTGTATTCCTTTTCCCTGACTAGATTATAATCAACTTGTGGGGAAGGACTTGGTTTTATATTATTTATATTTCTCACCCATCTAAGCACAGAGGTAGATAGCCACAATAAGTATTCAATTAACACTGCGTCTGAGTCCTTTTGCAAACTCCATCCACTAGTCTTTTGTGAAACTATGGTGTAATCAAGTGAGCCTGGATCAGTAGAAAGTATTTAACAGAGGAGGAAAGGACATCCTCCGATGAAATGATATTACAATATTACAAATTACATATAGTTGTTTCCAAGATGATCTTTACTTTGTTAGAATGCGAGTTGAAAGTAGGCCAAATTAACTGAACTGACTAGTATTGTGAATGTGACCTATTTTCACACCTCCCAAAAGGCTTGTTTTTATATTCTCTTTTTTCTATCTACTATTTATTAAAATTAACTACTAAGTTGCTTGAAAATTCCCCAACCTATAAATGAGAAATATCTTTTTTTATGTATTAACTTAATAAGTGGAAAAGATTCCAATAAAAATATCAATTTAGCAAACATGCAAAAAGGGTACATAATAGGAATTTAGATTGTTTTCAAAGAAATTTAAAAAGCTCTGAAAACTTGATTTTTTTAAAAAATGTCAAATGAATTTCAAAATTTCAATATTTAGGAGTAAACATAGTAAAAACATAGCATAGTGCAGTATGATATAGTATAAGTACAGAATAATATAGTATAGTATAAAATAGATGCCTGCCAGGAGACTTTGCCAAATAATGTACATTACAAAAATGTATTGCTGAAGAAAAGCAAAAAAAAAATTCAACCCTTGCAGCAGACAACATCAATCTATTTACTCATTCAAGACATGGGCCACAGTTAAAGTCTGCTCCCACAGTCCATGTTTCAATGCAATTGTCCCTTTTGTTTCCTTACACTTTAGTGGACTTGCGATTTCCATGTATAGGTTTTCCCTCAATTGCTGCAGATGGCAAGCCAGTCTTCTCATGATCTGTGATTCATGTCACTATTTTTCCTGTAGTTCCTCCACTGAGCATCCACCCAACTTGTTGCAGAGTTTCCTCTGGTTTCCTTAATATTTTTTATGGCTACTGCTACAATAAACATGCGATCATCTATAATATTCTTTTCTCTCAGTACTTGACTGGTCTATTCTCTTTTTCTACAAGTCAGTATCCCTAATGTCTTTTATATCACTTCTTGAGCACAGATCATCCTGGCAACATGGTAAAGCCTATTTAACCCAAATAGTATCTTTCTACTGCTTTTCAATTCATGTGAAATCTTGGCGTTTCACAATTCAGGGCTGGAGAGATGGACTTTTGCAGGAGTAAACAGTTTTGAGTTGTTCAAAGCACATCCCAGTCTTCCAAAGGTGATCCAGTCATATTGCTCTATTAGATTCTGTTCACTATATCACTATATCATCCATCCTAGAAATACGAGTATGTGCTCACACACATGTAAACATATATAAGGACATATGTGTAGTCACAGGGACCAAGGGAAAATTTAGAAGTTAATGTTAAAATATGTCATACAACAAAGAGACAGAGCATATAGCCAACAAAAAAAAAAGAGGTCAGAGTACACCAAACAGACCAAATGATGCACCCAAATCCATGGGAAGTATTCTGCTTCATTCTATCAACATATGCATATCCTTATGAACTCAATATTCTGCCTTAACAACTATATGCAATAACCTGTAACATGTATATATGTATGTGTGTATATATATATATACAATTCTATATGTGTATAATCTAGTTAATTCTTTTCATCTACTTTGTTTAAAGTGGATAAAAAAATAATTTTTTGAATAAATATTAGTTCCATTGATCAGGCTTTATATAGCTGTAGGGCTCTAATACAATGTTATCTGTGAACAAACATTTTGAAAACCTTACCATCTGTCTCTGTAAAGGGTATCCTTCATTATGCTGGTGATCATCTCAGGTGACCATATATCTCCATGTTTTATAATTAACTCAATATTGATATCCAGTGAGTTGTTAAGCAAAGGTATGGCTACAGTCAAATTTGTCATAGAATCTTGTATGATTTTAACATATGCATGGGAAACAGCTTTAGGAGAGTTTTAAGATTCCTATTCTGCTTTACTGAGAAATTCTTTTTTGAAATCTACATATAAATCAACAGAGGAGAATCTCATAATAGTTCTGCCTCTTAATTGTGTGACTTTGAAGATATGGTCAGCTGTACATGTTGTCTATGTAATTATAGAACAACTGCCTATGCTCTTTGCATGTTTCATCACTAATGTCTTCAATGCAAAAATAAACCATTCCCATCAAGATTTTAAAGCGTAGAAATGCACCTTGAAAAATTTGCTTAAGTTCTCTGAACCTCAGTTATGCATCCATTAAAATGAAAATAGCAACACTTATTGTGAAGGAGTATTATATAAGCCTACATGTGGTATATAAATGTGAGTTATCATTACTCATTGTGTTTTTATGTTACACATGAATTGCTATGGCCAAAAACATTCATCACCTACTGACCAGTCTCTAGCATTAAGCAACTCCACACTTCATTAGGTTGGTCCTCAGAAAACAGGGATGGTCTTGGTATATAACCAAAGCTTTTCAAGCTTTGTAGGATGGGCAAAAGAGTAGGAGGGCTTCCAATGGAGAGCTCTGATAACAAGACTTCAAAACTCAATTTCAACTATGTGTCAGGCACTGTGCTAGGTGCTTAGATAGAAAGACACAAATAAGAGAGTACTTGCTCTCAAGAAAATTACATTCTAACTGAGGAGATACATGTATACACATAAGTAACTCAATACACACACAATAATATTTTGTGGAGTAGAACTAACAATTGGGGGAATCATAAAAGATTTCTTTTAGATGGGAGTATTTCTGCTGGGCCATGAGGAAAGTCAGGAGTTCTAAGATGTGAAAGTAAGGACGGACAGGACATGCAAAGGCACAAAGGGGACAGAGGATGTGGTGCATGAAGATTTGCAAGATGGTCAGTTTGGCGAGAAGGATGAGTGCATGAGGGAGAGTGATGTGTCACCTGCCTAGAATTAAGCTGTAGCCAGTTTGTGAAGGACTTTAAATGCCAAATGGAGAAGGTTACATTTTGTAAGCGGCACAGTGTAGTGGTATGAACATTAGATCAAGTCAGAAGACCTGAATTCAAACCCCATTTCTAATGGGCAAGTCATACTCTCCTAGGACCTCAGTTGCTTCATTTGTAAAAGAAAGGGGTCAGACTAGGTAGTCTCTCAGTCCTGTTCAGGTCTAGATCCATGATCCAATGATCCTGGAGGTGAGATGGAGAGTGCGCCATCATGGCTTTTGGAGCACAGGATTGATATGGTCAAACCTGAGCTTTGGAAATATTTGTATTATATTTGAAAAGAATGCACATAGCTATGTAGAAAAAAAATGCACATATTCAAAGAGTACCTTTTCCCTGTTTTGTATGAATTAAAATAATTTACTTCAAACCAGTAGAGTGATCAAAAACACCTTGAAATGTAACTGAAATGTAACTGAATTAAGTGATGATTTGATTGCTTTAAAGAGTCTAGAAGAAGTGAGTTTCTCTCAAGTAATTATGAATTTTTCTGACTCCCATTAGACAATGCCAACTCTACAAAGATTGTACCACCATCAATTCAACAAATCAATCAAGTACCTATTAAGTGCCTCCTATTTGCCAAGCATTGTGCCAGGCACTAGGAAATACAAAGGTAAGAATGACTTGATCCATGCTTTCAAAGAATTAACATTCTATCAGCACATATTTATTACACCTGTACTATGTGCAGCTATCTATTCTGCACAACAGGGACACAGAAAGATATGATACAATGCCTGTTTTCAAGAACCTCATAGCATATTTTGGGGAGTAAATGGAGAAAGACAAGTAAAAAAATTATAATGATGTAAGAGGTAATGAAATGTGGAAAAAAAGTAGTTTAAGCAAACGTTGGGAGATAGGTGAGGTGGGATCACTTTCACCTGAGAGTTGAGGGTGAGTTGATATTTGAAGTGAGCCTTAAAGAGAGGGGCTAGTAATAAATATTGAATCATTAATAATTATGTTTTTTATTATCATTCATAAAGGATTTTTGGAAATGATATGTATGAGTCTGGTCTCTGAGAAAAGTTGTTCAGGAAAGCTTGAACAGAAGCCCAACTCAATGTTTACCAAATCATTTTTTCTACCTTAAAGTTGCCACTTTGAAGAAAGCCTGAATTTCCCTTCTTTCACCACTAGATGGAAAGCTCCTATGTCAGTAAAACTGACAAATAGGTGTTAGGCTACGTAAACGTGAAATAAAAATCTCGCAAAAGCTGAAGAACAAGATGGCAAATTTTGAGGTATCAGAAGGTAGAATCTTCTTGTACATATCTTTGTGTGGATGGGAATGCATATATGTTCTATATGTATACATAACTAAGAGATCCATATTCCTAAAGCCTAGGTTGGATCATGTCAGTTCTCTGTTCCAAAGCCACAATGGCTCCCTTTCTATCTCACATCCAGGATCATGGGATCATGGACCTAGAATTGGAAGAAATCAAGAGACTGGCTTAATCTAACTCCCTCCTTCTACAAATGAGGAAACTGAAGTCCCAGGAGATTATGACTCACCCATTAGAAACAGGATTTAAGCCCAGGTCGTCTTAATTGATCCAGCGTTCATTCCGCTACACTGCTGCTTGTAAAATGCAACCTCCTCCTTTTGGTATTTAAAGACCTTCACAAACGGGCTGCAGCTGAATTCTAAACTGACGAAACATTAATTCTCTCTCACAGACGTATCCTTCTAGCCAAACTGGCCTTTTTCCTCCCCCCACCCTCTCTCTCTCTCTCACACACACACACACACACACACACACACACACACACACACACATCTACATATATGTATATATGTACCTACATATACATATGTAACTTATTTGTAACATGGTCATTTCATAATACTGTACTACACATCTATTTCACAGTGTATATTGCATCAGATTTTCTGTTCATTCATCAAATTTAAAAATTCAATAAGCTCTATGTCATAAATTTTTCTTACAACCTTATGGATAAGAAATAGAAGGAGTGGCCTCTGGAACCTTAAACAGTGTATATTGCCTATCTGTATTGTATCTAATCAAAATGTTCCCCTACCTCCACCAGCCAGGGGCAAAACTGATGTTCCAGAAAATTCTGAACCAACCTCAAAGTCTTGAATTATCAAGACCAATCAAGCAACCATGCACTTCTTGAGTACTCACTGTTCAAAATCAGTCAACAAATACATATTAAATGTTTATTAGGTACACAGAACTATTCCAGACATTGCTGTTATAGAGATATGGTGAAGATACTGATGTCAGAGAGCTTACAGAGGTATGGCAGAGATACTGGTGCCAAGGAGCTTATAATCTAATATAGAGGAGAGATAAATTGTATACAAATAATTATAGTGCAAGAGAAAGCATGTTACAGAGAAGCAAAAGTCAAATGTTATGGGAAATCAGAGAAGGAAGAAAGCACCTTTAGCTGATGGGGATATGAAGGTGAGAAAAGACCTCATGCAAGAGATAGCACCTGAATCTGACCTTGAAGGAAGACATAATTTTAAATGGCCACATATACCAGGCCAAAGAGATTTCATTTATCCATAAGACAAAGTATGAGTAAAGACACAATGATGCAAGAGGAAAGACAAGAACAAGAACTGGACAGTAGCCTTGTTTAACTGGAAAATAGAGAATGTGGAGGGAAAGAGTATAAGAAAAGGCTGGAAAGGTAAACTGAGGCCAGATCATGAGGAACTTTTATTGTCCATTTCAAGAGAATGCACTGTATCAGGTAAATGAGGAGCCACTGATTGGAAGACCTGAACAATCAGAATGATGTGAAGAAAGTACTAGAGAAGGCATCCATTGGAAACAGGAAGGACAGTTAGTAGGCTATTACATTATATGAGAAGAGTGTGGATGCAGGGACATTTTTTAAAGAAAAGAATACTGTAAATGTATTCACCCAGGTAAAATTCATAAGATTTGGCAACTGATGGATAGAGCGGGTGGGGTGATAGTCATGCCACCGACAGGAATCAGAAGAGTTAGAGGGATTGCGGTGAGATGAAGAATTCTACTTGGGACATAACGAATTTGAGATGGTGGCAGGGCTTCTGGTAGAAATATTGAGCAGGGTTTAGGAAACTTCAAGAGTGGAATTTCACAGTGGAAGTGAAAATATAGATTTTAAACTTTCTGGGAGGTGATAATCAGATCCACACTAGTTGGGAGAAAATCATTGAGAGAGAGTGAAAAGGGAGAAGTTAGGAGAATTAAGGTAAGAATATCCATTTTATGGGGTAGAAATGCAAAGAGCCATAAGAGGAGTCTGAGAAGCAATGATCAGAGAGGGAAAAGAACAATGACAGCCTAAAATTAAGAAAACCAAGGGGTGAGAGGTCATCAGAAAGGAAAGGGTAGATCAAGAGAGGTCAAAGACAATGAAGGCAGAAGAAAGCTCTCTGGAATTATTGATAAAAAAAGACATTAATCAATCAACTAGCATTTATTGTGTCTACCATGAGCCACACGCTGTTAAATACTACAGCGAGGCACAGAAATCAGACTATTAAGACTCTGAAGAATTAATGAGAAGTGATGCACAGTAAATACAAACCACTCATTCCAGACGTTGAGCAGTGGGGTTAAGAGACATCGGGAAGTAGTTTAAGGGGGGAAGGGAGGATCACGGGATAGGGTTTTCTTCTCCATTGTTGAAAGAGTGGAAACTTAACTATCTCTTAGGCTGAGTGAAAGGGGCCAACAGAGAGAAATGAAGATGCATGAGAGAAAAAGAGATGACTGATGAAGTAAAATGACAGAAGAGAAGTGAGGGAATTAGCCTGGGTAAAGGGGTAATGCCACCTCTTCTGAAACTGAAAGAAAGGAGAAGAGAGTTGTGAGGATATTGAGAGGTTCAAAGTAGAGGAAGGGGGTTAAAGGAATTCACCTCTCTTTTCAGTCTTCTAACTAAAGTAGGAGGTGAAGTCATCTGCTAAGAGTGAGGAGTGCAGGGAATGTATTTGGGGTTTGAATAGAGAAGTGAAAATTTGGAACAGTCATTATGGGAAATGTGATAGAGAATCAATAAGAGATGAATCAAAGGACTGCCACTTAGCAAGGAGAGTCCAGTTGAGGTTATATGGCATACATTTGCCGCAAATTTAGAATATGTGCTATGTGGTTTCAGAATTTCCTTGAAATGTATTGAGCTGGTTAGGAATAGGATCTGAAGAGGTTAACTGATAAATATTACTGAGGGTTGAGGGATTAATAAGGCAGGGACAGGAGAAGGGAGGAGTCTTCCTGGATGAAGTAAAGGTATGACTGAAATGACTTGATTTAACAGTAGACCTAGGTCAAATTTAAGAGGGAAACAAAGTGAGGCCAGAAAAAAGTTGATAGACTTCAAAATAGGGAGTAATCTAGGGAATAAAGGGCTGCATGAGGTGGAAGAGAAATGGAAGAACTGGGAGGAGAGGAAGAAAAGAAGACTGTGGTGGAAACAAGGGAATTTCAGAGTTTAGGATCTTGGAGGGAGTGCTGAGTGATAAGGTTTGACTGATGGTTGAAATATAACAAATATGGAGGTCAAGAGAGTGAAGGGGTTCAAGGAGCTGAGGATAGAGTGCCAGAAGGATCATCACTCTACATAGTCAAGTATTGAGTAATGAGGGTAGGGGAAATGCTGCGAAAAGGAAGCCTGCACCATATACCAAAGTCATTTAGAAAGGTAGAAGACAGAGGCTGGAGTTTCAGAGATGCAAGTCTCAACTATGAGCGTGCCAATGACAAATATGAGTATGATGACGCCAGGCACCATGAATAATAGAGAAGAAAAAAAAGATCATACAAATCTCTCAAAGGTAAAAAATACAAGATTAAGCAGGATGAGCAGTCAAAGACTTGGTGCTAAAAGGGATTTGGAGCTAATCAAGAGCTTCTTACTACAGATCAGAATAGCCCACTGTGTTAGTTATTAAAGAAGCACATGGGCACACAAAGATTAGTTCACTAGGAATAGTAGCGAGAAAACCTACGTAGCTCTTTCCTTTATTTATTTATCCATTTATTTATTTATTTTAAATGTAAATTCATTTATTTAACTTTTTACATTCATTTTCACAAAATTTTGGGTTCCAAATTTTCTCCCCTTTTATCCCCTCCCCCCACCCCAATACACTGAGCATTCTAATTTTCCCTATCACCAATCTGCCTTCTCTTCTATCATCCCTCCCTTCTCTTGTCCCCATCTTCTCTTTTGTCCTGTAGGGCCAGATGACTTTCTATTCCCCATTAACTGTGTTTCTTATTTCCTAGTAACAACAACAATACTGAACAGTTGTTCCTAAAACTTTGAGTTCCAAATTCTCCCCATCCCTCCCTCCCCACCCATTCCCTTTGGGAAGGCAGGCAATTCAGTATGGGCCGTATCTGTGTAGTTTTGCAAATGGCTTCGATAATAGTCATGTTCTGTAAGACTATATTTCCCTCCATCCTATTCTGCCCCCCGTTGTTTCTATTCTGTCTTTTGATCCTGTCCCTCCCCAAGAGTGTTGACTTCAAATTGCTCCCTCCTCCCATTGCCCTCCCTTCCATCATTCCCCACACCCTGCTTATCTCCCTCTCCCCCACTTTCCTGTACTGTAAGATAGGTTTTCATACCAAAATGAGTGTGCATTTTATTCCTTCTTTTAGTCGAATGTGATGAGGGTAAACTTCATGTTTTTTTCTCAGCTCTCCTCTTTTTCCCTCCACTAAAAAGTTTCCTGCTTGCCTCTTGAATAAGATATAATTTACCCCATTCCATTTCACCCTCTTTCCTCCCACTACATTTCTCTCATCATTTACCTTAATTTATTTTAAGATATGGTCCCATCCTATTCAATTTACTCTGTGCTCTCTGTCTCTATATGTGCATGCATGTGTGTATGTGTGTGCACACGCATGTACGTGTGTGTGTGCATGTGTGTGTGGTCCTACCAACTACCCAGATACTGAAAAGTTTTAAGAGTTACAAATATTGTCTTTCCACGTAGGAATGTAAACAGTTCACTTTTGGTAAGTCCCTTCTGACTTCTCTTTGCTGTTTACTTTTTCATGCTTCTTCTCATTCTTGTGTTTGAGAGTCAAATTTTCTTTTCAGCTCTGGTCTTTTCATCAAGAATGCTTGAAAGTCCTCTGTTTCATTGAAAGACCATATTTTCCCCTGAAGTATTCTACTCAGTTTTGCTGGGTAGGTGATTCTTGGTTTGAGTGCTAGTTCCTTTGACTTCTGGAATATCCTATTCCACGCCCTTCGATCCCTTAATGTAGAAGCTGCTAGATCTTGTGTTATCCTGATTGTATTTCCACAATACTGGAATTGTTTCTTTCTAGCTGCTTGCAAGATTTTCTCCTTGACCTGGGAATTCTGGAATTTGGCCACAATGTTCCTAGGAGTTTCTCTTTTTGGATCTCTTTCAGGCAGTGATCGGTAGATTCCTTCAATACTTATTTTGTCCTCGGGTTCTAGAATATCAGGGCAGTTTTCCTTGATAATTTCATGAAAGATGATGTCTAGGCTCTTTTTTTGATCATGGCTTTCAGGTAGTCACATAATTTTTAAATTGTCTCTCCTGGATCTATTTTTCAGGTCAGTTGTTTTTCCAATGAGATATTTCACATCCTCTTCCATTTTTTCATTCTTTTGGTTTTGTTTTGTGATTTCTTGGTTTCTCAGAAAGTCATTAGACTCCATCTGTTCCATTCTAATTTTGAGAGAACTATTTTCTCCAGTGAGCTTTTGAACCTCTTTTCCATTTGGCTAATTCTGCTTTTGAAAGCATTCTTCTCCTCACTGGCTTTTTGAACCTCTTTTGCCAATTGAGTGAGCCTATTTTTCAAGGTGTTATTTTCTTCAGCATTTTTTTGGGTCTCCTTTAGCAAGGTATTGACCCATTTTTCATGCTTTTCTTGCATCTCTCTCATTTCTCTTCCCAGTTTTTCCTCCACCTGTCTAACTTGATTTTCAAAATCCTTTTTGAGCTCTTCCATGGCCTGAGCCCATTGGGTATCTATTTCAGATGTTTGGGGTACAGAGGCCTTGACTTCTATGTCTTTCCCTGATGGTAAGCATTGTTCTTCCTCATCAGAAATGAAAGGCGGGAACATCTGTTCCCCAAGGAAGTACCCTTCTATGGTCTTATTTTTTTTCCCTTTTCTGGGCATTTTCCCAGCCAGTTATTTGACTTCTGAGATTCTTCTCCACCCCCACCTAGATCTGCCCAGCTAGTGCTTGGGGTCTGAGATTCAAATGCTGCTCCCCAGCCTCGGGGCTTTCAGTGGCAGGTGTGGCTGCTATTCAATGTGAGCTGAAGTTCTGGTGCTCAGGTGGGGGCACTACTGCCTCCCAGGTTCAGTTCCCTCAGGGGGTTTATGCAGAGATCTTCAGTAATGGAGCAGAGCTCCTGCCTGCTCTGGGAGTCTTGGGCCACCTCTGCCGCTGCTGCTGCTGCTGCCTCTGCCACCTCTGCTGCTGCCTCCCGAGGGGGCCTGAGTTATGGAGACACCCTGCTCCCCTCTCGGCCAGTCTAGATGTCTCTCTCACTGACCTGCAGCGCCTGTGGGCAGAGGGACTTTCGTGGCCACCGGAGGTTCCGTCCCTGAAGCCTGCTCGGATCTGCTCCTCTGGGGCCACACGGCCAGGGCAGCGCAGGGGCTCTGCTCTGCGTCTGGTGCGCAACAAACCTTTGGTGCCAGTTTTTCAGGGCTCTCTGGAACAGAAATCTCCTCCCCTCCATTGCTGCGTGGATTCTACTGCTCCAGAATTTGTGGGGAGTTCTTTTTACAGGAAATTTATGGGCTGTGGGTTTCTTTCTACTCCTCCATCTTGGCTCCTCCCCCACGTAGCTCTTTTCTTTACACTATCATGGCTTCTTTGGAATAAGAAAATCTGTACCTAGTATTCACTTAGCTGGTTTCTCTCAATTGGTTTTTATCTCTGAATAAAGGAGCTAAATCAAGAGAATTAATTGTTATCAAATGAGTAAAAAGAGCTTTGAAAAAATGCAGGTCATTAATTTTTTTTAAATTGTTGGTTTTGTCTACCTCAAATACAATTGAGTAACCCTCTAAATTAATTTTGAAAATATTTTCTTGTTGTTAACTTTTATTTATGCCCTTTTAAAAATACTGAAGGAATTTCCCAGTAGGTCACTCTCATTTAATATGGAAACATGGAATGAGATGGCTAGGTGGATAGGTAGATGGATAAATCAGATAGATAATGTGAGGAAATATTTATGCAGGTCTCACTATGTGCCAGGTACTATGCTATATAATGGGATGAAAGACAGAAGGAAGTCACTCCATTCTTAGAAAAATAAAAAGAATTTCAAGGTTAAACTCTGATTGGAAATGAATATGGTACCATGCCTGTGTAACAGAATTATAAAATAAGGTAGCAAAGTAAAGGAAAGTCAGTAAAATAAAGTTAAAAGGAAAAAAAGTTATTTGCTTTGAAAATTGGTAGGAACTCATTGAGAAGTTCAGCATATTCTACTTCACCCAAACAGAAACAAATAAAAGTTATTAAAATTTCAACCTAATTTGTTAGTGTGGGAAAGAGAAAATTGACAGCCCTATATCATGGAAATAAATGTATTCTTTCATTTCTTCTATCCCCATATTGCATATTCAATTTTGTAATACACAAAGGGAATAATTTGTTTGCTTTGGGAAAATAAAATAAAGCAAATTGTATCTTCTGCAAGTCTCATTTCCATTGAAATATATTATAGTGATATGTACAGACTAATGTTAGCTAAAACCTATCTTATTTAATGGTTCTTTTGGTGAGAATAGTTGTATCCTGGTGCCACAAAACCATCCACAGTTATTACACTGACCATCCTACTATACTAGCACACTCTCTTCTCATTTTCTTTCTTGATTACTTCCCAATCACAACCCAGAAGCTGAATGTGGCAGACACCTTAAACTCAACACATCCAGAGTACTTCATTCTCCCCCTACAATCTTTGCCTCTTCCTAAGTCCTGTATTACTATGAAGGACAGTAGCATCCTCCCAGTTACCAAGGCTCCCATCATAGGGGTCATCCTTGACTTATCACTCTCTCTTTCAACATCACCACTCCACATCTAATCCGTTGTCAATCTGTCATCTATGCTTTTGCAGCTTCTTTCACCTACGCCCTCCTTTTCTCCTTCGGCACTGTAAACACCCTGTTGCTGAGCTGATTGCCTCTTGCCTGGACTACTGCCATAGCCTGCTGACTGGTCCCCCTGCCTCAAGTCTCTTTCCACTCCAATTTATCCTCTACTTGGCTAGAAAGCAGATCTTCTTAAAATAAGGATCTGACCAATCCTCTTCCATTCAATGGCTCCCTATTACCCTCAGGATCAAATATAAATCCTCTTTTGAGACTTTTGAAGTCCTTCACTGCCTAGCCCCTTTCAACCTTTCCCACTTTTTTAGACCTAACTCTCCTCCATGTGCTCTGCAAGTCAATGTCATCAGCCTCCTTGCTATCCTCAACAAGATATTCTTGACCCTGAATATTTTCACTGCCTGATCCTCATGCCTAGAAATCTTTCCCCTTATCATTTCAATTTTCTAGATTCCCTGGTTTCCTCCAAGCCAAAAAGCCCCAGCTTCGGCGAGAAACCTTTCCCAATCATCCTTAATTCTAGTGCTTTCCATCTGAGAGTACCTCCAATCTATCCTATTCATAATTATCTGCCTGCTGTTTCTCCCACTATCCTGTCAGCTTCTTGAGTTCAGGGACTGTTTTTGCCCATCTTTGTATCCCCAATACTTAACATAGTGCCTGGCACATAACAGTTGCTTAATAAATGCTAGATGAGCAACAAACAAAAGAACTTCAATAACACTTAGAACCCATTAACGTAACGTGCTAGGTTACTTTGAAAGCACTTGTTTTTCATTCTTAAGGAAACACACACTCAGCTCTCTGAAATACTGGAATTAACAGTTTTTGAGTGTTTATAGATTGAGAACAGTTTGAACCGTTTGAGGAGAAGCCCAAAGGAGCCACATAGCCCTAAAGGAATGGAGCACACACAAGGTGAGCAAGTAAAAAGTATAGTGGGAAAGGAAGAAGAAAAGGTGGCAGGTCAGTGTAGAAATGCAAAAGTGGGAAAAGGACAGCGAGAACGAAAATAACTGAACAAAGCGTGGTCATGGCAGAAAACAAGGGAACGAAACGAGAGAAATGTGCATTTGGGGAAAGAGATTTAATATTACCTTGTTCTGAATGTGGATGGTAATTGCAGGGCATTATTGCTCTTTTTTGCATCCACTCTCAACGGTTCTTTTCATGACTGTCTTTGCAGATACAGTCTCTTTTTCAGTATTCAGATACATAGGTTACTACTTTATTTAATAGAAAAATATTTATCTTGCCACTTAAATCAATGCAGTGTTGTATCTTCCTGACCTGTGTATTGCTATACCTTTTTCAAAAAAATTTATTTTATAATGCAAAATCTAATAAAGTATATAAATTAATTGTTTCTTCTTGCCATGACTTTCACAGGATGAAAACTAAGTAGGCATCTCACTTATCTGTCTTCACTTTGTCTTCATTATCTTTTTCATTCATTCCTTCATTCAACAAGCATTTATTAAATATATTCCTGTCTCCCAGGCACTCTACTAGGCACTGAGGACAAAAAGGGAAAAAAAAATCAAACAGTCCTTACCCTTGATGAGTTTGATGAGTTTAAATCCTATTGTACAGGGGAGGGAGGAAGTAAGTAACATCTACACAGAAATAAAATTTGAAATACGTACAAAGTAGACCCAAAATATTTTCTTTTGGGTGGGCATTAGCTGAAATCAAGAAAGGCGTCATGGAAGAGATGACATTTGAGTTAATCTCTGAAGAAAGCAAGAGATTCTAAGAGGCCTTGATGAGAAGGGCATGTCTTCCAAACATGAAGGGAAGTCTGTACAAAGGAACAGCAAAGGGAGAAGGGATACCATGGACAGAGAATAGCAAGCAGAACAGTTTAGTTGGAATGAAGAATGCAAAAAAAGTGACATGAAATGGGCCTGAAGAGGTAAGCTGTGAAGAGTCTTAAAGACCAGACAAAGGAGTTTTGCAAAGAAGAAGCCGCCACAGGAGCTTTCGGAGGTGGGAAGGACATAGGCAGATCTAAGAACAACAATTTCTCAGCTCTATGGAGGATTGGACCGGAGAAAGAATATTGGCAGGGAGATCCATTAGGAGGCCAATGAACTGGTTTCCAAACTGTAAGTAGCAACAACCCCACGTTTTTCAAGGAAAAAAAACTCAGTCTCCTTACCTTTCTTTTTTTTTTTTTTTTAATTTTATTTTATTATTTTTATTATTTGTTTTATATTTATATTATGTATTTTATTTATATACTTAGTTTATTTGCATTATATATTCTATTTATTTTATTATTTATTATGAAATTTAAATATTTTTAAACAAAATAAAGAAGGCTTACAGATGAGTACACCTTGAAAAGGTTATTGTTTCTATGTTCATTTTTTTTTTTTTACCAAGAAGAAAACCATTTAAAAACTGGGAAAGTAGAGTGCTGTCGCAGACAAAAAACACAGGATGCCGTCTCATGTAGAGATTCAGAACAGTGATTCTTGACCTTTCCACTATTTAAACTGTCTGACTTTCTGAGGAATCTCAAGCAAGCCGATGTATATGGCCATATCTTGGGATCATGGTCCTAGAACAAGAAGGGACTCAAAGGCCATCTAGTTGAGCCTTCATTTTTCACACAAGAAAACTAATACCAAGGGATGTTAGTTAATTCTCATGAAATCACAAAGGTAATGCATATCAAAAGTGGGGTCCAAGCTCATCTCCTTTGACTCCAGTTAAAGCTCTTTCCCCTTGACCATAGTATCTTTGTTTTAAAACCAGAAAATATAGGCATTAGTCAGACAACTTGAAAGAGATAACATTCCTCCTCCCACCTCCTACCTCTGTGATTTTTTTTTTAAATTTATTTATTTATTTAAATTTTTTACATTCATTTTCACAAATTTTTGGGTTCCAAATTTTCTCCCCTTTTATCCCCTCCCCCCCACCCCAATACCCCAAGCAATCTAATTTTCCCTATCTCCAATCTGCCCTCTCTTCTGTCATCTCTCCCTTCTCTTGTCTCCATCTTCTCTTTTCTCCTGTAGGGCCAGATGACTTTCTATTCCTCCTTAACTGTATGTCTTCTTTCCTAGTTGCAACAACAATACTAAACAGTTGTTCCTAAAACTTTGAGTTCCAAATTCTCTTCATCCCTCCCTCCCCACCCATTCCCTTTGGGACAGCAGGCAATTCAATATAGGCCATATCTGTGTAGTTTTGCCAATGACCTCCCTGATAGTCGTGTTCTGTAAGACTAACTGGATTACCATCCCTCCTAACCTGCCCCTCATTGTTTCTCTTCTGTCTTTTGATCCTGTCCCTCCCCAAGTGTTGACTTCAAATTGCTCCCTCCTCCCTTTGCCCTCCCTTCCATCATCCCCCCCCTTGTAATATCTCTTTCTCCCCCACTTTCTTATACTGTAAGATAGGTTTTCATACCAAAATGAGTGTGCATTTCACTCCTTCGTTTAGTCAAATGTGATGAGGGTAAACTTCTTGTTTTTTGTTTTTTTTTTTCTCAGCTCTCCTCTTTTTCCCTCCACTAAGAAAAACTACCTGCCTCTTAAATGACATATAGTTACCCCCTTCCCTTTCCCTCCCCCTACATTTCTCTCTCACCATTTACCCTAGTTTCTTTTAAGGTATGGTCCCATCCTATTCAGTTCAATCTGTGCTCTCTATCTCTGTATGTGTGTGCATGTGTGTATGTGTGTGCATGCGTGTACATGTGTATGTGTGGTCCCACCAACTACCCAGATACTGAAAAGTTTTAAGAGTTACAAATATTGTCTTTCCATGTAGGAATGTAAACAGTTCACTCATGGTAAGTCCCTTAAGACTCCTCTTTGCTGTTTACTTTTTCATGCTTCTTCTCATTCTTGTGTTTGAAAGTCAAATTTTCTTTTCAGCTCTGGTTTTTTCATCAAGAATGATTGAAAGTCCTCTGTTTCATTGAAAGACCATATTTTCCCTTGAAGTATTATACTCAGTTTTAGTCCCAGTTCCTTTGCCTTCTGGAATATCCTATTCCACGCCCTTCAATCCCTTAATGTAGAAGCTGCTAGATCTTGGGTTATCCTGATTGTATTTCCACAGTACTGGAATTGTTTCTTTCTAGCTGCTTGTAAGATTTTTTCCTTGAGCTGGGAGTTCTGGAATTTGGCCACAATGTTCCTAGGAGTTTCTCTTTTTGGATCTCTTTCAGGTGGTGATCGATGGATTCTTTCAATACTTATTTTGCCCTCTGGTTCTAGAATGTCAGGGCAGTTTTCCTTGATAATTTCATGGAAGATGATGTCTAGGCTCTTTTTTTGATCATGACTTTCAGGTAGTCCCATAATTTTTAAATTGTCTCTCCTGGATCTATTTTCCAGGTCAGTTGTTTTTCCCATGAGATATTTCACATTCTCTTCCATTTTTTCGTTCTTTTGGTTTTGTTTGGTGATTTCTTGGTTTCTCGTAAAGTCATTAGACTCCATCTGTTCCATTCTAATTTTGAGAGAGCTATTAAATTCAGTGAGCTTTTGAGCCTCTTTTTCCATTTGGCTCATTCTGCTTTTGAAAGCATTCTTCTCCTCATTGGCTTTTTGAACCTCCTTTGCCAATTGGGTGAGCCTATTTTTCAAGGTGTTAATTTCCTCAGCATTTTTTTGGGTCTCCTTTACCAAGGTATTGACCTGTTTTTCATACTTTTGTTGCATCTCTGACATTTCTCTTCCCAGTTTTTCCTCCACCTGTCTAACTTGCTTTTCAAAATCCTTTTTGAGCTCTTCCAGGGCCTGAGCCCACCCACCACCCCCCTGGGGTGTCTGGGGTACTGAGGCCCCGCCCTCCACGTCTTTCCCTGATGGCAAGAATACGTCCTCATCTTCGTCAGATCCAAAGGTCGGGATCATTTGCATTTGTTGGAAAAAACTCTCTAAAGTCTTATTTTTCTTCCCTTTTCTAGGCATTTTCCCAGCCAGTTACTTGACTTCTGAGATTCCTTTCCACCCCCGCCTGGATCCGCCCAGCTAGTGCTTGGCCTCTGAGATTTAAATGGGCTTTCCTCCTGCCGGCTGTCAATCAGTGAGCTTTAGTTCAGGTGCTGGGGTGGGGCCAGGGTTGCCTCCGAGACTCTGATCCCTCGGGGGGGGGGGGGGGCTTTATGCAGAGACTTTCAGGAGCGGGTGGGGGCGGGGTGGGGGGCCCGCCTCCCAATCTCAGCTCCCCTGGGGGTCCCGAGCAGAAGCCTTCAGCAACAGAGCGGGCAGTGGGCAGGGCCGTCTCCCAGGCTCAGCTCCGTCAGGTTTTATGCGGGAATCTTCCGTAATGAAGATCCTGCCTGCTGCTGGGGGATTCCTGAGTCCTGGGCCACTGCCGCCTCAGCCCCAGCCCACGCCTCTGCCTCCGCAGCTTCCTGCCCCCGTCCCTGCTGCCGAGGCTTCCTCCCGAGGGGGCCCGAGTCACGGAGACGACCCGCTTCCCCTCTCCTTCAGCCCGGCCTCTCTCACTGACCTGCTTCTGTGGGCGGAGGGGCTTTCCCGGCTGCTTCAGCTTCCGTCTCTGAAGCCTGCTCGGATCCGCTTCTCTGAGGCCTCGGCCAGGGCAGCACTGGGGGTCGGGTTTACTCTCCGGGGCGCGCCGGACCCTGGGGACGGGTCCTCAGGGCTCCCTGGAACGGAAATCTCCTCCACTCTGCCTCTGCACACCTTGCACTCACCCAGAATCTATGGGGGACTCTTTCTACACCAATTCCATGGGCTTTGGTTTCGGAGCTCGTAAACGTGCGTCCTTCTACTCCGCCATCTTGGCTCCGCCTAGTCTCCTTACCTTTCATGAAACAGCTTACACAAATTTCTTTCACTCATTTTAGCAAAAGAAAATTAAGAACCTATTGCTATATATAACACAGAAATTTTAAATGTACTACAAAATAACACTCTACATATTTAAAATATTCAATTATGACAAAATAGTATCAAAGAAACCACATGTCTGCTCAAACAAGCAAAACTATAGCCATAATATTATTCATGTGAATATTTGGTTTGTGTTTTAATACAAAGGGGTCTTAAAACATGGCTCCACTGATACCGTCACTTGTAATTTTTTTTCTACCTTAAATACAAGTTGTAAACTTTATATTTTATCCTCATACTCTACAGAATAAATTCTTTTAGTTTTGTTTTGTTTTGTTTTTTAAAGAATGGGCTTGTATTTCTTATGATCCAGAGTGGTACAATTCATGGTATCTGAATTACATAAGCAGTTCCACGTTCAGCTCTCCCCAATAGTCCCCATTCACCCCCTTCTAAAATCAACATTGTACAAAACTATATTTACAAGAAAACCAGTTAAAAATGAAGGGTGTGTACAAAAATGAAGGGCACGGTCAGGAGGGAAAGACAATCCAAGCACAGGGAATGTCTGGGACTGAGGGGACATCTTAGGCTGGGTCAGGGCCACACACACATCACAGGAAAGAGCGTATGGAATCATCTCTCCATTTAAATGTTTCAAGATCTTAATAACTGCCCCTTCCTCCTGTCCCATGGGATCAAAGCAAAGTGATCACAAAGAAAAAAAGGAGGGAAGGAGTAAACAACAACTGCAGGTCTGCAGAGCTCTCTCTAGAACAGTCTCTGACATGCCTGGGGCAAGGCCCCTGTTGGGCTCAGAAGGCGTAGCGTGTACGGATGTCTTCTAGCTTCTTCGAGACCTCAGGTGGTGTCCTGTCCAGTTCCTCTGAGATATTCTTCTGCTTGTTGGGTTCCATTGAGTTGAACTGTTCACAAAGGTCACCATCAATCACATTTTTCACAGGGAAGTAGTAGGAACGGAAGCTGAGATGGTCCCTTCCACACAGAGGAGGATGCTCAGACCGCAGGTGCATCTCCACGTGCTGGAAGAAGTCATGATCCTCATGGGATGTGAAAGGCACAAGGATCCCAATCCCACCTGACAAGGTAGTATAGACAAGGGATTCTGAGCCTCCTGGGATCAGTGTGGTCTTCTGTAAGGAAAGCACTGTCTCCCCTACATGATAATTCATGATTACTTCTGCCTTTTGTGAAGCACCACTGAGAAGCCCCCGGTCCCACAGGGCCTTGTTTCCTGTTGGGTCTTCATCCACTTCATCATTGGTACTGGGTGGGAGCCTCACCACACAAATATTGCCACTCGAGTTTTTTAAGTTTGAACATCATTTGATGGTGTTGCTTAAACTTTTTGGTTTTAAAGTCAAGTTCTTCTACCATGTTGTCTTGTTTTCAAGGTAATATATTTCTTGTAAATATTGTCTTATCTTCCCAGCCTGTAATTGCCACCTTCCTTATCACATTCTCTGTACTCCACCCTCCACACCCCCCCACTACTTTTGGGAATTCATCTCACCTTTAGGAACAGTATTCAGATGGGTGTTGAAGTTCAGGACAAAAAGTCCAACCTTCCTAAACACTTAACATAGCTTTGTGTCATGGAGGAACAATGTATAGTCTAAAAGAAGTGTTTTGTGATAGGTTTCTTTTGCACAGTCACAAAGAATTATATTGCTGTTATCACAGCATTTTACCTTGAGCTCCAAGATCAAAATATCCTCCAAAAGTCATGTGTTTCTGAGACCCAGTGACACCAATTTATCTTTCCTGTGGATGGTGTTTAGAGAGACAGACTTATTAATGGTTTGAGAACTGGCTATTCAGTATCTGAATGCAATTTTATTGAAAGCACTCCTGTCCCTCTGTAGTAAATATGTATCTTCTCATTCAAAAGCAAATGAACTGTTAGCCCAACTTTTATGCCTTAAAATATTCCATTGGTGCCCGTTGGAGTCATACAAATAGGTAACCCTGTTTTTTCTTTAACTGACTGTAGTAATACTTTAATGGAGTTGTTCATTGGTATAAAGTCAAGTTATTCGTTAAGGTGTATAACATGGTGTGATTCTCTCTCATCTGTCTTCTACTACTGGAGCCATTTGAAACAGCTTTTTATATCTCAGGTTGAATAAATCCGTACTGTGAATGGTTTATCCTCCCTTCTCTGTATAAAATAAAATAAAGGCTTGAAATGTAAAAAAAAAAAAAGTCCAATACAATTCCTACATTCTATCATTTTCATTTGAAAAACTAGCAATTACATTGAAAACTTATCTTGATGGAGTACTGCCAAAAATAGATTTGCAAATTAACGTATTTTCCCTAACAACAATTTCAGCAACTTCTCTTGCATATGTAATTAAATGGGCATCTTTAGCTATATCTGTTAATTTTTCAACTTGCAAAATAGAACAGTAAGAATTTCATTTCTCAATTAATAGCAAATGTCTTTAGATAATTTACGGGCAATTCTCCTTCCCACTGGTTTATCTTTGAGTGGAGCCATTTGAATTTGCTTTACGTACCACCACATCAATAGCTGCAGATATTACCAACATTTCTGCATCAAATGAGGCTTTTAACACTTGGTAGTTCAGTAGGCAACATTCTAAGATACAATCATGTTTTTGGTGTCACATATAATTTCTGGTTTTGCTTTTAAAAGTATCTAATTTTTATTTAAAATTTTTATTTTTTGCCAAAATATTCTGAAGGCACACTATTATTACACTATTTTAATTTATTAGGTTTCATACTGTCTATAAATAAAGCATTTATACAAAACAGAGGCCTACATCAATAATAGTACCTGTTAATCCAAATAATAAGCAGACTGCATTTTTTAAATTTGGAGCTCTACATTTTTCTATAGTCTCTATATTGTCTTTCTTTATATTAGTTTTAGTCATTCTGTTGAATTTTCTCTTCAAAATAACCATGTAATTAAATCATCAGCATTTCTACATATCACCAACAAAGTCTAGTAGTAAGAGATAGAAAAAAAATTCCATTTAAAATAACTGTACACAATATAAAAACACTCAGGAGTCTACCTGTCAAGACAAACTGAGGACTATGTGAACACAATTACAAAACGCTTTTCGCACAAAGAAAGTCAGATCTAAGTAATTTCAAAAATATCTATTGCTCATGGGTAGGCTGAGCCAATATAATCAAAACTATGTGGCTAAGAAACAGAGGTGGATCAGTGGAACAGGTTAGGTACACAAGACACAGTAGTAAATGACCAGAGTAATTTGGTGTTTGATAAACCCAAAGAGATAAGAACTCACTATTTGACAAAAACTTCTGGGAAAACTGGGAAGTAGTATGGCAGAAACCAGGTAGAGACCAATATCTTACACTGTATACCAAGATAAGGCCAAAATGGATATATGATCTAGACATAAAGGATGACACCATAAGTAAATTAAAAGAGCAAGGAATAGTCTACTTCTCAAATCTATGAGAAGCGGAAGATGAGACAGAGATATGAGATAGAGAGCATTATGAAACAGATACTTTTGATTATATTAAAAAGTTTTTGTACAAACAAAACCAATGTAGCTAGGATTAGAAGGAAAACAAAGATGAGAAATAATTTTTACAGCAAGAATCTCTGATAAAGGCCTCATTTCTCAAATATATAGAGGACTGAGCCAAATTTATAAAAATACAAGTCCTTCCCCAATTGAAAGAATATGAACAGGCAGTTTTCAAAGATATCAAAGCTATTTATTGTCATATGAAAAATGCTCTAAATCAATATTGATCAGAGAAATGTAAATTAAAACAACTCTGAGCTATGCCACCTCATCAGGTACTACCCATCAGAGCGATAATATGACAAAAAGCGAAAATATTGGATGTGGGAAAACTGTGATAATAATGCCCTGTTGGTGGAGTTGTGAAATGATCCAACCATTCTGGAAAGCAATTTGGAACTATGCCGAAAGGGTTAGCAAACTGGCCTCTGATCTAGCAATGCTGCTAGGACTGTATCCCAAAGACATCCAAAGAGGAAAAGGACCTACCTGTACAAAAATACTTATAGCAGCTCTTTTTTTGGTGGCTAAGAAGTGCAAATCAAAGTGATACTCATTCAACTGGGAAATGGACAAACAAGCTGTGGTACATGATTGTGATAGGAAGATACAGCTTTGTCTAGCTCTATTCTCTTTATCTAAATCTCTTACTCTGTGATAAGAAATGACAAGTAGGATGATTTCAAAAAACCTAGAAAGATTTACATGAACTGATGCATAGTGAAGTGACCCAAACTAGGAGAATACTGTCTACAGTAACAGCAATATTGTTTGATGAAGAACTGTGAATGACGTAGCTATTCTCTGCAGTACAATGATACAAGACAACCCCAAAAGACTAATGATGAAGCACACTATCCACCTCCACAGAAAGAAATTATACTGTCTGAATACAGGTTAAAGCATGCTATTTTTCACTTTCTTTCACTTCTTCTTTTGAGTCATCTTTCACAAAATGACTAGTATGGAAATATTCTACATACTTGTATATGTATAATCTATATTTGACTGCTTACCGTCTCAGGGAGGCAGGAAGAGAGAGAGGGGTAGAATTTGGAACAAAAAGCTTTCAATAAAAATGTTAAAAGAATTTAGAGAAAAACAACTCTTAGATACCACCCATATTTATCATATTGGCTAATATGACAGAAAAGGAAAATGATATATGTTGGTGGGGACATGGGAAAATTGGGACACTGATTCACTGTTGGTAGAGTTGTAAAGTGATCCAACTATTCTGGAGAATAATTTGTAAATATACCCAAAGAGCAATCAAATATAGCCTTTGTTTCAGCAATACCACTACTAGGTCTCTATCCCAAAAAGATCAAAAAAGTGGAAAAGGATCTATTTGTACAAAAATATTTCTAGCTGCTCTTTTTGTGGTGGCAAAATTTGGAAATCAAGCGGGTGTCCATCAATTTAGTAATGGCTGAGCAAGATGCAGTATATGGTTTTAGTGGAATACTATTGTGCTATAAGAAATGATGAACAGGCTGATTTCAGAAAAATCTGAAAAGACTTATATGAACTGATGCAAAGCGAAGTGAGCAGAACCAGAAAAACACTGTACATAGTAACAGCAACAGTGTATAATGAAGAACTGGGAATGGTTTAGCTATTCTCAGCAATACAATGATCCAAGGCAGTTATCCAAAGGATTCACGATGAAAGTTGCCATCTACATCCAGAGAAGGAACTGATGGAGTCTGAATGCAGGCTGAAACATACTATTTTCACTTTATTTTTATGGGGGTTTTTTGGTCTGTTTATTCTTTCACAACATGACTAAAATGGAAATATGTTTTACATGACTGAACATATATAACCAGTATCAAAGTGTTTACTGTCTTTGGGAGGGAAAAAATGAGGAAAGGAGGAGGAAAATTTGGAACTCTAGAATTTTTAAACACTAATGTGAAATTTTACTTTACATGTATATTTGAAAAAAACAAAGTACTACTCAAAAATAGACATGTATTTGTCTATCCTGAAGATATATATTAATTCACTTTTAAAAAACTAAAGAACAAAAAAATTTAGACAAATTTAAATTTAATTATTGTAAATCTCCATCATGTGTAACCATTTGAGTTATTTAATTTTTTATTGTTCTTTCAGAAGTCAGCTACCAAACGAGATGATGTTGAAAAATATAATAAATATTATGGTACTTTTAACTTGTACATAAAAGTTATTTAATTTCGAGCATGCATACTTCAAATTCAAATGTGGCAGACAGTAACTCATTGTGCCATGAGTATATAATACTGATGGTGATGCTGACAGATTGCACAAATTGTAAAATTTAAGGGACAACTCATATATGATCTTGTTTGCACATAGCTTATTAGCTAATGGGCAACAGCATATGTTGCTTTTGCTGATTTGGTTTTGCTTTTGCTGTCTTTGATTTGAACTTTTTGTTCAACGAAAAAAAGTTAACATATTTATATGGGAGTTATATTTGAAAATAGCTAATACTTTTGGAAACTGATTTACACTTTTCCAAGATGGGTCTTGTTTCTTGCCCCACACCCTTCACCCCAACTCCTGGGGCATAACAAATAGTTTGGAAAATTCTGTTCTATTTAAAAAAAACAATAACAAAATCCATGGTAACAAGAGCACATGAACTACTTAGATGTCATCACCTAGATCAGTTCACCTCTGTCTTAGACCATGCCTTTCCTGGATGATATCTTTTATGTCATTTCTAGTACATGTCAACACTGATTATGTACTGTAGCCTACTCACAACCACCAGAAACCTTCTCCATGCCCTTTGAGACACCTGTGTAGTATGGTCTTGATTGGAGTCCTGAGCCTGGGCCCTGGCCACTTATAGAAAAACAATTCAATGAAGGAATATAGCACAGAAAGACTTAAGTACTTTTGAATGATGAACAATCTCCTTACAGGCTAAGCTCAAGTGCCTCTGACTCAGTGGATCTTTAAAAGACAGTCATCCATCCATCTTGTCTTCACGTTTCCCATAAGATGAGGATGGGTGGTTGGTACCCTTCTCCCATGCAGGCTATAATAGCCTTGTGACTACTCTGATTTGAGGTGGGGAGTGGAAAGGGAAAGGATCAGCATTCCATGGGGTGTACTCTAAATCAAACCCTGCTACACTTGCATATTTTTATCCTGATTTTTTTATACTGATTTCATCAGTACAGGAGGAACTCTCTGTTGCTGAAACATGTTCCCAGACACAGATCAGCACTGGAGTCACCAGTGTTCTGACTACAAAGCCAGTCTCCTATCCACTATGCCCATGCTGCCTTTCATGCTACTTTTACTTATATTTAAGGACAAAGATTCTACGTAACAGGAAATTGCAAAGTGCTGACAAATCTCTATATCCTTTCCCTGTCTTTTCTTCTGTAGAGGGCCTCTTAGCACACCAACATACATTTTTTGCTCCATTTTTACATAAGATTTTCCCCTGAACCTAAAAGACAGTCTTCAGTAAAAGATTCATATGCTCATAGCTAAAATCACAGTTCTTGGGACCTTAGCAGAGGTGCAAACTGGAAGTGCCATTAGTAGAGCAAAGAGACTAGAGTCTTAGAATCACAGAATGCTGGACCTAGAAGAGATAACCTACTTCAATACTTTCACATTATGGATGAGGCAAATGAGACTAAAAAAGTTAAGTGGTTATCTAATTAGCATAAATGAGACTAGAACCCAGATCATATGAGTCTTACCCTGGGGCTCTTTTTACTTTGCTTGACTTCCCAGAGGTAGCTTTAGCACCATTAATAAAAGAGTATTGCTTTCCTATAGACAAGACAATGCAATCTCTGGAGGAGACCCATGGCTAAACACCATGGTCTGCAACCCACATAATCAACCTGTACCAAGCACTCAGAAAGGTGTCAGGACAAAGCCATCGGACCTAATCTAATCTCTCTAGGAGCTAAACAGATAGTAGATAGTGTGAAACACTATATGACCCCGTATATATATGACCCGGGGTAGTCACGAGAGAGAACATATTATTTCATGGTTCCATAAATGTTATCAGGAAGCCAAAGAATACAAAAAACACGAAGTTACAAAAATATTACTTCAAATGGAATTCATCTGAAGTCACCTAAAGGTCATTAACTCAAAATGTTTTCAAACAACTTCTCTTAAAATTTTTTTTAATAGATCCCAATGGGACGCTTTAAGTTCAGCAATTAGGAACAATAATGAATATAGAATTTAGGACACTGTTACCTATGGTATGTTTTCTTCAAAAGAAGACACAAAAATATAAATGGCTAGTGTCAAAAGGAAAGTCACAAAAATACAAGTATCAAGTTATGACAATCTTATAGCAATCTTTCCATATTTTATAGACTTCAGACTGTCCTCCCTAGCTTGGGTCCATCTATATAGAAATATTTTATCAATCACCTAAAGCTGAAAAGGGATCTTTATTGTACACTAACATCCTTTTTCCCTCAATTTATATCTAAATAATTTGGTTCAGTTATTCAATTAATTCGATACATGTCCTCCAACTACAACCCAAAGAAAGAGAAGCATCTTCTATTATACCAGCAGCATAGATCAATTATCTTGGATTAGGAACAGACATAAGAAACAGCTGAATCGCTGACCACTGTCCAAAAGAATAGCTTATCATTGGCTATATTAAAAACCAACATCATTCTACCTGACAGAGACACTCTTAAATTTAAAGAGATAAGCTCCACTAGGGGATGAACTGAAGCCAGCACAGTGAGAACTTTTCACACAGTAGGATCTTAATAAACTTTTGTTCACTAAACATCATCATTCAAGTCAATTTATTCAACTTCTTAAAAGTCTGTTTATAGCCAATATCCTGAGAGTCCACTGGGATACAATTCTAGTCAGAGTTCAGCCATCCATAAAGTCTGCTTTGACATATTTTTATGCTCGACAGTTGAACTGCCTTGATTTTTTAGCTCAAAATGTGTCTTCCTCTTCATAGCTAATGAACTCCTCATATGATACCTATCTATGTGTCTGAGCAGATTCTAACCCCATTTTTGGGAAAAAAATATTGGCCCTATTGACAATCATCCCCATGGCTCACCTTCATATGCTAACATTCCAACTGAGGAAGAATCTACTAAGCTTTTGCAACAGAATGTCAACTCTGCTTCCTTCATATCTGGTATCTAAAATACACATATCCTGCTTTAATCAAAACAAATTAAATCCTTGTCACTTTAGACACTTGTCAGAGAATTCAACCCCAAATTGGATGTAATATACTTCTTGCCAAAGGTTTGCTCAAGCTGTATTACATTTGAATGAAAAAGCCTAATGAACATCCAGTTCGCTACATTCCATTCAAGTCTATTTATTAAATAGCTAATAAGTTAAAGGCACTGTACTAGGTGTTGAGGATAGATTGATGAATAATATAAGATACTTGTTCCTAAAGGGGCTTACATTATATTGGTAGATTTAATGTTTGAATGGAATAATATGTTATAAGAAAGAATGTGGTGGGAACAAGGGAAAAATCCAGACAATTTGGAAAATTTGCAGAGTAAGATGAATTTTGATCCTGATTACTAGAACTTGTCTTACTTCACCATATCTTCTAACGTGAACCTCCTTGCTTGCCTGACCTGATTAACTTTTCCCTCTCAAAGTGAACTATTCAGGGTCCTTGACTTGGGTTACCTCCTGGTGATTAATACCACAGACTCTTCAGCTTATAAACCTCACTTTCTGACTTACAGAACCATAACTAAGCTCTAGGCTTTGGTAAATGCAGAATGTACTAAGACCTTGTTTGCTGGAACTAGACCTTAGCTCAGTCCTTACCAGGGTCTTGTTTTTTCATAACTAATTTAATTCTGTTGCCACCTATTTTCATGTACATTACACCTGGGGAGTAAGGTAAATGAGTGAGATAGAGTATGTCATCAGTTGGTATTCACCTTTAAATAATTCATGCAGCTCATGAACCACATTTTTCAATCAAACTCAGTAATATATCAGATCTAATTTTCCTATATAAATAGACCTGTGAAATAAGTCAATACATGAACTTTAAGTAGTTACCACGTCCAGCATTAGATTAGGCTTTATGGAGACTCTAGGACAAATAAAAGAGGCGATTTGAAATACTGGATAGATATCCAATCTCAAAATTAAGAAGACCTATGATCAGATTTCTGATCTGACCTACAATCTCCCAGACCCTAAGAAAATCCCTCAATCTTTAAGTATTCCTGGCACTTTCCAAGACTATCAACTGCAAAACAAATGTTCAAGTGCATTAGCACCTATGCGAATCAAGGAAATCACAGGTTCCATTCAAAAACACAAATCTCCAATGTTTTTACTAAAGTGTGTGGTGATACAAAAGCTTAAATAATCAAATACTGAGATAAAGCTTCGATGATCTAGAAGGTATTTTAAGGTCTCTCAGTGGCAGATACCATTATGGTGGTTGTATAGAGTGAAGATTTTGCTGGACCTTTATTGGACATTTGGGAAAGTGAGATTGAACACTGATTTTAATTCCATTTTTGTTAAGACCTCACACCATTTATTGGTAACTGCTAGCCGTACTAGTATATGGATCATGCTTAGAACTTTGTCTCTCAAAATTTCCAGCATGATAGGAGGTTATCTTAAAAAAAAAAACCAAAACATCAAAATTCCAATACTAACTCATTTATTTGATATGTGCTTTTTTAAGCATTCATTTGTATGTTTATATTTCACATTCTGAAATCCAAAGTATGATACTTAATAAATCTGTGCATGACTAGTAAAAAAAAAACTATACACATGCATACACAGATAATTATTTGAACTTTCTGAATGTTGGACTCTAAATAGGGACAAGGACTAAATGTGTGATTTCATTAGTATAAGGAACTCTGGGATGAGGAAAATTCTTCATGTCAGTACAGACTGGAAGTTTCTCAGCAACTTCTGGTCCTAAGAAACTTACCTAGAGCATGGCAAAAGTTAAGTGCTTTGCCCACAATCCTAGAGTCAGCAGGTGTTGGAGAAGAACATGAACCCAGCTCTTCCAGCCTATAAAGAGAGCTGTGCCATCAGACTACCCATCCCTAGGGATTCTGGTTAAGGGAGTTTTTGGAGTCACAGATGAAAACTACATTTATGTGTATGCTCACAATACATATATACATTTATATTATATATGGTTACCAAGATTTCACATTTGCTTAATGCATTTAATTTCCAAAGCACTTTCATAGCATATCATTTGATTCTTTAACCTTCTCCATGTGGTAGGTAGGACATTACCAACTCTTATATACATGAGAAATTAGGTCAAAGGTACTCAGTGAACTAAGATCCCGCGATCAGCTAATTAGAAGAGCCAGTATTAAAAGTCCTCAGACTTCTGACACCAATTCCAGAACTCTTCTAATATATCACACAACCATACACATAGTAAGAGCTTCATAAACACTTGCTGAATGACATCTCCATAATCAAAAGTTCCATTTATGTAATACTTTGAGGTCTGCAAAATATATGTTATATATATTGTAATATTTGATCATTTCACATGTAAAAGCTTACATTTAAAAAAAATCATTAGATTCTTTCCGTGAATTTATTAAATGATGAGAAATTCTCTAAATAAGCTGAAAAGTAGAATAAAAAAATCTTCTCTTAATTGAAATGTTGAAGTTATACTAATGCTCTTCAAAATGTCATAGTATCATTTTGAATGGTGTTATTTAATTGAACTAAAAGAATTATTATAGAACAGACAAATTCATTTTATTAAACCTTAAGGTCAAATCCAAAAATATTTCTGCAAAGAGACAAAGATTTTTCACTTTGGGTTCTCAGCATGGAACACATTACTAAATTTATTTCATTCCTTTACAAAGGTTTAACAAAGACAGCTGCTGTTATAGAAAATTCCCTTGACAATACTTGACTACAAACTACTAAGCAACTAGAACAAAGAATGTTGACAACAGAATTTCAGTCCCAAAGGGGTACATTTAAAAATCAAGTAAATGAAAATTGAGAGTTGAATCAAATATGTATGCAATAATATGCTGATTTTAGTTCTGCAAATCTGAATCTAAACGCAAGTTGAGGTAAAATAAAAAATTAAACTAGAGGTTTTATATCAGGAATGAAGACAATTTGGGGGTAAAACACAAGAACAGCACTTAAATAACTCACATAAAAATTATGCGTGCTTTGCCCACTACACAGCAATGAGTTGCAGCGACTGTAAAACACAGGGGATTATCAAAATTCAAGTATATCTTTTCATATCTGAAATTTTAGCCTTAAAAATTTAATAAATCAAGGTATAAGCTGCCTAAATCCAATAATTTAGCAAGCATCTATTAAGCATTTACTGTGTGCTAGACATTGTGCTAAATTCTATGGATACAAAGACAAAAAACCAAACCACCAGTACCTGCCCTGAAGGAATTTACACTTTACTAGGCAGAAACAACAAGTACACAAGTGTGTAAATACAAATAAAATAAGAAATAAAGACAAATTGAAGGAGAAAACCTGAGGGAATGAGAAGGATCTTTTAAAACAGGTGGCATTTGAGCTAGGAGAAAGAGGTAGGGAAAGGTTTCCACTAGGGGCTTCAGGCAATATATATCTAATTCATTTTTCTGATTTATTAATTGCAAAATATCAAAATTCAGAAGTTCTGGCTTCTTATCACCTTTTCACTTTTCCAACATCTGCAGGGAGCTTAGGCACCACCTCGGGCCAAAGGCAGACAAAATCTGATTCCCTTCTGTCCACTCTCTTTTGGGAGCAAGAAGGAAACTCTAAGGTGTCAGGCATAATAAGCCTAAGTATGGGGAGTATGGGGTGTAAGCTCTTCCCAGTATTGGAGGACCTTTTAGCATCCACGGTTGCTCTTACTTCTTCCACTTCCCACTATGTGTCTGATCAGGAGCTTGGGGGGCACAAATGAGCTGTTTTAACATGGTGATTTCCTGTTCCTTCTCATGCCTTAGTTGTTTTTTTTTTTTAATCAGTAACAATAATTACAAAAAACCAACATCTAAGTCCTTATAGAAGTTTAGTTCTTTGCTGAAAATCTGTCTTCCACTTTACATTCCTTGCAGGGAAGAGGGATACTATTTTTAATAGACACTTTATATTTTTATTTCAAAAGTTCAGTGGTATAGTTATCATGTACTTTATTCACACCATACAACTCTAAATTTCAGGCTCATGATTATAAAATTGTAGAATCAAATATGGAAGGGACAATCCCAATGCATTTATTTCAGAGTTGTGGAGACTGAGGCCTAGAGAGGTTAAATGACTTAGCCAAGGCCATACAGCCCACAAGTGACAGAGCCAGGAGCTGAACTATGTAACAATTCCTTCTTAGTTTAGCCTTAGCAGATCGAGCCAATTCTTGAGTTTTTTAAATACAAATGATGCAATTTCTACATGAGCATAACTTATTCTAAAGTGAAAAGCTAAAATTTTACCATTTGTGCATCTGGGGCTTCCTCAGACAAGGGCGCCTGAGAATGGGAATCAGGTTGAAGACACGTCTGGGTCAGCCTGTGAGATCCTATCTGAACTTTGACCAAACTAAACCAGAGGTTTTACTAAATAAAATTAGCTAAAAATAACCACCCCCTACAATGGGAATACATTGATCCACTATGACTGGGAGGAGAAGAAACAGGAGCAGACCGGATCATCCACATATTTAGGAGTGTGTCCTAGCTGGTACTCTCTTCTGCCTCTGCAGCTACCCCCTATTATTTTCTTCATAGAACCACTGCTCTATCCACCGCTCTGCTTTTTTCCATTTCACCACCTTCTAGAGATTCTCTGCTGAACTGCTATGACTATCTTCTGGTTCCCAAATGACTCCCAGCTTTGCAGCTCTTTCCCTAGAGTGCTTGTAGTTCTTTCTAGAGAAAGTGAATAGCCTCAGGGCTATTTCAACCCATTTGTGAGTCAGGACCTCAGCTGTACCAGCCAGCAAGTAGAAACTACCTCAGATTTGTCTTGTGAACTAATTCTGTTTCTCTCAAGCATCACCTCCCTCAGTCCAGCCCAACATTTGGTGGGGTAAATAAATATCTTTCAATTCCTGCCATGCCCTAGCATCTAGAGAAGATTCAATTAAAATCAGGTCCACAAGCAATGGTTAAATACCTATTACATTTCAAAACATGGGGAAAAGAAACACAGGACTAAACAGTTCCTGCTCTTAAGCAATTTACATTCCACCACAGAGAAACAACACATACACAACAATTCTTGGTAGAAACCTGTGATTTCATTGGTGTAGAAAGTTACCATATTCTATATGTATACACATGCAAGAAAAATATAAAATTAAATTATATGACCCATTGGTTTCAATACCATGGACAGTGGAGAGAAGGTAGAACTGCTAAAATATAATTATTTTCCTATTTTCTTAGCCAAGTAGAATGATTTTATTCTAAAAATAACAAAACAATTAATATAAGATTGAAACACAAGTTTAAGTCCTAAGGGACTTAACAGCAGGCATGCAGTTTTAGTACTCTTGTACTTGGAGTGTGTTTTTCTTGATTGATGAGACAGCCCAAAATCCTTAACCACGCTTGCCCCTAGTCACCTTCCCACCAAGACTTCATGAACACTTCTTGTTGTCCACACTCTGTTACTTCCTTCTAAACCCTTTCTATCTTTTGTACTGGGAACGATAATCAAATTAACATTATGATTCTGGAAAGGATATCAATTAAATGCCCAAAGTCTCTACTCAACATTTCTGTGACATCTCAGGACAAAACACTGTTCCCTGGTCACCATTCCCCTTCATGTGTTGTCTCCCTCAACTAGAACATAAATTTTCTGGTCTCTATTTTGTATTTGTATCCGTAGCACTTAGCACGGTACCTGGCACAAATTCAGCACTTAACAATTTTTCATTAATTTAATTATTAAAATCAAGATAAAATACCTCATTGCTTTGATGAATTCAAGTAAGAGGTCCAAAAAGACCATACCCCAGGATACTGAAAGATGCTAGTAAATGTAATCACTGAGCTACTCTCAGTGACCCTTTAAAGATCACGTCAAACATGAGAGGTGCCATGGGACTGTAAAGATGAAGTCTGTTATAGAATTTTGTTGTAAATTTCTACATCAGCAGTTCTCAAAATGTGGTCCGCAGATCACTGGGGGTTCCCTTTCAGAGGGTCTTGAAGGTCAAAACTATTTTTATAAGAATACTAAAGTGTTAATTGCCTGTTAAAATACTCCTCTCTTTTCCAACTATAAACCTGTGTGAGGTAAGATTTTTTTCATATATTTCAATAAACTCAACAAAAACATGTCACAAGAGATTGAATGCAGAAGTAGATAAAGGAATCCAGTTATCTCCATTAGGCCAGACATTAAAGGATTTACAGAAATATGTAAAACAACTTCACTCATCTCACAATTTTTTTGTTTTGTAAAATATAGTAATTTTCATAACAATATATTTCATTTACATGTAATGGACTTGTTTGTGCTATTTTAAATGAATTAATAAATGTTTTATATTTTTGTTTTAATTTTTAATGTGGTATGTATTGATAGATATAACTGCCATGAACAAAACTGGGAGTTCTCGATTTTTAAGACTGTAAAGGGATCCTAAAACAGAAAGTGTGAGAATTTCTGATCTTCATTTCTTTCTCTAAAGTAGATCACAGTGTGTATTGATTAGCTTCAGAACCACATAGCTATTATCCCTGATACCACGGATGCTGAAGCTGGTGGAGTATTCAAGCTCCACTCAAGTGGAGTTCGAGATGGTAGTGGGAGAAAAAGTGGATCAGATGTCCACACCAAGTCTGGCCCCAGTATAGCGTGAGCCTGAGAACAGAGGACTACCAGGCTGCCTAAGGAGGGACAAAGTGACCCACGCTGGAAACAGCAGGTCAAAGCTGCTGTGCCAATCAACAGTGGGTTTGGGTCCACGCGTGGCGCTGTACTTCCACCTTGGGAGGGACAGGGAGAGCCAGTCTCGAAAGAAAACAATGAAAACAAAAACTGTGCTGATATGGGAAGCAGGCATGATAATAGCAAAGACAAACATTCATGAAGTGCTTTAAGGTTTGCAGGTACATTACAAATATTATCTCCTTTGATGCTCACAACGGTTGCAGGAGGTAGGTACTAATGTTATCCCCATTTTGCGGTTCAGGAAATGGAGACAAAGAAGTAAATGTCCTGTCTGAAATCTCACAGATAATTGTCTTTGGCCACATTTGAACTCAGATCTTCCCAACTTAAGGTCAGTACTCTATCCACTGTGCCTTGGCTGACAGATAATATAAGCCAGTGGCTATTGATATTATTTCAATTTTCTTTAAAAAAATAAAAAGGTCTGAGGATTTTTCCAAGTCTTTGGCATGTTCCCCTTTTAAAGAAAACCAATCCTAATCCTCTCAATGTCCCCACAGCTACACTGTTTACAGCATGTTTCTCCTCTAGGTTTACTTGGCCTTGGCTACTCTACCCATCTTGTCTTCGACATCTCTACTTCCATATGCAGCACAACACGCTGATGTTCTAATCTAAAAGTACTGACTGCTACTGTTGCTGATGAAGAGTATGCTTTAAAAACCTTCACGAACTTTTTCATTTTTGGTCTACCTGCTGTTGCCTTTAAATTTCATCCTTAAGTGTACTTGGAATGGTTTTAACTTGATTGAATCTCTCACTCCAAAATGAAGAAATTTAACAAGGATAAAGGTCTTAGATGGGGAATCAAAATTACAGTTACAAGATGGGGGAGATGTAGCTAGCCAGTAGTTCCTCTTGGGAAAAAAATCTGGGGATTTTAGTGGGCTGCATGCTGAATGACTCAATACCATTACATGGCAACCAAAATAAAAACCCCACATAAATAAGATTTTTAAGCTCATTAAGAGATATAGGATCTAAGAAGAGGAAGGTGATAATCCCACTGTCCACTGCATATTGAAGTACTGTGTTCAGTTCTGGGGGCTCCATGTTAGAAAACCCATTGAGATAAGTTGGAGAATTCACTAGAGGGCGAACAAGATAGTGAAGAATTGGTTGCCATGCAAGGGCTGAAAAAACAGGGATGTTCAGGCTAGAGAAGAGAGTATGTGGGGGGACATAAAAACTATCTTCAATAGTTTGAATGGTTGCTAAATTTTATTCTGCTTTCTCCCCCTCTCTCTTTTCCTAGGAGCAATTGCAGGGGGAAGAGTAGGGGGAATGGGAGAGAATAAAAAGGAAGAAGGTTTTAGCCTTGATGTAAGGAAAGTTTTCTTGTAAGTGGAGCTATCTATAAATGGGATGGGATGATTTGGGAGGTACTGGGTTCTTTCTCATTGAAGGTCTTCATACTTGTATATTATATTTTAAAAAAGGATTTTTATTCAGGTTTAGATAGGGTAGACTAATTGCTTCATGGAATCCCTTCTGTCTTTGTGTTTCTTGATTAACCCAAAGAAATGCTTTCATGGAAGTTTTTTTTAACACCTTAAAGACTACAAACAGAAATTTGTACTTCCTTACCAGACTTTACTCCAAACTGCCACAGTATTTAAAATCACCACCATGCCTCTCCTGATCATTAGTACCTATCATTAAACACCTCTGAGAATTTGTGAATTAGGGTATGTAGCTTAGCTAGATTAGTTAATCTGATTAACATCCTTCACCACTCCATGCCACTTATCAGAACATAGGTCCTAAGCAATAAAATGGAGGACAGTTTTTCATAAGTTGGAAAAAGTAGGGCACAATTCTGGCACTATCTCCAAGTCTCTGGGTGAGAATAAGTGTGGTGAAACACTTAAAAGAATACAATACAATTACCTGAGGAGGATAGGAACTCCAGATGCTTAAAACAAAGTATATGTGACCTTTAAAGAATATTATTTTTTTTCCTTTTTGTATAAATAGACAAGGATAGTTTCATTCCTATAATTGAACTACTGTGCCTTGATTTTTTAACAGCTCTTATTGGATGGACTCCAGGTAAACAAGGAGAGTGAATGCCCAAAATGGCAGAATAAAGTGTGGGAAAAGATGACACGATAACTGCTTTTTAAAAAGTATACCTCTTTTAAGTAAATTTGCACTTAAGGAAATAAAGCTAACTCTTAACATTTACTTAATTTAGACACTTAAATTCAAAAATGTCCCAGACTCAAAGCATAAACACCCCAACCACCCTGGTACCAAGAAACAAGGGTCAGGCATAGTGGTTACGGTCCTTTTACTTTTTCAGCAGCTTCTTAACAGATGAGTCCCAGAGTAAACAGCTGTTCCCCGGGTCCCTCCAGTTGAGTTTGTTATAAAGCCTCTGGTTATTTTGTCTAAGAAAGGCCCACCTTAGGAGAAAAGCAGCCTTATTTGTCTGCATCTGGGGATTGCTGAGTGTCTATTATTTTTTTTCCTTTAACAAACATCAGAAATAACATTTTATAGATAATAATAAAAAAGAATAGAAAAGCATTCCCCCTAAAATTAAAAAATGAAAGAACACATTGGAATAAGGGTCATGTTACAGATTTGATACACATTCCCATCTTGAAGTCAAACAAGATAAAACTAGCATTACCTGATCCACTGATTTATAAACTCACAGAAGTATGTATTTCTTTGGGAAGACTCCACCTTGAAGCATTTAGAAAACATGTCCTAGAATTCTACTTTATAGTATATTTTTCTAACATGTAATTTCTCCAAGGAAGTCAACTAATAGTTACCAAAAAGTAAGATTTAGAACATTTGAAATTCTTTAAAAAAAAATAAAAAGCGGTTTTTATTGACATAACAGCTCTTGCCAATTTCTACCCTCTACTATTACAATAGACAAAATAAGTGAAAAGTAAACAGCAGTGAAACTGCTAGATTAGTTAACCTAATTAAAATCCTTCACCATTCCATGTCACCTATTAGAACAAAGGTCCTAAGGAATAAAATGGAAGACAGTTTTTGATGATTTGGAGGAACAGGGACTAATTCAGGCCTAAGGCACAATACCCCCAGTCTCTGGATAGCAGTATGTTTAGTGCAGCACTAGGAAGGCACTGATCACAAGCAGGAGTGGGAGGGGCATATCTGACAAACTTTTCCCCATAAAATAAGGGAGCCAGGTATAATATAGTAGGAGGAACTGTGGCCTAGGAGTCAACATGCCAAACTTCTAACGTCTATTCTGTTAACTAGCTGTGTGAGCATTAATGAACTACCACACAACATTATGTACTTATTATCTTATTAAAAATGACAATTTTAATATGTCCCATGCAAAAATGCGATTGGTAATTCCTATACAACCAGATATATGATTAATCTACAACATCTAACAGGATCTTCTTCCTATAACCATCTTCTTAGCTGTTTAAGACCACATAACATTATTTTGGTTGAAGCAAAACTACTTAAACCCTAACTATTGCATTCCAGATAATGAATCAACACATGGACATCACTTGCCAGGCATTGTGTGACAAATGTAGCTTCAATGGATACCTTTCCCTGCTGTGTTACTGAACTGAAAACTCATTTTTTTACACAATAACTACTATCCCAGTGTCATGCATTCTCATATGACTATATAATCATATAATATTCTGTCTCATTCTAATGTCAGTTTGAAGCATAAACTTTAAGCATGTGAAATTTGTCATAGTGAAGGCTTTTTCAAAATGCCATGATACAGTCATATAAAATGGAGAAAAATCAGTTATCTGGATATTCCCATATATCTGGATATTTTACTGAATTTTTTAAGGTTTCATTCAACTTATAAGTCAGCAAAATATGTTCTCATCTGGCAAACTTTTTCTGCCAAATTTCTAATAATTCATGTAGTGTATTTTAGGCTCTTTAGAGAAGTTTTTTTATTTTTCCATAACCTTTATTTAATAGTTCATATTAATAGATGATTGCTTTTCATACAAGTGAACCAAGAATTGATTACATCATTATTGGAGTTGAACCAGTAGAATAAACTGGAATTTGTACTACTATACTCACATCCCATGATAGAATCGAAAGGACAGCAGTCAAAAGTATCTGAGTACAAACACTTGCTCGGATATTCTAGCACCTGTATGACCTTGGGTGTCTCACTTTTACAAAAGTTTTTAAAGATTAATTTTTATTCCACAAAACAATTTTTATCCCATGTTGGCACAAAATTTTGTTGCTAAATAAAATTTTAAAAAATGCTATTTTAGTCTAAAAGGTAGCAAAGTGTTTAAACTAAAAATTGAATAGAGTTTTCTATAGGCAGAAGATTTTGAGATTCAAATGATAAAACCCACACTAGACTGGTCAGTTCTTGAAGGAAACCAATAGGAATGGAAGCATTCTTGGCAAAAATAAGCATTTGAAATAATGCTCAGAGACTTGAGAGGATCAGTAAAGCTAATGAGAGGTGGCCACATCTGGCTGAAAACTCTACCAGGAGATACAGAGATAACGGGGAAGTGGTGCCAGAGAGAGATGGCACAGCATCCTCATGGGCAGAAACTCCATACTTCAATAATAAAATTGGCAAGACAAACACATGCTGTAGCCTACCTGGATGGGATACTACTGAATGCTAATTGAAATGTAAAAAACTGTAAGGGTGCTTCATTCATTTCACAGAATAACATCATTTCATTAGAATGAGAAGTGGTCTTGAGAAAGTTCAATAAAGAAAACACTACATGCTACAAAGAATACTTTAAAAGTTTAAGCACCCACAAGGATATATAGAGCATAGATTAGACAAGAATCTGAGCAACAAAGAAATTACTGTGGGAAGTAATTTTGAGTGAATTTAACCATAAGGATCATCCTCAATTATTGTTCTACCTGTGCTTTATTTTATCCAACTCCTTCTTCTCGTTAATGCAGTGGCTCTGCCAGAAATGCCCTTTCCTCCTTTCCAATGTAGATGACATCTGTCTTTTATACCCCATTTCCTCCATGAAATCTTCCCTAGTGACTCGAGCCTACTTTGTTCATTTGATTTCTTGAAATCCTAGAACATTTACTATCACTCAGCTTTTAACTAAATTCTATCTAAATTCTGAGAATCATTCTAATAAGGGAATATAATAATTCTACAGCTGAGATAAGATATCGTAGATTGAGGACTCTCTAAACTTTAATCACTACACACACAACTGACAATAATGGGAGGATGATGACAACTACTGCTAGCACTGTTACTACTTCAGAGAGTCCAACACTAACAGGGCAGACACCCAGCAAGTAGGAACTGACAATCTGCTGGTTGTTTGTCATCCCAAAAGGACCTATAGAGAAGAGCAACTAGAAGTGAATCAGCTCTTTCCTTGTTTTGTTTTCTACATCCGATTTAAAGATGCAGTAGCACACCAACATGGTGAAGTATTATTGTTGATTGGGAAGGGGGAAAGAACGAATTTTAACCACGGCAACTCGTAAAACAAAGAAAATGACAAAACTGTCTATAGTCCTTTAAGATCCATAGACACAGCTTCAGTGTTGGTGGCAATGGTGGGAAATGGAGTAGAGGATGTTGAGAATCACCCTGTTTTTAGAACATTAACCTATTTTAGAACATTAACCTATCTGAAGGTTCTCAAAATATGAGTCATGTCTAGAATCCAATAAGCAAATATACGATCAAATGAATTGAATCATAAATTATCACATTCTTACTACAAAGGAAACCAGAGACAAAAGGAAACTGCAGTTGACTGGATAGATGGTTCACAAGCCTTTCATGGAGAGGCAAATAATGGATAGTGGCAGTGGTTTTATGATGCATCCAACAAAGAGCATCATTTGATGTTACAACTGAGCATTTGTATGGCAGGGCTCATAGTAAACATCTGCAAGAATACCAAACCAGATAGCCAAAGATTTATTATGTGGTACTTGCTCCAAAAAAATTGAGAAAAACTTGATGAAAAGGAAGGATCTTGGTACAGGAGATAAAGTACTAGTCTTAGAATTAGGAAAATCTAGGTTCAAATCCTACAACCAATACTGAGGAGCTATATGTCTATGGGCTTATAAACTCCCTATGTCTCAGCCTCCACATTTGTAATACGGGGAAAATAATGCCTAGAGTACCTATCAATGCTGTTACAAGACTCAAATGAGAAAACGGTTGTAAAGTGCCATGCAAACTTTAAAACACTATCTGAAGTCAGTTATTACCATTAATATCCTCCAAATGAAATTGCCATAAACTTTAATTCTCAGTTACTTCAATGAAAAGGTGGTCATAAAGAAAGGTATCCCAAAATCTTTTTTAAAAAACAATTCAGAAGTAGCCTACAAGAAAGAAATAAAGTGTTTATATAATATAGACACCTATTCATCACAAGCAGTTTTCTTCAAGAAGGAAGTGGGAAGTACTGGACATGGCACATACCAAAAATATGAAACTGAGTGTATTTTAAGAAAAAAGAAATAACATTACTGATATGGGAGTCATTTCTAAATCAAATGTCTATGTAGATAGAATTAGACTACTGACTTACTGAATCAAAAATAGAAATCAATACTATATTAGAAGAGGATAAAATTAGAAAACATGTCAAGGAACCAAAGAATTCTAATTATAATCTATTTAAAGAAGTAATTTATGCCAAAAAAAAAAAGAGAACTGGATAAAAGAACAGACCTTGACACAGACTAAGACATCACTTCTCAAAGAAGTTTCCTGAATATAAATCGTCACAATGAAGATATGCAAAAGAACCAGAGATCATCTCAGCTAGCACATACAATTTGTCTTTGCTAAGCAAATAGTTCTGGTATAAGAGTTGATCTAGAATATAAATTTGTCAGAGGAAGAACACAGAAGGTAAAGGAAAGTACTGTCTTATGTAACAGTGAAAAATAGTTTAAAAGGAAGGAAAAAGTCTAAAGAAAGCTTAGAAAGAGAAACAACTAAGCCAGATCATCCTTGAGGGCATTTAAAGATTAAACTAAAAGGAAAGAAATAAAGGAATGAAAAATTGTAAGATCCAAAAAGATTTCTATAAAATCTTTTCCCCATCAATTTCAGTGCCTCATCACATTTGAACTCAGACATCATAGTCCTAAATTGCTGCATAGGATCCTAAAATCTTGGATATGGAGGTAAAAGGAACTTTGGATTCATATTGTCCAAATACTTCATTTTACTATAGCAGAAATAAGACCACTAACCTACGCAATTAGCCCATAGTAATCACAAAACTAAGTGTTCACATGCTAATTAACTAGAACCAAAAAGAATATTCTAACATTATTACAGATAGCAGTAATAATAATATTGTAATAGTAAGGCTTTCTATTCAAATGAGTTTATGTTTGGATCTCTCTGATTCTAACACCTTTATCTTAACCTGATCCATAGGGCTCTGGAGGAGAAAGTGAGGCTGGTGATTCTGCACAGCCCTCCCTCACTCAAATCCAAGTCCACTGCAAGCCATGTCATCACTTCCCTGATGTCATAGTCCTCTTTGAGAACGAAGGATAAACACATCAACCACAACACGATCTTATCCTACAATCACTGAGGCTGTATGTTATTGACATTTCATTATTTCATATCTTAAGCGGATTTTGACTTGTTTTCCTTTTCAGTTAAAATTTCTGCTCTTAAGTTACTGCTATATGGCAAATTGTGTACACTGCAGATAACTACTAAGAATTCCCTAGAAGCCCCCTGAAAAAGTATGTAGACCCTCAGACTTCCCATAAGTTTCAGGATTCCTAACTGGCCAAGGGGAATCCATGTGAATCAACATATATCCTAACAACTGTTTGACTGAATGATAACCATACATTTCTAAGAGATTGAATCCCCTAAAACACAATGGTAGAGATTTCTCTTTTTTACATCAATATACATTATGTTATTTCACGAGAATGATTTACTTATGAACTGAGGGTATCCTTGATGAAAGTTTGAAAAGGAAACAAGGAGATTCCAAATAAGAACAGGAGCTCCGCAGCTATGTAGCCTATACTATACCTAAAGCTTAAGGAAGCTTTAACAATCATCTATTGTATAGATTTCACATAATCTGTTCTAGACTAGAGAACACTAGGTCAAAAATAAGAGGGAAATTTCAGAATAGTTAAGAGGAGTGACTGAAATCACTGAGATCTCCAGGGAGGGTGAAGGAAGCTACTCCAAAGTCCAAGGGCAAAAAATATTATTACTTTTTAATTTTAATAATTTTACTAAAGAACAGCACACTACTATATTGTTAATTTTTTAAAATGATGTTTTTCATATAAAACCAGATGGGCTTAGCTAGATATGGGGTTTGTGTTCAGGAAAAGTAGGAAATACGTTTGCATAGGTAGGAGAAGGAAGCCAGATTTTTGTATGAATTTTAATGACAGAAGATTCTGTCGGTACATTATCACTACCTGTTATTAAAATAATGATTATTTGCAAAAATCCTCTAAAGATAACAACCTAACTTTTAGAAAACTGGGAATAGAAAAAGGTTAAAATGTCTTTATACCAAAATTGTCTCTAACAGTAGTAACGCTATTGCATTTTTATTAGGTCCTAAAAATGTCAACTGATTGGATTTTTTTTAAAGATAAAAGTAATTATTTTTATCATCACCTCTGGAACAGTGACAATGTGTACCAAACACTGAAGAAGATACAAAGTTGCAGGTCTTCCCCTGGTACATATATCCTATGCTAGGTAATGTAATTCAAACTATTAATGTATAATAGTTATGATGTTATAAAGAAAAATCAAGGCAGGAAAAGAATAGTAAGGAAGAAATGAATGTATGACATAAACAAAAAGAAGGAACAATCAAGATTATTAAGTGATAGGGAATTAAAAAAACATGGCATAAGACAAATATTCAGATTCCTTAGAAAACATAATTCACTTTCATTTTTGCCATGAAACACAGTGAGCCCATCTCAGGGTCAGAAATCACTTTGCCCCTCAGGGTCCCAGAAAATCTCTAAAACTGTATATTTCGGAGTAGCTACAGATTTGTATAGTTATAGGTACTTTTCTTACTGGGGGATCCCTCCATCACTCCCCTTTGTCTCTCCCCACTTCTCAAAACTATCATAAAGAATGTTGACACAGCATAGAAGTCAACTGCCAAAAAAAGTTATCAAATAATTATTTTGCTTACAATTTTACATACTGTACTAAACAAAAAAAATTGAAAATAAAATCTCATCTAATTTAGAAGACTATAAATTTCTTAATGGCAAGGACTCAATTCCCAATATGATGCTTTGCACATGATAAGTGATGAATAAATGTTTGTTTAATCAAATTATATATTTCAATGTATTCTTCCATGATCAAAGTATAATATTAGAGAAAAAAATGTATATACAAGCCTTGTAAGCTACTGTTTTGAAAAAAAAGTGGACAAAAATGAAAAGAAGCAAAATTGTTTCTCTTGATATAAACTGCTTTCTGGAACCACAATATAACTCTCATTTTTTAAAAAAATTCACCCATTTATTAACTCTATTGTAGATGCCTTTTTTTGATCTTTATTATAATCTTAATTAGGATCAAGTTCCTTTTTTTAAAACAAGAAAATCTGTTAAATGTATAAAAGTATGTTTATTTTTCTACATATACATGTTTATTTAAAATAGAATTGATCTAATGATATAATAAAACAGATAGTGTATTAAGAATGAAATGAAATGTGAAGTAATTATATATAATCAAAGCAGTATGATGTACAAAAAATGATTATCTAAATTGAATATTCTGGGAAGACCCAAATATAGAATTAATTTATTTAAAATCTTGAATATTGCTAACCTGTCTGTGAATCAACTCAGCATTTATTAATGATGCTTTTGTGCAGACTACTAGGGGAACTTATGATCCAGAAGATATGGCCTATGTCTGCAAGGAAATTATACTAACTGGAAAGTCAGAAAACACACAATGCATCCTTTTCCCCTCTTCCTCAATAGCTGCAAGATGTGTTAAGAGAACTCTCTGTTGAGATATGCAAATGCAAGAAGGGCACAAACTTGGTAAGTCTAGTGCTTACATTCTTATCACGTTATGATCCCTGCCTAACTACCCTCCTTTACTTCCCTCAACCTTCCCAACCTTGGATATCAACACATTGGGGAAAATGGATTGTTGAAATTCCTTTCCAGTTTGAAAATGACACAATGCTAAAGAGATTCTGATATGTTAGAAAATTGGGACAAATCTACCAAGATGAAATTTCAAATGGATAAATGTAAAGTCTTACATACCAGTTCAAAAAAAAAAAATCAACTTCACAAGTCCAAGTACAGCCAAATAGCTCTTCTTCTGCAAAAGACACAGATGTAGGCAAGCACCGTGTGGGAACCAACAATGTTAATGCAATCTTTGGCTGTATTAAAAGAGAGAAAATGGTGCCCAAGTGTATTCTCTGCCCAGGTCAGACCCCATCTGAAGCACTCTAGTCAGTTCTGTGTATGGCTTTGGTAGCTAGAAATCATCAACAGGAAAGCAATTCACTTAGAATCATAGATTTTGATACACAGTATTTTTTAGAAGTCAGACAAGTCTAACCACCTCATTTTACAGAGATCATCTACATGTCCAACCCAATCAGCTTACAGAAACAAAAACTGAGGTACAGAGAGATTTAAATTTCTTGTTCAATGTCACACAGTTAGTAAGCAGTTCAATTTAAGATTGAGACCTTGGCCCTCTGACCCTAGACATCTTGGATCAGCCACAAATCTACTATAATCCTCAGCACCTGAGGCTATCAGCCCAGATAGCAGAATTTTGGGCTCTGGGTGGAGAGGGAAGAGAATGGCTGAAGCTTTGGGGAAGGTGGTGATTGAGGTTTTTCTGGGTACTAAAGCAATAAGGCTTAACACCTGAAAGATCTGTATAATGAAGACAGGAATGTGGACAGTGGGATAGAAAACAAAGACCCTGACTCCTCAACTTAACTTCTGCTCCTTCTAAATTGTATCTTCATGCTAAACCAGAAAGGATCTTGGGAATAAATTAAATTAGATAGCTATTTATAATATTGCTGTTATCAATCCATTCTTCTTTGTCTCTATCGACCACCAGTGCTGTTTCCCACAAGGACCTACCTAAACATATAGGCTCCCTAACCAGAATGGAAGCTCTTTGAAGGGTAGGGACTATTTCACTTTTGTATTTATACCCCAGAGTTTAGCAGAGTTCTTGCTATATAACAGGGACAAGTTATGACCTGTGGTTTTATTTATATTCTAAGAAGTTCTGGATGAAGAAATTCCCTTCACCAATGCAGGTCAGTAAGGCTTAGAGAGTTGGCCCATGGTTACAAAGCTTGGAAAGGTCAGAGGCCATACTTAAGCCTTGATCTTGCATGCTTCTGAGGCCAGTAGTCCATGAATTATTCCACACTTCCTCTGACACACAACAAGAACTTGGGAAATGCTTTACAAGTCCAGGGTAGCGGCAAGCCAGTGAACATTATGTACACTAATTTCATCATGGGGCTAGCAAATACCCGTGGAGGATATGAACCCTATTGCCAACACTCAGTCAGTACAGAGCAGTGAATCCCAGCAGAATAATATGTACAGAAGAGATGCAGAATGGAATAGGAACAGTATGGAGTTAAGAGCAATATGATTACATCAACAGAAGATAGAGGTGGTCCCGCCCCATGAGCAGTGTGAACGAGCCTTTCACATATGCATTCTTGACTACATGTGTTCCCAAGAGATACCCCTTATACAAGAACACTATGCAAACTCCCAAGGCTCCACTGTTGCTTTACATATACTAATGGAAGAATGAATACTGGATTCCTGGGGGAAAATGACCTGTTAAGAATTTTCTTGCAATGCTACTTCGATAAAAGTCTTTAGGAAATTTTCTTTGTGTATTGTACCTGAATGTATTAAAGGCCTCCTGAACAGCTATCCTAGGTACTCTGTAGGACCACTTCCATTTGGATCTACAGGTCATGAGCCTCCATTGACATGTTTACTTTTTCACTACTCCTACTGATGATACCAAACCTCTGATTTTGAAGTACAAAAGGAAAAATTTCCCAATAATGAAAGCTATCTAATAGTAGAATGAGCTGCCTTAGAAAGTAACAGGTTCTCTTTCCCTAGAAGTCTTAAAGCAATTGCTGGATTATTGTTTCTCAGGGTATTACAGATGGGATTCTGATTCAGGTATGGGCAGTTCCATTTCTCTGAGTTCCTTTCCAATCAATAAAACCACAGGTCATAACTTGTCCCTGTTACATAGCAAGAACTCTGCTAAACACTGGGGTATAAATACAAAAGTGAAATAGTCCCTACCCTTCAAGGAGCTTCCATTCTGGTTAGGGAGCCTATATGTTTAGGTAGGTCCTTGTGGGAAACAGCACTGGTGGTCGATAGAGACAAAGAAGAATGGATTGATAATAGCAATATTACAAATAGCTATCTAATTCTAATTCTCAGAAAACACTTTCTATTTTAGTAGTTTACTGGGGAATTAAAAACTACAGGAAGATCTCACAGAAGAGATGGCAGTGATCTGAGCATTGAAAAAAAAAACACTCCACCTAATGTCAGCAAATTTTGTAATGGAGAAGGGCTTTAGAAATTCCTGGGTCAATGGGAAAAACACCCGATTTGTCACAGACTCATTGCTAATCTGGGTCAGAGGCAGAACTAGAACCCTAGTCTTCCTTACCCCAAGCCTTTTTCTATACTCATGTAGTGGCATATCCAGGATGACTTGCTAGCACATGTTCTTAGATCTGCTTTTCTTAAAGGAAAGCAATTTTTAAGGGGTCAACAATCTTCTTTAATTATATTCATTAGTTCAGAAAAAAGGTTAGCACTCTGACCATCAGAGAAAATACAAGCAGAGAAAATTTAAACAAAGAAATAAATACCAACAGACAGGGCTCTACTGCCTGAATCAAAGCAATATTGCTTTATACTTTACATACTTCCCTGGATCAAGAGAGTCTTTATATCTAAGCAGTTGCGGGTCTGAACACATGGCCATTCAGTCTCAACTAGGGAATCATAAGGTTCTTCTCATAAACAAGCCCCCAAAGCAAAATACCAAGTCAGAGTAAATATACACTTCTCAGAGCCAAAAGGCATCATAACCCTCCTGACTCAGTGTCTAATCAACTTAGTTGCAAGCCTTCCTCCAAGCAAGCCTCCCCTAAGTAAGCTTCCTTTAATGGGCTCCACATCAGGCCTATTAATGGGCAGGGAAGATCTTAAATCCCATTAACATTACACCATACTGAATGGCTTATAATGAAAGAAATGAAGAAGTAAATGTATACTTTGCTGTGTGCATTTTTCTTACAGCTCCAAGTATAGGAGCCAGATGATCTAAGCAGGAATCAAAAGCCAGTTTTATGTCAACAATCTTGAAAGCTAGAGTAGAATAAGTTACAGAATAAAAACAGAAGTAACCTGCCAATACAATGATTTATCATATGGCACAAAAATCTCTTCATATATATAAAAATATATCTATACACAGTATTTTAGCTAAAGAGGGCCTGAGTGCCTAGCAATCATGCTGTATGCCTCTGAGCCCCAAGGGTCCTGGAGGCTATACTTGGCTCTGAAGGATATCTGACAAGTCCAGAGCCATCACTGTACCAGATGATTAGATACCTGCAGTGGGGGGGGAGGAGAGAGATATATTTCTGCTACTAAGGAAAATGAAAGTAAAAAGGGAATAGAGATATAGAAAAGGTTCACTCAGAAACTGAACAAGGGAAGAGTCAAGGTCAAAGATAAATACGGTGCTGATACATTTCTCAGAATATCCTGTCTTATTCTTTACTAAAGAGTTCAAATGTAGAGAAGCATTCAGTCACTGATTTAAAACAAAAACCCTCTCCCCTCAAATCCTTTCTTTCTTTTTGCCTTTCAGAAACTACAATTGACATAAAACTGGACATGCATTTAAGGAGCTATAGTTTTTCCTTTCAAATGAGCTAAAAAGTTCTCTCCATCTATAGCATTCTCATTGTTTCCATGAGATTAATCTAATGATCAGACAGAACAATTAACTGATGAGATGGAAGCCTCTTCTCACTTGACAGACTAGTTATATGACAAAGGTACTTTTTAGGACTGTCTAGTTCTACTGTTAAAATGTTTGTGCATGGTGTTTTGGGGAAGGGGAGAAAATCTGAAACTCAAAATTTTGTGTACCCATATCCTTAAACTAGATTACTCTTTAGGGGAACACTGTTCTCTAATAGGCATGGGCTATAAGAAAAGTTGCAATGAGCAAATGGTGTTTACAACCCCGAGAACATTATATTTCCAGCTTATTCATGAAGATTTACAAGCCCTGATGAGAAAAAAACAAAGCCCAAAACGTAGGAAATTCTTTAAGTAGTCAGCTCTCGATTATCTGTACCACTGGTGGGAAGCCACAGCATGGTTGACCCTAAAACACGGAAACCATATCGAGTTCTGGGTTTTCTCTTCACTTCCCAGAAGCCCCAAGTCAGGATGATAGTATGAATAACTACTAGGCAAAAGTTAAAAAAAATGGTACCTGAGCTATGAAATTACCCTCCAGAATTGTTTATATAGATAATAAAAGAGTACAAAACTGCAACTTTACTCTAACATGAGCAATGATCTTAAAAGTACACTAAGGAGGCCTACACGGTGAGATTTCAGATATTTGTGGAAGGTTTCCTACTCCCCAAAACTAATTTTCTTCTTTGGTCACTGATAAATGAAATCTCCAACCACAGAAAGCTTTATCTCGGTTCTAAGATTTGATGTATTCAAAATCAAATACCTTCCAGAAAAACATTTTGAGTCAATTAGTTATTGGGATACTTTAGCATAAAGAATACTTCCTGAAAGCAGGGTTGATCTACAGGATGAGAGGAAGAGGGCTGCCTAAAAGGAACTATAGAGAAAGGAAAGGCTAGAGACATCAAAACACATTTTATCTTCATAATTTTAGTAGATGTCTACCTTGATCAGCACAATAAAATAATCATCAATTAGGACTTTATTGATCACAAATATGTGATAATTCAGTGTATTTATGATTTCACTAAGTTCAAAAAGATAGGTATTTGCACATTTCTAGAAATTTATTTGGGAGTAGGAAAGATCTAGTCAAAATCACAAATTTCAAGTGCTAGGTCCAGAAATTAGTCATTATGTTAAGTATGCTTATGAATAATTATCCTATCAAATGAGAAACATCTTGAGGCAGCAGGCAGACAATCCTTGGTGTCAAGGCCTACCTTTTAATCATGACACTACATGACCTTAGATAAGTCACTGAAGTTCTCAGTGCCCCATCCTCCTCCACAAGTCTCTAAGTCACAAGTCTCAGTTCCAAAGCTGGTATCAACCTGCATTGGGAGAGGGGTTACTCACCAGGAACTCCCGATACCAGTGAAGTTACAGGTCAAGGTTAAAAAAACAGTCTAATCCTTCACAAAATCCTATTTCCATTCCTCATCATGGAATGAAGGCATCTATTGTTTCTGATGGCCCTGCTACAAGAGTACAAGCTGAGGCAGATTCTACTCAACTAGAAAGACTTCTAGCAATCAATCAACTATTTATTAAGCCCCTACTAAGTATGGCACATGGAAGCCTGCTTTTAAGAATTTTGCATTCTATTGGAGAGAGACAATATGTACATGTACAAAATAAATACAAGGAAATTGGGAGGAAGACATTAATCACAGGGTGAATGTGTCCCAGAGACAGAACATGTTTGCTCTCTGAGGACTAGCTTTGCTAGGTTTTGAGAAACTTAGAGTTCGAGTGAATGGGGGTGAGGGTAAGAGATTCTCTCATTATAACAGAAATTTCTGTAAATCAAATTATACTTTGCTATTGATTTAATTGGAGATAAATTCTCTTGGGTCCCAAGATAAAACAGAAATGTCACTTGGAAAAGACAGTAAATTTTTTAAACACACAATAAATGAATGTGGCAAACTGCTGGTGACTCGCCTGGGTAGAAGGAGTTCCTTAAGTCAGTGAAGTCACAGGTCCTAGTCACCACCACAACCATCAACAATACATACATGAGTGTTAGCTATTGTAGAAGTGATTATGTAATAGAAGCATTCTTCTATTTTTTTCCCAGTTCTTCACATCTCTGAACAAAATGTTTTGAGTTTTTCACTTAAAATGAAGGAAGTAACAGGAAGTTATTTTTCCAATTCAATATTTTCCACCTCACCTATAAACATTTCTACAATTGTTTATTAAAAATTAAAATAAACTGATTATTTTCTGATACTGTATATCTAGTGAGAATTCTAATCATCCTTTTAGAGAAAATAACAAACACATTATTCATCAAATGTACACATGCACCTTATTTCACAGAGCAGATGTGTTCCCAAAAAACTGGCTGCAATACAAATTTCTCTAAGTCAAATGATACCTTCCCACTTATTTACTTGGAGATGAAAATTCCCATAGTAGAATAATCCCAAGATGATAGCTATGTCACTTGGGAAATAAAGCAACTCTTTTGAAGATACATTAAAAGAAAAAATAATTATTTTCCAATAAAATAATATCACACCATTGCTGATTTAGAACTGCAAGGCACTTTAGACTCTCATTCTTCAGACAATCCTCTATTTGGCTTTTACAGCCCTTCATAAAGCTGGCTTCAACCTATCTGTGAAGTCTCATTATAGACCAACTCCCATGACTTGCTTCATGCCCCTGATGCTTCAGTTGACTGGCCTTTTCTCTGTTCTCCACACTACTCCATCTCCCTTCTCCAAGCCTTCACACTGGCAACACCAAATGCTGGAAATGCACTTCCCCCTATTTATGTTTCATAGAATTTTTTAACTTCCTTCTAGACTCTTCCTGACTTCCCAGCAGCTAATCCTTTTCATCCTTAACAACTTCAGGTTTCCTTTCATCCTTGTGTCTGTTATTTCCCCTAAATTTTCTGTCAAATTGTCCACCCAAATTTCTTCATACTTCTGTTACTTAGCACCAGCAGATCTCTGGGCATAATTTGGGGGTCCCCTCCCTACTTGGGCATTTACGATACACATCTATATATTCAAGGTACCTGAAGGAGTGCTTCATTTTATTCCCTCACAAATTTTCCAGTTAAAACTATGCATTTACATTGATGTAAACCCTCCAAGCCCCTATCTATGGTTGTTCCTTAAATCACTTCAGGAAAAGAGAAAAAAAAAAACTCTTTCTACAATATATTCTTCAAAGAACTGATTAAATTTAAGATTAAATTTTTTTTATAAAATAAAAACTAAAATGCAAAAGACTTGTTTCTTAGTAATTCTATGGCAAAATGATTTGCACATCAAAGAATTTTTTCATAGAGTTAAGTACTTACCCCTTAATTTTTGTAAATCTAGATTTACACATATCACTTTTGTTTCAAAGTAAGGTAACTTCAATAAATTAGAATTGTGACTGTATGCCCACCCTATGTATGCTCCCCTAAACTCAGATGGTAATTATTTGTTGATTTTTAAAAGCAATTTTCAAAACCAAAGCATACTCACAGAAATCAATAGAAATGTAAATGAACAAGGACCTATACATTACAGACAAATGGTTTTTCAAGTCCTCTGGTTCAAAAAGAAAAATGCTGATATAACTTAATCAAACAGAATGGGACTTACATAATCATGGAAGGCTTTAGCTTCGCTTGAGTGTTCACAAGTTTCACGTCTTTCAGGAGCTGCACAGTAGAGATCCCAAAATACACTATAAAAAAATAAAACAACAGCAAGAAAAAGTCAGTATCAGTATGCAAAAATGACCAGTCCCTCGACTGCAAAGACATTTGGAAGAGTCTTGCTTTTCTACAGCAAAATTTTCTTCTTTTTTCTCTGAATATAATTTCTTTTTTCTTTTTTTAAATTTAATTAATTTATTTGTTTTCAGTTTTCAACAATCACTTCCCTAAGTTTTAAATTTTCTCCCCATCTCTGCCCAAGCAAAATTTTCTTCTTCAGGTAATATAAACCTACCAATAGAAAGGTTAACGTGTAACATTTATATAATTTTAGGGGACCTTCAGGAGCCTATTTGCCCACATCTGGAAGATGTTTTAGATGAGATATTCCTGAACTTGGTATAAATGAAATTCTTAAATATTTATGAATTAAACATCAACACTGAAAACAAAAGTTAAAAAATCAACATATCCATCCACATATAGTAATGTTTTTCGAAGCTACTTAAAAGGATTTATGGAAATCATCTAAGTCATTTTCAAGATAGTGCCTGCAGTACTGCAGAGGTAAGTACAATATCATAATTTAATTGATGAAGAAGAAAGATATTTGTTTTGTCCTAGATTATTGAGTTGTTCAGTGAAGAACTGTATTCAATTTTAGCCAATTATTTTGCCCCCCAAAAAACAACCAAGTAACATTGCTTCAAAGGTTTCCTCTTTCTACAATGAATAGAATGAAGATATTCTGAAAATATAATTCTAATGACTATTCCAATAAGATATTTCCTCTTTCATGTAAGATCTAACAAGGAGTTTCTGCTAAGCATTCTGTAGCACAGAAGATTTTTTTTCTTATTTTAAAATTATCTCCCTATACTTATTTGGAAATAATGCTACACAACATTAAAGACTTCCTGAGTTGTAATATATACATTGTTGAATAAAAGATAAAGGAAGTTTTAAAAGATCTTTGAATTCATCACTCTATTTCTGTGGCACAAAGAGTCTTGTTTCTGTGAAGACTGATCAGGATACCCCTTTTACCTCCAAAGAGTACTACAGCTCCTAAGGTAGAGATTTCAAGCCCAGAAGACTTTGTTGACCAATATGACTTTTGTTCATGACTTTCCATAAAACCTCTGTAAAAGTTCCACCAAAAACTCTGGAAGATTTCCTCTGCTCCTTTAAATCTTCCTTGTGCATCAATTCAGCCACACTACCAAAATTCTCTCTCGGTGTGTCATTGTCTTCTGGTTTTGTTGCTGTTATTACATTTTTTTCTCTCACTAAAAAAAATGGTCTATCTTTAATATCGCTACTCAAGGCAAATCATCCTTGGTAAAACTCTTACAACCTTCAACGTCCTTTTCAGTAGACTGTTCTTTTGTTCTGCCTATGAGTCTGACTGCCTGCACTTACAGTGCTCCATGATGTATAGCTCTACAGCATAACCGAGACAATGTGGGGGCTTTTTAAAAATAGGCTGTTGCAGTAGCAATCAATTTGGGATTGTTAAAAAGGACAGACAGATTCCCCAAATTCAGTATACCCAAGTTCTGCCTCCTCATTGTCCACCTGCCACATACCAATATCCTCTGGTTCTGGTCAGAGAACAAAAGTAAGGTCAAGGGGCAGTATGTCTTAGTAGACAGAGTGCAAGGGCCAGTTCCAGAAGATATGAGTTCAACTTCTGCTTCTCGAAGTTAATACTTAGTTGTTCTTGGAAATGTTGATTAACCTCTGTGCAACTCCCTAGGACTGGATAAATTGTAGGGAGATTAAAATCTGCCTAATTGGAAGGAATTCCTATACTAAAAATCTCTTTTAAATAATTATCTGCTTCATTGGGGGAGGTTTTTTTGGTTTTTTGTTTGTTTGTTTGTTTTTAGTATTACAGATCGTGTTTAAATTAGTGTAACATCATGTACAAGAATCTCACACCAAGGCTCCCCATCCCTCTTGGATCAAATATAAAAGCATCTGTTTGGCATTCAGAACCATTTATAACATACTTCTCTCTTCTTTTCCAGTCTTCCTACAGTTTATACCTCACCATTTACTCCTCAATCCAGTAACACAGGCCTCCTTGCTATTTATTACTCAAAAAGAACACTTCATCTCTTGGATGGACACTTTCATTGGCTGTGCCCCATGCATGGAACTGTCTCCCTCCTCATCCCTATCTACTGGTTTCCATGGCTTCCTTTAAAGACCAATAAAATCTCACCTTCTGCAGGAAGCCTTCCCCAGGCCCTCTCAATTCTACTACCTTCCCCCTGCTGATTATTTCCAATTTATCTCATACATGGATCATTTGTGCATAATTATTTGCATGTTTCCCTAAGTGGAGAGTGAGCTCCTTGGGACCAGGGGCTGTCCTTTACCTTTTTGTATAACCCCAGAGCTTAGCACAGTGCCTGTGGCACACAGTAGGCAGCTGATAAACGTTTACTGATCGACTGGTTGACCGACACCGTGGAAGAGTCCCTTCATCACACTGGCAAACACCGTAAGGGAACTTAGGTCTTCTGCCAGTTCTTTTGCTGTTGGCATTAAAGGGATTGTTGAACAGAATTATCTTGGAGGTAGCATCACTGATTCTGTTATGATGTTTAACATTTGCACGGAGACACATCGCTTGAAAGAAGTCAACAATCACTGCCCTTTTTAAGCAACACTTTGCTCTTCTTGTTCTTTGTATATTGAAATTTTTGTATTTGCTGATAATCCCTGAGTTTACAATAAAAAGAACATTAAAAATCCTCTATGACTCTACACCATTCTATTCAAATACTTTATTAAAATCAGCAAACAATACCCACAATATAAACCTACATTCTTTATACCTTTTACTTAGTTGTAGAATTGTGAATGTGGGATCCTATATAGAAAATAATATACAAAACATGCCCATCCTCTTAATATTTTTCCTTCAAAAAAACTCTCAATGTGTGCGTAAAACATTCTCATAAAGATTTTTATAGGGATGAGGCTTTCCAGTCATCTTTTTGATTTAAAAGTGCAGTCTCCTCTCCATTCTGAAGGTGAAGGGAGGCAACAGCCCCTTCTATACGATCTTTTACAATGAGCCCTGTGTGCACCTTCAAAAACATTCAATTCTGAATACATTTGGTCAAGTTCAGGTGCTTTTTTCTGACCTCACTGTCTTAAATTATGTTGGCAATTATTGGCATGATATATCATATACTGAATAGGTAGAGTCCAGATGTGATCATTCCAGCACTAGCACAGATCTATCCCATTTCATGTCTATTTGTTTACCTCCATATTTCATCCACAAATACTATAAAGTACGATAAAGTTTAGCTGAGCCTTTCATTAAGTTTCTTGCAGGTTTGTCAACTATTTTCTATGGTTTTTTAAGGTGATTCTGCTCTTAGCTTCTACCATCCGCTCCTGTGATATCTGCAAATGAGTTTGAACTCTACATCGCTATTGCCTTTTGCTGCCATGCCCTGCTGTTGAACAAAGAGATGAAGGACCTGCAGAATGAGGTAGCTTCGGGGCTCTTCTGGACTTCTTTTGGTGAAAGCCTTGCCTCTGCTACTTTGGCAGCCCAAGCTCAAAGTAACTCAACTCACGCGCAACTTCTCATTAATAACAAAAGTTTTGATTCATTTTCCCCTAACAGTCAGACCTATTACACTGTCTCTAAGAAATGATGATAATCACTGTTAACTGTGATTACTTTAATCCAATTCCCATTTTGAGTGATCAAAACCTCGCCTGGGTTAGAGCTGTCAAAACCAAAAGCTACTGTCTTCTCACGTCTATCCTTTTGTATAATTCAGCATCGATTTTGACCTTTAACTAGTCAGTCAGTCAATCCACAAGCACTTAAGCATGTAACAGGGACTGCGCTAAGCATTAAGGATACAAAAAAAGTCAAAAGACAGTCCACGCTCTCAAGATGCTCAAGACCTAATAGGAAGACAAAATTCAAATGACCATACACAAGTAAGATATATGCAGAACAGCTGGAGATAATCAACAGAGAGAGGGAAAAAGCATTAGGAAGGTTCAGGAAAAGCCTTCTGCAGTAGGCAGAATTTTAGCTGGGTTTTGAGGAAAGCCAGGGGGACAGAATAATAGGTGTGGAGACCAGCTAATTAAAACACCCACAGTGGGGAGATGCATTATCTAGGTTGAGGAATAGCACTGCTCACAGAGTACAAGAGGCTGTGTACTATGTAACAAGACTGCAAGGTAGAGATGGGGCAGGTCATAATGGGTTTTAAAGGTGAGAGGATTTTATATTTGATCCTGGAGGTAATAGTGAGCCATAACAGTCTAATGAGGAGGACGTGTTTTAGAAAGATGAATTTGACGGCTGAGTGGAAGATGGACTCGAGTGGGGAAACTTGCGGCAGGCAGAGCAGTCAGCAGGCTATTACAACAGACTAGGAGCGAGGAGATGAAGACCTGAACCAGAAGAGTGGCAGCGTCAGAGGACAGAATAGGAGAGGTTAAGGGAAAATCGCCAGGTTGGCAACAGATCAGGTATGAGTGAGGGGAAGAGAGACAATCACAAGTCAAGGATGACAGACCTCTAAGTTGTGGGCATGGTAGTCCCCTGGCAACAATTTTATTAACTAAGTAAAAATTACCAAACATCACCCTTCTTTTCATTTATCTGGGACAACACTGGGGAAAGGAAGGAACAGATTAGGTGGTAAAGAAGCTTTTAGCTAATACAGTGAATTATCATCCCCAATCCAACCCAAATTAATTCTGTTTCCAGCTTGTCCCAGACTCAGACTGACAGATCTCTTTTCAAACATTTGTATAGAATTATATTTATTATAACGCTGTCTGTGCCACCCATTGTGGCATTTAATCACAAACCATTCTCCTTTTCTCTCATTCCATAATGTGAATCATCATTCATCTCTCTCCCTCCCCTAACTGGCTTGCTCTTCTATAATTCTCTTAATTCTTCAAGTGATTATCAGAGTGCTAAGGGCACAATACAACCTAAGTAAATACTAATTAAATTAATGTAATTTCTGATTTCTTAAGAGGTCATGTTAGCTTCTACCTCTGATCTATAATTCTTGTTCAGTAAAGGACATTTCCCTCAAAGACTAGATTTAGAGATAAAAAGGACCTTAGCATTCATCTAGTCCAAATCCCTTCTTTTACATACAGTAACTTCATTTTTATTAGTCACAAATATTTTTACAATAAAATTCTTTCTTTTGTTAGGAAGAAGAGAATACTACCATCCTTAACCCTCCAATGAGTTTTGAAAGGAAAGGAGAGAACTCCATAGTGCGGTACTTTGTGGTCATGTAGGTACCTAATTACCTGAGAGATCCAGAGGACAAACCACGAAGGGAAAAACTCACCTATCTTTTTTTAACCCTTACATTCTCCCTCCAAAAAAGGTAAAGAAAAAATTGGGCCAAGTATTAATTAATTATGAAAGTCCACATCCCTTTACTTCCACATGGATCACTTACGATCAAAAAGAGAAATAATGGGAATTTGATTTCCACAAATAAGGCGAATAATAAAGCAAATTCAGTTGTCTTCAGATAAATATAATTACAAGGGTATGATAAAATTAGTCTAATTATAGTATAACTGCTAATTTTCATAGGAATTTAAAGCACATAAGTACTTCTAAGGTAAAGTACTATGCTGACTGAACAGATGAATGCTGTGAAATTTGGTAAAGGGTTTACCTGACTTGACCCCAAGGGTCCACTTAACACCTTTATAAACTTCTTCCCTACTAGGAGAAGATGTTTTCAAGTTTTGCAACAAAAAGACATCAAAGACACATTTCAGGGATGAAAGCCACATAAAAGATGTAAGATTCAAGGACTCAATTTCTTGTCTACCTTATCAATTCACATAACAAGCAAGAGATAAAATAAAAGCAACAGGAACAGAATCAGTTCAAGATGAGAGAATTAATCATCAATTGCCTCAAGAAGATGAAGGCAGTTAAAGTTAGCACCAGAACTATATATTCCTTACTGACACAAAAAAACTTAAGATCAGACAAAAGAAATGTAAAAAAGCTATTCCTAGAAGTTTGGACGGTTCTCACTTGAATTTTCTTATGCTCTACATTTTAAAACATTGTGGTGATAATGGAGTATGTAAGTTCCTGATGAATATCCTGAAAGCCCCTGAAATTAAGTTCTTATATGATGTGAAATCAAGGTTTCTTTACTTGTTTCAGTAGCACCTTCTTAAGCATATGTGGCCCTATAATTTTCAGTAAGTTAAATTTCTGTTGCTGTTTTGTAATTCGTGCCCAGGTAGGACCACAAAGGAGGGCCTCAAGTGGCTTCCAGACTTCTTCCAAAAAAATCACTTTAGCCCATCAACTTGGAAAATTTGAGAAGGTCAATGAATAGATATTAATAAAAAGAGAAAAACCTGTCATGGTTTCTAACTAATACTAATGATTACAATACTAAGTGGCTTTATTTGTATGTATATTTCATTTGTTAGAAATGCTTATTTTTTGGAAAACCACATAAGGACAAACTAGAAGCAATGTCTCATCAGAACGTAGTAGTAAGCCTGACTCTCCAGAAAGCCTAGACATGATAGTGAACATAAGTTCATATAAGTCCTACCCACACAGAAAGGTACTGGGTAAAAGACACAGCAATGAGCTCTCATCTAATGATCAGCCAAGTTCAGAGAAGCTTACCACAAAAAGGCTGACCATCAGGTGAAAGACAAACATCCTGATTTTCAAAAAAGGGATGAAAATATAATTGGCAAACTATAAACCAGTGAGCTTGATTTTGATTGCTAGAATTATTTTTTTAAAGATTATCAAAGAGATAGTTAAACAACATCTAGAAAAAAGGAGTGTCATGATTCAGTCATGTCAGATTTTTCATGACTCCATTTGGAGTTTTCTTGGCAAAGATACTGGAGTGGTTTGCCATTTCCTTCTCTAGTTCATTTCACAGATGAGGAAAGTGAGGCAAATAGGGCTAAGTGACTTGCCAAGGGTCACAGAGCAAGTAAGCATCTAGGACCAGATTTAAACACAGGAAGAAGAGTCATCCTGATCCCAAGACCAGGGTTCCATCCACTGTGTCACTTAGCTACTCAGAAAGAGAAATAGTAATTATAAAGAGTCAATATTGCTTCATCAAGGACACACCAGATCAAATTCATTTTCTTATTTGACAGGCTCACTAAACTAGCAAATGATATAAATGATATATACTTTACCTAGATTTAGCAAAACTTTTGTTAAAGTATTTTACACTATACTATTCTTGTGGGGGGAAAAAGAAAAGATATGAACCTACTGATAATAAAATAGGATAGATTTAGAACCATTTGGATGGAGACAAAAATAGTTATTAATGGTTCAACTCTATGACAAAAAGTCAATAACAGAGTACCTCAGGGGATCTATGTTTAACATAGACCATTGAATATTTTTATCAGTGACTTACATAAATACAGAGATGGTATGTACTCATCGAATTAGCAGATGACAGTAAGCTGGAAGAGGTGGCTAACATGTAGGAAAACAGTCATCTCCAAAAAGATTTTCAAAGGATACAGCAGCAATTCTCAAGTCTCCTTTATACTCAAAAATTTCTGAGGATACTAAAGGGCTTTGGTTTCTATATGCTGTATGAACTGACATTTGCCATATCAAAAATTAAAACTTAGTATTATTATGAAAGTAGTAATGACTGCTCTGGAAGGATACCAGGGATACCTAGGGCTCACAGGGCAAAGTCTGAAAAATGCTAAGATAAAACTGGGTAATAACTGATGAAATGAAACTCAATAGGGATCATTGTGAAGACTTAGACACTTGTGTAAAAAAATCAACTCCAACAACACAAAATGGGGGAAGCCTAGATAGACAGTGTCTAGTCTAAAAGACGTCTGGGTGTTTTAGTCAACTGTAAATTCAGGATGAGCCAGCAGGGAGAGGCAGCAGCCAAAACAGCTAAACCAGTCTTGGACTACATTAAGAATGTTGTGTCTTCCAGGAACAGAAAGGTTATAGCCACATGGTACTCTGCTTGAAGTAGACGTTCTCTGAAGTATTGCATCCATGTATGGAAACCATAGGTGAAGAAGACTGGTAAACCAGATAATACTGAGAGGAGGGATAATAGGACGGTAAAGGGCCCTAAGTTCCTGACACATGAGGATCAGCTGTAAGGAACTGGGCAAGAGAAGGAAAAGAGAATGTGGAAGGGAGAGGAAAGCAGGATAGAGTGCTGGGTATGGAATTCAGGAAGATCTGAATTCAAATCTAGCCTCAGACACTTAATAGTTGGGTGATCCTGGGAAAAGTCACTTAACCTCTTTTGGCCTCAGTTTTCTAATCTGTTAAAAGAAAAGCGGGGGGCTGGGGTGGGGAACACCTACCTCTCAGGGTTATAATGAAGATAACTAAGAGATTATTTTATGGAAAACTCATACAAGGTAAGTGCCCACATGGTGGTCAGAAGAAGTGATACAAGGACACTCAAGACATCTCTCAAGAACTTCGGAACTGATTGTAAGCCATAAGAGACAGGACTTGGCAGCACAGGACTTCCTAGCATGGTGTGTTGACATCAAAGAAGGTGCTGTGCTCTCTGAACAAAACTATGCAGTAGCTTAAAAGAACTGTGAGGTGTGTAAATGTGGAGGTATTTGCATTCCAAATGCTCAAATGGACTATTTGTGCCCAACCAGTAACAGAAGCTTCCTAGTTCACATTGGTCTGATAAGCCACAGCTGGACACCATGTACCTTGACTCTAACAGAATGATGTCATCTCAGCACTCTTCAAGCATGAAGGAAAAAAACCAACCAACCAAGAGTGAAGATGAAATGACATAACAACTGTGAAGTGCTGGACACAGTGCCTGGGGCACACAGATATTATGTTAGTTTTAGTTCTTATTTTTGTCATTATTATTACGTGCCATCAGGTGTCTGAAAGGCTTTCCTATGGAAAAGGGATTAGATGGATTCTGTTCAGACACAGAGAGCAGAACCAGGAAGAAGAGATGGAAACTGGAAAAAGGTCAATTTAGGCTTGGTGTTAGGGAAAACTTCCTAAAGGCTGCAGCTGTCCAAAAGTGGAATGGACTGCCTCAGGAACTGGGTAGAACATTCCCTTCCCCTCCCTGGAAGTCTTCCAGCACAAGGTGGATACTTACTTAGGTGTGCAAGGGAAGAATCTTTTCATGTACATGTTGGACTGGATGGTCAATGAGGTCCCTTAAAATTCTCAGTTTCTTTGACTTGATGAAACAGTTTTTGCCCATAGTAACTAATAAAATCATCTACTAAAGTTTACAAGAGTTTTAATCTTCACTGAAAGGAAGGGTGGATACAGTAACTACAAGACAGGTGCCTGGTTTTGAAGTCCAGAAAGCCAGGAATCAGGCTGGGATGGAAAATGAAGGCTGGCTAGCCTAGGACCCTTCACAAAATGGAGGTCCCAGGAGGAATTCAACAATGAGAAAGGTGGGGAGAGAGCAGATATTGATGAGGGATATTCCAAGGTGAAAACCCTCATGGGTGACTAGAAGTTCCAAAGCAAGGAGGTCTCACGTGCTGAGAGAAGTTCCAGGTTTTGAAGTCCAGAAAGTCAGGAATAAGACATGTAAAGTATGTGCAAAGGTCAGTGTATGGAAAAAAAGGCAAATTTCCTGCTCTGCCCCCAAAGCCTCAAGAATAATAATACTACAGGTGAATTAATCAGCAAGCATTACTAAGTGCTATGTGCCAGGCACTGCTAAAAGGGGACAAAATGGAACAATTCCTGACCTTAAGGAGCTTACGTTGTAATGGGGGAAATGATTTCTATATGCATAAATACTGAAAGAATCAATCAAAAACAAAGTAGATGGGGGGGGATTAGCTAAGGAACTAGAAAAAATTTCATTTAAAAGGTGACACTTCAGTTGAGCACCGGTGAAAGGAAACAATGATTTTATCAAACACAAGTCCAGAGTAGAGCATTCCAGGGTGGGCATCAACACAAAGACAGTAAATGAAGTTTCTTATGTGTGGAACACTGAATAGGCCATTATTTTTGGAGGGGCACAATAAAGTACATGAAAACTGAAAATAGAGGAAAGGAGTAGATTTTGAAGAGACAACTATCAAATAGAGGAGTTTATATCTGATCCTAAAAACAAGAGGGAATGAGTATAGTACACTGAGAAGGGGGGAGGATGACAGGATCAAAATTATGCTTTTAAGAAAATTTTTTGCCTCCATATATAGAGTATGGATTTGAATGTAGAGAGGACTGAGTCACAGAGACTAAATACATTATTGCAATGACCCAGGAAAAAGCTAATGTGGGCTTGAACTAGTGTGGAGGCTCTGGAATTAGAAAGGAGAGAATATATGGGAGATATATTGTGGACACAGATTGGACTATTAACTAGAGATGTGAGAAGAGTATATGGAGGATAAAACTGAAGTTAGGAATCTGGGGGACTTAGAAGGATAGTGGTACCTTCTATAATAATGGGGAAGTACTGAAGTGCTGAAGGAGGAGGGGTTAGGGTAGAGTTCTGTTGTAGACACGTTCAATTGTAAACACCTGTAAGACATCTAGCAGTTGGTACTATAGGAATGGAGATTAAGAGAGACAGTAAGGCTGGACAGAGATATATGGAAATGATCTGTCTATAGTAACTGAACCCATGGATACTACTGATGTCACCAAGAAATAGTTAATAGAAAAAAAAAAGCAAAGAAGGTCCAAGACAAAGCTTTGAGGCACACTGACAGACAGGGATGGTCAATGACCAAAGGAGCTTGAAAAGAAAAGGCTGGACAGGTAGGAGAAGAAGCAAAAGAGAGAAGGGTCACAAAAACTCAAAGAGAAGAAACTATCCAAGAGGAAAAAGTGGTTCACACAGTCAAAGGCTTCCAGGAAGTCATGGTGGAGGAGGAAAAAAGAGAGTTCATTCGACTTGAAGATTAGGAAATCAGTGGGAATTCTGGAGAGCGTCATTTCAGTTGAGTGAGGAAATCAGACATCAAACTGCAAAGGGGAGTTTAGAAAAGACTGAAGCAAAGGAACGGGTGATACAGAGGGTGGATGGCTTTTCCATGGAGTTTGAGAAAGGAAGGAGAGAGGTAAGATAATAGCAGTTGTGGTAGGGTCTTTCTAAGGAGAGAGGCATCTTAGGCATATTTGTAAGCTAAAAGTAAGGAGAATGGGTAGCTACAAATTTCCATGAGAAAGCTAAGGGGAAAAAGACCTATGGGGAAATCAGTGAGGATCTATCTCATGGAGGCAGGAACTGAGTTGTGCTTTAGAGAAATGAAGGAACTTCAACAGAAGAGAAGGGCAGAACGGGGGTCTATCCCTAACATGGAGAACAACCACAACGATGGGAGATCGGGACAAGATCTTTCTTTGCCTACTCCTGTGAATTCATTAGTGCTGAGAACTTTCTGGACCAATGAAGAATGGGTTGGAGTACAAAATTAAAAGGAAGCCAGGAAGTCAAGATCAAGCCAGAATGTTGTTGTTGTTGCTATAGCACATGGTGGTGGTGATGGCAGCAATAGCAATAAAAGATAGATACAAAGAGAAATAGCATTTATATAGCACCTATGTGCCAAGTACTCTGTTAAGTGCTTAATAAATATTATTTTATTTGATCTACACACAATTCTGAGAGGTAAATGCTACTATTGTCCCCCATTTTACAGTTGAGAAAAATGAGGAAAACAGAGGTTAAATGACTTGCCCAAGGTCACACAACCAGTAAGTGTTGGAATCCAAATTCGAACTCGGGTCTTTCTGACTTCAGGCCCAGTGTTCTGTGCCACTTAACTACTTCTTCAGGGGTTCATACTACATGTGATTAGTATGCTGTCTTTTATGAATTTGAAAAACAAACTGGATGACAGGTTCAATTATTTCCTTCCCACGATCAAATCAAGGGCATAACTGCATTATTACCTCTTCTGAAAATAGAACACCTATCCTAGTTTCCTTTCCTAACTCACATTCACATTTGTGGAAGGCACAACCTTAGGTTCTACGTTACCCTGTGGGTCGCTATTTCTTTAAAAAAAAAAAAAAAGCTCACAAGCCCACTGATTTGCTTCAAATAAACAATCTACCAGTATTTATAAACTTAAAATAGATAAATAACTGAGGGCTTACAATCCTAAATGTCTAAATGTTTCAAGAGGAAAAAAAGGTTCTTTCATTTGTATTTTTGAAATTTACTTTATCAATAAGTAAAAGGTAGAAACATGTTGAAATTTTCCAAGTAAGAAGCAACGTATCAAAAGAAACTAAAAAGAGGAAAATCCAGTGACCTCAAATGAAAAATACTGAGCGATTCTGACACAGAGGGAACGGCACAAAGGCGAGAAATCAAAGCCTAGAGATAAGTGAGGAAATAAGAGGAAAGGAGAAAATATCAAAGACAGAACAATGCAATTACAAAACACAAACACAAATGTACTCCCTAAAACCCAACCCAGCTCCTAGGTATTCATGATTCCATATTCCTCTAAAAGCATAGTTCTTGAGTAATAGCATGCTATCCTAGAAAGACTGCTAATCCTGGAGTCACAGAACATGAACTCAAATCTCACTTCTGACACTGCCTATATGACCCCAGCTGCTCCCCTAGAATGTGTCTCAGTTCCCTAACTTGTAAAATGAAGGGGTTGGATTAGACAGCCCTGCAGATCTGTTCCACCTCTAAATAATGGACATTTTCAAGCCTTGTCAGGTCTTCAATTAAGAGGCTGGACTAGACGGCCTCTGAAGTCCCTTCCATCTCTAGATCTACAATCTAACCAAAATATCTGTAAGTATGTATTTGTATATATAAGTATGTATGTAAAAAAAAACCAAACATGCCACAAGAGTAACCGATTGATCCAATCACTAGCAAAAGGGCAAGCAGTTAACTGCTGTAACACAGCAACTGGTCCTACTCAAAAACAGTAGCTCTACTAGCTGAAGTAGGTAGACCACTGTTACAATAAATACTTAATACAAGGAAGCCTCCTCTCTCTGACCAATTAATAAAGGCTATGGGAGCACTGGAAATCGAACTGCCTGCTATGTCAATGAAAGGTGAAGTGAGGAGGCAGTGGCAGGTACTACAAAGAGGAAATCGAGTGAAAATAGTGTACTATATAGTGTTCAGTCGATACTTAGGAACTCTGCTTCAGTGTAGATAGTGCCTCTCCTAGGATACCGTAAAAATCTAACTCTCTCTCTGTGAATAAGGGAGAAAAGTTAGAATATTTTAAGCCCACTATTACAAGTGTCTCTCTCATTAATATAACTACATGCACCCTCCTTTAAAAGTCAACTGAATTCAACAGACCTTTACTAAGAATTTAGTAATGTGTGCAAAATGGGGAGTATAGATATGAAAAATAACATTTCCTCTCTCAAGAAGTTTACAAGTGAAAAGAAATGTACATAGTGAATTGGGATGTGGGTACCATGTTTCTAGTTGGCTCCACCCATTAAACTCTCAAAGGTGGTTCAAAAACTGCCAAACATGGGAGGAAGCTTTGGAACAGATGATAAAAAGGAGAGGAAAATGGAGATAAGGTGGCATCAGTACTGAGAAAGCCTGCATCTGGCCTTATAACCAGATTTAATCTGTAATACAGCCATACTATACTTCTGGGCAAGGGCAGGCTCAAGAAGAAAGACTGGAGGCATGGCAGAACAGAGTTCCCTGCAGACAAGGACATCAAGACAGGCAACCAGTTGCTGAATCCACCCCCTAGCTCTCAACAAATAAGGCTTGATAACTAGGCATTAGCACCTTCTGGTGGTTAAAAATAATTCGATAAGCATGATAAAAGATAAAGTGTATCATGGAACAAAGGACAGAACCATATCATCTAGGAGAATTTGAGGAAGGAGAAATCATTTTCAGCAAAAAAGTGAAAATAATGAGGACAGGCTTCACAAAACAGATGGCACTTAAACTGAACTGAAGGATTTTTAGCAGCACTGTGCAGTAGAAGGAACCCTAGACCTAGAGTGGGAAAAGCTGAATTCAAATCTAGCCTTAGCTATACAGAATATGTAAGATCCCACGCAAGTCATTTTACACATTTAGGCTTCATTTTTCTCCTTTATAAAAAAGGATCAATTTACTTTCTAGATTCAAATCACATCTGCTATGAACTTATAAGATGGTATCACTTAATAGGGAGTCCTGAGAGAAAGGGCCTCACTCAGACTAGAAGATTGAGCCAGTGAATCAGACTAAAAAGCAGCAGAAAAACAGAAGAACTTGGAAAGAAAGTGAAAAACACACAAAATTTTGGAAGGTTAATAAGTAATTCCTTGCATTTAGTAGGCCTTACTTGAGCTCGTACACAGTACTATATAGTTAGGAGAGAGACGGATAACTTTTCTAACACAAGCAAATTATTTCTACAGCCCAAGGAAGGAACAAAATAAGGGTATTTAACTACAATAAAGGCATTTTCATGTAGAGAAGAAACTTTCAAACTGAAGGACTGAATGTCTGCGTGTACGCACGCACGCACGCACACACACACACACACACACCTCTCAAGGGAAATGCAGAAGTACAACCACAACTGCCCCAAGCTTTATTTCAGAACATGAATTCTGATAAGAGAGACCTTCAAGAGGGAAATAAAAATGGCAGCTTTCAGCAATCCACTGCAAGTGAGGTTCCTACAGAGTATCAGGGGAATGCTTTGCTTTCAACTTTTGAACACAGTACTAAAAGATAAAAGAGTATACAGCACTAAGCACAAAACCCTGCAAGTTCAGACCACACCAAGTAACTAAGGATACCAAACGCACAGAATGGGGGCACTGAGTGAGGTGTTCAAAGCTCCACGTGCCAGAAATGTCATGAAGAAAATTCAATTCAACAGATATTACTGAGTGTCTTCTATGCATCTGGCATTCTGGAAGAAAAAATACCTCTTATGAATTAATGTCACATGGCCAAAGATGAGAGGTCACCAGAGAATAAAGAATTAACTCGTGGCAACATCCATTTATTTTTCTTACATTTCTTTAGATATAGTTTCTGTGCTTTTGCTTCATTGCTAAAAACAAAACAAAACCAAATTCAGGGTACTAAGATGGTTTATGTTTTCTTTTCTAAGGAGTCACTGGGCAATGAGGTTTAACTGCATTTGCCTGACTGTATTGTTTGGTTTTGGAAAGACGGATAGAATAAAGGAATGCATTATGTTCTTCCTTCCCAGAAATGTCGGCCTAGTGACCTGACATCATAGAAATTTGTTCTACGAATAGTTAAACGTAATTTAGCCATCCAAGAAAGTTAAGAGAAAGATTGAGGGAAAAAAGGGGGCTCTCTGATCCATTATAGAATGTCCAGAGCACATTACGCCACCAAATCGTTAGAAAAAAATTCCTACATATACTCAAAAAGTCCTACTTCCTGCCAGATTCAACAGTAAATAATAAGGAAAGTGTTCTTACAAAAAGTGGGACACAAATGGTGAACCTCCATGGAAAACCAGGAAAGAGATTATATCCAGGAGAAGGATTAGTGTGTCAAATGTTGCAAAGAAGGCAAAACAGGTCAGGCTTGAGAAAAGGCTATTGAATTTAAAAATTAGAAGATCCTTAAAAAATTTATATTTATGGCAACTCTTTGTGGTGAATGAAAATTGGAAATTGAGGAGATGTTCATCAATTAGGGAATGCCTGAAGAAGTTACATTATTGTAATGAAACATTATTGTGTTATAAGAAATGATGAGTAGGATGATTTCAGAAAAATCTGGAAAGACTTACATGAACTAATGCAGAACAAAGTAAAAAAGAATCAGGGAAATACTGTACACAGTAACAGCAATACTGTATAATGAAAACTTGTGAATGACTTAGCTATTCTCAGCAATACAAGCATCCAAGATAATCCAAAGAACTCATGACTAAAATGCTATCTGCATGCAGAAAGAACTGATGTCCGAATGCAGACTGAAGTACACTGTTTTTCACTTTTTTCTTTTTTTGTTTGAGTTTACTTGCACAAAATAACTAATATGAGAAATGAATATTTCTTTCTTGTATTTAATAATTATCATACTGACCCAAATAATTAAGACAGAAAGCCATGTTGCCATGTGAAGACAACGATTGTAGCTCACTTGTTTCTTTGGAAGTTTGGTAGTAAAAAGGAAGAGAGAGATAAGACTGTAGTCTGAGGAGATTTCAGAATCAAGTGAGAGGTTTTAAAGATGGGGAAAATCTAAGTGTGTCTGTAGGAAACAGGAAAAGAAGCTCATAGATGTAGAATAATTGAACATTATTAGAAAAGTAGAATAATGAAACAGCTGAGTTTCCTAGAGAAGAGCTGGGGTGATGGAATCCAAAACACAAGGAGTTGGATTTGGTAAAAATGACTGCCTCTGTGTCAGAAACCAAAGCAAAGGAAAGAACTGGTGGGGTGGGCTGTTAAAGAGTCTGAGGTAGAAATGGCGGGGGGGGGCGGGGGAAGTCTTTTTCTGGTAAAGGGGGAGAAACTGGGGTAGCAAGTGTGAAGAGAAAGAAGTTTTAGTCCTGGCTTCAACTTAAAAATTTTTAAAAATGACCAAGAAGAGTCAAAACAGAAAAAGAAAAATATTGACCAACACAAAAATGTTAAATATTTTATCAGCAAAGAGGCTACAGCAACAAATCAAAAGAGGAATATACTATGACCAGGTTGGATTTATACCATGCATGAAGGGTCGGTTCAATATTAGGAAAACTATAATGAAAATTGTGAATATTAATAGCAAGATATCAAGAATTACATGATTACACCAACAAATGTTGAAAATCATTTGACAAATACAATAACCATTCTTGTTTAAAAACAACAACAACATCAAAAGAATAGGAATAAACAGACCTTTCCTTAATGTTAAATGGTTTCTGCCTAAAACCAAAAACCAACATTATCTGTAATGGGAAAAACTAGAGAACTTTTCAGTAAAATCAGAGGTAAAGCAAATATGCCATATTACCACAGTGATAACAGGGCTACAAGTGCTAGCTCCACTAATAAGAAAAAAAACAGGAAATAAGCACAGACAAAAAAGAAATTAAATTATTGGTCTCAGGTCATGGAAGAACTAAAAAAGGATTTTGAAAATCAAGTAAGAGAGTCTAACGCCAATGCAACACCCACAGCAGTCACTGTGAACATGCATGTGTATTTCCAGGGTAAATTCATAAAATATAAACTCTCTTCCTCAAAGACGAAACCAAAATATTTACTCAGATACCAGAAAGCCAAACCCATCATAGTAACAAAAAATCTACACACATTCCCAATGCAGTGAGCACAACTGTCCCCACACCCTCCTTCCTTCAGGCCTCCCCATAAACAAGCTCCCTTAGGCAAAATCACTCCTTCTTTCGCTCACACTAGCTGCTCTACTCTGCCTGCTCTCTCTTTCAGTTCTGCCTTGCTCTCATTTCCTGTTCCACTCTTCATGCTCCACCCATTCTGGAAGCTCCTCCTCCACAGGCTCCATGTGATTCAGGATCCATCACAGCAGTCAGGTGGGCCTGAGCTCATATCAGGTCACATAGGCTTAATAATGGGAAAAAAAAGATCTTCCCATTCCATTAACATTACAGAGAGGCAAAGGAAAAAATTGCAAAGAGAAATAAGAGTGACGTAAGAAAATCATGAAAAATGAGTCAACAGCTTGACAAAACTGATGTAAAAAAGTACTGAGGAAAACAGCACCTTAAAAAGCAGACTATGCCAAATGGTAAAAGAAGTACAAAAAGTCAATGAGGAGAATGCTTTAAAAAGCAGAACTGGTCAAACGGAAAAAGGGGTACAAATATTTACAAAAGAAAAAAATTCCTTAAAAACTAGAATTGGTCAAACTGAAAGGGAGGTATAAAAGCTCACTGAAAAAAATAATTCATTAAGAACCAAGAATTGGAATTGTGCCAATGGGAAATAGTATATAAGATGGGGCAGCCCCTGTGGAGAGCATACAGTTGGTAGCTCAGAAAATCAGTGGGAAATGCACCCAGATCTATGCCCTACCTAAAGCCTTTCAAGGTTCAAACTTACAAAAAAAACTTTTAGACAAAAAGCTGATGTAACACTAAGTTAAAACTGCTCTGTCACCCATGAGGCAACACAGTAAAATGATGTGTGCCAACGAAATGGAGATTTTATCTAATTGTCTAATAAGGAACAAAGGATAAAAAGAACAGAGAGCCAGGAAACAGCTCTAAGCATGGTAGAGCTGAAACTGCCTGAGGTTGGGGGAGAATGTTGTATCTACCAGTTAGTTAAGCTTTAGTACACATACAACTTGGGGGCTGAGGCCAAATCCATCAAACCAAGTTCTACCAGCTCACACAATATAATCATCAAAGTTACATCTCCTCCATTAGGTTTTCCCAATACTTTCTCTAGCACACATCAATCTTCTTATCTCTGCATTTTTATAGCATTTACTGTCTGTTGCTGAGGCGCAATTAATATCCCCAATTTATAGTTGAGAAAATGGAGGCAAAAGTTAAGTGACTTGCCCAGGGTCACACAGCTAGTATCTGAAACCACATTTAAACTCAGTTGTTTTTTTTATTCCAAACCTAGTAGTTTATCCACTGCATGGTTAGCTATATCTAAGGAACCAAGGGATTGATAGAGAGACTATACAAAGAATCAAGAGGGGGGCACAAGAATTTGTGATTGTGGAAGTCTCCTTGCCAGGATTAGTTGCTTCTAAATCTAATTCAACTTCAAAATGGGTTTGGTAGGGCCAGAAGCAATCAGAAGTCCCTGCCAGCAAGCAGTTAGTAAGATCAAGCCTGGGAAAGCACCACTCTCAAAAGACACCAATTCCCAATAAATACAAAATTCCATGCCCCAGATCCCAACTCCAGAATATCTGTGCTTGTACTGATAACTTAGCCCTACAGGAAATCTGAGTTGACATTCTGTGAAAACTGTGTTGCTACACTTGCCTACTTAAGGGAGAGAGTCATTGCCCAGAATTCCTGGTTCTAAATGCATCCTATTTCTGGGAGCACTTGCAAGGTTTAGGAGAGTGGTAGACTCATAGCTACTCAGTAGATGTTTTATCATTTTAATATACATTATATTCTCTAATTATCAAGTATTGTTTATATGCTGACTGAGACCATTCTCTGAATAAATGCTGCATGCAACAAAAAAAAAAATTGGAATTGGGAAAGAGGTAGCTAATGGCTTTATGAGACATCAAGAAGCAATAAAACAAAACCCAAAATAATGAAAAAAAGAAGACCATGTGAAATATCTCACTAGAAAAACAAATGATTTGGAAAAACGATACAGGAGATAATTTAAAAGTTTTTGGACTACCTGAAAGCCATGATCAAAAAAAAAAACATCAAATTTCATCAACTTCCAAGAAATTATCAAGAAGTATTGCCCTGATATTCTAGAACCAGAGGATAAAATAGAAATTGAAAGAAACCACTAACTACCTCCTGAAACAAATTTCAAAATAAAAACTACCAGGTCAAGGAGAAAATACTACAAGCAGCCAGAAATAAATAATTCAAATAGTGTGGAGACATAATCAGGATAACACAAGATTTAGCAGCTTCTACATTAAAGGCCCAGAGGGCTTGGAATATATTCTGTAGAATAAAGTAGCTAGGATTACAACCAAGAATCACCTACTCAGCAAAAGTGAGCATAATCCTTTCAGGAGAAAAAATTGACATTCAATGAAATAGAAGAATTTCAAGCATTCTCGATAAAAACATCACAGCTGAAAGAAAATCTGACTTTCAAATACAAAACTCAAGAGAAGAATAAAAAGACAAACAGGAAAGGGAAATCATAAGGGCCTTAATAAGATCAAACTGTTTACTTTCCTACATGTGAAGATGCAGGAATATAACCCATAAGAACTTTCTCATTATTAGGGCAGTTAAAAGGGGTACATACAGACAGAGGGCATGGATATGAATTGGATATAAAGGGATGATATATAAAAAAATAAAATTAAGGGGTGAGAGAAGAATGGACTAGAAGAAAGAGGGAGGTAAATTATCTCACATAAAATAGGCAATAAAAAGTTTTTACAGTATTGGGGAAGAGGACTGTGTGTGAGTGAACCTTACTCTCATCAGAATTGCCTCAAAGAGAAAATAACATACACGCTCAACTGGTTACAGAAATTTATCTTCCCTGACAGGAAAGTATGAAGAGAAGAGGAGAGCAGGGGGAGAGAGAGGGAGTGAGAAAAGGGAGGGCATGTTAAGGAAGAGAGTAGTCAGAAGCAAAACTTGTGAAGAGGGAAAGAGTGAAAAGAAAGACAGAATAGAATAAATGGGGGGAATAGGATGGAGGGAAAAATACAGTTGGCAATAGGAATTTTAAAAAATTTTGAATCAAGTTTCTCTGATAGAAGCCTTATTTCTCAAACATATAAAGAACTGAGTCAAATATATAAATATAAGAGCCATTCCCCACTTGATAAATAATCCAAAGATCTGAGAACTTTCAGATAAGGTAATCAAAGCTATCTATAGTCTTAAAAAAATGTTCTAACTCACTATTGATTGGAGAAATGAAAATTAAGACAATTGTGAGGTACTACTTCATATCTACTAGATCAGCTTAATAGAATAGAAAAGGAAAATGACAAATGTTGGAAGGGATGTGGGAAAAATGAGAAATTAATATGAAGGTATGAACTGATTCAACCATTCTGGAGAGCAATTTGGCACTATGTCCAAAGGGCTATAAAAACCATGCATACCCTTTGACCTAGCAATACCACTACTAGGTCTGTATCCCAAAAGAGATTAAAAAAAAAGAAAAGGATCTCTGTACAAAAATACTTACAGCAGCTCTTTTCTGGGGGCAAAGAAGTGGAAATTGAGGGCATGCCCATCAATTGGAGAATGGCCGAACAAACTGTGGTACGTAATTATGATGGAATATTATTTTGCTATAAGAAATGATGTGCAAGATTTTTGGAAGACTTATCTGAACTAATGCAAAGTGAAATGTGCTGCGTATAAAATAACGGCAATGCTGTAAGATGATCAGTTGTCAACGACTTAGCGAAGGGCTTATTATAAAAGATGATGTCCATACTCAAAGAAAGAACTGACGATGTCACCATATAGACTGAAGCATACTTTTTTTCACCTTATTTTTCTTGAAGGTTTTTTTTTAGTCTATGTCTTCTTTTGTAACATGATTAACACAGAAGTGTTTTGCATTATTATATATGTATAACCTATATCTAATTGAATGGAAAGAATTTGGAACTCAAAGTTATAAAAAAAAAGCGAATGTTAAAAATTGTTTTTACATGTAACTGAGAAAAATAAAATATTAAATAAATAAGAAAATAAAGACAATAATACATAAATTAATTTATGTATTTTATACCATACTAAACTACCAAACAGTTACTTTGGAGAGCTAATAAAATAATAACCAAATTTAGGTAGAGCACGTGTTCTTAAACTTTTCTGTGTTATTCTCCCTTTTGCTGGCTATAGAGGTTAATAGACTCCTTTCAATAATATTTTTAAAGATTTAAAAGAAAAACAATTATACTGAAATGCACTTATAAAAATATTAAAATAACAAATTCACAAACTCTAGGTCAAGAACTTTTGATATGGAGGAACAAAAGATCAAGAATTTTAAAGGAAATAAAGAAAAAAGGAAGAGAAAGAGGGAGTCCTAGAAGTACCAGATCTCAAACTACACTACAAATCACTAATTATCAAAATTCTTTGGCACTGGTTACAAAATAGAGGGATCAATCTGTAGGAAAGATTAGATAAAAGCATACCAAAGCAAATGACCTTGTAGTGCAATATTTGATAAAACGCAAGAATCTAGTTACTGGGGTAAGGAATTATTGCTTGACAAAAACTGCTAGGAAAACTGGAAAGCGGTCTGGCTGAAATCACATTTAGACCAACACGTCACACCACATACATATGCTCTGAGTGGATACATAATCTAGATCAAAAAGGTCATATCATAAGCAAAACAGAGGAACAAGAAAGAAATTACCTTTCAGATCTATGGGAAAGGGATGAATTCAAAAATAAAAAAGGGGACAGAGTATCACAGAAGATAATATGGATAATTTTGATTACATAAAATTTAAAAATTTTAGCACAAACAAAATCAATTAGATTTAGAGGAGGAAGACATAAAAGAAAAAAATCTTTGCAACAAGTTACTGTGATAAATGTCTTATATTTAGGATATAAAAAATGATTCACATTTATAAGAATAAGCTCCATTCTTCAATAAATAAATGGGTAAAATATATTAACAGGCAGTTTACAAAGGAAGAAATCCAAATTATCATTAAACATAGGAAAAAATATTTCAAATCAGTTATAATTAGAAAAATGCAAACTAAATCAGTTTCGCATTTCTAACTCACATTTAGCAGACTGGCAAAGATTAAAAAAAGGAAAAATTACAGTTGCTAGAGGGCCTGGTTAAAAAAAAAACAAACAGGAGACTAATGTACAGTCACTTAATCTGGGAATTGTTACAGCTATTCTGGAAGCTAATTTGGAGCCACAGCCCAAAAATCACTCAACTGGGCATACCCTTTGACCCAGATAGTATACTACTATCAGACCTGTATCCCCCAAAAAAACTCAAATAAAGGAAAAGATGCCACTTGTACAAAAATTTTTAGAGCAGTTGGAAAGTAAGTTACCATCAATTGAGGAATGGCTGAACAAAATATGGCATATTCATGTAATGGAATAATACTAACAAAGGAGAAATGATGAAAGGGATGAAAGGGTCAGCTTTGGAAAAACACAAGAAGAGACTTGTGTGAACTGACAGAGGCAAGCGAGCATAACTAAGAAACGATGTACGTGATAATGCAACATTGCAGAGACATAGTTTTGACAGGCTTAAAAACCGTGATCAGTGCAATGAGCGGCCAACTACAATTCCGGAGGATCAATAATGAAGCAAACTACCCACCTCCAGAAGAGAAGTGACAGACCCAAAACACAGAATGAGGCATATATTTCTATGTTTCTAATACAGGAACCTGTCTTACTTAACTATTCATATTTGTTACAAGGGTTTTGGTTTGGTTGTTTTTTTTTCACATTTTTTCGGGGAGGAATATGGCAAACATTTAGAAAAAGACAGAAGTATAGAAATTATATACAATTACAAATTAATTATAAATTACAAAACTGCATTGTTTGTCATTACATACTCCTCCATATATACTGGCCATTGGAAAACATTATAAATCTAGTTTAATTGAAATAAAAAAGGCATACTTACCACCACCAAGAATGCAAGAAGCCTGGAGGTTCCCCCAATGTGATGTTTTTTTCCCATCTTATCTAAAACAGATTTTAAAAGACATTAAAATTTTCCCCAAATGCTGTATACACAAAATTTCTTCACACTTATAATAAGGCAATAAAATTCCCTCTTTAAGATTTTGATGTACAGGCTTTTGCTATTTCATATTATTATTTATTCAGCATTTATAAATACAAATTTAAATAGTTGTTGATTCCTGTAAACTAAAGGGGTTTTTACCATGAAACTGAACATTTATTGCAAAGGTGATAATACAAGCAGCAGTTATTTCTTTTCACAGAATTTAATGTCTCAAAAAGTTCATTCAAGCAACATTATATCATCTCCATCTATGTAAATATAGCAAGACACCTAACACATGGTAAACCTATAGTATTTATAAATATGCCAAGTTAATTTCTTAACTTCCTGAATACTACACTGGTGATCTCTAAAGTCAGCTCTCTAGCCATTATGTCAAAGCAGCCTCTGAAATAAGTAGCACAGAAATTCACATTCTTGTTCCATAGATGAAGAATCTCAGATTCAGAAAAATAAAATTGTGGCTTAACAGAATGAGTACTGGGCTTGAACTCAGAGAAGATATGGATTTGAATTCCACATCTGGTACTCTGTGACCACTGACATGTCTTTAATCATTCTGAGCGTCAATTTCTGAAATAATTCAGAGGAGAGGGGAAGTATGACATAATGAATAGTTAAAAAATTATGAGTTAGAAAAATTTAGATTTAGATTCTGGCTTAGAGTACTTAATATCTATGTGACCACAGACAAATTTAGTTTCTCAGTTCCCCAAAAGTAACCCTATGAGAGTTGCTAATCTACATCAGCAGAGGGAGTTTCATACTGGGAGTTTTCTTCCACTAATATAACCTATAGGTCTAGAACCTTCCCAACACCTACAGAAAAAGTCTAGAGTTTATATAGTTATATATAATATGAGACAACTGACTTACACTAGACATGGTAATGACTGAATTTCAAGAAGCAAGTTGTCTATTGGTTATATCTTCCAAAAGTAACTCTTATTTCCCTCTTGATTAGTCATATTTAGGTGAAAAATGAATTATAGGTGAAGTTTGTGAAATATTACCTCTATTTCTGCTGGGGCATGAAAGTTCACTAATATAAATGAAGAAAATCATAAAGTAAATGACATTAGGAAGAAAACCATCAGTGATACATAGTAGTTTCTGATTATCAAAATCACAGAGGAATGGAAAAGTCTGCTTAACTGAGTGTTTCCAGTTACCTTATATTTGCTATATATGTAGCAAAGCTGCAAGTACTTTTCCTCTACAGTTAACTTCTGTCTACCTCATACATATTCTGTATTTACTTAAATGTCTCCTCTAGCAGAATATAATCTCCTTGAGGGTATGGTCTATTTTTGGTTATCCCTAGCACTTAGCACTGTGCTAGAAACAAAGCACATGCTTAATAAAATGCTTACTGATTATCAAATCACTGTAAAATGCCCTAGACATAAAAGTAGTTTAGTTGTTCTCCAAATGAAAGGTATCTATTTTGTTTCTAGTTCTTTGCCACTATAAAAAGTGCTGTTATAAATATTTTTTGTGAGTATGTAGCCTTTCTTTCTGCACTGTCCTCCAAATATTTCAGTCATGCTCTCTGTCTAATTTCAGATTGATTTCAAGAATATTTGAATGAAACTTGCCTTTTTTTAAAGGTCAATAATAACTTATTCATCTTATTTGCTACTTGTTTCTTTCTCATAAAAGTCTTATGTGAAGGAAAATGTTTGTTTGAACTTTTTTTTGGTTCCCTTAAAATGAGATTTAAAGTTTCAGCCCTATGTTAGCATCTCTTTAGTTTAATGATTTTACTCAAGACCTATTAAGCACACTTAAAGTTTTACCCTATGTCAATGGTAAATGGTAAAATATTACTTAAAAATCAAATGTAGTAAGACTCAATTTTTGCCTTAACTTTAAAGATTAAATAATTAAAAATTAGTCAAGTACAAGAAGGAGAATATGCCCACAGATCCTTGAGACCACCAAGAGGTAGAGGGCAATTAAAGAGGATCATTACTGTAGATTACAGAGAAATTGAACAAATTCCTTCCATCAGTCACTACTACAGAGATGGGAAAATTCCTATCCCAAGGGCTCTTAAAAAAAATTAACAGGAACTCAGAGGGTGGCCTTAACTAAGACTGAAGTCTTTAAGGAAGAAGTTAGGGAATAGATTGAAAAACTTAAGTGCCATTAAATTGCTAGAAACTGGTAGGATTTTTCAAGGTTGTGAAGTAAATAAAACGCAAACCAGTGGGGATGCTGATGAAGATATGTAATTTGCTGTTATAAACCAAAATTATCTATGAAGACAGGGAAGTTGTACATGTGATAAGCATTTTTTTAAAAGAGAAGAGGAAATCTAGGGAATTACTGAACTTAATTTCAAGGAAATTAACTGCAACATCTAAAAAGGCTTGCATTAATCATAATATATATGGACAATGTTCAATCAATATGCTATAAAAATGTAAAAATGTCAAGTCTGAATTTTTTAAAGCTAATCCCATCAATAATTTGCCTATCTATGCCACCTCTACCTGAAATTTTCATCTAATCAATATATAGCTTTTCAAAGAAATTTATAACTATTACGTGATTTTGTTCAATGACTTTTAAAGAATAAAAAAGCCAAGCTATATGTAAATTGTGGTATGGTTTACATCTCTTTCAATGGCAAAAACTCAAAGAGTAAAATAAATTCCTCTATCATTCTTATATCTTTTTCAACCTTGCCATTTTTCGTTCTCCTTGGAGTCAAAAAAGTCTAGGTTCAAGTATTGCCCTCTGACAGCCTCTGGCTTTGTGACTATAGGCAAGTAACTTAACCGCTCAGTGCCCTGGGCAACTTTCCAAGACTAAAAGTTACTACCAGACATGGCATTACCAGCCTATACTCCCTGCAGTAGAGGACTCTGAGGATGAAGCTGGTGACAACTCTTGAGTTCAGGACTGGTGAGTTGTAATAGGACTAAAACTAAGTGTCCACACTAATTCCTGAATGTGTTAAGCCCTGGAATTAGGCGTGGGTTGGGAGAAGTGCACTGCCCAATGAGAGCCAAACAGGGCGGGGCAGGTTAAAGCTTCTGTGCCAAACAGTACTGGGCTCTGGTCATAACTGCGCTTCCAGTCTGGGTGCCCCACCCTTTCCAACAAAAGACCATGAATTGCAGAGAAGGTGAACAAAGGAATTGGGAATTCTTCGTGAGGATTCTCCAGGAGTATTTGCTCATATATTGGTTTATCTGATTTACTTCTATTTATTCAGAAACAGCTCACTTTCCCATGGATTAAAACTAAGGAAAGGGATCTCAGAGAAGTCTTAACAATGACGATCATTTGCAGCAGCAGCAACAGCATAAGACTTGATTTTTCAAAATGTATTTAACCTCAGTGAATAACAGAATCTTACTTTTGGTAGGAATTTCAGAGGCAAACCACAGCCCCAAGACAAAGAATGCCCCCTAGCATAGGCAACAAGTTGTTGTGGAGTCTTTCTTTTCACTTTTACAAAGCTTTCATAGTTGGGAAGTTCTTACATAGAGGGGAATCAGCATCTCTGTAACTTCCACCCAGTGCTCCAAGTTTAGCCCTCTGGCAAAACCAAGTCCCTTTCAACCACTTGGAGAAAGGACTCACAGTCATCCTTCCTTGCCCCTTACTCCTCCTTCCCACCAAATTGTCTTTTCTCTAGCCTAAATACTTCTAGTTCCTTAAAATTATCTTCTTTTGGCATAATCTCAGGACTCCTCCATCTAGGTCATTTTCTAGCTTATAAATATACTTATTAGAAGTTTGAATTTTGCCATTTCTCTACAAGAGAAGTGTCAAACTCATGCCCTGCAGAACTCTGGAGTACAGCCTGAACCAATAATATGTAACTGGCAAATATTTAACAAAATAAATAAAATACAATGCAACACAGGTAATGTTAATTTGTTTTTCTAAGTCAATATGTAGCCTACAGGGATCCATTTCTATTTGAGTCTGACACTACTGTTTTATAATTCCCTCATATATTACATCCCTTTTCTCCACTCACACAGTTACCATCGTAGTTCATCAAGCCCTTATCACCATTCATCTAGATTATTATAATAGCTTTCTTATAGGTCGTCACCCTGCCTCAAGGCTCCCTACTCCAAACCACCTTTCACACAAGCATCAAAGTGATTTTCCTAAAGTTATGACCATGTCACTCTCCTATTCAAAAAACTTCAGTGGCTCCCTGTCACTTCTCAAAGTTATAAACTGAAGGGCAGAGATAGGAATACCAAGAAAGGATATAAAGAGCTGTTGGAGTCTGGGCCTTGTTTGATAGTATAAACAACCAGAGGGCAGAAATACAGTATGAATGAGATATAACTAGACAGGAGCTCATGAGCAAAGGACCTTGGAACTTTACTATTCTCCCAACCCACTATGAGTTAGCAATGCAACATGGCAGCCAAAAACAAACAAAATGGTTCTTCTGTTTTCTTAATAGAAATACAGATTCTAGTACACGATGGGTAGACATTCAGATAGATTTGCTGCTGGAATTGCTAGAAGGAGCAGCCATATTGATGAGATTACAGATCTACCAAGGACTCAGAACAAGGGATATAATCTGATCATACTATACGAAAAGTACTGTATTTAATTTGGAGTAATATTCTATGAGCAAAACTGACGAAATGGAATGTACTTAGAGAAAGGAGACTAGAATGACGTGAAAACAAGAAACTGTCATATGAAGGACAACTGAAGAAAAGAGAACATTTAGCTGAGGTGAATAGATTTCTAGGGATTTTAGCACTTTCTTTAAAGGCATAAAGCACTATCATCCCGAGATCAGCAGTAGGATCAATAGAAGGAACTATTTGGGAACTAAATTTAGGCTCAATATAAAGAATTTCCTAACAACTGCAGCCATCTCAAACTAGAATGAATTCCCTGTCAATAGCAGCATTCATGGAGAAGAAGGAAAACCAGTTGTCTGGGATGTGGCAACATGGGCATGTGCAGTTACAGGTTTGTTTAGATGACTCCTGAAGTTCCTGGAACGTTAAGAATCAGTGAATCTAGTGCAGTGGTGGAGAACTTACAACCTTGAGGCCACATGTGGCCTTCCAGGTCCTGGGGTGCAGCATTTCGACTGAGTCCAAATTTTACTGAACAAACCCTTTTATTAAGGGGATTTGTTCCGTGAAGATTGGATTCAGTCCAAGGGCTGCACCCGAGGACCTACAGGGCCACACATGGCTTCAAGGTCACAGACCCCACCTCTGGTCCAGTCATTAAGTGCTAACTACCTTTCTTCTCTTCCTAAGGGCAAGGAATGGACTGCCTGCCTTCTCAACTGTCCATCACAACTCTACCCATATGCCCCAAGTAGTATTTCTCCCACCTAGTGGAAAACATAACAATCTCACAACTTCTCCTCTCCTGGCACTAAGCAAATACATAGTTCTTTTGAGATTTAAGACTCTAACTTTTTGAAATAATGGGAAAAGCAGTAAAAAGCTCTCTATCTACCTGGCAACTCCCCTCAAAGTTTTTAAAAACATTTTTCTACACATAAGTTCCACAGGGGAAAAAAACAAAAGCATGCAGAAGTGTTAATGGTGAATGTTTGAGTACACAAAACTCTAAAGTAAGATTCAGCAATATTTTAGAAGAAATCCCAGACTTCGTCTACAAGGGGCACTTTGTAACAGAAGTTGAAGTAGGAGTTTGTGCAGTAAGTTGGAAATGAGGTGTATCTATCTTCTGTATCTATCTTCTGACTGTTATCCTACTACTTAACAATATCCCAAAGAGATCAAAGACAAAGGAAAGGGATTTAAATATACAAAAGTAGCTGTAACAGAAGTTTTTGATGTAGCTACAAATTGTAAATGAAATGAGTATCCATTAACTGGAGAATGGCTAAAATCAAAAGTACAGGAATATCATGTAATAATATTATTACTCTCTAAGAAATGGCAAAAGGATGAGAGTCAAAGAAATCTGAGAAACCTAGTATGAACTGAGGCAGAGGGAAGGGAGTATAAGTAGAATGATTTATACATCTGGGTAGAGAAAAACAAGTTGGAAAGAATTCTGATCAATGCGAAGATCAATCATGACTGGGCAACACTATGAAGCATGCCTCTCCGGGCAGAATGGGGATGTATCATTAGAGGTGTGGAAGGAGACATACATTTTCACAATGTATTGATTTGTTTTGCTTGTCTGACTATACTTATTGATTATAAGGGAGAGCTTCTTTCTAGTGGGGCTGGAGAGCTGATGGGTAGTGAAAGCAACTCAAATAAAAGAAAAAAACTATCAATGAAGCCAAAAACAAAGTAGAGAGCAGAAAGAAGTTCAGGTGGGGACACATATAATGAGGATGTTCATATGCTAAATTTAATAAAGAGCTTTAAAACTAAGCAGAAATGTACAGTTTCATATAGGACTTTTTTCTGTTCTTTGCACACTGGAATGTCCAAGTTTATTGATACTTGCTAAGTTCATAACAAAAAATTAGAGCAGAGTATGATAGAGTGGGAAAAAATAACAGCTATAAAGGTTGGGGAAATGGTCACAAGAGTATAACGTTCCTTACTTCACTTTACTTGCCAAGTTTACTTATTCCTCTTTCCCTTTTACCACTAATACAACTACCACACAGGAAGTCCTGAATCAGTCCCTAGAAGAAGTTAAAACTAGGGACTGGAGGTAAGGGTTGATGGCAATTCTTGGCAGAATTGACAAGGGAGAAGGGGAACCAGGAAGGTGGAGAAATTTCAAGTGGCAGCACAAGAGAGGGAAAGAACACAGGTAACCAAATGGGGTGGCCATTCTATATTGGCATTCATTAAGTTAGGGGTGTTCAGATATAGGTGGGCATATATAGACAATAATACATGCATGTGTACATGGAAAAGAGGGCTGATCAGGAGATTTTCCCCCAAATACCTTGAGCAGTAGGTAGAACTAAGACAGAATGGGAGATACTCTTCACCTTTCGCTTACTTATCTTTTCACAATTTCCCTTGAACATTTCTTCTACAGTACTAAGGAGTTAGAGAGCAAAAGGAAACCAATTTCACCCTTTTTCTCCCCACCCATACCCCCCAGCAGCAGTTGATGATGACTTGTGGCAGAAAGACAGGGCAAATGGTGGTACTCAGGCCTGGGATATGAAGAGGCGACATCAGGACAACCAGTTAATCAATCAGCAAGCATGTGCTAATTGATGGGGATACAAAGACAAAAGGGAAACAATTTCTTCCCTTAAGGAACAGGAGACAACATGTTCCATCCTTGGGAAAATGAGGGTGCTGGAATAAATTATCCACAAAGCTCTATGGTTAAAACATTACATCTTTGTCTTCTGAAGAAAATTACTTTTGTAGTCTCAAATAAAGGTGTGGAAATAATGCAAAATTTAAGGAACAAAAAAGAGTTATCTTGGTTTAGGGGAAAAAAAATCCCACAAAGGTAATTATACCTTGGGCAGAAGAAGGTTGGATTCCAGTGATCCCAAGTGATGCCCTGAAGAGGCAAAACTTGCTCTGGGATTCAGAAGAACTCCTGGAGTGGTCCAAGTAAAAGCAAGACTAGTAACAATTTTGAACCAAAACAAAAAACAAAACACCCTGAACTGTTCTCCTCCCACAGTCTGCAAGGCATCAGAATCAGTAAGAGAATTAGAAAAAACAGAACCATTGTGGAAAAAACTCAAATTAAGAGCTAGTCAAATAGGTGTAGATATGGAAAAGAAAAAGACTCAAAAGGTGATAACTGAAATATTTTCTAACTAAAATGTGAGAAAGAAATCAATTCTATGTTATATCCATATTAGTGGCCAGAACAAATATTTTAAAATTATACCCCCAAATAATCTATGGTTCAAGGATATATAAGATTATTTTAAAGCAGCACATTTGATTCTAGGTTGAATTTTGCCTAGGATAATATTAATTTTGCTTTGCATTCCCTAAGGAAACACCAACTGCAAGGAGGGAAATGTAGACCAAAAGTATGCTAAGTGAGTAGTCTGGGATTTTAAAAAATTGCTTACACTAATAATCCATAAAGTAAATACATGCCAATAAGAGAGTTCAATATACAGCATGAAAGCACATATACATAAATGAAATACATAAAATTGCTTATTTTAAAACATTCATTTATTTATGCAATTTTCCAAAATTGTAAATCAAAAAAGATGCAAAACATACCTCTGATAAAAATGTCTGAGCAGATTTCTGAGCTCCTACATGGAGCAGATATTCATATACATAGAGTGCTAACCTAGAAAATGAATAAAATATATTACTATATTAGTAATTGAGAAATTATCAAATTAAATTAATAAATGAGAAAGTTTTTAAAATTCAAACTCAAAACATTTTTCCTTTCAAAATAATTTCATTATAAAATGCAAGAGAAACATTCTTTCCCATGCTTTACGGGGGCATTTATATTTTCCTCTTTCTATATATTCCCATGTCTGTACGTATACACACACAAGAAGAAGGTGTGAGTGGAGTCTAAACAGCTGGCTTTGGAGCTGAGAAGAAGAGGGTTTAAGTTTAGTCTCTAACATACACTAGCTGATGACTCCAAATCATTCACTTAAAGCTCTGAGAACCCCCAGGCAACTCTCCAAAAATGTAAGTTGCAGACCAGGTACTAAGCATCCTTAGAAGGACTTTCCTTCCTAAAGGTGACAACTTCCCTACTAATAGAATCACACATATATTCACACATTTCTGAGTACATACATAAAAATATTATATATATGGGCATACGGACATGCATATATACACATTTATATATGTATACACAAATGGATATATTTCATATTGTGTTCATCCTTCGTTGTCAAAGAAGACCGTGCCATCAGAGAAATGATGACATGACTTGCACCTGACTGTGTTCTGAGTGAGGGAGGGCTGTGCAGGTCACCAGCCTCACTTCCCCTCCAGAGCCATCTGAATCCAGTGATCAGATATTCATCAGGATGACTGGAGATGACCCAGGATGCACTGGGAAACTTTGAGTCAAGGTCTTTGGTACTCACTTAGGGTGAGGCAATGCACATTCATTGAATAGGCCTGTTTAAGAAATTCATATTTGTAATATAGATTCATACACAATCATGAATATTCAGAAACTTCTTACAATAAAGATTATATGTGAAGAGAAAAAGACAAAGATGTGTCTCTGTGGGCAAGAAAGGTCATGATCACAATTCAGGTTTGTTCACTCACTACCTTTACATACCTTACACAGTCTAATTTTACAATTCTAAGTCTATGACCAATAACATGAATTCCCTTCCCTATATTCCAGGAAGTCTTCTTTCATAGTACAAATAAATCATTCATTTGCATAAGAATGTGATTATTTCATGGAAACTTTCTAACAACTTTTTCTCCTTCAATTTTTTTTTTCTGTGTGTTACTGTAAACTTTAACTGTTTCTACATGTGCAAGCCAAAAAATTTGGTCATGGCTTATGTGATATCCAATTTTTTATTGGTTCAGCAACTTTCCATCAGTCTCTAGCTTTGATACTAATAGAAATTATTAAATTTTATGAAGTATCTGAAAACATAACAAAAATGGTATTAAGATCTAAATATAGCAGACCTCATGTTAAAGCATTTAGAATTTTAGTTTGAAAACTAAATATATGTGTATACATACATACACACACATATATACATACCCCTATATATGATGCATATATGAATTCACACTTGTATATATGTACATATACACTCCATAACATATACAAAGTATATTAAGTATTCTGTCTATACACATACAGTTTCCATTATCACGTGAACTCTTCATTTTTAAACTTCTCCATGTGATTTAATTTCAGTTGAGTTGTTAACAGAATATTATTCAAAAACCCAAATTAGTCTGTGGCAGTATTTTTAATGATATCTTGGACTGATGCCCAGCTACCACACAACAGTTCAGTTTCTGCTACTCTGTATTTACTAATATTTAACCAGGTTTCTAGTAAACAATACATTGTAACAATTCGGTATAGTAGTACTATTTTTTTGCCAAATGAATATTTTATTATTAACGACGGATGACATTTCTGTCTGAAATACTCCACTTGTAAATGACTTGTCACATAAGTAGAAGAAAGAAAAGCTTTTCCCATTCCTGATCATCTATCTGCTTGTCATGCAGTGAGAGATCTCCTACAGCTGATCTGCACCTTGTGCTAACTAACATCCTGAGAGCCAGTCTATCTGTCCAGCCAGGCAGCTCACAGCTGAAGAGCGGTCTGAGGACAGTGATACCCATTGATACAAACTCAAAACTGTTCCTGCTTGTAAATTAAAAAAAACAGCAATGCAACATTACTTGGATAGCATTTTCTTCTAGGAACAAAGGGAGTATTTCAGCATTCTTTTTATTATAATAATAGCTAATAATAGCTAACATTCATACAGCACTTGAAGTTTTGCAAAGTGCCGTGCAAATATTATAGGTGCTATAATTATAAAAATTTTCCAGATGAGGAAACTGAGTCTATAAATAGAGTCTAAGTGGCTTGCCCTGTTTGATGCAGGATGTGAATTCAGTCTTCTTGACTTCAAGTTAACACTTTATCCATTATGACACCTCACTACCTTATAACATCTTCTTTTCCACAATTCTCCATTTAAGAAACAGAAAGTATAATATGAAATAAAACTGTTAAGTGGGGTTTTTTTTGTTCATTTATTTAAGACATCAATCTCAATCTAGGCCCTGTGAATTTAAAAGGAACATTTAGCATGTGCTTTTCAGGAAAAGGGTCATATTTTGTTATTATTACCAGGAATCAATAATTCATCTTTTTCATAGCACTTTAAGGTTTACAAAGCACTTTCTTCATAGTATTAGAGGTAAGTATACAGCTATTACAATCTCCATTTTTTAATAATTTAATTGAGTCTGAGATTGATTGTTTTGTCTGACATCACATGCTAGTGGCTGTCACTCAGAGCCAAACCTTCTGACCCCAAGTACTGGGCACTTTCTACTATACCTCTTGCTTAACTGCTGGAAGGCCAACAACTTTGAATCCTCTCCATCCTGTGACTCTCCTGAAAGGCAGCACGATGTAGAGCTGGTCCTGCATCAAGAGGACCTGGGTATTTGAAAATGCTGCCTCACACGTGATATGTGTGCACACACACACACACACACACACACATTTCTGTATGCATACATAAATAGCCATATCTATGCACGTGTTTATGTTTGTAATAGATTCATAAATACACGCAAATACTCAAAAACTTCTTACAATATACTAGTAGACTGGAAGTTGTCTTTTCCTAATTCTATATCTACAACACTTTTCATCAGCAATTTCCTCTCCACTCACAGCAGAAACATCCTTGTTAAGGCCCTCCCTTATCCCTTCCTCCAGGACTATGGAACAGCCTCCTTACTGGCCCCGCTCACTTTCTCCAGCTCTTCTTCCATACAAGTGCCAGGAAAATATTCTGGACCATGCTCAGGACACTTCAGTGGCTCCCTAAAATGCTGTGACATTTCAAGTCCTCTCAGGCTTATTATACTTTACTCTCATTTATATATACAAAGTCTATGCTGTTCCTCACTCAGGAGAGCGTCTCTCATCCTCCAGCTTTTACACTGAATGTCAATCATGGCTAGAAGGTACACCCTCTCGAGCCATGTCTATCAGAACTTCCAGAATCCCCTAGTTTCCTTCTTTCAAAGGCTAGTGCCTGAATCCCAAAATTCCTTCATACTTATTTTGTATATTTTAGAATGCATGCTGTTTCTTTAAAAGGTTGTCTCAACAGTTTGGAACTATGCCCAAAGGGCTATAAAAAATGTGCATACCCTTTGATCCAGCAATATCACTTCTAGGACTATATCTCAAAGAGATTATAAAAACAGGAAAAGGACCCAAATGTACAAAAATATTTATAGCAGCTCTTTTTGTTGTGGCCAAAAACTGGAAATCAAGGGGATGCCCATCATTTGGGGAATGGCTGAACAAGTTGTGGCATATGAATGTAATGGGATATTATCATGCTATAAGCAATGATGAACAGGAAGATTCAGGGAGGCCTGGAAGGTCTTATATGAACTGAGGCTGAGCTAAGGAGCAGAACCAGGAGAACTTTGTACACAGCAACAACCACAGTGTGCAAAGAATTTTTCTGGTAGACTCAGTCCTTCACAGCAATGCAAGGACCTAAAACATTTCCAAAGGACTCATGATGCAAAATATCTTCCATATTCAGAGAAAGAACTATGGAGTTGGAACATAGAATGAAGCAGACTATTTTCTCTTTTGTTATGTTTTGTTTTTTTTCTCACGGTTTATCCCATTCACTATAATTCTTCTATGCAACATGACTAATACGAAAATACGTTTAATGGGAATGTATGTGTAGAGTCCATATTAGATTGCATACTGTCTTGGGGAAGGAGGGGAAGAAAATTTAAAACTTATGGAAGTGAATGTTGAACACTGAAAACAAATAAATTAATAAATTTGGGGGAGAAGCTTGGCTCAAATACCATCTGCCAGAATGTAAGCATTTTAAGGGCCAGGACTATTTCATTTTTTTTCTCTGTACCACCAACAGTCACTTATGAAATGCATGATGATTAAACTAATTTTCTGTCTCCTCAGTGCCCCAGACAACACTGGTTTTACATATCAGAGGAAGTTTCTACACACGGAGGTACTTCTAATGATAAAGATGTAGCTCAGGTTCCTCACCTCATCCCTCCTATCTGATTGCTTCATAAGCAGTCCGAGAGACAGAAGTCTTTCTAATCTCTTCATTTTCACATTTTTCTTGTTTCCACCCTAAGATCCCAAAAGTACCATTGTGGTAAAATACTAACTAAAACTGGGTTTATTCAGTGGCTTGGTGGATTAAGGCCTGGACCTGTCAAAGACTTGAACTGAAAACCTGCCTCAGATGGGTGTGTGAACCTAAGCAAGTCGTTTGACCTCTTTTTGCCTTAATCCACTGAAGAAAGAAATGGCAAACTATTCCAGTATCTTTGCCAAGAAAACCACCAGGGACAGTATGGTCCATGGGGTCATGAAGACTCAGAAATGACTGAATATCCCTGGTTATCCATATTCTTTCCCATTATCAGATAATAGGAAATTCTAACTTCATTAGAAAAATATGTGAACATCTGAGTAAACAACATTAATAAGCCATGCAATCTCTTTCACTCCTCTTAAAACTAAACTTCTCGTATTTTAACTGAAGTCCAAAATATTTATTCTTATCCTTATAATAGACATAATGATGTTATTTAATCCAAATATTTTTCATAACATTTCATTTAATAATTATTATTTTTTCCAACTCTAAACCCAACAAGTTCAACTTTTAATGTGCTGACACATAAAAACTTCTTAAATTCTCGGACTGGGAGGGAGGAAACACATAAACTCCACCAACTTTAGCAAGCCTCAACTTCTCTTGTTTCAAATACTTCTGCAGAATGAATCCAGAGATACCTACTTCTTTCTACTCTCAGAGATGTGAAAATTGATTAGATCACATCTGTAAAGCACTCGGAATTTCTTTGAAGAAAAGCATTAGAACATAAATATAATTTATTATTGCAAATCAAAAGTTATTCTACACAAATAAAATTCCACAATTTTTGCCTAGAGTTGATAAAATAACCACGTTGATAGTGAAGATAAGAAGGCAATCTTGGCCATTACAAATTCATTTTAAACCATCTTTTCAGTTAGACATTAGAAATATTCATTTCACTCAGAATCAGTGAAATTCATGGTATAACAACAGGGAGAAAACAAACCTTGATCTTTAAAAACACCTGTTCATCAATGGCAAAACTGATATAAGATGACTCACACCATTCACTGTGACAGACTTAAAATCCAGAATGAAACATGTATTTTTGGACAAGGCTAATGTGGAAATTTGTTTCCCTGAATCATCTATGCTGTGCTGCATTTTTTTAAACTTTTAAAAATTGTTCAACGGAGGGGAAAGAAAATAAAAGATAAAAATAAGTATTTTTTAAAGAGAAGGAAGCTAGTAATATTGTGTACAAATTTAGAAGCTCCCTGATATCAACCCCTATACTAATATAATTAAAACCTGTTTATATGGTTAATCAAAGTTTGGACTAAAAAAACTGATAAGTAAATTTCATTTTGAAGGCTAATATCATCATATCATTTAGAGACTATCTAAAGTTTGTTGTCCATATTTTTTGCATCCTCAGTTCACTATTACACTTTAATGGTTTTTCTTTAATAGATTTTCTAATTTACCTTCAATGCCCTGTCCCAGATCAAGGTGCAGAATAGAGGGGGTGCACTCACAGTTTCATCAGTCATTCAAGTTATTTCTATCTACATATCCTTGCCTCCTCCCTTGAAAGGAGACGACCTAGTCCCACCAACTATATAAATGTCAAGTGGTATTACTATCATTAATATTAACATCAATATAATCTAGTCTCATTATTTGTAGATACAGAGGAAGCTGAGGTCTGCTTAGCCTTGCTCATGCTGGTATCTTTGCAAGAGTCTCCTGATCCCTTTGTCCGGCAACCACCTAGTGCCACTTGGAATCAACCTGTGGTTCTGGGTATAGTCAGATTCTAGGGATTATACATATGAGGCTTCATTCCTCAAGACTAGAACAAGTAATGATGCAGCTATCTTTTTGTATGTTTACCAAAATCCAGTTTGCATACTATTTAAAAACCTCCTAACAAGGTAAACTGAATGAGGGATTCTTTGTTCCTCGAAATCCCAGACTACACAGGCAGGCATATTTCACTGGATCTTCTCTACAATTCTAGAAGGTAAATAGTAAAAATAATAGTGCCTATCTTTATAGATGGGGAGAGGGGAAAGGCTCAAAAGGAAAAAGGAAACTGAGACAGAGAAGTCCTTCATTTTACAAAGGCATTTCCTTCTAAACTCTCTTCCACAAGCTATCCAAGTATAAAAAGATTTATTACAACTATATATTCATGTTAATTAAAAAAGAAAACAAGAATATGCAAGTTCATTCCACAAAACAAACATATTACATTTATTTGTATTTTTATTACCCAAAGTTTAAGAATAATATATTTCATCTACAATTTATGGAAAGCTACAAATATCTTACATCATCAAATACATCACTGTTCTACCCCTAAAGACAAAACAGACCCAAAAGACTGAAATACAAGACAAAATAATTTGACCCTAAGAACTCTGGGTTAGCTTAGATTAAAAAACAACAATTCTAAAGGTTCCACCTAAATCATTCAATATAGCACTTACTCTGCTTAACCACTGATGAATATAACATAATGTAACCGTAACATAAAACGTGGAGCAATCTGGAGGTTTCCACAAATTAGAAAATAGAATGAATGTATAAAATTATCATAGGCCTTCCCAAATGTATTTAGAACGAAGTAATACAGATTTTTTTAAAAATCAGAGACAGAATCAGCAATAGAATAATTCTACTGACCAAGATGGGGCAGCTAGGCGGTACGGTGGATAGACTGCTGGACCTAGACTCATCTTCCTGAGTTCAAGTCTGGTCTTAGACACTTACTAATTGTGTGACCCTGGGCAAGTCGCTTTGTCTACCTCCTTTCCTTCATCTATAAAATGAGCTGCAGAAGGATACGACAACCCACTCGAGTGTCTTTGCCAGGAAAACCCCAAATGGGGCCACAGAGTCAGACGTAACAGGAAACGACTGAACGACAACTAGCCAAGAATGACTGTTGTTCTTTATCCTTCCAAAATATCCTAATTATTGAGCTAATAAATTCTTTCTAGAGAAAATTGCTCTAAAATTGCTTTATAACTTTAAGGCTCTCAAAAAGCAAGTTAATCCGATATAATCAATTTAATATTGCTCAATAGTGGCATCCACTTATTTGTGAGAAATTGCTGCAAATATGTCCACCGTCCCAAATAGGTATATCAGGATTATTGAAGCATCTAATCTAAAAAAAAAAAAAAAAAAAGACCACTCTGTCCAGGAGCTAATGAATCAGAGTTTCTAATCCCAGTTTTACCACTTAACACTTAAATCAAGACTAAGTAGATAGATCACTGCACTTCCCTGGTTCTCAGTTTCAATAAAATGTACAATTCAATTTAATATACTTTTTAAAGCACCTTCTATGTATAAGACCCTCAGCTAGCCACTGGGTAAGATAAAATTGAAAAATATCATTGCCCTTGAGGAGTTTACATTCTCCTGGACTAGAACTGGTTGGATAACCACCTCACAAAAGTCATTCCAACTCTAAAATCCCAAGATCCAGTGATCTAGAAGCCATATTGATCTAGAAGCCATATTGATCTAGAAGCCATACCAAGCATGACTTTGTGTTAACAATAAGGTCCTGGAACATAAACAGTTCATGAGCATTAGAACTTTGCTTTCTTCACTTCAGCTTCATTAGACTGAATTTGCCACAATCCATTTTGATTCAATTAAGCGGAAGGAATGACACACGGAAGTACACACAAGAGCAGAGTGGGGCATGAGAAATGTTATAAAGATATGCTAAGACGTAAGCAAAATGGCAGGATTTTTTCCGAGCTGAAGAGAATAAGACAAACCAACTACATGTTACGACAATCAGAAATGAGATTATAGCTGACAAAAATTCACAGCACAATATTGCATCTATATAATGCAGCAAAAGGTTGTAACTCCAATGGCTGCACAGTATGAATAAAGGATCATCCTCAGGCAAGTCCCAAGAACAGGCAGAAGGCAAATAGCGATAGCGGCTAAAGCCTAAAGGAAGTTGAGTGTGCATCTCAGAAGCTACGGGGCACTAACAGACTGAACCTTCTCGTCTGAGCTGCATCAAAGCCCAAACTTTTATCCAAGGATCTACTCTCCCATAGTCAGCCAGAAACTTGTCAGTTCAGACTCAGGAAATCTCAAAAATTACAAAAATTCCCAATGGCACTGATACTACCATAGAGAAACCAATGTGCATCATGCTAGTCAGAATGCAGCACAACAGAGGACTGATTTTGTGGCTAGTAGTTATAAAAACATGAACATACGTGTGTAAACACATATATATGTAAGTCTGCATTTTGCAGGTACATAGGCATATACATACACATACATACATACATATGGTTTTTCCAAAAGTCTTGGTGAAGTTTTAAGCAATTAAAGCTTTAAACTGCAAAACTTGGGGTGGTCACTGTATATATATGCACGCTTAGTTAGGTATATGTGTAAATATATGTATGTACATATGTGTATGTGTATCGGTATATACACATATGTCATAATGGCAGGGATTTGAAAAAGAATTTTAACTTTTTTTTCATCTTTTTGTTCTCCTGAACTTTACATGCATGCCAAACAGGGATCTCAGAAGTGAGGAAAGCCTTGTTCCAGCATCCTTTATTCAGAGCCTAGGGATTTTAAGATGGAGAGGGAACCCTAAATAAGGGTCATAGATTCAGACTCACAAACAAAGTGAAGCAAGAATTAAAAGGAATTTTCTAGCCCTAAGTAAGATAGTTGTCTGGGACCAAGGACATTAAATCTAAGCCAGGAATAAAACATAATCAGTCTTGAATATTTTGTTCCTCTTGCTGACTACTGACAGAGTATGATTGCTCAAAGCCCTTGACGATACACTAAAAGAGGGCAGCTAGGTGGCACAGTGATTAGAGAGAAGGGCCTGGAGTCAGGAAGACCTGAATTCAAATCCAGACTTAGTCACTTCCTACTACCTGACTCCAGGCAAGTCCCTTAATCCTCTTTTCCTCAGTTTCCTCATCTGTAAAACGAGCTGAAGTAGGAAATGGCAAACCATTGCAGTATCTCTGCCAAGAAAATCCGAGAGGGGGTCACAGAGAATGAGACACAACTGAAATGACTGGCCAAGAACAGTAAAAATAACAGTAACCATCACCATTAAAGGAGCAATACCTCTCCCTAACAATGGGAGATTTCCTGATCACTGATCCAAGCAGACAGCAGCAGAGAGCAGAGAATCCTGAAGAGGGTAAACAGTCTGTCAGTGTGAAGAGGCAGGAGCTGCCCTGGCCACGTGGGCTCCCAAAACATTCCCCCTTCATATATGTTCCATGGATCCATATGCTCTCTGTGAGTGTTCCCTGATTCCACACGTTTTCTACAGGAATGGCCTCCCCTACTCATGGCATGGCAGCCCTAGGGCAGACATGAGGGAATCTTTTCTTGTCCCTTTATTTCGGGTGGTCAAACATGACTAAATTCATTGTTTTTAACGCACCCTCTTGTTAGCTGAAAGCGTCTACATATTGCCAGGGGGTTGTGAGTTACAGTTTAGAGAACATGCCAATCACAGAGTGCCATGAACACAGGCTAGCTTTCCAAGGTGGCCCAGGGTGCCCCTTCAAAGTGAAGGCTCACCAGACCTATGGAAAAGCGGTGTGCTAACGGGACTGTAGAAATAGTTCGACTTTTAACTGTCAGCGCTTTGCTACTAATGAGCAGTAAAGATAAGAGACTGGCAGAAGGTAGGGTGATTGAGGCAAAAGAGTTGGATAGAAGCTGTCAAACCTATGGTGAGGGGACATAAACCTAAGGCTACAGCAGGATTATTGAGGAAAAGTAGAGGAGAGTCACTGGTCAGGCTGACAAGACCAATGGACTTCCCAAGATTCAAAGAATGAGACATCAGACTCCCGAGATTCCACAAATCTTAGTCTGGGTCTTCCCAAGTCAAGGAAAAGAGGAAACCTGGCTTTGGGAGAAGCCCTGAAACTACCAATCCATATAATGGCAGTGGCCAGAGAAATGGAATCTACTGTAGGATTAAAAGTTAGAAGGACTCTGGGGCTACTATTATACAGACATTATAGAGAAAAGGTAGAAATCTGGACAAGGGAAGTCAGTTAACATGTGGCACTGTATAGAGAGTGCTAGACCTGGAGTCAAGAAGCAGACGCTGACTAGATGCATAACCCTGGTCTAGTCACTTCATCTCTCTCTGCCTCAGCTTCCTCATCAGTAAAATGGGGATAAGAGAACCTACCTCCCAGGGTTACCATGAGAATAAAATGAAATTATATTTGTAAAGTACTTTGCAAATCCTAAATTGCTAAAGAAATGCGAGCTAGTATTATTATTATTCCAGCCTGGAAAAGCAAGGGGATCTACCTTTCCTTTTCTCCCTTTCTTCCCATACATCCTTGTTACTTTGCTTTCTCTCTCCTCTTTCCTTCCTTAAATTAAATGATATTTTATCTCTTCGCTTTTGCTTTTTCTTCCAATTCCCCTTTCTTTCCTTCTAGCTCATCATTTCCCATTCTCCTCTCCTTTTTTTTAATTTCTCTGTCCCTTATTCCCTTCCTTTATCATGCCTTGGCCTCCACTCTGCAAAGGGTAAGCGGAAAATATAGTCCTAATATCCTTATCACATATAGTAATCCTTTCATTCAATTCAGCCAGTACTTACTGAATACCTGCAATATAGCCAGCAGTGTGTTAGTACATAGAAAGTGTAATTCAATAACATTCCCTTCCCCTTCTCAAGAAGTTTATAATCTAGTTAAGGAAAAAAGAGACCTTCTTTTTAGAACACGAAAGAAAACAGGACACTATCCAACCAAATCTCAATAGAATGGGAAGGAAATAAATGCTATAAGCAGGACTGAAGCTAACATTTTTCACACCTGAGGCAAATTTCGTAAAATAGGATAAGGGTAAACAGCATGAAAAGCTTCCTCAAATTAACTTTACAAGAGGAATTCCGCTGCAGGACTAGAGGGCACATTGGGGCCAATGACCTGTTGGAGGGAACAAAGTAGGGAAGAGTTCATCTGAGGTGTGGCAACCTGGGGGCAAAGTGTGAGCCATCTGGAAACTTTCAATTTTAACTAATTATTTTTGCTAACTAGGTGCTAAGATCATTTGTTCCTATGCTGTTAAAGGAATACAAGAGCTGTTAGCACCCTCTAGAGTTCCATGAACTGAGGAAAAGGCCTGGTCATCCTGTCCTAGAAAGAGTGCTGACTGTAAGTGATAAATGAGACCTTGAAGAGACAGAGAAAATTTCAGAAAGAGGGAGCTTAGCTTAAGTTCAATCATAAAGGATGAATACAATTTGAATAAGCAGCTTGGAAAAGAGAGTAAGAATTCTAGGCAGGCTTGTGAATTAACCTGAGCAGATCCTATAGAGACAGAATGGAACAGGGTCTATTTGAGGGAAATTCAAGAGATTAGAGCAGAGAGTTGGTAACCAGGGAAGGATCAGGTTGAATGGGTGTGCATGACTTTGCGTCTGAGGAAGAAGAATGTAGACTTCCTCTCAGAGGTACTGTGGAGATGTGAAGGTTTCTGAGTGCTACTGTGGGAAGATGGCTCTGGAGGCAGAATGCACCATAGGATGAACTGGAGAGGGCAGAGATTAGAAGCCAGAAAGCCAATGTGGAAGCTGATCTGCTTTAAAAACATCTCTATACAAAAAAAAAAAAAAAATCTATATACACCAGCAGTACCATAAGCAGAGATACTGCTGATATTAACAAGAGTAACCAGGGAAAATAACCCCAAAATCTAAAGGCCAAATACTCTAGAAGAAACATCCAGTTAAAATGAGAGGGGGTGGGGGAAGATTTTACAACACTGAACTGTCATTGAAACCTGAATGTGTAATGGAGAGATCACCCAATGAAAGTCTAATCTTAGGGTATGTGCAATATATCCTCTGCCTGCTACTAATCTATGTAATGGGGTTTGGAGAGGGGCATATCCAGTCATCCTGATGAATATCTATCTGGTCGCTGGATTCACATGGCTCAGAAGGAGAAAGTGAGGCTGGTGACCTGCACAGCCCTCCCTCTTCAAAACAAAGTCAAGTGCAAGTCATGTCATCATTTCTCTGATGGCATGGTCTTCTTCGGCAACAAAGGATCAACACAATAGCAACTAATTTATGTATCTGTTTGGTGAGCCTGCTTCCAGAAATTGGCAATGGGATAGGTATTCTCTGATTTGTTTCCTACTGGTTTACTCTATCTTGACCAAAAGTCTTTTAATCACCGCTGAGCCAGAACTGAGTGCGTGCACTTAGAAAGAGTGCGTACCAAGGCTCAACTGATGCTCCTTCTCTCCTTTCCCTGATAACTCGGTAGGAGTTTGCAACTGGACCAAGAGGCTGTGGAGATAGCTCTCAGGCAGTGATCTACTGCTGGCTACCTCATCTCCCCACCAAGGAGCCCCTTCGTGTGGCTATGACTGCAGAGTGCAGCTGTTACTTTTGTTTAGTGTCAGTGATAGAACAGAATTTTGAGAGCTTCAAAAAGCTGGAAGTCACCAAAAGTCCCCCTCAGCATGGGCTAAGGTGGCAAAAGTAGCCAAGTCCAGTGAGGAGCCTGTCCTGAGGAACACGCTGTTTGAATCAGCCCAGCAGTGACATGATCTGGCAGCCAAGTCACCTGTGACTGTAGTGAGAACCCCTCAAAAAGAGAAAAGGACTTAACAGGACCTACACATGCCCCCACCATACAAGCCATCCGTATATCCCACAATGGCTGGGGTGGGGGCATTATATTCTACAGCAACAACTTTGAGTGCACTCTCCCCAGTGACTTAATACATGTATAGAGAAGAGAGTAGGGCCCTGGCTTAGAGAAGACATCTATACTCTGGTCATTGTTACATATTCTCAATAAATATTTCTTTGTAAAAGTAAATTAATATTAAGAAGCTGACTGATACTGGGAAAATGTTAACAGGTCAACTGCTTTCAGGGGCATGCTGTCAGGGACTGAGTGACAGTACTAGAAAAACTATAAATTCCTAAAGGCTACTTCCTAGAATCCTAGAGGTAAAATACCATCAGAGGACTTGATCTATTAGTGTGAATATGAGTTGGGAGAGGAAGCCCAGAACTTATGCTACAAATTTAAAGAAAAAAAAAAGGAACTGAACAGTGGTGGCAAAAACCATCAAATTATACCGACTCATAATATTAAGTACATGTTGGACAGTAGTTCTGGACCTTGAGTGTAGAAAGGTAAACAATTACAGAACTGAAAGTTTTGTTGAACAGTTTCTCATTGTGATTTTCCCATAGAGTTGTTCCAATCATTCTACCAATCATGCCAGTAGTATCTTATAGAAAGGAAGACAAGTTTATTTTTTTTTAAGTAAGCAACCTTTTGTAGATATCAAAAAAGATAACCTTTAATATGGAACAGGAAAATTTCTGTGCAGGAATAAAAGAACCCAAGGTGAAAAGGGCTGCTGTTCTATTCTGCTATTATCTTCATGTTAGTAAGGTTGCTGGCATGGAGGGCTTGTTATTTAAGAGGGAACAAACAGTTCCTCACAAGAGCCCAAGGAAACTTGAACCTTTCAAAGAGGGTATTCATAATTTCCATCAGAATAGAATCCCAGTATTCCTGTTACATTTATTTGCCAGGAAATGACACAGTATTGTTTTTAATAAGTCACAGAATAGGATTCTTTAATCCTTAGAGCATCTCTCTCGCAGAGGACATGAATCTTAGCTGTGGACATGCCTAAGTGTCAGCTACTGTATGAGAAGCAACATGTAAGGTTGCAAAGAATGACCAATGCTTTACAAATTAAGTAATGTTGGATTTTAGATTATTCTGGAGGCCATCTTGTTCAACTAGATGGTTAATGACCCAATTATCAATTAACATTTACTGAGGGCATACAATACAATAGACTTAAATTTTATTGCTCTAACTTAGAAGCTTAGGCCAGACAACTTCAAGAAGAGCTAATTAGCTTTAATGGTGACTACAGCTTTAATTCACACATTACATTGTGTTTCATGAGACTCTGTAATTTAAAATCACCATATTTTAGGAGGGTGTACAAAATTATAGAATCTGAGTTTTTCAAGCAACTTCAGGGACCAAGTCAGCACTTAAAAAGCAAGAAAGTGAGAATTTGTTAAAGTGCCTACTATGTGCTAAGATTCTCAAGGTCTATCAGACTACTTAGTATTTTAATAATGAATGAATTAAAAACTATAAAAAAAGTCTTCACATTTTAAAAAGTAGATAAAAGAAACTCCTACAATTTAAATTATGGAATATGTAATTTTGTTCTAATTTTCAAGCTATTACCAATCACAGATCTTCTAAAAATTCAGCTCAAATGGGTGGGGAGGGAGGGATGGGGAGAATTTGGAACTCAAAGTTTTAGGAACAACTGTTTAGTATTGTTCTTGCTATTAGGAAATAAGAAATACAGGTAATGGGGAATAGAAAGTCATCTGGCCCTACAAGACAAAAGAGAAGATGGGGACAAGAGAAGGGAGGGATGATAGAAGAGAGGGCAGATTGGTGATAGGGAAAATTAGAATGCTCGGTGTATTGGGGTGGGGGGAGGGGATAAATGGGGAGAAAATTTGGAACCCAAAATTTTGTGAAAATGAATGTAAAAAGTTAAATAAATAAATTTTTATTACAAAAAAAAAATTCAGCTCAACAATCCTACAAAACTTCTGCTCTCTCTCAGTACTGTCTGAAGGTATATCAGAAAAAGAGAACTATCTTTACCTTGTCCATCTGGTCACCATCTACTTACAATAAGCCTTAGAAGTGAAATAAAATATAGAAACCAAAAAGCAGGACAGGGGGATTTGTGATAGCTAACAGCCAACCTAAATTGAAGAAGCCAAATGTCTCCAACTACAGAACTCATAACTATTTATGAAAAAAAAAGTAGAGATTATGTAGTACTATTCAAATAGCACTTTTACCCATCTAATATTACCCCTCAATTACTTGATTACTCCTCATATACAAATTCTGTAAGATGTAAAGTTCTGCACAGTTAGAATACACCAAAAAACGACAGCAGTATTTTGAAGGATCTACTGTTTCATCCATGAAAGCTCTTCACCAATGCAAATTGCAATTCCCTCCCTTAATCTTCTAGGAGCATGCTACCACTGGAAGCCACTGGCACTGGGGGCTTTCCTCTAGTTTTGTTTTTGACTGTCAAAGCCCAAGCTTCCTCATTAGGGAGCTCTTATGCCATCGCTTAGAACCTATCTACTCTCAACTGATTCACATTTCTAACAAGTTAAGTTTTCTGTTATCCAGACCAAAAGTAGATGGCTCACAACCAGGTAGTGGGAAGGGGAAAGGATTAAGAAATGGCAGATTCTTCCATATATGGCTTTGGGGAAGTCACATTCTCTCTGGGCTGCAGTTTCCTCTTTGGTAAAGGCCTGTCATCTGAAGAGGTTGGATCCTGGTTTGTCCATTAATCTCTCTGGTCCTCAGTTCCCACATCTACAAAACAAAATTGTTGGACAAGATAGCCTCTGTGGTTGCTGTTTAATCATTCTCTAGTAGTCTAACTTGTCGTGATTCCATTTTTTGTGATACCTTCCAGATCTAGATCTGATCCTATGGCTACAAAAGTCTCCCAGCTCTTAAATCATATGACCAATAAAAAGCACCAAAAACAGTACAACAGTAGCCCAGGGCCAATTAGTAGAGAGCCAGCACCACAACAATAAAAACTTCAATGACTCCACTGCTACCTAAGGTTATCACTATGTTATATACATGTGTGTGTTATATGTTATATATACTATTATATGTTATATGTTAATTATACGTCAGTGAATATATATTGTTAGATATAACAAGATATATATCACCTAAAGGTATAATAATTAAAGCTGGCCATGATGACTCAAGGTCAAGAAAATGTTACATTATGTATGCTATAATCCACTTAAGAAGGCAGAGAAATGTGAAATTTTAAGAACACTTTAAGGCAAGTTGTTAATTTGAAAGATTTTGTATTTAGAGGAAAAAGCTGTTATCAGGAAAGGTACAACCAAGTTTGGACTAGAAGTGTACAGTGAGAATGAACATTTAGCCTGTTTATGAAAGGTAAACTTTGCAAATCCATTTAATAAGTAACCATTAGACAATTCAGCAGAAATCAGGGCCAGTTACATCTGCTAATCTGCTAAAAGGAAACCTACTAGCCCTTCTCCTTGGAATCTTTTGTAGCTATCAGTTTATTACAGGCAAAAGATAAAACTTTATTTCCTTAAAAAGGTAAATGAGTTTTATACTAATTCAAGACTAGTTTCCTCTTATTATTCTAAATTAAGGAATTTTCATTAATCTTTGAACTATAATACTCATTAAAAACTATTCTAAAATTCATTACAGATTTAGGAACGTTGACTCAAAAAGAATTTACTGTGCATCTCCCATGCGATCATCATGTAAATTGTAATATCTGAACAACAAAATTACCTAACAATTAAATATAATTATCTTAAATTGACCTTACCACAAATTACATTTGGACAAAGGAAGAAACACAAATTTAACGTTTGTCTATAATGTTTGCCAGTAGGTGGCATCTATTATAGCTGCTACTAACAGACTAAGGCTTAGCATTTTTGAAAAGTATTATTTGCTCAATGGAAATTTTGCTCAATTTACTCTCATGAAAACTGCATTTTTCCTGACAGGGGCATGGGGCTTTTATTTATAAGATTTTAAACTCACTTACTTTGAAAATCATCCATCCACTGAATTTTGATTTAAGCATTAATTCTGTCCTTTACTTGAAAAATGTAACTGGAATCAGAAGGATTTGAGCTTGAAGTGTGCTACGTCAACCTAGACAAGTCACCTAACCCCACAAAGCTGTGTAAGTAAAATAGGGATGATAATAATAGAAGTCACCTCACCAGGCTTGTTGTGAGGATAGGATGCAGTAATAGTGAAGCACTTTGTAAGCCTCACTACATTAAATGAGTGTTTTTATTACTGCATGCTGTTTTCTGACTTCTACTTCTTGTAATTCCTATAAAGCTCAGATGACTAACCCCCTGAATGAGGGGGGCCCTTCCTGAAGTATCAGATATGTCCCCCTTTTATCTACCTTTTATCTATTTTGTACATATTTTTATGGGTACTTGTTTTCTTTCTCTCACTAGAATATAAGCTCCTTGGAGGCAGGGATTGCCTCATTTATGTCTTTGTAGTCTTAGTTCATAGCAAAATCCTTGGTACACAATAGCCATTTAATAAATATTAATTTATCTAAAAGTGTTTCAATTACAAGTGGTCGTTAACCCAAATTAATGAAGAGCTTTTATGATATAAACAGAAGACCAATGACATTACCTCACATCAGAAAAGACTCCGAGGGAATGCAAATTAAATAGTCAACTACATCTGTTCATTGTCACATTGCAAAAGTAGAGAAGAAACAGAAAGCAGGACATATAGCCAAAATTAAAATGGGGTATAGTCACTGCAAAAAAGATTGTCTACTCATAAATAATTAAGAAATGCCTTCCATCTAAAGCATTTCCTAAGACATGCTAGAAACTAGACTGAAATCACAATTTATTTCATTGAGGACCCATAATTAATCACATCCTATGTGATGAAAAATGTTTTAAGGAACCTCACAAAGAATAAGCATTTTACATAGATACTTATCATGTAAAACACAAATATCTCTGTCACAGCTCAGTAAAATACAAAGCATGACCAATTTTAACAAAATCTTGAAACACAAAAATAAGATTAATTCAGATACATTCACTTAACAGAAGAATTCATTTTTTAAAAAAGTTCGTATCGGATCCTATCATGGTGTAATAAAATGTAGTTTGACTATCACAAAACTCTCAAAAACACATTTGCAACATAATGAAGAGTACGTATTCATAGGGTCTCCCTCAATAGCTGTTTATGGATGGCATTCAATTATTACTCACAATAGTTTTGAGTTGTAGTCAGTTAAACAAACATAAATATCATTAGGTAGGTGGAGATGATTTTTAGTTACTTCCAATCTGAGCCTCAAACTGAAATGCTCATTTCATTTGTAAAAATTACTGCTGCCAATTTCTCCATAACTTCCTAATTCCACTTTTTAATTTTTTGAGCATTGCCTAATAGGTATCCAGCTTTTTCAAGCTACCACTTCATTTGCCAAATGACAAACAAGTATTTTTGAGTTCCCACTTCCATCAACATCCACCACATGCTTCTGGTTACCTGCAGATAGAACTACTACATTTCCTCTTACCTCCAGTTACCAGGAAAAAATCCTGAGCAGCTTCAACAGAGAGTTACAAAACGCAGCTGCCTCCTGATGGACTGAGCTATGAGAAGCTCATTATAATGGTTGTCTGAAGTCTGCACTGGCCACCAAGCTTCTAGAGTGCAATTTAAACTGTTCCCTTTAATCTATAAATCTTATGTGGTTTAGGTTCTCATTATCTTCCAGATGGTCTCTTTCCTACAGATCCACAACAAATGAAAATCAATTAGATCACCTTATTAGCTGTTGCCAGATTTTTCACTCTAGGAAAATGCCTTCAAAGGATTTCCTACCTATATTAATTTGATAAATTAATCTGTTAAAACACGAGATTTATATTTTAAAGCTGCTATGTATAGTATTAGCCCCAGGCAAAACCATGAACTATGGGAAAATTATTTTCAGTGCATGCTTCCCTATCATTGTATATTTCTTCCTCCTTTTTCTTCTTCATGACTTTTCTGCTGCTTGTGTCCAAGGCCCTGACATCTAAGACAACACCACTCTTATCCCCCAAACTCCCAGAACTGACTTTAGGCTCCTAAACTTTCTTCATATTATTCCAATGAACCACCAAAAATTAAAAAAAAAACAATCCAAGACCACTTGGGTATCCTGTACCTGATGCTTGTAAGACTTTGATGAAGTGACTCATTAAGGAAACTGCTAAAATTTTAATACGCTATTATGGTTAATAAATTATCCCTTTCTGATAAAAATATTTTATATTTTATAAGAGTATTGAATGCCTTAGATCCAAGAAGTTAGGAACCTGGGAACTTAAGAAACCATGACAAGCCAAAAGATCAGACTTAAAGGAGGACAATTTGTGTGACCACTTCAAATCATATCATATTAGGCAGGTGCCCTTTCACTAACACATAGGTCTGGTCCTGGATGATGTGTCTCAACTACTGTACAGTTTTTAAGAAATTATTATATTAACTATGTTGATTGATAGTGTAACTGATTGTAAATGATTGTAAGTGTAGCAGATTTAAGTACAAATAAACCCTCTGGTTTTCTCAATATATGGTAAATTTTTTTTAATTCAATAAGCAATTAACTTTTGAAGTTAATTTTGAAGGCCCAGTATCTGTCCTTTTTAATAATCTTAGCATTGTAGCATTTCTTTTTTTCTAAGAAAGCAAAGTGTTTTATTCTCCAGAGTAATATTGCTAGTGCTCTAATCCAGGAAGAGAACTCATGGATCCACTTATGATGTTAACATTCCCTGAATCCATCTATTTATAGTCAAGTTTCTCTCCTCTCTCCCTCTCCCTCTCCTCTCCTCTCTCTCTCTCTCTCTCTCTCTCTCTCTCTCTCTCTCTCTCTCTCTCTCTCTCGCACAGTGATGACTCTGTTTTTACTAAGCTTTTCAGAGTACAAAGCTACTTACAACTGTGAGAAATTAATCCATGTAATTGTCATCAGCTCCTGTTGCAGACGCTGCTGTCAGCTGTTCTGGTGATGCTGCTAGGACACTGATAGAAATTTCAAATCCTCTGAAATTCCCAAGTTCACAAGGCCCTATTCTAGCCAAATTGGGGAAGGAGATGCGTATGTAACCTCTCAACATCCTCAATTAATTCCCTTCTCAGGAGCTTGGTTAAAACCTCTCTTGCCTCTAGCCTGCCAGACTAGAATGATCAGTTCCATGCTAGCTTACTATTTTCTATGAAACTCACAGGATATAACCGAACATCCTCAGCCAATCCTAATATACTTTCTGTGAAATCAGTTCACTTCACCCAGTGGCTTCCAATTCTCCCAAATAGATGAAGAATTTTTCCCAACTAGTCTAATGCCCTTGAATCATGGAATTAAAAGTAGTATCTAGGTTTTATTCAGACATAGTTGATACCTTAGATTGACTAAGTCAATCAATTTAGGTATTCTCTAATGACTAAAACAAGGGTAATGGAACACCTACCCTCTTACATTAGGAAACTCCCTTACTCCCAGACAGCCCATTCCAGTTTCTGAATACCTCTAACAAAATCAGCCTGCCTTCAATTTATACAGATTGCTTGCTTACCCAAACAAAACAAGTACAACACCTTTTTCTCACAGCAGCCCTTCAAATACTTGAAGGACAGTGCTCATTACCTACCCCATTCCCTGCTTTAGATCTCTCACCAGGCTTTAATATCACTAATTCCATCAATTATGAGTCCTTTCATCAGCCTGGTCACCCTCCTTTGGAAGCCTCCATATCTGGAAGGCATTTCTGCTGAAAGAAACAAAACATTCCAGATGTGCTCAGCCCAGGGCAGAGCGTATGGGACTATGATCTTCCTTGTTCTAGACTCCATGCTTTTCTTCGTAAAGCCTGGGATCCATTCAGTTTGTGCATCTGTTTTTTTTTTAACATGGCACATCACATCTAATGGCAGACTCAGAATAAATGTGTAAGGGACATCAGTCATTCACCCTAAATACAGAAGAAAAGAACTAAAGAAAACCATCTTACCAATGTACTTATTCTACCAACTTCAAACATTTCTTCAAAAGAAGAGACAACAGCAAAGAGTAAAAACAGCAAGCAGGTGTTTCCCCCTGTTTTTTTGGGTGGTGGGTGCAGAGAGAAGACAACACAAATCCGATCCACCAAGGCAATGTAACATACTAATAACTGCTATCATTGAGCTAGAATGAGAGTCTAATGCTCAGAAGGGCTGGATGTTAAGTCAGCGGACCAGGGTCTCAGTCCTGCTTCTGTTGCTTCTGGTTTGTCTGACTTAACCTCAGAGCTGCAGTTTGCACATATATGAAATGAGAGTAGTAAACTACATGCTTCTCTAACCCCTTCCAACTCCAAATATATGCCCCTGTGAACTTCATTCATCATCTACGAATTGCATACTTTTAGTAATTATTTTAGTAAACTGAAAAATATATAACTTAAAATTGTTCTGACATCACAGAATGTTAGAATTGGAAGGAAGCCCCAAGATGTTGCTTCATGACACATGACAACATACACATGAGAGCATTAGAAAGACTGCTGGAATTGTATTTGGAAGACACATTTAAACTTGATCTTCTTCCTTGTGAAAATATAGTAACCTTGTATAAGTCACTTACCCTCACTAAGCCTCAGTTTCCTCGTCTGTAAAATAAGAGTAATAATATTTAAACTACCTGCCTCTCAGGGTTGTTTTCAGGAAAAGATACTGTGAGTCATAAAGCATTATATAAAGTGGGTTATTCTTAAAAAACCATGGCCAGGGCAAACCTAAGATGGCAGAGTAAAGTGAGCATTTTTTCCAAACTCTCCCAACATTCTCCTCTAAACAACTTTAAAAAGTCTGCCAAAACAAATTCTAAGCAGCATAACCAACAAAATGTCAGAGTTGGTCACTTTTCCAGCCCAGGACAGCTTAGAAGGACAGAAAGAGAACGCAGCACTAGGCTGGCTGGCTGGCTGGGAGCTCGATGCAGCTGAGCTTACCAGCTGTCAGCCTTGGACGAGATAGTGGGAGCAGCAGTATCAGAGGTACTCAGCGCTTAGAAAGAGTTAGGGGACTGAACATCTCGTTAGGAAAAATTACAGGGAAACCCACTGCCTGTGCCAAGTGCTAGTCATTTAGCAACTCCACTGACTATTACCCAGTTCTAGGGAAGATAGAAGTGCTTGTGGTCTCAAGGGAGCAGGGTCCCAACCTAAATAAAAACCAGATGTAAAAGCAGATCAGGGACCACACATTTCCCTGATCTCACCATCTCAGGAGCACCAAAAACTTACAGGCCCCCAGAACTAGGTGTGAAAATGGCAGGACATAAAAGCCTGAAGCTCAGGACAGTCCATACCCCTTCCCCACACAAAAGCAGAGTACTACTCTACTATGAAGTTTAAAGTCAAGAAATAGACTGAAAAATGAGCAAATGACAAAAATGGAAAACATGATCATAAAAAGCTACGACAATGACAGGGAAGCCCATGAAACAAACTCAGAAGACAACGACCTGAAAACATCTACAAAGAAGAATAAGATTGTACACAATTACAACAAGAATTTCTAAGAGAGTTAAAGCAGGAATTTTTTTAAATAGCAAAAAAACTTTTAAATATTAACTGAGTGGTAAAAGGAAACTGGGAAAAGAAATGAGAATCATGCAGGAAAATTATGAAAAAAAATAATGACTTAATAAAAGAAGAACCATAAATATTGAAGAAAATAAGACAGTAACAACTTGACAATATCAGAATTGTGAAATAAGACATACAAAATTTCAATGAAGAAAATAATTTCTTAAAAACTAGAATTAGTCAAGTAGAAGCTAATGACTCCATGAGACATCAAGAAACCATAAGACCAAGTCCAAAGAACAGAAAAAATAGATGAAAATGTGAAACATCTCACTGAATTTTTATTATATAGGAGAAAATAAAGAGGACCTGACAACACCTGAATCTCACTCTCATGAGAACTGATACAAAGAGGGTAACACACACACACACACACACACACACACACACACACACACACACACACACACACGCCGGGGAGAGACTTACCTAATAGGGGAGTAGGAGGTAAAAACCACTAAGGAGAAAATCAAGGGAGGCAGTGGTTAGAATGAAAACAGACTTTTGAGGAGGGAACAGGGATCATAACTGAATAAAAAGTTGATGAACAGACCCATAAAATGGAAGTAGATAGCAGAATGCATTAAAAACCAACAGGAAGTGGTTTGCAAGAGACACACTTGAAACAAACAGGGGCCATCTTCAGTTGCCCTGATCTATATCAGGCTACTGGACCCAGACAATTCTGGAGGAGACAGTGAGGTTGGTAACTTTGCATAGCCCTCCCTCACTTAAATCCAATTTACTTGCAAGTTATGGCACCATCTTCCTGATGTCATGGCCCTCTTCAAGAACAAGAACAAACAACTTGAAACAAAAACAGAGTTCAAATAAGGAGCTACAACAGAATCTATTATGCTATAACATTCATTATCTCAGACAAACCAAATTCAAAAATAGATCCAATTACAAAAAGTAATCTGGGAAACTGTATTTTGCTGAAAGATGCCACAGACAATAAAATAATATCAGTACTAAACATATATACACCAAATGGCATAGCATAAATTCTTGAAGGAAAAGTTAATTACATGAAGAAATAGATAGTAAAATTATAATAGTGGGAGGATCTTAATTTAAATCTCTCATATCTAGACAAATATGATGATAAAATGAATAAGGAATAACTTAAGGATAGAAAAGTTAAATAAGACAGACCTCTGGAGAATACTGAATGGGAACAGGAAGGAGTATATTGTTTTCTCGGCTGTACATAGCACCTTCAAAAAACTGACCCTGTATTACAGTATGAAAACCTCTTGAACAAATGCATCCTTTTCAGACTATAATGCAATAAAAAGCACATTCAATAAAGGGCTTTGGAAGCATACATTAAAAATTAATTGGAAACAAATCTAATTCTAAAGAATGAGGAGGTCAAAGAACAAATAATGGAAACAATTAAAAATTTCATTAAAGACAATGAAATAGTATACTAAAATTTCTGAGATATAGCCAAAGCAATACTTAGGGAAAATTTTGTATCTCTAAACAGTTGGTAGAGAGGGTAGATCAACTATAACAAAAAACAAAACCAAACAAAAACATTAGGGGAGAAAATGATTTTAAAATTCCCCACTTAAACACCAAAATGGTAATCCTGAAAAATTAAAGGAGAAAAGAATAAAATTGAAAGTAAAAAGGCCACTGAACTGATAAATAAAATGGGGAGCTAGGTTAATGAAAAAACAAGAACCAAACTGATTAACGGTAAATTTGATTCTTAAAAAGAAAACTAAATTGCCATTATCAAAAATGAAAAGGGTGAAGATACAACCAATGAAGATGAAATTAAAGCAATTATTTTAAGCTATTTTGTCCCATTATATGCCAATAAAGCTGGTGAAAGAAATTTTGATTACATGAAATTAAAAGTTGTACAAACAAAACCAATGCAGTCAAAATTAAAAGAAAAGCAGGAAATTTGGGGGAAATTTTTTATAGCAGGTTTCTCCAATAAATAATTCATTTCTCAAATATATAGGGGACTGAGTAAAATTAATAAAAATAACAGCCTTTCCCCAATTGATGTTGTGAGAGTGTCAAAGTATGTGAACAGTTTTCAGAAGAAGAAATCAAAGCTATCTATAGTCATATGAAAGAAATGCTCTGTCACTAATAATTAAAGAAATGCAAATTAAAACAACTCTGTAAGTACCATCACCTCATATCCATCAGATTGGCTAAATATGACAGAAAAGGAAACCGACAAATGCCGGAGGGGATATGGGAAAATAGGGACAGGAATGCATTAATTATTTGGACATAAATCCAGCCACTGTGGAGAACAATTTGGAACTATGCCTAAAGGGCTATAAAACTGTGCATAACTTTTGACTCAGTAATACTACTACTAAGTCTATATCCCAAAGAGATCAAAGAAAAAGGAAAAGGACTCATATGTAGAAAAATAGTTGGAGCAGCTCTTTTCATGCTGGTAAAGAATTAGAAATTGAGGGGATGCCCATCAGGTGAGGAATGTCTAAAGAAGTTGTGGTAAATGATTATGATATAATACAATCGTAATGTGAGAAAGGAAGACGTGAATGGTTTCAAAAAAACCTGGAGAGATTTATTTTATGAGTTGATGTAAAAAACAGGAAAACATTGTACATAGTAACAACAATATTGTAACATCGGCTATGAACAACTAGCTTCTCTGATCAATCTCCTGAGAGATTCTGATTGCGCATTAAAGCATTTTTTCACTTTTTTTTTCTATTTTGCTTTCTTTTTTGAAACAAGGCTAATGTGGAAATGTTTTTCATGACTTCATATGCATGCTGAATATCACATTTCTTCCTTTCTCAATGGGGTAGGTAAGTGAGTAGAGAGAAAAAGAATTTGGAATTGAAATTTTTTTAAGAAAAATAAGCAAAGTTTCATTTAAAATTATTAAATAAACTAAAAATTAATACTAAAAATAAGCAAGAAGGTTAATTTAATTTTTTTCAAAATCACAGAATACTGGCAGTAGAAGGGACTTTAAAGATTAGAATTCAATTTCATCATTTTAAATGAAGAAACTAATGTCCAGAGAAATAAAATTCGATGATCACAGATTTAGAGCTAGCAAGGATGTCTGAAGTCATTTAGTCCAAGACTCTTCACTGTATTGAGAGATAAACTGATGCCTGAAGAGTATGTAACTTTTCCAAGGTTAAACAGGCTGTGCTCTCTAAATCTAAATCCAAGGTTTTTCCCACTCTGCTCCACTACCTCACATCTATAAATGAGATGGATCCTAAGGTAATTAAATTGCAAATATATGTGAGCTAAAATAAAGAACAAGTTAGAACAACAGCATTGGCATTAGAAGCCAGTCTTCTAAGGTTTAGAAAATGACTTACCCAAGGTCTAACTCTAAGTCTAGTGCTAGATTTGTCCAAGATCACTAATCAAGTTAATAACAAAACTGGAAATTGAAATCTAAGTCTTTTAATTTCTAACCCAATACTTTTTTTTTGAAAAGGTATCATGAATTAAAGATTTATTAAGATTATTGCTCATTTTTATAACTTATTATTAGGAGCCCTATATAAACATCAAGATTATGCCAGCTGTCTTGTAGACTTTCTATTTCACCATTTAATTCACATCTATATTTAATAACTTTCTCTTATTACAATCTGATACAATTCAAGTGATAAATAAAAAATAGAATCACATTAATGAGAGATACAAAAGACCTGAAAAAAAATGAACTTTGAATTAACCAGGTTCAGACTTTTTTCTAACAAGTACATAAATCAGGAAATAGGATACATCGTTTTAAATAGACTTATCAGGCTAATGAGATTTTTCAATACTCAATTATTATAACAAATTCCCTCCAAAAAACTCAAGGTTTCAATGAAAGTGACTGAATTTGGGAATCTAAACTTCAGATGGCCTGGATGAGACACTATTAGACAGTGGTAACACATTGTCAATTAACCTAAAAAGCAGTATAATATGGATCCAACCTCCCTGGCTTCCTTTGAGTCCCAACTAAAATGTTACACTTATAGAAAGCCTTCCCCAACCCCTCTTAATTCCAGTGCCTTCTCTCTGTTAATTATTTCCTATTTATCCTATATTTAGCTTACTCTGTCTACATATGTTTACATGCTGTCTCCCCTATTAGACTGTAAGTTTCTTGAGGGCAGTTTTTCTTTTGCCTTGTTTTTGTATCCCTACTGCTTAGCACAGGGCCCGGTATGTTATAGGCACTTAGTAAGTATTGGTTGATGTATTGACTGATCTATATTGACCCTTTGATTTAAAAAAAAAATTTCAGTTTCTTATCTTTGACCCCATCTTTGGAGTCGCCACACCTATCTCCCGTAGCTCTAGTCTAGTTCTTAGTCAGACGGCAGCAAAAGTGTCTCCAAACTTGCCTCCCCTATGACAACGAGAACAACTATCAATATGAACATATGAAACATATTAAACTCTGCACCACCCCACTGTGAGCCAGGCACTAGAGAAACAAGAACAAAGAATAAAGTAACTTCCACACGCAAGGAGCTCAAGAGACAGACTGGACGTGGTAAGTGATTCTGAGCTGTCGTAGGTTTGAGGCTGAGCGAGTCCAGCACTAAGGTGACAGCCCCAGCACACTAGGTGCCTAAGGAAGGGAGAACAGGACCAAGTCAGAAAGACCCAGAGCAGGTCAGAGCGTCCACACAGATCAGAGTCAGGCTGGTGGACATGAGCACCCCCTGAACTTCAGCCAGGACAAGTGAGACAGACCTAGACTTCAAAATGCCATTCAGTACACAAACACATATATTTACATGTATGCAAAACAGTCAAGTACAAGATAGCTTGGGGATAGAAGGCATGAGCAGTTGGAAGGGTCAGGAAATTGTGTAGGAAATGGTACCTGAGCAGTGTCTAAAACAGGGTATATTTAATTTTTTGTCTTTCATATGGACCCCTTTGTTAACCCAGTGAAGCTGACGGAGCCCTTCTCAGAATAAGAATTAAATAAATTAAATGCATAGGATCATTACAATGAAAACCAATTATACTGAAATATGGTTTTCAATTTTTTTTAAAGACAGTCACCACCCAGACGTTAAGAATGCCTTGTCTAGAAAGAAGAGAAAGACTGTACCAGTGGGAGGTAAGGAGTAAGTGCACTGCAAGCATGTAGGATGGGAGGTGGAATGACCTGCGTGAGGAAAAGACCACTTTGGCTGGATTACAGAGTGCAGAAGGGGTAGTCATGTCTAATGGGCTGGGAAAGATAAGTTGGGGTAAGACTGTAGAGGGCTTTAAATGCTAAACAGAGTAGTTTACAGTTAATCTTACAGAGCAAGTCACTAAATTTGACTAAGGTAGTCACATAGTCGGATCTGCACTGCAGGAAAATTTCTTTGGAAGCTGTGTGTAAGATTTACTACAGTGGCAAGAGATGGGAAGCAGAGAGGCCAATTAGGAGGCTGTTGCAATACTCTGGGTGAGAGATGAGAAGTGCACCCATTACAGGGGTGGCTGTAGAGCTACCGGGGTGGGAGTGAGACAGGCTGGGAAGGCGGGAAGGCAGGGAAGCTAAGATCTGACAAAGGCTAGTTACCTAGGGTGAGCGAGAATGAGGAATCCAAGAGAATGCCGCCATCAGTTACCTCAGAATCTGCAAAGATGATGGTGCCCTTGGCAGAGAGAGGGAAATTTGGAAGAGGGGAGGAATAGTGAGTAAGGGTTTAGATCTACTGAGTTAAAGATGTCTTGAGGACAGAGTTTGAAATGTCCAGCAGCAATTCATGATGCGGGACTGAAGTTCAGGAAGAGCCTGGGGCTAGATCTACAGATCTGTGAGTTATCTGCATGGAGATAATTGTCAAACTTAGGAGCTGATAAAGCTACGCAGAGTGTAGAGGGAAAAGAGAAGAGGCCTTAGGAAAGAGCCTGGAGGAACAAGGCTCCGAATGATGAGCAAGGAAAGGAGCAGAAGAAAGACCGGTCTAGCGGGTAGGAGGCAAAGGAGGAGAGAGCAGTGACACAAAAACAGAGAGGAGAGCCTGACTTCCAGGAGGGGAGGGGGCCACATCAAAGGCCGCAGACGGTGGGAAGAATAAGTACTGAGAAAGGATCATGGATTTGGTGATGAAGAGATCACAAGTAACTTTAGAGAGAGAAGTCTCAATTCACTGGGGAGGCCGAAGCCAGACTGCAAAGAGTCAAGGAAGAAATGAGAAGTGGAAGCAAATATTGGAACTTTTTCTAGGAGTTTGGCTGACAAATGGAGGAGAGACAAAGGGTAGTATCCTTTTTTAAGGGCATGATAGGGTCGAGGGAAGGATATTTTTATGGCTGGAAGAATCTGAGAAGAACGTTTGAAAGCAGGTAGAAAATAACCAGTATCAAGGGAAATACTGAAACTTACAGAGGGGAGAAAATGAGGATGCAGTTTACCGGAAAAGATGGGAAGACAGGATCAAGCACACATGGAGGAGGGCTGGCCTTGGCAAGGAGAAGGCTCACCTCCTTCCCAAGGGACTGGGGAATGGAGAAGAAAGGAGATGATGTGCCAAAGAGCTTTGGGATGAAGAGAAGGAGAGGAGGCTCATGTCAGATGGTTTCCATTTTCTGCCTTAAGAGGCAAGGTTGTCCCCTGAGACACAGTTGAGTAAGAGACGCTTGGGAAAGGAGGAAAAGGTTTAGCATGACTTCTGGAGGGAGTGAAATGGGGACTCGATCCTAATAAATTATATTTACTAAATAATAAATAAAAGGACTGCCTTCCTATAGAAAGGACCCAGTTGAGGTTGGATAACAATGAATTTGCAGTGTATCTGGTCTGTATGGCTACTTTGATTTTCTGTAGCAGGAATCACCTGTTCAGGAGACTTCATGATGCCTCTTGTACTCAATCAGAGTAGGGAGAGTAGGACTTCCCATGAAATACCTATTTCAATATAGCACTGCCTCAGCTACAATGCAGTCCTTCAGCCTAGGCTCTAAAGAATACATCATAGCAAAGTTAAAATAACTATCTAAAATATTTGCTAGACCCTATCTAACAAAATAGAAATGGGATGATAAGGAACAAATTGGTGCATTTTATTATGGTATATTTTAAAGAGAGGGAAGGTGGAAAGAACATTGGACAATCTGGGTTTCATTTCTGGCCCTGCTACGTATTGGCTAAGTGACCTCAGACAAGTCACAAAACCAGTTTGATCGTTAGTTCCTCCATACGTAAAATGGCAATGATAACACCTATCTTATCTAGCTAATGGAATTATTAGAATTCAACGATTACAAGGGATAGGAAAAGGCCTAGTCTCTAGCTACCAAAAAAAGATTCAAAAACAATTAAGTTGTTACATTTAGCTAAAAATTTTAAAGAGTAAGTTGGCATATTTAGTTAGAATTTTTGCTTAAATAAGAAGTGATGTGGTACAACGGAAAAAAGCCCCCACTGTATTCGGTTAGGAGAGGTGAGTTCAAAGACCAGTGCCTCAACTTTACAGCTGTGTGACCATCTGAAAGTCAATCAAGCAGTCAACACGTATTTACTAATTGCTCACTAGGTGCCAGGAACCTAACCCTAAGCAATGACCGTCCAAAAGAAAAAAGAAATGGTCCTTGCTCTCAAGGAGCTCACATTGTAGCTTCTTCATCTGTAAGATGAGGATAGTCATACACTATCTATACTGCAAAAGGCTATAGAGAAGAAACTACACAGGCTTTCAAGTACTATGTGTCTTATATTGTTACTGTAAAGATCAGAAAGTGTTGTTCAAGTAGAAGGCATTGTTCCCTGATAACATAAACAACAAAAACTCTCCAGGAAGGGCTTCAAGCTTTTCCACAAAAAGATTTACTATTCTTTTTGTTCATTACTTGGCACTGATGTTGTTTGGCCCAGTCTGGGTCCAAAATTCGGGGGCTGCCTTTTGTCTGGGTTATCTAAGGTATTCTGGGAAGCCCCACAACAATTCTAGGAGACTGGTTGCCAATATGGGAAAACTAGGGGAAGGAAGAAAGGAAGAAATCAGAGTAATTGGTTCTAGGGTCCTGGGAGATGGACTGGGCTGCTCTGGAGACAGGGGGGTGGGTTCTTTGGAATTTTATCCCAAAAGCTCTTCAGTCTCCTCTTGGACCAGAGACAAGAAAGCCTTCAGATATGGACAGCTCCTTGTTCTTTGGTCCAAGTCTGGGTCTGGAAAAGGTCACTGGAAGTCCTAGGATCCCTAAAGCCACCCTAATATGGATCAAAAATAATCAACAACTCTTACATGTAACTCTTGGGTGATTTTTTTTGAGGCTTCTGGAGTGAGCCAGATTGTAGCTAACTAAACGATGTCAGGAAGCACTTGGCAGCAAATGCAAAGCCATTTGTGGGATTGGAAACATTTATATTAACACTGAAACTAGATCAGCTTGATCAAATGTTTCAGCAACGTTTAGAACCTGGTGCTAAAGAGGTGTTAAAAATCAGAATCCAACTACTATTAAGAAACTCTTGCCTTTCCAAACCCATACATTTAACAGGGTCATAAAACAAAGGTTTGTGTGTCAAACACCGACTCTTGGCATCCTTGACTTGGTGACCATGCAAGAGTACCAAAAGTCTTGCTTTATGGTTAATCCTCTATATGTAAAATTCCTGTTTTCATATTTTTATTTAAAAACCAAATTTGGAGTGGGGGGGCAGCTTGTGGTCATTTTTTGTTTGTTTGGGTTTTTTTAGAATTTTAGTTTGAAGTGTTGATAATTGTGAACTTGCCAAATATCAACAAACATGAACATTTTCATTTAAAAAGAACAAAAAAGAAGACACTATATGAAACTGTAAATCTCTACTATGTATAATCTTGTTTTAAGCATATTGAAACCTTAACATCCTAGTTTCAAACAGATCCTTGGATCAGTCTCCCTATTGATTTCTTTCTGTTCTAAATAATATTTTTTTAAAATGCTTCATTAATGCTCTTTTCTTTCTTATTCTTTTATGGCACCACTATAATTAGAGCCTTTGTCTCCCTAAATTCTCTCCCCTTTAGCTCCCCCACCTCCATTGGTACCTTGGTCATATCTGAAAATTTGTCTCATTCTGTACTTCTAGTCTAAGAGGTAGGGAGAAAGGACCAGTCAGTATGGAAAAGTAAGAGGAAGTAGTACAGTCCAGCTCTCCCCACAACTACTTCAACAATGAACTAAGACAGAAACCAGTTCAAGGAGTGATAGAGAAACAAACAAGAAACCATAAAGAGTTATCTTTTCAGTCTAAGATTAGAAATTTGACCTACAGTCAAGTGACTCCAGCAGGAACTATGGAACAAAGTTGGACTTAGATCAGATACTCAGTGCTCAGAGCTCCAAGCATGGCCAGCGGTATGGAGATACCCAGAGCTTATCCTGGACTCAGCCATCAGCTCAAGTCAACAGAACTGGAGGTTTCCCAGATAGCAGTGGATCAGAGTCCCAGAGCTCCCAGGCAAGCCATTTATATGGGACCACCAAAAGCAGATTGCTTGAAGAATGTATAGACAAGCAAACAAAAAGATAAAAGGTTACATACAGGCTACATGAGACCAGAGATACCTAAGATACAACCCAGAAGAGGAAAATTACAAATACCTACAACCAAAGCCTTAGAGTAAAACACAACTTGCTCATGAGATCAATCTGTATTACTAGAAGAAATGATGAGTTTGTTTTAAACAGATTAAAATATTTTAAATGTAATGAGAGTGATTCAAGAAAGAACTGGAAAAGCAGTGAGAGCAATGGAAGAGAAACTTGGAAAGAGAAATTGAGTTTTCTCACAAGGAGCCCAAAACCTTAGCCAAGTAATAGCCTGAGCTGTGAAACTTGGGGAGAGTTAATGGAAAGAACCATTCTGATTCCCTCTTTTTCCAAACTTAAGCTTTTGGGTATCATTATGGAATTAAACTATTTCGTTGTTGCTAACAACCCCAGGAAGCACTCTCTCGCTGTACTGCATTTGTTATATCCAAACTCTAGCAACTGACCAATGATAGGAGAATTCTCCAAGATTCCTCAGTGAAAACTATTTTCAATAGACATATTGTCCAACAGGACACTTCCCCTCCCCCCAACCCCAAGGAGCTAACTACAATCTTCCTGAAATATTAATTCACAGTTTAATTTTGGGAAATCAACTGACCAAGTGACATGAAACTCCAGGTTGATAAGTGATCCTTATTAACAATTTTTTTCCTGAGTGTGGACACTTTACTCCCCTCAGCAGGGGTTCAAGCAAATCCACTGTCACCTTGGGAGCTGTTGAAATAAAAACCTTGTTTGGGCAGGACAAAAGTCCTGCTATTTATACCTACTTTATGGATTAAGGATTCACCAAATGCAATAACAAGTATGAAGGTAATGATGACATCAAGGAAAGGAGAAGCAATGTTATGTATTAGGATGCTGACCCATCCCACCTGTGACACTCAGTAGCAAGCAAGGTAATGTCTCTGAGTTTCATTGTGCTCACCTGTGGAACAGCAACAATAATATCGATAGTAACACCTCATAAAGTTATTGGAAGACTCAAGTGAGACAGCGAATGTGAAGTCTTGCAAGTCTGAGAAGAAGCATGACATTGGAGATAGAGAGGCACAGTGGATAGAGTCTGAGCACAGAATCAGGAAGACCTGAGTTCAAATCCAGTCTGATAATTATTTGCTATGTAATTTTGGGCAAATAACTGAACCCCATCGTTGCCTCAGTTTTCCCATCTGTAAATGGGGATGAAACAAACCCTACCTCTCAGGGCTGCTGTGAGGATCAAATGAGACAGTAACCATAAAAGCACTTAGCAGAGTGTCTGCTACACAGTAAGTGTTATGTAAATGTTAATCATTGGTTATTACAATCGTTGAAGTCCTGTCTCAGAAATGACTTCACTTCTCATTGTTCCAGGCAATTCTTTAAGACTAGAGTTGCAGAAGTTACTATTTGCCTTGGTTGAGGAGAATTTTCTCTTTCCAGGAGTTAGCTGTACCAATGAGATCCTCTATCTCTAGAAATGTCTATTATTATTCCTTCTGCTAGGACTACGACGGGCAGTAGCCACTATAGTGAGATTCATCAGAATCCGGGGTCAGACCCAAATGATGTTGGAAGGACGCTCTGGCCATTTACATAGCCCATGGGATGTGGGCAAAGTCATTTGTTCTTTCTAGGGTCTAGTTTTCTCATCTGTAAAACAAGGAGGATGAATGAAATGACCTCTACAGTCTCTTTCAGTTCAAGTATTGTGATCTTATATTATAAATTTGGGTGAATCATCAGGCAGAAGAAATAACCAGCAGTCAGAGTCAGAGGCATATTTCCAGGAAACAGAGAAAACAGGATGCGAATCTGGAATGCAAGAGATCTGATTCAGGTTGCCAAGACAAAATCAGAAACATGAGAGGTTTGGGGAAACCTCCACAGCTCAGGCTCATAGCTGAACATGATAAAGCAGAGAGACAGGTCACCAACAGAAAAGAAAATGCATATAAGTGCTAAATAATTGAGGGTTTCTTCTCCAACTGACCTCAATGAAGATTAATCCCTTTCCTTTAATTCCTTTTCCATAGTCTCAACAAACTTGGTATAATATATTTTATTACATTTTCTAATATAATTTGCTCGGGTTTGTGTATCAGTCCTGTTTCCACAAATACAGTGGAATTTTCCTGAGAATATGGATGTGTGTCATACTTGTTTTGCATCCCCCACAGAACCCGATGTAAGAAGGGATTCTTTTATAGAAACTACAACTGTAGAAGGAGAGATTTAGTACAGTGTCCTTACAGAAACATCTTAGACGTGGATTCTTGACCTGATGGTCATGAAAATTTGTGTTTTTGGATCCATATGTACACCTATACTATGCATATAGGTATATCTATAGGGGTATATATGCAGCACATGTTTTCATGGAACATGTGTGTATAGATATATTTCTATATACACATCTATAACTATATCTCAATATAATTGCTTTCCTTTGTAATCCCATGTATTTTATTTTATGCATTTAAGATTATTATTCTGAGGAGTCGGTCTATGGCTTCACCATACTCCCAAAGAGGTCTAAAACATATCAAAAGGTGAAGGAACAACTTCAGTCTTAGAGAGCTGCCCAGAGCAATGAGAGGTTGACTTTGCCAGAGGGATCAGAGGTAGGACTTAACCCCAGGTCTTTCTGGAGTTAGGGCTGCCTGTACTCTGTATGTGATACTATGCATGTTCTCTTAATTTTTAACTATGACTTTATTGTATTTGCAGGAAAGACAGGAGGGGATGATATTTAGTTTTCTAACTGGACTCTAATATACAATGACAAAAAGAAATAAATTGGATGGCTGGGGAAGGAGTTACTAAACTGAAATTCCATTAATAGCTGAGCCTAAAAACCTGTATCTAATAATGGTAGTCTCTCATTGGTAATTGTGCTTTATAATTTTAGGTGAATTTGTTTGCCTAAACAAGCCTTTGAGGAAAGCAATGAGAATATCGTCAATATCGTCATCATCGTCATCATCATCATCATCATTTTATAGGTGCAGAAAATGAAGCTCAGAGAGAAGGGGTTTGTCCCAAGTCTCAGAAATAATAATAAGCAAGCCTTGAACCTCAACCAAGATCTTTTGATTCTAATTTCATGATCTCCTCATTGGAATATTTATCTATGCTATTAGGTGAAGAATATTTATAACATTTTATTTATGAACAGCCTTACATCTTTTTTTCCCTCTATCTGATACAACAATGGTACAACTACTAAGTATATCCTTTGGGTAAAAATAGATGCTGTTATTTCCCTAAGAATTAAATTAAATTTTAAAAAATCATCAATGCAACAGTATTCCATCAAACTAAAATGAAAACAGAGGTTATAAGGATGAGAATCATAGTAACATTTTAGTTCAAAACACAATGTCCTTTGTTCTATCAGTTTTACAACAGGATATAAACATTAAATTATGAGTGGCTGGACTACCAGGGTAGGGTGAAACTTAACAAATACTAAGTAAGCTGGGAGCTTTTTTTTTTTTGCCCAGTCTAATTATCTCTATCCTAAACTAGATTTCCTTTTAAAATAATTAAATGTAATAACAAAACTCCATTTTTACTTTTAAAGAATTTTAGACTGCTTTAAACTTCAGCAGAAAAAGTTTGAAACACCAAGGTCATTTACACATCTTAAGTAACTCAGAAATAGTTAAGTTCTTAATGGTAATTCTTTGATTATATTTTTAGCAACTAAATAATTACATGAGCTACATTGTTTTCCATATTATTACTTCCTAATAATTCTATCAGAGAAGAAAGGTGGAAAAGGTGAAAATACAATCAAATAAAAATAGTTATTTTTGAAGGTGCTTTAGAGAGACAAGAGATTGAAATGTTGGTTAAGTGAAAAACGATTTTATACAGCTTAAATTTCTTAATTCCTGATTTTTTTATTTATTTCCAAGAGCAAGAAAAAAAAATTTGCTTGTCAACATGGGTCTAAAAAAACTATTTTGGTCTTATAAGTGATCTGAAACAGTAGTTTTTATTCCATCTGATTATTAAAGGTAACATCTTACTTGGTTAGGGATAATATTCTACTTGATTTTACTCATTTGAGTGGTAACTTGGTTTAGGAGAGCTGGTGGTCTTGGAATCAGTAAGCCCTGGATTGATGTCCTACTTTGCACATATGGTTTGTGTTACCCCAGGCAAGTCACTTGACTTCAGTGACCCAGAAAACTTTCTAAAATTATAATTTTTAGAACTAATTCTTATTTCTTTTTTTTAACATCATGATACTTTTCCTCAGCTTCGCTCCCCTTCCCAAAGAGTCACCCAATATAACAAAAAGTATTTTTAAAACACCTCTTTCATATTTTTCTTTCAGGTCTTGCTTTAACTTTATCATTTTGTTACATTCACTTTTGAATTAAGGCAGGGGGGTGTTATTTCCATTTACATTGTGGTAGTCACTGTACATATTATTTTCTTGCCTCTGCTCACTTCACTTTGCAATAGTTCATGTAGATCTTTCCATATTTCTCTGTATTCATGGCATCATTTCTTACAACACAATAATATTCCAATATTTTTATGTACCACAATTTTTTTGCAATTCTCCAATAGATGGGCATCAACTTTTTTCCAATCCTTCACTAACACAAATAAATATTTTGGTACATATGGGAACTTTCTTCTTATCAATGGCTTCCTAAGGGTATATATAAGGTTCATCTCTGTATCTCTGGGTCAAAGAGTAAGGACATTTTAGTCACTTTATTTACATAATTCTAAATTGCTTTCCATACTAGTTGTACAAACAATCTGCTCCACTCACAACACATCAGGGTGCCTGTCATCCCATAACCCCTTCTCACATTGACTGCTGCAATTTTTTAAAAACTAAGATTATAAATTAAACAACAGTTGTTGATTTGCCTTAGTAGGGGGAGTTTCCTCACCTACAATTTCCCATGTCAATGAGATAGCGTGATCTGGCTTCTTCCCTCCCTACCACCATCTTACCTGAGTACTACTGGATAAATTTTTTTTTAGCTCAACAATAAATCATTTTAGTGTTTCAGAACATAAGATCATAGATTCTGAGCTAGAAGGAATCTTGGGAGTAATCTAGTCCCACCACTTCATTTCACAAATGAGGAAACTGAAGCTGAGAAAAGGAAAGGGATATATGGCTAGTTATTAAGGTGGTAACTGGTAGAATCAGAATCTGACTCACTCCCTATTCTGTGTTTCTTTCACTGCACCATGGCATCAAATAAAAACTACTAGTTCCTAGAAAAACCTAAAAAACATAAATGTTTTCTGGTCAATTCTTATATTTATCTTATTTTTGGTTCTCTTACTTCAGGACAGCTGACGAATACTCCCCCAGGGCTTGCACATGTTCCCAAATCTCACACCAATTCTGCCCAAGGCATTGCCACCTGCCTGTAACTACAAAATTCTCTCAAGTGTGTAGGAATGGCCTTTCAGCATTTCTTTCTGACTTTACCAATTCTTATTTTCCCTATATCTTCCAGTCCATTATCTTTTCAAATTTTGGTACCTGTGCTTATCATTCTCTCCCCCTCAAACTCCACTGTATTTCATATTTTTGCTGCCTTTTCCTACTTGATTTCCTAGGTTCTGTTCTTTGACCTCAAGAATTTTATTTTATCCCAGTCAATCCCCAAATTCTTCTTCGAATGCACTTTATAAAAAACTCAGATTTATTTCTTGAGCTTCCTTCTCATCGTTAATAAGCATTTAAGTATTGACAATGTACTACCGAATGAGCCTAGTAAGAAATAAACCATTAACCATTTTCCACAAAGAATTCTAATAAAGCTGTTCACACAAAAGATTCCATAAACATCACTGACCAACGAGAACTCTTTGGGACATATACTTAAGTCAGGGTCAAATAAAAGGTTGGCAAACACAAACCTGCAGATAGAGAAAGCAAAACTCCCAAGAGGAAGTGGTCAGAATTCCAGAGAAAAGCCCCAACCAAGCAAAAAACAGAAGCAGGAACTTTGGCCATTCTGCTGTTGTTTCTAAATGCTTCTAACAATAATAGATGTATACCATGCAAAAACAAAGTCCTCTGCAGATTAATGGGTTTCATAAAATAAACATTAAGCCGGATTCCCCCCAAAGTCCACCCAGGTGCAAAAGCCTAAATCCAATAGGAGAACCTGGTGAAACTTCATTAGGACCCTCACTAACTCCTAAAATGTCTTAAGGGGTCAGGGGTTTCACCTAAGCTTACATCTGCATTAAGTAATAAAAAGTTTACTTAAAGTAGAAGGATAAACACATTTCAAGGGGAATATTTAAGCTAATTACAAGAACTGCTTTCAAGTACCCTCAAACACTTCAGAGGATACATTTACATAGAAACAATTACTATGCTGATAATCATCTTCATCACCAAGAATGACTATTTACTGTGCTGTAATTACAGGTTTCAGGTGTATAACTGGTGTAAGGACTGAGTCAAGTCACTGCCCTCCAGAAGCTTAGAATCTTGTTAGAAAGAATGGAGTGGAGGGAGGGAAGGGGGAAAAGGGAGAGGAGAGGAGAGAGGGAAGGAAAGGAGAAGGAGGGAGGGGAGAGACAGAGACAGAGACGAGACGAGAGAGAGAGAGAGAGAGAGAGAGAGAGAGAGAGAGAGAGAGAGAGAGAGAGAGAGAGAGAGAGAGAGAACAACAACCCAGGATAGAAAAGATCAATGAAGAATAAAGAAAGTAGAATAATCTATCGGTTATTTCCATAATCCCAATTCATTTCTATTCAGGATAATTAGGAGCGGCAGAATCTGGGCACAAAGGTTTGGCATGCCCATAGTTTCCTATCTCCTCCTTTGTTGCCTGTGAGAGTCATTTCCTTTGGATCATTTTCAGGGTACAGAATACAAAAAGGACAGTAGCTGAACTGGGGCTCTCTGTCTTATTCATACAGAGGGCAGCATTCTTTGGGGAGTCAGATTGCTGTGTAGCAGATACAACCTGCATTGCTATCTTCTTCTGTGGCCGTGACCTGACTTCAGTCTGTAAGGGCTCCTCAGGGTTGCTATCACCAAGACAGAAGTGGCACACACCTTGAGAAAGACTTCCTGCTGGCAATGCAAGTAGTCAGAAGTTGCTACAGTGTGAACAAGTGTGTGAAGATGAGAAAAAACTCCGAGCAGATAGATAGCAGGTGAGCCAGATGTGGACAGCAGATGTTCTGGGTTCATGCACACAGGTCAGAGCTGCCAGGTGTTTGGGCTAGTGAAAATGTGACAAGAATGATGAACCTTCCTTCCTATATTCCATCTTTTTTCCTATAATCTAGAACCTGCTTTGAGATCCCTGATTCATAACCTCCTTACCTTAATCTTTCCCATAATCTGCAAGACAGCCCAGTGTATGGGTACTAGCCCTTGGGAACCCAGGAAAAAAACAGAAAGCAAACAGAAGGTTTCTGGAAAACAAAGGAATAGAGGCTCTCTTTGTGGAGAGCATTTAAAAATTTCATTTTTGCTAAGCTTATGAAGTATAAGAAGTTCACTGGTTAAGAAAAGAACATCTGGGTGGTAACTGGGGATAGAGTCATAGATTTTTCTGTAATTTTATTTTAATTAAGATTCACATTTAATCATCTCAGAGTCCAGGTTGAGAATCCAGTCTGTCCATTTCTGGTCATTTTAAACCTTTGCCACTTGGTAGGATGGGAGCTAATGCATGTGCATCAGAGAGCTCTCCTGTACATGTGTCAGGAAAGCCCTGATAAAACCACTGCGCTAGTGACTTGAGTAGAATACCACCAGGAGGACAAATTATTTTTTATACTCTTATTCTGGGGACTGAGATTTAGGGGTACAGGGAGAGAAATGATACTCATAGGCTACCTAACAAAAGAAGTTTATTTAGCAATAACATAGAAAGGATATTTGATATTCAGAGAGGGTCACACTGGTTCAGGTAGATGCAGTTGATCTTGGTTACACATGGAAATGCATCTGGTCAGAAAGATGTGCTGACTTGCCTAAGCAGTGGCACATCTGTCTGTTCTGGTCTGACTCTTCACAGGCTAGACCTTTTATGATCTATGTGACTATGAAGCCCTAGTTCCTACTCCCCCCATCAAGTCTCAGTGATGGTTCCCTGTCTTTTATGGAAAAACTCATCCATCCAATGGAGACCCTAGTGGATTTTGCACATGGCAGACACTATACAAATGCTAGCTACAATGATAACAGTGACGACAATGATGACAATATTGTTCCTACCACACACTCCCTCCCTCAAGGAAGGTGGCACAGGAACCTATACAATTACTCATTACCTAATGTCACACAGATAGGTCCCAAGTGCGAACAAAGAGTACAACCCTCTCATTTACAAATAAGGGAACTGAGATCTAGAGAGCCATGTCATTTCCCCAACCATGCACAGGTAAGTAAGTGGCAGAGATAAGACCAAATCCATGATTCTTTGACTCTAAATCCAGTACTATTTCCATTCCCATTAAAAAGGCTTCACTGAAGACACAGGATTAAACTGAGCCTCAGTCAAGTGGAGAAGGAAGAGAGGTTATTAAAAACATAAAGCCACATAGGAGAGCGGGGAAGGAGACCCAGCTAGGTTCAAACCTCAAGTCTACCTCTCTGACTTTGCACTTAATCCCTCTAGACCTCAATGTCCTCATTTGTAAAACGAAGGAGTTAACGAGATGGCCTCAAAGGTCCTCTCTAGTCTTAAAGCTTGGTTTGTATGAACATGTATGTAAATTATAAATCATTACTATCCACTGAGGACCCTGTGCACAGTAATTAGCTGCTGACCCTAAAACAAAAGCAAAACATTACTGACCATTAAGTGCTAAGGTACTGGGAGGGTCAACGTCATTTCACTGCTATGGTATGTTCTTCACTACAAAAAGAATCAGTGACATCATCAGGACTCTCTCCACACAGAATGACATAACCTGAGAGTCAAAAGCAATCCGCGGCCTAGTGGTCAACCTCCTGATGAGGAGTTGCTCCAACAAGACAGAACAGTCTATGACAAGGCCTCCCTCCACCTTAGCCCGTCCAAATGGGCAGGGCCTGCCAGAGCTAGTGCTCTTCTGGTAAGCTCTCTGTGTTCTATTAAGAGATCAGAAGATAGATTACATTATATATTACAGATATTTATAGCAGCAGCTAAAATAAGTAATATATGTGTGTTTTAAAACTCTCCCTTGATCCTATTTCAAATTAGTTATCATTCTAAAGGTCTCCTCCATTTCTCAACCTATCTCTTGAAAAAGACATCAACAAACAGCAGGTGTCCCCCAATACTCTCGTCACCTGCTCCTAAAATCTTTGCAATCTGATGGCTTACTTTACCATCCCACTGAAACTCCTTTTCCTCAGATTTCCTCAGATCACTAAACCTTTTCTCAAGCATTCATCCTTCTTGACCTCTCTGTAGTTTTGGATAGATTTTGGTCTGGAGTTAGGAAGACCTGAGTTCAAATTCAGCTTTAGACATTTACTAGCTGCGTTACTTTGGGCATGTCATTTAATCTCTTTCTGCCTCAGTTTCCTCACCTGTAAAACAGGGAAAATAATAGCACCCACCTCCTAAGGTTGCTGTGAGGATCAAGTGGTATTTATACAGAGCTTAGCACAGTGTCTGCCACTGCATAATCGCTAGCTGTTCTCATCATCCATCATCACTCTGTTTCTCACTCTCCATTGCCAGATGAACATACATGTCATGCTCATTAACTGGAGGTGTCCTAAAAAGTCTCTGTCCTTCTTTGCTCTCTCATTCAGTGACCCCCTCAGCTCCCATGGGTTCAATAACATATGACAATTAAGTACAGATGGCTCACAAATCTATGTCCCAAATGTCTTAGTGCAGTTTTAAGCCTATGGAGTTTAACAGTTTAGTAATTTGGGGGATATGCTACACAATCCCAGTTTCTGAACTGAGCTCCAGTCCTATCTTCATCAAATGTTTATTGAGCATTTTCAACTGAGTCTCTCACACTCATCTTAACTCAACATACCCTCAAAAAAACTCATCTTTTTCCCAAAACTCAACCCTCTCCCAAAATTCCCTCTTACTGTTGAGAGTGCTACATTCCAAGGGCACCATGTCGGTGTCATCCACGATTCTTCACTCAGCTGCCAAATCATGTTGTTTCTGTCTCTGCAATCTCATTCACGTTTGTCTTCTGTCCATTTGTTCAGTCACCAGCCTTGCCCAAGCTCTCACCACCTGCCTCTCTAATGCAAACTCTTTCAATAACTTCTTATGAGGTAACCTTGCCTCTCCTTGGTACAACCCATCTTCCGTATGGCTGCCAATGTGATCTTTCCTAAAGCTCAGGTCTTACTATGTCACTCAATAAACTCCAGTATTAACTTATTTACTTACATAAAAAAAATACAAACACCTGTTTCACCCTTCACAACCTGACCCCTTCCAATCTTTGTACACATTACTGCATTCCATGCCCCGTATGGTCCAGTTGTACTGGTCCTACTTGGTGTTCCTCACACATAACCCTTTCATTTCTGTTCCTTTATACTTGATTGTCCTTCATGTCTGGAAGGCTCTCTCTCCTGACCTCCTTGGAATGACCATTTCTTGGAAAACTCCATTTCAGTATCACTTTCTACAGGAGACATTCCTGGGTCGCCTCAGTGCCTTCTCTTCTAAGGCTACTGTGTCTGCTTTGTGTTGCATTTGTGTGTGTGTATGTATGTATGTGTATGCACATATACACACATATATGTACATATGCAGTATATGCATATATATGCTTATATGTATTCATAATGTACACATTGTCAAGCTCCTTAGAATGTAAGTACCTTGAAGATAGAGAATGCTTCACCTTCGACTTTGTTTCCCCAGTGCTTAGCACACAGTTACATGCTTAATAAACACATTGATTGATTACATATGGGAAAATATTTTCAGTACCATGAACTAAACCCCAAAGATTCTACTAAACACCATTCTAAATTTCTACTAAATTAATCTTTCTATTATTAGCTATCCAATCATCACCATACTTATACTCTTTGTTGCTATAGGCAATTCTAATCTAATGGAAGGGATATGAAAACAGAATCTACAACTGTTATCTAACTCAGAAGAGAGACAGAATGTAGATTACTAGACCATCTGGAAATTTCAAATTGAACTTCCATATCTTCATATTAAATGCCATTCTCCAGGAAGTATCATTTTGTGAATTCGTCTGTGGAACCAAAGCTTCCCCCAAACCATTAATTGTCTCCCTCTTCCTATTTTTGCACCTAAATTCTATTGCTACAACCAAACAAGATTATAAAGATTAATCGTGTTATACCAGGAAATACATTTCCCCTATGACTGTTGACAGCAATAGTTCTCTTTCCTGAGCAAATGCTCCAGACCTTCACCTTCACTAACTCTCAATTGAGTACAACAGACAAAGCTTTGGACTGAGAGTAAACAGTCAAATTGTAGTCCAAGAAGTGTTACTTACTAGTCATGCCTCATCCACAAGTCCTGGTTTTGAGTAAATTTCCTCATTTGCAGGCAAAAGAAATGATTTCCAAGGTCTTCCCCACCCCAGATCCAACGTTCTATCATTCTTGACTCCCAAGTTCTAAAAACCACAACAAACTAAGACAAAAAAAAATGCAGAGAAATGTATGATAAATATGTCTCTCCACTGGCCAAATACTCCACTCGTGCATATTGTGCTCTATAGGATCTACTAGGTTTCTCTGGATACTATATATTTAAAACATCAGAGGACTGGTCAAGCAACATTAAGAGGTATGTGAATTGTCTGACAAAAAGTATGTATTTACAATAGATTCACTCCTCTCTGCCATCCTCAAAGATTCAGCTTCTCAGAGAACAGAAGATTTCCGTATTTTCTCTTTACTTTAATCCTTTTAAAGTAATCTACCCTGTAATTAAATACAATATGTCTTGCTCCAAAACAGTGGAAGGAAAATAAATCATGAACAATTACAAAGACAGATTAGTAAAAAAGTATCTTGTGACAATAGTTAACATAGTATGAAACCAGGCTTCTTCCCTACTTCATTGTTTGGGGACATATAAAGAGATAATTCATATGATATCCTACATTATCTATGACATTACATATTCTACCAAAGGTCTGCCACCCTTGATTGATTTCCTTGAATACTGGCAAATTGACGGTCATAAGAAAATGGAATGATTGGAAGATTACAGTCAATTTAAAAAGCACAAGAAATTAACTGGCTTTAAATGCTCCAGATGCTTTTCTATTAACTTTATCACTAACTAGCTGTATGGCCTTAGACAAGTCACACCCCATCTCTTGGTCTCCCTTCCTTTATCTATAAAATAAGACACTTGGCTTAGATGATTTCTTAAGGCTCCTTTTGATTTTAGGTTCCATAAATCCAAGAAAATCATATGGTGACAAACTAATTAGAATTAACTAGGGATGTTCGGCTTACAAAAGAGAAAACTGGGTGGGGGGAGGGAAGTTCTCAAATACTTAAAGTGCTGTCATGTGGAAGAAGGATTAAATTGGTTCTGTTTGACTCTACAAAGCAGGAAAAAACTTCCTAGCAGTGCGATCTGTTCGAAAGTGGAACAAGCTTCCTTGGGAAGTAGTAGATTGGTAAATTCCCCTTCCTTAGAGCTTTTCAAGCAGAAAGTGGAGGACTACTTGTTGGATATATTACAGTAAAGGTCCCTTTCATATACAGGTTGTACTGGATGCTCTCCGAGGACCCTTCCAACTCTCAAATTCTATGGTTTTATAATTTTGTGATTTAGTGATAAAATGTAATAGACTCTAGGTCATCCTCCTTCCTTTCTCAAGGAATTCAGTATCTGATTCATGGTCCTTTTCTTTACCCCAACTCTTGCCCAAACACTTGAGGATTTCAGTATATATGTTGAGTTGCTCTCAAACATCCTTGCTTTCCAGTTCATCAACATACTCAAGCCCCATGACCTTATACTAGGTGTGGGGAGCCTACAGCCTCGAGGCTACATGTGGCCCTCTAGGCCCTCAAGTACAGCCCTTTGACTGAATCAAAACTTCACTGGACAAGTTCCCTTAATAAAAGGATTTGTTCTGTAAAACTTGGACTCAGTCAAAAGGCCATACCTGAGGACCTAGAAGACCACATGTGACCTTGAGGTCACACCCCTGACCTATAATATCACTCTACCTCCTCTACATATTAGGATGGTTATACCTTTAATTTCATTATTACCTTAGACATATGCCATTCCCATCACCTTTAACTCAAATTCCCTTCTCCAATCATAATCTCTTGTCCTTTCATTCAATTCAATATACATTCATTAAGCAATGACCTTACAGTGGGCATTTCACTGGGCACTGAGTCTTCAATGTCACCCTCTGCCTGATACCTTCCTAAACACAATCTTCCTCAATCCAACTTCTGTACCATAGTCCATGATCTCAACTTTGGCTTCACTTTCTTCCTTTCACAGTCTTCATTCTTATTGTTAACCAATTTAACTATACTGTGTTTTCTACAGTTGAATCTCTTTTGTAACTCATCCTTCTCCCATTCATACCCTGCCACTCACCCTTGGATCACCCTTATCACTTGCCTTTTCTGCTTCTGCTCTGGGGGACTGCTAAATAGTTTTGGAAAACCCTACTAAAGCTGCGCCAACTGGGTCAATCATTCAACCCAATAAACACTTATTAAGTGCCTCCTGTAAATCAGGTACATGCATTGGGTCTACAGTCAATAAAAAGAAACACAGTCCCTACCCTCAAGGAACTTACAATGTAATGGGGGGAGACAACACACAAAAAGAGGCATGAAAAAGGTGGGGAGACACCATGGGGTACCTGCATGGGACATCTTGTTTCATGGCATTGAAATCAGGCACAGCCAAAGATGTAATTTATAACCAATCTCTACTTCATCTTTGTTGCTGTACTGTAATACTATCACTCTTCCTTGACTGATTTTCTAACATGCTCTCTGAAGCTCTCCTTCTATTATGTCATCTCTAATGGCACTCTCATTACACCCTAAGGCTCTTTCTCTGTACTAGCTCACCTCCCTTATTCTGACCCTCTTGGTAGCCCTTCTTGCCAAGCCCATGCATCTGCGTCCGACCTGAGTTTACCTCCTTCCATCTCTTGATCAATGGTGCTGTTTCTTACTTTCAGTCTTCCATACTTCCTGGTTCTTTCCCTGACATCTTGTCCAAATCTCTTTTATGGTTAAGAAAATTACACCTAATTGTGACATCTCTATACATCTGCCTTTCACTGCTAAGACCACAGAAAGAACTATCTATTTTTGTCAATTCTACTTACTGAGGACGTATCTGTGTTTCAACTGCTTGTAATCTGGCTTCAAACCTTAAAAGTCTACTAAAACCTGCCTCTCAGAGTTTAGCAATGATAACTTAACAGATAAATCCAATGGCCTTCATAAGAACTTAGGCACAAAAGAGCTTTAAAATGATTAAACATCAATTAATTCTTAGATTGTATCATATAATAATTGTTCATTATTATAATAAATTAAATATTAAATAAAATCTTTAATATGATTAAGATTACGTATTTAAAACTGGGAGCTAAGATTATTTGCAATGAAGAAACACTTAGAAGCTTTTCCAATACAAACAGAGGCAAGACAAGGGTATCATTCTTCTCCACTATTACTTGACAGAGTAAAATAGCAAAAATCAAAAGTAAAAGAAGACAAAACTGCACCTATATGCATAGGACAAAATGTTATGCTTTTAAAATGAAACAGAAAAGCAACTGAGATAAGTAGCTTCAGTGACATATCAAGATGTAAATCTATAAAACTTATCAGCATTTTCATACAGAACTAATGACAATAAGAGAAACTTCATCCAAAATAGCTTCAAAATACATGAACTATGTGGGATGTGTGCACTAAGACACACAGTACTTACATAAATGTGACTCCAAAATTATTTTTTAAAACAAACTTAAATAACTGAAGCAGTATTTACTGATCATGGTTAAGCCATGACATTATAACTAAATGATTATACTACTTAAATTAATCTGCAGATTTAGTACTATTCAAAATTATTGAGGGGGAATGTTTTTGAATTAAACAAAAAAAGTAATAAATTTCATTTTGAAGAACAAAAGGTCCAGAAAATCATGAGAAATAATGGCCAAAAGTAAGAATTAAGGGGGCATAGTATCAGACCTCAAACTATATTAAAAAGCAATAGTTCTAAGTATTTGGTACTGTTTAAAAAAGAGATGTAGGTCAGTGGGACAGACTAAATAAGAAAGAAAAAACAGGAGCAAAAAAAAAAAATAGCCAAATGTTTGGTGAGCCTAAGAACTTAAAATGTTAGAGGAAAGACTCCCTATTTCATAAGGAGTGCTGGAAAGTTGGAAGGCACTATGAAAGAAATTAAGTTTGGACCAACATCTAAGAATAGATACTAAAAAGGAGCTCAAGATGGATAGGCAAACTGAATATAAATAATCACAACAACAACAAAAAAATGAAAAATAAGATATGAGGGAAGACTACATGATCCAAAAGGCACTACTACTGCAGTCTCTAAAAATCCATGTTATCTCTAGGTCTTGTCAGGCGAATTAAAGTGCCTAGGTCGGGTCAAGCCTCTCTTCTCATCCCATCAAAAGGACACCTGTTGTGGGGCTTGGGTAGGTTACGTGAGATTTCAGGGGAAGGTGATCATTTGGAGAAATCTTATGATGAATGACCCAATAGTAACCTAAGATAGGCTGGGTCCATCCTGTGAAGCGCCCACAGGTGCTTTTACTTGGTATTTGGTAGGAAACAAATAGAAGTGACAGTTAGCTGATGAAAAAGATGCTTTAGATTGGATTATGCAGATTAGTTTATGTTGCTTAACTTCATACCTCACTAGTCTATATCTTGGGCATGTTACTCTATTGAAATTATAATATCTTTGCTTAAAGTAAGAGCTTTTTAACAATAGCCCTTTTAAAACTATGTTTAAAAGTGTTTAGCATCCATTAAAATAAAATTACTGATTACAGACAGAGGAAAGGACAGAGATAAGCACCGACAGACATGCAAATGAACAGGGAACTGTGTCCAAAATTGAAGAAGAGGAAGAAAATAGAATTTTGATGATTGCAAAGTTCCTTAAAAAACCCAAACTTCTCCCAAAGAACAAAAAAGCTGTTTTAATATTAATATTCTTCCAGGAAATTCCCTACGCCTATAAATTACAGAACGAGTGCTGATCTGAATATGTGAAGGGAGTTTCCTTACTGAAAGTACAATTACATAAATGAAATCAGACACAGGTTAAAAGAAAAACTCTCCGAGAGATACTGTATGTTTGTGATTGATAGAACAGTACGATCTTCAAGGAATTCAAGTTGAAGATTATTCAAGGACAATTGAGAGACACATGGCTAGGCTAGACTACACGGCAACACATTCCAAACAAGGAATTACACACAGGAGGAGCAGCATGTCATCAAAGGAATGTGTGATTTTGATACATGAGACAGTAATACATTGAGAATGAAAGAGCACAGCTAGCATAAACCACTGCCAACTTCAACTTCATTCAGATCGTCCCTCTGCGCGACGCTTCAAGTAGAGCACGTCGGATTGTACAGCATAGCAGGAACTGACGTGTTATAAGATCTGCATCACTGGAAAAGACAACCGTATCAGCGAGATCACAAAGCCACCGGATTGTCACGGTAACATTTATTAACAGGCTACAAATAACATTCCCCAAAATAAAATTTGTCTGATCAGCTCTTTGAGTACAGTCAGACCAAAAACAAAATAGATGGGGTTAAGAGTGGTAGCACATACACATCTGTCATTCCTGCTAATGCAGAGGCTGAAGCTGATAGATTGCTTGAGCTCAGAAGTTCTAAGCTATAGCAGGGCTAAACCAATTGCATATCTGTACTAAGTCCAGCATCAGTATGAGGTAGCAGAGGGCCACCAAGCTCCCTAAGGTGGGCAAACCAATGATAGAAATGGCAAAAGTTCTGTATCAGTAGTCGGATTGGGCTTATGAGTGACCACTGCATTTCCAGCCCAGGCAAGACAGGGAGATCTAGTTAAAAAGTAAAAACAGAAGAATAAAAATAAGAAGATAAGGTATATAATTGAAATAAATTCATTCTGCCCTAATGAAACAAAATGTTGATCCTGAAAATGAGAAATAAATAAAAGAATGTCTATTGGTACACCAGTCACTACCATTTCCAAAAGAAATTTAAATGATATAAATAAATATCCATAAGGAGATCAAAGAAATATGTACTACCAACAAACACTTCATCTCCTTGTCAAGATATGGCAGTCAAGGACAACACTGACTCAAAATAAAAAAATTCATTTGTAAAGTCTTAGGGAGTCTAGCAAAAGATTACAAGCAATATTGCTTCACAAAACAGCAGGAAGCAATGGGGAGTAAAACAAATAAAAAGAAACCTTGGTAATACCCAAAGAAGCCAAATCATCCTGAGGATATTTTAAAGGTAAAACTAGGAGAGCAATGAAGAAATGAAACATTAAAAGATCTATACAAATGTTTATAATTGTTTTCTCCATCAATTACAATGAAGACATTACACTTCAGCTAAATATCACGGTCCCTAATCTTCTGTATGAGGAAGGAAAAATGACAGTAAGATGAAAATGTACTAGAAAAGCTTCTAATGATACAAGGAGAAGTAAAACAGTTGTCCTATTCCAAGGCACAACCCCCCAAAAATAATCCACTCTAGAATCAGCTATACTGAGGATTGATTTTAAAGATATCTGAAAGGAAGAAATCAAATTCTCAGAATATGTTTCAGACCTCATTATAACGAAAATGTGACTGACCAAATATCAATTACTATTGAATTATATGACCTACCTTCCTCTCTATATAAATCTTTGAGGATTATCTCTAAGTACATCACATCAAAAGTACTCTTGCCAAAGGTTTGAGAAGGGAAGAGATATACTTCCACAAACTATACACTATATAACATCTTTTATTCATACAATAACTGAAAAGTATGGAGATTACAGGTACTCCTCTGGCTTACTTTTTTGATGACAATAAAAAGCATAATTTGGTAGAGCTAAATGCCGCAACAAAAGCTTCCTTCTAAACAAGGTATTTCTTATATATGTCAGAATCAAATAAAATTCCAAGATGTAACAATGCAAGTTAACTTTGTTTAGCAACTCACTGATTATTAATACTGCATAAAGCAGGTATGTGTATGCTTGCCAAATGTGTTTGCTATACCCTCATGAAGTCTAACTGGAAGAAGTATTTCCCATAAATAATGACATCCTCCTGCTTGTGTGTAGATGGAATTGTACTGATTGAATCAAGCCCTGGAACACTGCAGAACCTACTAAATGAGATCTACAACAACAGAAACAAAGAATTTCAGAACTGAAATGTATGTGGTCATCTAGTCATTCAACATAAGAAAGAATCCCCTCTCCAACATACTCCACATATAGCTATCCAGCCTCTACTTGATGACTACTGGTGAGGGGAACCCACTAGCCATTCAATTTTTGGATAGCTCCAAAGGTTAATAACTTTGTCCTTATGTTAAATCTAAATTTACTTCTTTACAACATCTATCCATTTCTCCTTGTTCTACTTTCTAGAACCAAGCAGAATAGATCTATAATAGCTTTTCACATTTTTGAAAAAAAGTAACACATTCTTTCAATGGTTTTCTTCTCCAAGTTAAATAGCCTCAGTTCCTTCAACCCATGATATGGCAAAATCATTCAAGAGTTTGGCCTAGCCTTAACATGAAAGAAAGCAAACATTTAAAAATTCCTGTTGTCCAATCACTAATGCCCTATAGGGCTAGTCTGTGGGTACAAATATCCTGGACAGACATGTGGGTGGACAATGAGCTGAGATCAGAATTGAACTGGAGGAGAAGACTGCCTTAATTCTTTTAATGATTCCGTTTCTTCCTCAATTTAAAGGCCATACATATGACAATGACATATGACAATAGAAAGGTATGTTGAAGGTTTGAGAAGTCTGCAAATTATTACTGATGAAGAATTACACTCAAGGCATAACGTAAAGGATCCTAAAAGAGATGAAGATTGTGTTTATCATGTGGTAGAAGCTGGTGGATGGCTCACTTGCTCCATTGGCAAGTGAACAATTATTATTTTTGAGGTTAAACAAGGGTTCGTGTATGTTGTATAGATCATCTGTGGTAGATTTATGAAAGTACAGGGACAAGAATTGCACAGTATGCACAGATAATGGATGTATTTTTTGCTGTCAACTTATACCAAAAGAGGGAGTATCTACTTTGTGAAAATACTGGTGTGAACCTGTGAAAATACTGAAGAATTTTTATTGGATGGCCATAAAATCCACACTATATAAGCCATCAGAGAATCTCTAAAATCAAAATTCAGTTTTGCCTAAAATTTATTATCATAAAATAATGAAGTCTATCGGCTTTGGATTTCCAACTATCCCAACATCATGACTGACCATCTCTCTTTCTCTTAGTCAGTCAAGAAGCATTTCTTAAAGTCCTTACTATGTGCCATGTGAGGTGCTCATCACTGGGACTAAAACGGGCAAAAACACAGTTCCTGCCCTCAAGGAGCACACGTTCTAATTAGGGAAAGAACATGTAAATAGCCAAGTCAATATAAGATACTTCAAAAGTTGTGCCCTCTGCTGTGGCTGCCACAATCTTGGTCCCTTTAGAGTTACACTAGTGGTCATGAAACCATGGGAAAAGACAGAAAAGGAAGCACTCCATTCTTCAACTTCTTACCTGCTAGAGCCATAATTCTTTTTACACAGTAATCCAAAATGAAAATGAAGCCACAGAAAATTTGTCTAATAATTTAGGAGAGAACATACGGAGGAAAATGCATTAAATGTAATTAAATTAAGGTAAAACATAAGGAACAATTCATCCAAGGGTAAAACTCTTGTGGAGAAGGGGCTTACCCCAATCACTGACCAGGTTGACAGCAGAAACACTTAAGAGGTCTGGGAAAGAAATGTCCCACACTCCCCTGCCTGCCTCAAAAAAAAAAGAAACAAAGAAAGAAAAAAAAGAAATAAACCCTGATTCCTACTTCTAGCCAGGAAACCCTGCAGCCATTATCTAGAAAATGAACCCTTGTGAACATGTAACCTAGCAAAAGAGACTACATATGCTAATATACAATCCCTATCTCTTTTATCAGCCATGGAATGGAAGACCCAGAAAATAATGTTCTTGCTACCTAAGTCCTTAGCACTATCAAATGGTTCAACATCAAAGTTGGACATGCTTTAATCAATGAAAATGACATTAAGAAAGATATTTAATATAGTATCTACTCTGCCATTGAACCCGATGGACCACTGGACCTTTTCTTCTGATTTATAGCTAAAACTTTCATGTGCTGACTCCTGTAATGAGCTCCTGAAGATAAGGGATTACATCACTTTTTTTATCAGGATCCCCAGTAGTTTGTAAATAGTAAATACTTAAGCAATGCTATTTCATTCATTAGTTCACTCATTCTTTCATTCATTCCTCAGTCTCAATCTACTTGGCTATAGTTTCTAATCTCTGAAAAACCACTGTAAATCTAAGGCAAATGAATATAATCACCACCAAATACTTTTTGAAAAGACAGGCTAAAATACTCTCTTATGCACAGTCTTTAATTTTAAAATATTTTATGGTATTTTTGAGGAAAGATTACTGCAAATGGCATTTTCTTGGAAATACATCAAACACATGTACAAAGTTTCTTTTAAATCAATGGAAGTACCAAGACATATAGCTATATAATTAGAACTATTCAAATGTATGAAACACAAATTTATTTCTACCAAAAATTGTTTTCAAATAAATACATCACTATTTTGTTGTCTTATATTAAGATTTGAGCTCAAGCACACACAATATACACAGGCACGTATGCTGCTAAAAAGAGTGGGCAAATTTAGTGGGCAAAATTACATTATGAAATATACATCTTCCACCTTCAAAGGGGGAATGTTTCTTATATATTTCTGTGAATGGGAATGTCCACTAACACTGTGGAAGATTCTATACAGTTACCATTGTTCAGTTATGATGATCCAAAAATGCGAATCATTAACGGAAGATCTCAAGGATTCTTTAAAGGATTTGAAAGAACTACATGACTTCAAATAATTTGAGCTGATCTTCTTGTTTCCTACCACACTATTCAACATAATACCTTTCTAGTAATGACAGTGAGTCAGTAAAAGAAAGCATTTAAGTACCTACTACATGTAAGGCACTGCCTCAATTATTGGAGATACAAAGAAAAGCAAAAAATGGTCCCTGCTCTCAAAAGCTTGCCATCTAATGGGAGAGACAACATAAAACTATGGACAAACAAAAAATTATACAGGATAAACTGTATATTATCTCATAGTGACAGCATTAGCATTAAGGGGTACTGGGAAAGGTTTCTTGTAGAAGATGGTATTTTAGCTGGTATTTGATGGAATTCAGGGAAGCTAGGAAATGGATATGAGAAAAGAAAAAATTCCAGACCTGGGGGACAGTCAGTGAAAAAAAAAACAAACCAGAATCAGAAGATGGAGTGTCTTGTGCAAGGAACAACATAAAGGCCATTATTTCTGAATCACAGAAGATGGTCAAGGGAAAAGGGAGAAGCTAGAAATGAGAGTAAAGTGTAATAAAACTGAAAAGGTAGGAGAGGGACAGATTATGAAGGGCTTTGGATGCCAAAAGAGGTCTTCATAAATGATCTTGGAAATCATAGCTACTGAAGTTTATTGAATTATACTATTGTCAGACATATGCTTTAGACAGATCAATTTGACAGTTGAGTAAAGGGTATGAGAGGTAGGGAGAAGCATCAACTATCAGATTATTCCAATAGCACAGGCATAACAGACTTGGACTGAGGTGGTAGCCATGAGGAAACCAGGATTCTGGAGATCCATAAAAATCTCACAAATGCAGAAAAGCAGAAATAATAAATACATCCTCTATTATCTAGAATGAATTCTATTAAATAAATGGACCATGAAGAAAGAATCATATGTTAATTGGTGACTAAATAACAATATCCAGGATTGATGGATCAAAGAACCAATCACAGAAACAGTAGAAAATTCTATCAAAGAAAATGAAAACCAGTGAGATATTAAAAACCTTAGGGAATGCAGCTAAGGCAGGAATGAAGGGAAATGCTTACACAAGAGAAGAAAAGAGCAATAAACAAACTGGGCAAACGGCTGGCAAAGTGGAAATTCTAAAAGCAATACAGGTGATTAACAAAATAGAAAGCAAGGAAAAAACTGCCAAAATATTGAATTGCTAAATAAAACAAGAAACTGTTTTTTTTTTTTAAATAACCGTGAAAAATACAGAAAAAAAGACAGAGATAGGGAGAGGAAAAAAATTGTCCATTTCAAAAAGGAGAGCTCAGAACAGCTAAAGAGGAAATAAAGGAAATTATCAAAATCTGTTTTCTACAATTATATGCCAAGAAATCTGATAATCAAGAGGAAATGGATGAATACATACAAAATATAAAATATTCTGATGAACAAAAGAAGATTATTTTAACAACCTAATATAAAAAAGACACTGAACAAGCTCAAAGATCAAATGGATTTATAAATAGGTTTCATCAAACTTTCAAAGTACAATAATTCCAACATTATGTATTATATATAAAAACTAATTAGAAAAATAGTAAAAGAAAGGACCTATATGAACTCTTTCTGTGATGAGAAATATGGTCTTGCAAGGACCCATATAAGCTCTTTCTGTGATGAAAAATATGGTCTTGATAAGTAGACTGGGAAGAGATGAAATAGAAAAAGACATCTGGACAAAAAGAGGCAATATCCCTTTTTAATACTGACCAAAAAGTGTAACATTAGCAAATAGGCTACAACAGCACACTTAAAATACAGTATGAATATACTGGAGTTATAACAGGAATTCAGGAGTCGTTCAATACTAGGAAAACCAAAACAGACATCAGTAAGAAAAATAATGAATAACCCCACAAACATATCATCATACTAAAGAAGCTTTTGACAACATCCAACACATTTCTTTTAAAAGTACTAAACATCTCAAGAATGAATGGATTTTCTTTAATGTGGTACATATTATCTCTTACATATAAAGGTAAGAAGCCTTTCCAATAAGACCAGAGGAATAAGTAATGAGGCCCATTATCACCACTACTACTTAAGAAAGTGCTAGAAAAGCAAGATATATAGAAGACAAGAGAAAGAAGTCAAGGGAATAAACAAAAGCAAAGGGGAAACAAAATAATTACTTCTTTCACATAATATGATAGTTTAAAGCAAAGGTGTCAAATGGCGGTCCATAAAGAGACTTCACAGTGAGCTATATTTACGAAATGTTTAACAAAATAAATAAAAATAAAATACACTCTAGATAATGTTGATTTGCAGTTTTCTGAGTCCATATGTACTTCCAAGGAGTTCCTTCCATTTGAATCTGACACTACTGATCTAAAGAAGCTTTTGACAATATCCAACACATATTTCTTTTAAAAGTACTAAACATCTCAAGAATGAATGGATTTTCTATATTATCTCTCACATATAAAGGTAAGAGGCCTTTCCAATAAGACCAGAGGAATAAGTAATGATGCCCATCAGTACTGATTTCAGAACCCTGAAATGCCAACTAAAATTAACTGAAATAATCAGTAACCTGAATAAAGTTGCTGGGTATAAAATAAATTGACATGAATAATTAGCACTTCTATATATTACCAACAAAACCCAGCAGTAAAAGATAGAAGCTACAGAGGATATAGACCAGGAAGTCTAGGGAAAATAGTGTGTAAGTAACAGCATCTAATGGAAAAAAGTGCTAAGAAGGGGATCTTAGCAGATCAAAATCTCAAACTATACTACATGTGTTATCATTCAGATGATTTAGTACTGGTTAAAAAATACAATGAGGTCAATCAGTGAAACATGTTAAATACACAAGATATAGAAACAAATGAACACAGTAACATAGTGTCTGATGTACCCAAAAGTTTTAGCTACTGGGATAAGCAATCACTGTTGGGACAAAAACTGCTGGGAAAACTGGAAAGCAGTCTGGTGTAAATTAGGTATTTAAGACCAACATATTGTGCAACAAGATAAGCTCTAAATGTATGCAAGAATGAGACGCAAAGAGTGATGTCATAGAGAAATTAAAGGTGCAAGGAAGAAAACACCTTTCAGATTTATGGATATTAAAAGAGTTCAAAGAAGATCAAAAGATATAACAGACAAATTTTATTATACAAAATTGAAAAATGTTTTTGTGCAAATAAAATGAAAGCAATCAAAATCAGAAGACCAACAAATCCAGAAGAACAAGAGCCATTCTCCAACTGACAAATTATGAAAAGACAGGAATAAGCAATTTTCAAAGGAAGAAATTCAGGTTACTAATAAATATGAAAAAATGCTCCAAGTCTAATAATTTGATTTTTTTTGATATTTTGATACAATTACAGAAATACAAAATAAATGAGTTTTGAGGTTTCACATTACCTCCATCAGATTGCAATGATGAAAAAAAGAAAAGTAACATTTACAAGGGTGGTCACAGGCACACTAATGTGCTGTTGTTGGGAGTTGTAAATTGGTCTAGCTTTTCTGGAAAGCAAATTGGAACTATGCCTAAAATGGCACTGAATTATGTAGACCCTTTGACCCAGCAATACCACTGCCAGACATATACCCCAAAGAGATCTAAGGAAAAGGAAATTAACCCATATGTGCAAAAATATTTATAGCAGCTCTTTTTGTTACAGAAAAGAACTGGAAGCTAAGAAAGTACCCATGTACTGCAGCAAAGTTAAATTAAATATGGTATGTAAATGTAATGAAATATTATTTTACATAAGAAATAATAAAATGGATGGTTTTCAAGGAGACTTGGGAACAATTATTTGAACTGAGATGCAGTGCAGTGAGCAGAACCAGAAGATTAATTTATACAACAACATCCACATTATAAAAAAAATAATAATTTAAAAGTACTTAAGAACTATGATCAATGCAATGACCAAGCATTATTCCAGAGGACTGGTAACAAAGCATGTTATCAGCATCTTCACATTCAGGATGCTTCATTTTCCACCCCACTGCATTCTTCTGGACTTCTCCCTCATGTTCTCCACACCTGTACTTTCTCCCATGCTCCTTTTTTGCTTCTTTCTATACATGTTGTCTTTCCCCAAAAGATTGTAAGTTACTTGAGAAAAGAACTGTCTTTTGCCTTTCCTTGTCCCTAACACTTAGAATAGTGCCTGGCACTTAATAAAATGCCTAAATAAAAAGTCACTTTACAGATGTTTATTGACTAAGACATACATTTTTATATACTACCAATGTGACAATGAGCTTTACTTGACTGTCCATATTTGTTAGGAGGATTTTGTTTTCCTTTTTATATTTTCTAGATGGAGAGGTGGAAACGTAAGGGGTTAGAACTGATAGGTTCATGGGAGTGATGAAGTGAAGAAGGATAGGAAGGAGAGAGAGAGAGAAAAGAAGAAATGGAGAAAAGGAAGGAGGAAAGAAGCAAAGGACAGAAGGAAGATAGGAGGGAGAGAAGGAAGATAGGATGGAAAGAAGGGAGAGAGTGAGAAAGGGAGAAAAGAAGGGAAGGACACATGAAGGAAAAGGAAGGAAAAGAGTGAGGGATAAAGGCAGACAGGAAAACATAAGGGAGGAAGACAGGGAATAATGGAAGGAGGGAATGAATAAGGGAGGGAGGAAGACAGAGAAGGGAGGGAGGAAGAGGGAAGTGAGAAAAGAAGGAAGGATGGAAGTACAGAAGGAGAAGATGAAGGGAGAGCAGGAAGAGAAAGAAGGAAGGAAGTTATTAAAGAATTTTTGAGAAGATTAAAAACTAACCCTATCATCTAAGGCTGGTTGTATTTTTCCTGCAGATGGTCAAGATTACTCTCAGCATCCACAAAGTTAGCGGTCCCATCTTCAAGGAACAAGGAAGTAAAAAGCTGTTAAGGTTATCTTTAGCATGGATTAAAATTATTTCTAAATATGCTGCAATATGATTTTTTAAAAACACCAATCCAAAACACCATATAGTTATCTCTGCCATATAGTGACTTTCTTTCCCTATTGCAATTTTGATATGCCATGGATCAGCCTAAGAATTAAGTGGAAGTTTTATTGAAACCTTAGACAACATATGAAGGCCAGGAGATGACAAAGTATTTAGAAATTCTATGAAATATATGTATAGTATTATGTAATATCAACATATTCTATCTTTTAATACCACAATAATTCAGAATTCTCTGCTATGAAGGGAGCACTAAAAAAATGCATGCAGACTTTCTAGATCATGGGGTGCCTCACCCCTAACCCTAATAGTGTGGAAGGGGTAACTGTACATCCTTTATATGTAATGGAGCAATGCTGGAATCTTTCCTTATATAAATAAAGTAGAGGAAAAATACTACCTCACTGATATTATTTGACATCCTATAAGTGTTAGCTATGGCAATAAGACAAGAAAAGATCAAAGACATAAAATTGGCAAAAAGGAAATCAAATTATCCCTATCTATAGAATCATCAACTTCGTATATAATACTAACAAAAGCCAGAAGCTAATGATTCCATTAAAACTAAAAATATACAAAATATCAGAGCATTAAACTATCAAAACATGCAAAGGACAGATACATGTGTGTGTATATATATATATTATGTGTAACTATGTATGTGTATAGATCTAAAACTATCTGCCTATTTATCTAAATACAAGTTTCAGAAGTTCTACAGAAATAAAGGAAGGCAAATAATTGGAGGCACTCAGCTGTCATGTCTGGACAGTGAAAATATTATTAAAATGATGATACTAAGTGAGGACCAGAATAGTAATCCCATTTGGTAAACCAAAGAACATAAATAGCTGGGAGGATTCCTTGTTCCTTTTTTTAATACAATTTAATTTTCAACATTCACTTCCCTAAGAGTTTGAGTTTCAAATCTTCTTCGCCTCCCTCTCACCCCCTTCCTCCCCAAGATGGTGTCTAATCACTCATTCATATTAAACATCCTCACGTTAGTCACGACGTAAAGAAGAATCAGAACTAACGGGCGGAGCCACGAGAAAAGAAGAAACCAAACAACGAGAAAGGGCAGACCCCTGCTTCCGTCTGCACTCAGACTCCCAGTCCTTTCTCCGGAGGTGGCAGCAGTGTCTATCGGAGTTGTCGGAGGCCTTCAGAGCACTGCTGGGAAGAGCTAAGCCTGTCGAAATCAGTCCTCACACACTGTGGCTGTTACTGCGTACAACGTTCTCCTGGCTCTGCTCACTTCATGCAGCATCAGTTCACGTGAGTCTTTCCAGATTTTTCTCAAGTCCGCCTGCTCATCATTTCCTATAGCACAACAGCATTCCATAACATTCATATACTACAGCTTGCTGCAGCCATCTTCCCCACTGATGTATATCCCCCCAATTTCCAATTCTTTGCCACCACAAAAAGAGCCGCTATACATATTTCTGTACATGTGGACCCTTTTCCAGTTTTTATGGTCTCTTTGGGATACACACCTAGCAGTGATATTGCTGAGTCAAAGGGTATACACAATTTTATAGGAAGAGGGAGGTGAGATAGTTCCACACTGCTCTCCAGTTCATAACTCCACCAACAATGCATTAGTGTTCCAGTTTTCCCACAACTTCTCCAACATTTATCACTTTCCTGTTTTGTCATATTAGCCAATCTGAGAGGTGTGATGTGGTACCTCAGAGTCGTTTTGATTTGCATTTCTCTAAATCAACACTGATTTACAGCATTTTTTCATATAACTATAGATAGCTTTAGTCTCTTCCTCTAAAAACTGGCTGTTCATATCCTTTGACCATTTATCAATTGGGGAATGATTTATATTCTCATAAATTCAACTCAGTTCTCTATATATTTCAGAAAAGAGGCCTTTATCAGAGACACGGGCTGTAAAAACTGTTTTTCAGCTTTCTGCTTCCCTTCTAATCTTGGTTACACTGACTTTGTGCAAAAACTTTTCAATTTAATGTAATCAAAATCTTCCATTTTGTTCTCTATCTCTTCTTTGATCATAAATTCTTCCCTTCACCATAGATCTGACAGGTTAACTATTCCTTGCTCTCCTAGTGTGCTTATAGTATCAGTCTTTATATCTAAATCATGTAACCATTTTGACTTTATCTTGGTATAAGGTGTAAGATGCTGGTCTATGTCTAATTTCTGCCATACTATTTTCCAGGTTTCCCAGCAGCATTTGTTAAATAGTGAGTTCTTGTCCCAGAAGCTGGAGTTTCTGGATTTATCAAGTTGATTTACTGTAGTCATTGACTACTGTGACTTGTGTATCTAACTTATCCTACTGATCTACCACTCTATTTCTTGGCCAATACCAAGTACTTTTGATAATTGCTGCTTTATAATACAACTTAAGATCTAGTATACAGCTAGGTCACCTTCTGTTGCAATTCTTTTCATGAATTCCCTTAATATTCTGGATCATTTGTTCTTTAAGATGAATTTGTTATTGGTTTTTCTAGTTCTATAAAATAATTTTTTGGTAATTTGATTGGCATAGCACTGAATAAATAATTTAATATAGGTACCATTGTCATTTTTACTATATTAGCTCACACCACCCATGAGCAACTGATATTTTTCCAGTTATTTAGATCTGACTTTATTTGTGTGAAAAGTGTTTTATAATTGTGTTCATACAGTTCCTGGTTTTGTTTTGGCAGGCAGATTCACAAAATACTGTTAGGAAAACAGGAAATCAATTCATCAGAAATTTGATTTCGACCAATATCTTAAATCATATACCACAATCAGTACTAAATAGCTATTCAACATCAATATAAAAGATCACATCATTTAAAAAAAAATAAGAAGACAATGGAAAAAGGTAAATTTCACTAAGCTTTGGGTAGGCTAAGAATTCTTACCCAAATAAAGGAAAGAAATGATCATGAAAGAAAAACAGATCACATCAATTACATAAATAACAATATTTGAAATAAAATCATTGCAAATAGAATAAGAAAAACCATCACTTTGGGAAAAAATCTTTACATCTGACAAAAATCTGATATATAAGATATACAAACAACTGACATAAATATGTAAGAACAAGAGCAACTCCCCCAATGAATAACTGGTCAAAATATATAAACAATGCTAAAAGAATGGTAAAATATCAGTACCCATATGAAATCATGTTCCAAATCATTAAAAAAAAGAACATGAATTAAAACAGCTCTCAGAAGTCAAACTTACTCCCCTTAAAATGGCAAAGATGGCAATTTAGAAAATCAGTGTTGGAAGGGATACGAGAAGAAAGGAAAACTAATACAAGGTTGATGAAGATACGAATTGACCTAAATGTTCAGGAAAAATGTAGAATTACTTAAGAAAGGTGACTAAAATGTTGAAATTGTTTAACCCAGAAATGCCATTTCTGGGCATATATCCTAAACAAGTCAAAGACCAAAAGATCAAATGTATAACAAAATGTACATATTCGATTAACTATTTCTCAAATGACTGCTAGAGACAAAGACAAAAGCAAAATAGTTGCTGCCCTCGAGGAGCTCACATATATATAAAACAGAAACCAAACCAAGACACAGTAATGGGAGGAAGGCACTATCCGAGGAGGGAAAAGAGGAAAGGCTCCAGACAAGTGACTCTTGAAGGAGAAGAGATTCCCAGAGGCTGACAGGCAGTGTGAAGGCATGATGATAAGAGATGGAGTGTGTGCATAACGGCAAGAAGGCCACAGAGCACAGACAGAGGTCCAGTGTACAAGGCTATAAAAGGAGAATGGGGCCAAATTCTAGAGAGATTCAAAGAACTAAAAGAGAGAGGATGTTGTATTTATAGATCTCCTGCTCCATGAAGGCAATGGGGAGAGGTTTCCCAGGTAAACAAGCATAGATGAGTTACTATCTGGATCTTGGGAGGAAAGACCCAAATTGATGAGATCATAGATCTTCATGAGTATTTACTACAATAGCATATTAAATATAAATGAATAGGAACAGAATAGCAACTTACCCTAGGACCAAGTTCAAAAACCTTGAGAATGAAAGGACAGTAATAACAATGAAAATATGCCAAATGTACCTGTACTTTTAGGGGTAATGTAGGGATGTAGCTATATTGAATTATATTAAAACGCACATGTTTAAAGAAACATTTAACAGCAAAATTTTAAATAAAAAAGTTGTGGTATATGTAATGGAACTGTACCTGCCAATAGCATCTTGTCACTAAATTCCACAAGTGTACAGGTATTCCTCAAATCCAGGTGATCTCTAAGATATATAACTCGAAACATACAGAGCGCTATGAAGAATGCATTTTTGCATTTCTACAGAATTCTCTCCTTCAAAAATGTTTGAACTTAACACAGGCATTTTGAGTATAAGCTTTCTGCTACTTTTCAATCCCAATAGAGAGAATCCCTATGGTACATGACCCAAATGCCAATTCAAACTGGGTCACTTCATTTTCCTAACCATTTTATTATAGGGAATAGTATTATCATTTATCTTTGCCTCTTTCTGCTATATCCCCATGAACAGACACATATCTTTATAGCCTTTAGCTAGAAAAGGGAGGGTCTGTGACCTACTCCAGGCTAATATTAAAGTCTCATATTAAATAGATCAATAGTAAAATAACTTTAGTTTTCCATACAGGGGCTGAACTTTAGTATAACCCAGCTCCAATGACAAGGAAAAAGGCACAGATACTACATATGGTACAAATATTTGCTACTTATAAACTGACAAGCTAGTCATATGAATTAGAAATTTTCAGGAAACTACCTGGACTTTTTCTTATTCAGTATTCTTTGTGAGAAGGATACTTAGTTGAAGTGGTTCAATATTTAATTAGGATTCAATGGCAAAGCAGTTTGCCCATTAAATTATAAAAATCTTCAATATTTACATAGCATTTTCTAATTAATTAAATAGCTTAACTTAATTGAAGTTTTCAAATTAGATTTTAAAAGTTAGCCAATTTTCCTGCTGAAAACATTCTGGCTGTTTTAAAAGATATTAGGACATAAATAAAAACATATATGTTTTTTATTATCATAAGTAATATACAGTCTTGGGTGCAACTATTTAAAAGTCAGCTTCTCTTCCATCTGTCTATTAAATCCTACGCTCAAGTCCTTAGCTTGTATATTTTTCCTGTATCAGTTAACGATAATACATATAAACATACTTATCATGCTGTTCATGGTTTATTGAGGTCCTATTTTGGAAATTATAAGTAAAAGTGGAATCTAATAGGTCAACTTATTCCAAGTACCTCGTTGCTTTTCTTCCACTTCAAACTGGTTTAAAAATACTAACAGAAACATAATATGAATTCCTTTCTTCTCCTTTTTTGCCTCCCCTTACGTCTGCTGATAAATTTCTCATATTTTTAATTTGTTCACTGCCATTTTCCAGCTCACACTTTCCAGCAGTTGGGCTGCTGTTAGCTATCCAGAATGAACCAAGGCCAAGTGCTCTCTAATGAGCACCTGGCCACGGATAGGGGTCCAGCGATGCTGCTTCACCTCTTTTGCCTGTGATTAGAGAGTCTGAGACTAAGCATAAGTGGCAGAACTGTGAATGAGTGTAGGAGCCAGGTAACGGCCACAGCCACAGCAACGGCTGTGAGGCCCAGGGTGGGAGCAGGGACCTCCTTAAGTCCACAGAGCCCCTCTTTTCTTCTGTTCTCTCCCTGCTCTGAGAACTGCCCAGGGCCAATCCAGAGGTCAGAATAGGTTTTCTAAAAGGTTGAGGAGAGTTGGAAATATTGCAAACTCTCCATGCCCCCAAATGGATAAGCCCTCTACTGATAACATTTGAATTGTCACCGCTGGAACCAGGCCTGTGTTAGGTAGCAAAGGCCACTGTGGCTTCTTTCTCCCAATTCCGTTATCACTTTACTGTCTCCTCACCTACATTAAATATAACTCTTATCTCAAACTATTAAAAACTGTATTAGTATTTAATTATTCTTAGGGTCCAAAAGTTATTTCTCAAGTGTAATCTAAATCTTTTAGTCTAATTAAAGGCCAGCTGACTGAATTCAGTGAAAAAGGAATGACAAGTCGTGCTCCTCCTTCTAACAAACAATTAGACTGTTTAAGATGTCCAGTAACTACAGCTGTTATTCTCTCCAATAAGTTCTATTCTCATAGAGGATTCAGAAATTTTATCACACATATTTTAAAATACAGATATTTTCATGAATGCCTAAGCAAAAAAATGAAAGAATTAACTTTTTTTATCTTATACTAATAGATGATGCCTTAAGTTAGTTCTCTTTGTAAAATAACTACATTACTGAATTGTTTATACTCAGTTAATGTCACTACAATTCTAGCAATTCTATCCATTTAAGAACCTCGTGCTTCCAAACATCTGTCATCTTACCGATGTGGGAAATCCTGAGTGATATAGGCTGACACTCATCTACTCCTGACTATCCTGTCTCTCAGGTCTGTCTTCTCGTACATTTACTATAGGTATCCATCCAACAAACTAGAAACATTCCTCCAACTTGCTTGATATTGTGAATATCAGTAAACCATCTATCAGCACTTGCTTTTGCTATTCAACTAGAATATCTTTTTTTCTATTCATACACTTCTCCATCACATCATTTTTAAAGTGTCATAGCATGTTCATGTCTCATGTTCATATTCTCTTTAATGATCTTCAACAGTCTCAATAAATACAATATAGTGAATAGTTTTTTGATTCTCGCTTAGTGATCATAGACATAAGTACCTGATGGTGATCATTCTGTTGAGCAATATTACCTCAAAATAACAGTAATAAAAATATAGAAGACATAGTAGATTATACTAAATCTCTATGGCTCACAGGATATCCCATGGGTTAGTTTGTTTTCAGCCAAATCCCTAGTAAGTAGCTTTTTGCTACAACTCCCAAAAAATACTTGACTCCTCCTGAAAAAGGGGTACAGGAAAAAAATAGTTGAGTACTGGAGATTTGTCGCAAATAAGAAACAAGAATTCCTTGATCTGTCTCTAAAACTTATTGATCCTAGAGCTATCCCCCATCAATTGATTATTGAATGAGTTAAAAATGAAAACAAAAAAAAGCTTTTTTATGGACCGATTAAACTAAACTATGTTTTACAGAAAGCATGGTGTAGTAGATAGGGAGCTGGCATGAAGCCAGAAAGAAATTCAAGGCATTCCTCTGATAAATACTGGTTGTATGATCTCATTTAAGTTATTTAACCTCTCAGGGTTCTAAGCAACTCTCTGAGTCTAGATGTTGCAGAGAAGGTATCAACCTACATTGGCAGAAAAAGAGTTTCCCTACCTTTGAGTTCCACATATCAATGATATCTATCCTTATCATCATGTCTTAATTCTCTAGGGAAGCAGGCCCATTTATAAATATACAAAGTCAGATCAGGGGGTTACTAACAGATGTACTTTAAAAGGTTAAGTCCTAAAACAAAATTTTTATTCCCTAATTTAGAAAAATCCCAGAAATAGACAATTTTGAATACAGACATTTCCACAAATTAATATTTAGAAAAATCCATGGCCCAGTACATGGAAGACTCTACATCACATCTAATTTCCATACTAGTTTTAAATAGGTTTCCTTCAAGAAACTGTCAGCAAAACAGCCAGGGTCATTTGAGGACTTGAATTCTGGACTTAAAAATAAAAGCCTATGTCCTCAGCTTTAAATATCTGGCAAGCTTTTGTTGGTACACTGTGAGTAATGAGAAGTAGCCAAAAAAAAAAAAAAAAAACCAAAGCAGAATATCATTTCTCATGTTTTAACCACCCTAGAATGCAGTCTTCATCCCTCTTCGTATACAAATGTACAAGGAGGCATATGATTATACTGGCACTAGAACTCTAAACCTGGATTCTACTCTTCCAGAAATCAGAGATAATGACCAATGGCCTTCCTTTTCCAAAGGATTCTAGGAGAAAAAAAATTGCATGTCAGAGTTTTCTAAAAAGCAAGAAAGTACCCCACAAGAGCAGAGTCTCAATAATTCCTTTCCACACTACAAATCTAGGATTTTAGAATAGAAAAGCAGTGTAGGAGAAAAATAAGTAATTTTATTCTTTAGAGAAGTTAATCCTTAGGTCCTGTTCTTTTCTTTCTTAGAAATTAGAAGAGACTTTAGTCAACAAGTTATACAATGTTGTCTTTATCCACATTAATGGAAGAGGAAGATGGTCCAGACAGACTAATTCATAATTGATAAGGGAATTTTTTTTAAAACCACACTTGAATGTAGGTGTGTCTGACATTCTCAGGAATTCAAAGCAATTTACACTGTAAAAATGAAACAATACTATGAAGAGAAGACTCACAAGAGATAGAAAGGTGTTCCATTTTTCAGTCAATGCATACATGGATCTTTGGGGCTCCCCACTACATGCTAGAGGTAGTACAATATCACCTCTCAGACTAACACAATAGGACAGATTACAGCAAAATTGATTGCTTTTTCTAAATTTGCCAGAATTGTGTTTCATATGCGTTGTTAGGAGAGTAATAAATCAATAGTGAAATATTTCATTATCAAAATGAAACTGTAATGAGAATGCTGGGGGCAAAGAGACAGGAAAATCCTGATTAACTGAATTTCTGGTTGTTAGAAGTGACCAGAAATTGGGGGAGATTTTTGTCTCCTTTTAAAAAATCTTTCTAAAATATATCAGTAAACTCGCTTTCCTGTTTTCAGTGAACTACAGTGCTTCGAAGACCTATAATCGGTGACAATATTCTACTCATCAACACAACATTCTGAGACTCAGAAGACAATCTTCATGAGGTGCCTTCATCTGGTGATCAACCTTTTGAAGATGAAACTACAAATTCTTCATACAACTGGCTTTTTAAAAAATTACTTTGGGTAATTTTGTTTAGCTTCTTTTCTAAAATGTAGAATAGAGGGAAATTTTTCTTACTGAGGGTTCTGTTCACTTTGGGTTTTAGTTCATCAGAGTTTGATTGCGAATGATTTGGTCTAAAAGGTCCTTGCCAGAATCATGGAGAGTATGGTGGCAACAATGATTCAATGGACAGTAATTCACAACGTAAATTGTGATCATGTAGATCAAGTAGTTAGGGAATTTAAAGGAAGCAGGGATCATTTTCTTTACCCTCAAGAAGGTTACAACGTGAAAGCAACGAGTACAAATAAACCAATAAATGCATATACAGCCAGCTAGAAGAACGCCTCTCTTGTCCACTTCCTTTCTATCTCATTTATTCCTCTTTTCCTCTTGCTTCACTAACTTAGTAAAACGCATCCCTTTCCAAGTGGCTGCTCTTCTTATGGTCTCTTCACCAACATTCACACTATTTTCAGCCCCTCCTCTCCAAAAGAAGGTGAATTTGAAAGGCCCAAGGAGGTCCAGTTGACTTCAGTTGTACTGGCGAGTCTCCCTTCCCTTCACCTTGAGGCTACTGCCCTCTGAAGCTCAGACACCAGGCTTCTGCCCCTGCCTAAGGGCTCTTCTGAACCCTCCTGGCTTCAGAGTGATTATCAATAGTAACTGTTGCTGTTTCCCTCTCAGTCTCATGTCTTTCTTTACTTGGCCTCATTAAAGGGGCCATGCCCTGCCTATTTCTTAACCAGGCCTATTCAATGAATGGGCTTTTCCTGCATAGACCTTGGCCTAAAGGGTCCAAGGTCTCCCAGTGCGTCCTGCATCATCTCCAGTCATCCTGATGAACATCTGGCCACTGGATTCAGATGGCTGTGGAGGAAAAATGAGGCTGGTGACCTGCACAGCCCTCCCTCACTCAAAACAAAGTCAAATGCAAGTCATGTCATCATTTCTCTGATAGCACGCTCTTCTTCAGCCATGAAGGACAAACACAACTATTTTCAGCCTATGTGGTTAAAAAAAACCCATTAATTCTAAATTCTAGGAGTAACTCTCATCTCATGAAGTATAATATAAAAATGTGACATCTGAAAGTATTACAGAAGAAAAGGATTACCTGCAGAAGTGGGCAATATAGACATAGAAGATTTACTTCTAATAATATTTGTGTAGGTACATAGCACCGTACCTAGTGTGTAGCAGGCTTAAAATGCTACATTTTAAAAAATTTAAAAAAAATGCTCGATACCATTAGTATGATTAGTATGATTTTTTTTTACATTTATATTTACAAAGTACTTTATAGTTTGCCATTATTCCAAAGACAACAACCTATATGAGTTTTAAGGAATTTAATTCAGGAATTTTTTTCTCTTTTAGATATACATACACACACAGAAGACCATACAGTCTATGGTAAAGGCCTCAGAGTTGGTAAGACTTGGGTTTAAGTGCTGCCACAAGGTACACAGGTAACAAGACATGGGCTAACTTACTTAAAACTGTTGACTTCACCATCCCCCAGACAATTTTATAGGAATGTAATTTGTAGAGAAGGCACCAGTCTGCACAGATAAAGGGATTTTCTTTATTTAGATTTTCTTTATATTAACCAACCCATGAATTCTATTGAAAATGTACATTTATGGAGAGGGGAAAGAGTAGAAACCGGGAGGAAATTTGGAACTGAAAATAAGATAAAACTGAATTTAAAAAGAAATTAACAAATGATACAAAAAGCAAAATATTCATATAATCAATTTTGGAATGAATTCATATAATCAATTTTGGAATCAATTAATCAATATTGGGAGACAAACTTTCTTAGTAAAGTAAAAGAAATACTATCAAGAAAAGACAGCTAATAAAAAGAATTCATATAACTAGAGTGCAATACTTAATAAGAAACTTGGAGAAATTCAACAAACTAGGTTTAATCTTACATCCCAAAATTCTATATATTTAATTTTATTAATTATGTCATGACAATGGTAGTTTCATGGTTTATACAAATAAACACCAATGAATACTTACGGGTTTTGTGTTCTTTATTTATCCTATTTAATAAAATAAAACAACTGAAGTCTCTTCAGTCCTTAGAAGGTATCCCAAATACCAATAAACTTAGTCTTTGTTAATCAGAATAGGAAAAAAAAACAGAGGTCTGAATCCTGCTCAAAAAGCTAAAATCAAGAGCTCTGTCAGTGGCAAACTTCACTTTGAACAGACCTTCACTGGTGAGGTGAAATGATGAGAGGGGACTGCAAACCCACCACTAATAACCTGTTGACCAATTAAGCTCTGAGGGGCAAGCAGCATGCCTCCCTGCTACCCCGCCCCCAACCAACAGCATTTTTATATGGCAATAACAAAATCCAGGAGGAAAAATAAAAAATTCTTATTCATAATAACTATAAAATTAATAATAATCTGGGGATCAAGCTACCAAGACAACTTGCAAACATGTAGGAATACAATTATATACACTAAAAAAGAAATAAAAGAATCTTTCCTGAAGATAGGAAGTCCACAAGTATTATACACTGTACATATTTTTGAACTTTTTCAATGTATTGATTAGTTGTATTAATATTTTTCCTTTTTTTGTCTTTAAGAAATACTATTTGTGTAGGTCAGAATGGCTCTGTGGGGGGGAAGGTGGGGGAAGGGAGAAAAAAGTGCACATAACTTCGATAATATAAAAAATAGAAGACAAAAAACAAATTTAAGAAAAAGAAATAAAGAGTTATCAGGGTTTTTTTTAAGTTCATGAGCTTATTATTATACAATAATTAATGAAAACAAGATTGAAGTTGAAATGTGGATAGTTCACCAACATTTTCTTATACATGGAAAAGAGATCTTTTGCCCTGGCACATTAGGTTCCTGTATACTAGTTTAGCCTTAGAGGACAAGGAAGTAAAATAATGGCTTAGGGGGAGGAGGGATGAAAATCAGTGATGTGGAGGTATACATGGAGGTAAAGGAGGTATATATGAATCTTCATTATTAAAAAATACACACAGTATTACTTGAATGTCACTCCTTTTGGGAGACAAGCTACCAACACATTCAATCTGTGAAAGAAAGAAAAAGATTTTTCCATGAATAAATTATTGTTTCCCAAACAAAAAGGGAAATTATAAAAAAATATATTAAGATACATTATAGACCAATCATACTAAATAATGCTAAAAGAGATTTCGAAGTCAGTGTCTATGAATTATGTGGTTTAAAAAGATTTGGAATCCAATGAAACTACCAGTATTCTCCAGTATACTAATAGATGTGCTCTTCTGTTCTGACAAACGAGAATTAAACCTTCATCTCAGCCAAAAGAGACAATACTGAGGCCAGTAGTATTTTAGCTGAAGTTTCCAAATTTAAGTCATTTTGGGGGGGTTTATGATACAACTTTCCTTAACAAGTGACTCTCTGTCTCAGATACCCTAATGTCACAGTTTGATTAAGTAGAGATGTTTGGGACTGCTCTGGGACCACCAGCAGCAAGTCTTGTGCCAGGCCCTCCAAGGAAGCAGTTCAAGGTTAACAACTTGTTTACTTATGAATTTAAATATTACAAAAATGTTTCCTAACCCTGGTTTTAAAAATCAGACCCATCTGGTGACAACTTTTTGTGCAGAAGAAAGAAGTAATCTGGGATAACCTCTTCAAAAACATTATAAAATCTCTTATTTTTTCCAAATTGGTTTGATTCCCCTATATGCACAATGAGACTTTTAAGAGTATTCTCAAAGAAGAAAAATTCCTGGGGAACTCATTTTAGAAAACTAATGTACACTGGAACTATTTACCTTCTCTTTTCTAATTTCTTTTATTACTATATTTCTATGTTCTCTCCAATTCTAGTCATGGAAACAAATTATTCAGTCACCATGGGTACCTAAAAATAACAACCAGACACCTGGGTAAACTGTAATAGAAGCATGGGGGGGATTCCTACTCTAGGGGGCAAGCAATTCAAATCTAGAGCTGCTTCAAATCCAAGAGGTATTCATTAGAGCATGATCCAGTGGTGAAACTGCTAGATGTGGAGTCAGAGGGCATGGGTTCAAACCTCACCTCTGGTGTTTATAACCGTGTGATCAAATTATGACTGCACCTCTGTTTCTTCATCTGTAAACTGAGGGTGTTGAGGGAGCTAGGTGGCAGAGTGGATAAATTTCTGGGGCTCAACTCAGGAAGATCTGAGTTCAAATCCTGCATTCAAACACTTTCTAGCTCTGTGACCTTGGGCAAGTCATAACCTCAAATGTCAAAAGAGGATAGCCATTGCATCTACCTCCCAGGGTTGTTGTGAAGATCAACTGAGACGCTATCTGTAAAGTGATTAGCACAGTACCTGGCACACAGTAGGTGCTATGTAAATGTTCGCTATGATGATGATGATGATGATGAACTGGAACTTCTAATTCTAGCTCTATTAGCCTGTAACTCACCTCACTACTCTTTGCCTGTTTCCTTATCCATGAAATGAAGGGGGTTGGACCAGGTGAATTTTAAAATCTCTTCTAGGTGTGAAACTTGAAGTCCTTACGTATCTCATATGCCCAAAGCACACACCTAAAAATAAACCATTCCCACTCAGCTACAGTGGCACAACCACTGCTCAAGCTTGTCTAACTTAGGCTTTTTAAGAAATTCTTTTTTAATTAATAAATTACATGATGAGGGTGAAGAGATGAGAAGCATCACGTGATGGCATCATAATGGACCTCTGTGACTTTTCAGTTAAGGCGGACAACACAGCTCCCACAGAGAACAATCTAAGCCTCTAATACCCAGAGGGCTTAGACTCTACACTGTACCCACAAAAGCCTCTTCATTTATCTCATTGTTAAAAAATACTTCATTGTGAATATTATTAAGAATAATAACAATAAAAGGATTTTTTGTGGTTTAGTTTGAAGCTTTTCAGCCATGTCCGACTCTCGATGACGCCATCCTGGGGTTTTCTTGGCAGAGATGCTGGAGTGGTTGGCCATTTCCTTCTCCAGCTCATTTTACTGATGAGGAAATTGAGGCAAACAGTGAAGTGACTTGACCAGGATCACACAGACAGTAACTAAGGCCAAATTTGAACTCATGAAGATGAGTTCCTGTCTCCAGGCTCTATAAACTATGGCACTTCCTAGCTGCCCTGACATTTGTCAACACTTTAAGGTATGTAAAAAACTTTATGTATGTACTGGGAGAACTGGTTCACATGTTCAGTCCTTATGAGCACATGCCACATGCTCAGTGGATGCAGTTCCCATGTGGACTTTGGAGCATGAGCTGTCATTCTCTAATTGGTTTTGGTTCACTAAGCACAAAGTGAAGAGGAACTTTTTGAACTGCATGTGGAGTCAGAACTGAGGATGTTACCAAAGCACTGATGAGCCAAAGTGAGGTTGCTTCTAGCCTAGACAGGATGGGACGGGAGGAGGCTGAGTCGCTGTGGGCCTCTGGGTAGGGGAGAAACCCTCTCTAACTAGGAGCCAGAATGAAGTTGAGAGCACACAACCCTGGTGGTTCTTTCCCCTCTGCTGTGTCTGTTCTTTCCTGTTCTAGGTAAAGGGGAACAGAGAAAACTGCTATTTTGTGAGCTCTGAACACAAAGTCAGAAAAGCAAGCCATGGCAAGTTTAATAACTGTAGTCTGTGCTGGGGTTTGATTAAAGCTGGACAATAAGGAGAAAAGTCCCCAGCTACCAACCTAGACTGGCCCAGGCTGGCAGTGGCAGAGATGCAGGCTCACCTATCTCTCAGCCATAATACAGGAGGAAGTGAGCTTGGTGAGGTGAATGCTAGCTAGAAATTGCATTAAGTTTGAGCACATTCTCCCCAGAGGATAGAGCATGCCCTTAGGTATTGATGGAAAATGTTTGCAAGTTCTGGTTATGCTATAACTTTTCACTAAATATCCTTCTGTAAAAGCTAATTGATGTTAATTGGTTAAATAGATTTGGGATGGTAATTACTGGAGATTAACAGTAGCAGAGAGAATGCTCTGGAAACGGAGCTAGGGCTGATAGCACTATAGAAAGACACCTTCACTGTGGTAACCTGAGAGGGAAGAGTCCAGGCATGGGTGAGTGAGCTGTGGCCTTGAGGCCACATGTAGCTTTCTAGGTCCTTGGGTGTGGCCCCTTAACTCAGTCCTAGTTTACAGAACAAATCCTTTATTAAGGGGATTTGTTCTGTCAAGTTTAGATTCAGTCAAAGGACCTTCTTGAGGATCTGGAGGGGCCACATGTGGCCTCGAGGTTGCAGGTTCCCCACCCTTGGTCCAGAGGTCACAAAAAACACATTTTCTCATTTGAATATCACAACAACCCTGTAGTTCCTCTAAGTATCATCATCCCCATTTCTCTGGTTAAGTCAAGAAAGACAAACAGATCAGGGAATGAGCCCCTACCCTTCTTCCACAGACCTGGAAAGCCATAGGAAGGAGATAGTGGGGGGCAGCTACAGCTTAAAGCTGGGAGTAATGCTTAGAAGCAACAATTTCTTTAGGATAGGTACAGGTGGCCCAATATTTAATTTTCATGATTGACATAAATATATAGGTGACCTTCAAAGCTAACACTATATCAGCAATGCGTTTCTTTTACTCTAGACTCCTAATAAATGAAAACAGTCAAAATAACTTGCACTACTAAAGTTGTGTTATTCCAGTAATATCCCATTCTCTATCTCTTGGCTCATTCTGGACAGTCCCTTGATAGAGACAAAAGCAGTCATTACATTTTAGCCATCCATCCTACTGGAGACAGAAAAGCCTTTGTTTCTGAAGCTTCTTCCCTTACTGATCCAAATAATTCAAAATGTCTAGCCCTAAGGTCTATTAGGTCGTTTCACAGTAAAATGCGATGGCCTGCAATTTGTCAAGTCTTTAGCACCTCCATAAGAAGGCACGAGCTTCTTAACCCAAAATAAAAACAGACGAGGCAGCAGCAGTGAGTAAACCAACCAATCAAAAAGCATTCGTCCGTCACCTGCGAGATTTCAGTCACATGGTAAGCAGCGGGGACACAATGACAAACATCCAACAGCCCTTGGAACGCTGAAGGTGGGAATGAAGACGACTTAGGTTCAAATTCCACCCCCTAAACAGAAGTCATTTAACCACTGAGAACTCCAGATCATTCTCCAAGACTTACATGGTTGTAAGGAGCTCTGGACACCTGCCATATGATGTGTATACATAGACTGATCCAAGATATAAATTACTGGTTTTCCTACAAATGAGCACATCTGCAAATCCTACTTGAGTATGCTGCTCATCTTGAAGGTTCTAAATACTTTTACTGCATTGGTGTACGTCCAATTAGATTAAGTGATTTTTCCTGAGTTCCGTCCCTTTTCTCCATCTCTTCAAGCCGGTATTTGCAAAGGAAAATCATGCTACTGACTCACCATGACTAAAACATGTGCTCTAACTGTCCTCCCAGTAGTGATAATGGATTTGGATAAGTTAGCTTTACATTACAGAGTTGTCTCCATTAAAATCAATGACATGTAGCTTGTGGTACAGCCAAGCAAGACTAGAGGAAACGTTTTTAGAAACGGAACATAGGAAAGCCACCCAATCTTCAAATACATCCTCACATGTTGCCTGGCCCTGTCCCATCATGGTCTCTCTGTTCCTGGCCTTATTAAATTTGAAGCTACTTGAGAGTAATATATGTGTGGGGGGGATGAACAGAAGAGAGGAATTACAAGGAAAGGCAGCTTGAGGAGGGACTCCAGCACAGACAATGGGGTGGTCTGTGGTCTAAAAGCTGGAAGACAATATATATCTGGGGAATAGAGCAGTCTAAACCGGAGGGGTGGAGTGGAATGCACATTACATGAGAGGAAGCAGTTGTAAGAAAAGGACAGAAAGGCAGCCTGAAGTCAGACTGCAGAGGGTCTTGAATATGAAGAAAATTTAGATTTTAGTTTGATATACCAAGTTATTTCCCTACTCAATAAATTCCTCTGGCTGCCTATTTTCTCTTGAATAAAGTAAAAACTCCTCTATTTAGCTTTTAAAGCCCTTCACAACTTTGCCTTAATCTATTTTCCCATCATCATTAAACTTCCCTTCTTTTAATCCATAAAAGCTGTTCTTTAGTCCTCACACAATACTCTCCATCTTTTCTCTCTGTGCCTTTCTACTGGTTATTTATCTATGCCTAGAATGCACTCCTTCCTCATCTCCCCTTAACAAAAAGCCTCTTCATCCTTTAAGATGCAGCTCAAGTATCACCCTCTTTCTATAGGAAGCCTTTCCTGATCCCTTCAAACTAGCTTCACCTTTATTTGGATTTATTCTCCTTAGTTTTACTCTTTCCATGGGTCCTTGTTGTCTCCTCCATTATAATTTAAGTTCCTTAAATGTAAGAAATACAGCATTTATTGCATTTTTACGTCCTAAGACGATGCCTGGAGCATAGAAGGCACTTAATAAATGCTTGGGGCCTGACTATGGAAAGGGCAACAACACACAAAGATTTTTTTTTTAAGTTGAGTGGCAGTAAGATCAGAAATGGAATTAGGAAGAAAACTTTGATTTCTAGTTCTAGGATAACCTGAAAGGATAGATGATAGCAATGGTTAAAGATCCAGACACAACGTTTAGCACCAAACAATAATGAACCAAGTTACAGTTAGCAAATTAGCATCATTACACTTCAGCTGTCACAAAACACTTCTGTAATAAATCAGGTGTAAGTATATAAAAGTATCAGCTTGGCCTGCAAAGAAAAGGACTAAACGTCTAACTTGTATCAAACACATCATTGACTCTGACACTAGCGCCTTGGATAAAAACAAAACATTTTACTTAAGTGATGAACTCAGGCATTTCTTATTTGCTAACTGTTCTATCATAGCTACTACTCTCTCCTCAGCTGCGACACCTATCAAAATGCACTAAAGCACAACTGTAAAAAAGGAGGCAGAATAAGGAAAAGAACACCCAAAGATGCAAACAATCTGATTTCAGCAGAAAAATGGATCTCAACCTCTCTGGTTTATTAACAGGTAAGTCTTAGGGAGCTGCATGAGGCATAACTAGCATCAAAGACAGGACACTAACCCAGACGAATTCACTCTGGGCCAGGCATTATCCATCATGCCCTACTTAAATGACACAGGGAAGAGTGAAAACCAACAAACAAAAATGACTTTTCACCCAACAGCAGAAACTTTTCTATCCAAACTGATATGGGTTCACATTGGAATAACAGATGAATTTCCATAAAGGTTAATTCCATAGTCTAAACAGGACAATGTATTTATGCTTATGAAGTACTGCAAGCTAGTTGAAAAATCTTCATTCCTTGTTAATTAAGAAGCAAAGATAAAATTTTATGAAATAGTACAATAATCTAGTAATTCCTCCAAATTCTCTCTCTCTCTCTCTCTCTCTCACACACACACACACACACACACACACACACACACACACACACACGCCCTTCCTTCAGCATACTTTGAATCTTTCACATCTACAGGTTTCCCATTTTTAATAGAATACAGAAAAGAAGTGTAAAATGAACCAATGAGGGCAAACTTGCCCAAACACCAGCTTACATAAATAAATATAAATGACAGGTAAAAATATTATGATTTGTATTTAATGAACTCTAAACTTGGCTATAGTGCTCTCTTCTCTTCATATATGCATTTATAAGAAAATAAGTCAACTAATATGAACTTTAAATTTTACAGTTACATTAGGTATTCAAGCACTGGTGAAGCATCTATTATGTGCCACAGAAGACACAAAGACAAAAATGTTCCTGCCTTCAAGGAGCTGACATTTTATAGGAGGAAACAACTTCAACAAAATAAGTTTCCATAAAATAAATATATAAAATATTTAGATATCGAATATTTATATATATATATATATATAATGCCAGGTAAAAGGGGGGACTGGAGAGAGGTTGAAGGAGACATTGGCAGCAGGAAAGGCCTCCCAGAGGGAGTGGAATTTGAGCATTATCTTTTAAACAAACTATGACGGCAAAAGTGAGGAGGAAGGGCATCCAGATCTAAGGGTCAGTTTGGGCAAAGGTACAAAGACAGGAGATGAAGAAACAGCAAGGCAGCCAGTTTGGCTAGGAGGGGTAGGGAGGCTGAGGCCTTGAGGCCACATGTGAGCCTCTAGGTCCTGAAGTGGGGCCCTTTGACTGAAAAGTCTGCATTTGAGGACCTGGAGGGTGGTAGCCTCAAGATCACAAAGGTCTCCACCCCTGTGCTACAGCAAAGACTATCTACCTTCATTCATTTATCTAAAGATGTGGTACTTGGGGTTTCTATGTTGCACAGTCAGCATTATTTTTGTGTATTTGTTTAAATGAAGCATTTTGAAAATATGCCTAAATTCACCTTTGGTATTAGTTTATAACTGCATTTTCTTCCAGAACGGAATCTTTTTTAAAAATTCCTATCGTGTTTCCGCTGAAACTAAAATGAATGAGGTGCTTTTGTTCACTTCCTTGTTTACACCATCAGGATCACAGATGAGGTTACTCTAGGGCTAGAACAAAGCAAAGCAGCTAAATGACTGCTGCAGAAATTCCCAGGCTGACTTTAGGGTTTTCACTAACATTCTAATGGTGAAATGGAAAATCATCAAACTACAGAACCAATTTATCACTTATTTTTCAAGTTTGGATTTAGCAAAATATGCTACATAATGAAATCTAATGTTAGTAGAGGATAGGAGGTGAAAAAAACTGCCCCTACCAGTGCACCTTGGCATCTTTTCTGCAACACCTTCTTGGAGTGGTGTCTCGATCCCTAAGAGGTTTAAGTGACTTGCCCAGGGTCACTTAGCCTGTGTCAGAGGATGGATTGAAATCCAGGTCTTTCTGATTTTGAGGCTACTTTTCAATCTCCCAAACCACACCTTTTTTCTCTAGTGCTGTTCTCTAATGTTAATACATGGTCTAGATTTTTAGATATTTGAATGTATTATGGCAATCACAGAATCTTGAGGAAGAAAAATATATTGGCCCAAAGTTCAGATCTTTAAGTGACAAGCAATACTTTGAACTAGAGGTTAAAGAATGTTAAAATGAAGTCTACGTAGAAGCCAAGCCCGTGTTCACAAGGTTTTTAGTGGATTCTAAAGGGACCCCTAAAGGCTTTGGACTAGGCAATTTTGTATTGACAGAACAGAGAAGACATCTAAGAGTACAAAGATATGTTGCTCTTTGCCCACGTTGTTTAATATGCAGAATCTTTTCTTTTTTCTTCTCTACTCTTAATTGTAATTAAGTGTCAGATAAAAAAAAAATGCCAAGGGCTTGAAAAAAGACAGCCCTGTTGTTTGAGCAGCTAGGTGGCGCAGGGGATAGGGTACCTGCCCTGGAATCAGGAAGACATCTTCCTGAATTCAAAATCCAGCCTGAGACACACTTCCTAGCTGTAGCACCTTGGGAAAATCACATCACCCTGTTTGCCTCCGTTTCCTCATCTGTGAAATGAGCTACAGAAGAAATGGCAAACCCCTCCAGTAACTCTGCTGAGAAAATCCCAGATGGAGTCAGGAGTCAGACATGACCAAAAAATAACTAAATAACTGCCTGTGTTAACTTTGCCTGCTTGATTTTACATCATAATCTGTAATTACATTGAAACTCAACCAGATATTAGACAGGTGAAAAAATAAAATAAAATAAAAACCCAAACTGTAAATCTGAAACTCATAAAATCCTAAGAAAAAGTTCTGTTAAAAGGGATAAACTTCCAAAGTACATTCCTTACTGACTAGCTGATTTATAAATAATATGACAAATTAGGAGTATTTTTTATTAATATTTTCAAGTGGTAGGGGGAAAGACCTATGGTTTAATCATTGCAAGGAACACCTTCTACCACTGCAAATCATTGCAATTTATCATTTTGGAGAGTCACAGAAGGGAGGGGAGGGAACTGAGAGTTACTTGCCAAGAGTCACAGAATTAATATAGGTCAGAGGTAGGGTTTCAGAACCCAGGCCCTTACTGACTCAGCTCCCTGTCCATACCATTTTGCCATTTACTTTATTTCAGTCAAAGCATTTACTATGTGCCAGGTAGGGCAGCTAGGTGGTGCAGTGGATAGAACATCAGTGCAGGAGTCAGGACGACCTGAGCTCAAATCTCACCTCAGACACTTGACACTCACTAGCTGTGTGACCTTGGACAAGTCATTTAACCCCAACTGCCTCATCCTGGGTCATCTCCAGTCATCCTGATGAATATCTGGTCACTGGATTCAGATGGCTCTGGAGGGGAAATGAGGATGGTGACCTGCACAGCCCTCCCTCACTCAAAACAAAGTTCATTGCAAGTTATGTCATCATTTCTCTGATGACATGGTCTTTGGCAACGAGGGACGAACACACATATTCTAGGTACCATGCTAAATGCTGAGGACACAAAGAAAGGCAAAACTATGTTTTAATTCTTATCATACTATTCCTTTCTTTAACGTGTGGAATACTAGGCAAGAGGCTGCTGGACACGCACTAAGAGCATTTCAAAGAAGAAAGAGACATGACATTTTTTTGGCTCAACTATAAAACTTAGTGCTTTTCAGAATGAAGTTTTATAAAAAAAATTATTCTGAACACCTTCATTAAATTTTGGAGTATATTCCTTAGTTGAATCAAAAGTTTTGTCATAAATTCACTCAGAGACAATTTGCTAGGAAAAAACCAATAGGCTTTTATTATGCACCCTTTCACACCTAAGATATAAAGCAATGGAACATGTGATACCTGGGATAGTTAATAGGAAACATGTAATAAACTACACAAAAGACTTCAGTGTTACGTTCTAGTACAGCCATGGTCAGCAAATCCTAAAAATCTGAAGACAGAACCCAAGAACAGTGCTTTTGGAATAGCTTGTTCAGTAGCTATCCCTGGTTAGAGTTTGTCAGCTGATAAAGTTGTCTGTAATTCTTGAAGAATATTCCTAGAGGAAACATGTGAAACCCTCTTTTTGTTGGTGATTATATAGACAGAAGAAATCCCCTCTTCCTTATTTTACATTGAAATTATGGAAAGAGAAGACAAGCTTGACAATATGTAAAGATTTTCATATCATGTTAGTTTCAAGCAGAGAAACAGGTACTTGCATATAAAAAAATACTGAAAACCTAAAACTCCTCACCATCGACAAGTTCGATTTACATAACTGCTCTGGCTGTTGTTCCTTAACTCATTTTATTGAAGATAATGCTGGCAGTAGTGACAAGTTATTGCTCTATTTTTTTACACATTTAAAAGAAATTGTAGTGTAGTAGAAAGAACACTGGATCTAGAATTGGAGGATTTTCATTCAAATCTTGGCTCTGAGGTTTACATGTGTGACCTTGTATAAAGTAAACTAATCCCTCTGGACCTATTTCTCCATCTGAAAAATTAGTTTTAACTCGATATTCTTTGAGGTCCCTTTAAGACCAAAATTTACAAATCTCATAATCTATGACATCCTATTTTAAGACATTACTTGAAGATAACCCTCATAATGCTATGGATGCAAACTCAATACTTATTAAATACCTAACATGTGCAACACATACCTCTAAAGTTCTACTATATAATGCCTCCCTGTGGCATGGTGCTGACACTAGGTTCTTGAAAGATGTGTCAGAGGAACACAAGCTTGGGAATGAATATTTCCTGTCCAAGGACCAGCACAGGTAGATTTGGAGAGGCCATCAATGGTCACTGAATCTTTATGAAATACAGAACGTGGAATAAACAAATAAATGCAAAATGTGAAAGAGGTAACTGTGAGATTCAAACAGTGAACTGAAACATTTGAAAAAGAGACTAAAGGGTACAGGAAGGAAAAAAAAATTGTTTATGAAGTAGGTGTGTGTGTGTGTGTGTGTGTGTGTGAGAGAGAGAGAGAGAGAGAGAGAGAGAGAGAGAGAGAGAGAGAGAGAGAGAGAGACTGGGAGTCATCTGCAGAAAGATGATAATTAAAGCAGCTGGAGTGGATGAGATCAAACAGGGAGAGAATTCAGAAAGCGAAAAAGTGACCAAGGAGGAAATACTTGGAGACAAATGAGGAAGAGGATAAATCAGTGACAAAGCCTGAGAAGAATTAATCAGCAAAATAGGAAGACAATGGAAAGCAATGTCTCAGGAGACAAGGAAAGAGGAGGCATCCAGATGTAACAAGGAGTCAACAGTATGAAACATTCAAGAAGAATCAAGGAGATTAAGGACTAAGAAAAGACCACAGAATCTAGCAATTAAAAGATCATTAGTGTCCTGGAAACAGTTTCAGTAAAGCAGTGAAATTAGGAACCAGATTTCAAGGGCTAGAGGAGTAGGTGGTGAGGAATTGGAGGCAGAGTTAAGTGTTGACTATAGGGCTTAAGGAGATAGCAGGGTAAAAGGAAGAATTTTTTGTTTGTTTTTAAGCCCAAAAAGATGTGAATGGTTCTGTAGGGAGCTTTGGGAACATGCCTAGATTGCCTGCCATCAAGGCACCTTGGAGTTGGGGGGTGGGGAGGGGGAGCTTCAGAGCATTTTCAGGTTGTCTAACATAGAGATATGTCCCTTACAACACGGATGGGAGGGACTTCACTTGACTGGCTGCCTGATCAGAACTGGCATCTTTAAAACTGTGGCTCTCTCTGGCTGGTGCTCTCCTACAGCATCCAGAGAGCATCACCTAGTGAGAAGGAAAGGACTTCCTTCCCCTGCTCCCTCTTTTATCCTGGCTCTAAGAAACGGGCCTGGGGTGTTTGTTTCTGCCCTCCGTTGTTTGTCCTTGTCAGTTTCAGGTGCCAGCAGTTCTCCCTCAGACACTGAAGCCATGGCAACCTTGGAGCCAGGTGGGATGCTGTAGCCAGTCCAGCAGGAAGGCCCCAAGAAGCCAAAATGCCCAGAACTGAAGCCCAGGAGAGGTTTTGCACTTAGAAATGGGGTTATGCGCAGTATGCCTCCTTCTATTTGGGGGACTAAGTTTGTATATTTGTGATTATACCTCTTGAAGTAAATATGTCTTCATTTTTAGATTTAAATATTTTAGGAATATTTCTAAAAGCTAATTTGGTTGTTAGTTACTAAATGGAAGTGGGGTGCATGAGATGACCCCTACAATTGAGGGAGCTCCTCCAATGGAGGCTAGAGCCATTGGCAGAGAGCCTAGACCCCAAATTCCCTTAGGGATCCCAGAGAACTCTGAGGGAGGGGGTGAAAGTATAATTTCCTTCAGGCAGTGGTGGTCAGGTAATCTGTGTTACATTGTAAAAAGGACAAAAATCAGAAAATATGGAAACTGAATATTAGGAAGTGAGAAAACAACTATATGACTCCAGCAATATGCCCATGAAGTATACTAAAAGGGACAGATTTCAAATGTGAGAAAAGAGGAATTTGCTTTGACACAAAAGACCTGAGCCTCAGGGAGCACAGGATTCAAAAGAATGGCTTGTATAGTATTAAATATTAAGTAGCACATTTATTTGAGAAAAAACCAAAAACCAGAGGGGAGGGGAGGAGTACTGGAGAGAACATGTTGATGAAGATCAATATGGAGAAACCGAAGAGATTTTGTCATCATCAGGATCTGGATGGAAAAATAAAACAGGAAGACGTTGGGAAACAGACCACATGCCTGAAAGTGACACTGGATCAAAGCAGTAGCCAACTCTTTCTTTCTCTTCTTCCTTCTTCCCCTCCTTTTCTCCACCCTTCCCTTCACTGAGGAAGCTTTAAGCTTCTTCAGTTTTAATAATAATTTGGTCCTAGAGTTGATAACAGGAGAAAGTCAAGCACAGTATGATATACACCCTAATTTGGGGGAAAAAAGATTACAAAGCATTCAAAGAAAAGATAGGTAGAATTCCGTGGACACAAATTCTACAGGAAAGTCAGTCCAGGAAGTCATACAGGAAGTCAGTAATACAGGAAAAACGGAGAACTCTAGTCAGAGAATGAAATTGTGCAGATAACAAAAGGAAGAATTCGAGTAAAAAGTCCAGGTTGCCTGAGAAGCCAATGTGGATATGCAAAGAACTCATCACTCGACTTAGATTTTTTAAAAGAAATGTGCATTTGGTACTGGTTAAAAAATAGAAATGTAGATCAGTGGAAACAGATTAGGAAATCAAGAGTCAAAATCAAGTGAAAAAAGTAACACAGAATTTAATAAACCCAAGAACAGACAAACACTAGAGGAAAGGCTCCATATGTGACAGTAACTCCTGAAAAAACTTGGGATCAGTCTGGTAGAAGCTAGGTTATAATTTCCATCTTACACCATATACCACAATAACTTCCAAACCTGAATATAAAAAGTCACATCATTTTTAAAATAACTCAGAGTATGAAAACATAGTAAAGTACCTTTCACAGTAACATCTAGGTTAAGGGGAAGGGAAGGGAAGGAAAGAGAAAGGAAGGGAAAGGAGGGAAGGGGAAAAGAGGAAGAAGGCGAACAAGGTCAATTTATATGAAATATAATGAAGTGAAAAAAGCAGAGCCAAGAGAAGAATATTCACAACTGATCAGTGGCTCCAATAATGTAAATGAATAGAAAGAAGCTTTAAGAAGCAGTTCTTGGTCCTAAAGCAGGGATTCTTAACCTTTTTTGTGTCTTGGACCCCTCTGGCAGTCTGGATGAAGCCTGATGAATCTTTTCCAAAATAATGTTTTTAAATGTATGAAATAAAATGCATAGGATTATAAAGGAAACAAATTATACTGAAATAGTTTTTCATGGACTCTAGGATAAGAACTCCAAAATAAGGATTGTCCTAAAAGAAAGTTGAAAAAACAAATTTCTCCTTGACACTCCATGTGAAGAACTGTGTGCATGCCATCAGAAACAGTTGTTGTGTTGGTTGGTATTCTCCAGTTTACTATTTTTTTTTTTTTTGCAAAGATGGTTCTGTCAGGGTAGAGAGTACATTAGGAAATGACGACTATGAAAACAAAAGGCATTACTAAACAGTTTTAAAGATGCCAACTATCATATATAAAGAGTGAAAGACTTCCAGTAAGATAATAATGAGAAATTGGGCCCAAGTTATGCCCACCTTCTTCAGTATGAAACTTGATTACACTTCATTTAAAAAAACACACAAAAAAGACAGAAAATGAAAGAAATCCTCAAAAGGATGATTCCACACATACACACACAAGAAAGAAAGACTCAAGAAACCCAGGTTTATTTTTTAATTTAAAAATAAAGTACTATAGGATGAAAGAACATGAGACAAAATCTCCAGAAGAATCTACAATACTATAATAATTATAATAAATTTCCAGAAACAATAATTGGATAATTGCAAAAAATCCCAGATGATTAAGGAATTTAATAAAAAGAATTCAAGGAAGAGATAATGAAAGAAATTAGAACTCAAAATGAATTTTAAAAGATAAACAAGAAAAGTGATGTACTTGAGACAGGAAAACTTTTTAGGCATGGATATTCTAAACAGGAAAAGCACAGCAGAAATGCAACAGATCAATGCAGGGATGCAAAAAGAAACATTAGAGCAAAATTTAAAAGTCATTAAATTTTTATCTTTTTTCTCGATTACATGTGAAAAACAATTTTTAACATTCATTTCCTAAAATTTTGAGTTTCAAATTCTCTCCCTCTCTCTCCTCCCCCCTCTTTGAGAAGGCAAGCAATTTGATTTAGATTATACACATGCAGTCATATTAAACCTATTTCCATAGTAGCTATGTTGCAAAAGAAAACATACAACAAAAAAAGAAAAAGAAAGTTTTAAAAGTATGCTTTGATCTGTATTCTGATTCCATCACTTCTTTCTCTAGAGATTGACTGACAGCATTTTTCATCATAAGTCCTTCAGAATTAACTTGGATTATTGCATTGATGACAATAGCTAAGTCATTCACGATCATTGTAAAATACTGCTATTACAATGCACAATGTTCTCCTGGTTCTATTTTCTTCATTTTGCATGAGTTTGTATAAGTCTTTCTAGAATTTTCTTAAAGCACACTACTCATCATTTCTTAGAGCACAGTAATATTGTATCACAATCATATACCACAACATGTTCAGTCATTCCCAAACGATGGACATCCATCCCTTCGATTTCCAACTTTTTGCCACTACAAAAAGAGCTGCTATAAAAATTTTTTACATAGAGGTCCTTTTCTCTTTTTTTTCTTAAATCTCTTTTGGAAACAGACCTAATATTAATATTTCTGGATCAAAGGGTATGCACAGTTATATAAAAAAAAAAGAAAAAGAGAAGGGAGCAAAAATGTATCTAACTGTGTGTGACTATATTTAATGTTCCAAGCTATGATCCCTGTACCTCTGCACAAGAGTGGGAAGGAGGTGTCTTTTCGTATTTCTTCTTTAGGGACCCAAACTTTTTGTGATCTTGTAAAAAAAACATTCATTTTCATTTGTTTTGTGCTGGTTATTCTTTGCACTTACATAATTGTAGTAATTTTGTATGTTATTTTCTTCTCTGTGCTTTCTTCACTTTATATCAATTCATGTTAAGTCTTTCCATGCTTCTCTGCATTTATCATATTCATTTCTTATAGCATAGTAGTATTCCATCTCATTCCTATACCACAGTTTGTTTGGCTTTTCCCTAATTGATGGGCATCTACTTTGTTTCCAGTTCTTTGCTACCACAAGAAATGTTGCTATAGTTTGATATATGTTGAACCTTTCCATTTATCAGTGATCTCACTGGCATACAGATCATGCAGTAGAATCTCTGGGTCAAAGGATATGGCTGTTTTGGCTAATTCATTTGCATAATTTCATACTGTATTCCAGAATTGCTGAACCAATTCACAGCTCCACTAACAATTCATTAATGTACCTGTCTTCCCAGAATTTCTTTCAATTTCACCATTTTATTTCAATATTCATTTCACCATAACCACCTCATGAGGTAGGCTAGACCTCCAATTCACATGCAGAAATTGAGGTTCATAAATGGAAAGAGCCTTGCCTAAGATCAAAATAGCGAGGGAATGGTATCCAGGGATAGTTCTCCCTCAGCATCTCCTGATCACAGCCAGGCTGAGGATGCATGAATTTGGCACTTGCCCCCTCCCCTGGGCCCTAAATTATATTATTACAGAATGGTTAGTTGATGAACATCAAGAAGAAGCAGTGATCATAAAGAACCCAGCAGGTTATGTCAGCCAAACTTTATTTCTTATTTTTAAAAACAGTGTTATATAACTTGCCAATATTTTATCAAAGAATTTCACAAAGTCTCTAATGCCATTCTTGTGAAAAAGATGAAGCAATGTGGGCTAGAGCAGCAGAGTCTCTAAACTGAAGTCCTGAACTAAGATGGCAGCAATAGGATAGACAGAAGGGACTGGATAAAACATCATGTTGTAGAGGGTAATATTTGAAAAATGATTAGATATGTGGCATTAGGGAGAGAAATGAGCCAAAAATGACACAAAGGATTCAAGTCTTTGTGACTAGAAGGATGATGGTGACCTTAATAGTAATAGAGAAGTTGGAAAGAAGGGCATGTTGAAAGTAGGAGGAATAATATAAATTCTGCGATAGATAGTACAATCTAGCCATGTCTACTCATCCTGTGAGATTTATTCTGTCCTATCCAAAATAAAAAGTGGGAAAGCAGGGGAGTGGCTTTCCAGTAGTACTTGGGCAGCTGCTGCTGTGTGCCTGGTAAGCTGTGACTTCTTTGAAGGGCCAACGTCTGGTGTAAAGGGGGAAAGCTTGAAACTTGCAAATGGAGGGAAATAGAGTGGATTATGGGCATAAAGGTTAAGCATGATTATGGTGGAGAAAAGCCTGATAACTAGCCTCAAAAACGGTGGCATGCAACCTATATGCCCATCCTCTTACTAACTGATCACATCCCCCAGAAAGCCCACTGCTGATTATTTGTTTAAAAATAGAAGAGTAACATTATGATGAGAACATACTGGATAAAGAACCAGGAAAATATTGAACAAAGTAGCCCAATGTTAGAGAAACATGAAAAAACAAACTGCAATATGGAAGGACTCCAGTAACAAAAACTTCTGGGAAAACTGAAAAGCAATTTGGCAGCAATTAGATTGAGACCAGAATTTTACACTATGTGACAAAAAATAATGGATATTTAACTTAAATATAAAAAGTCACATCACAAAAAACAATTAGAGAATAATAGCAGGTACTTTTCATAACTATGACTGGGGAATAGTTTTTAAGCATTAAAGGAACAGAGGTAATCATAAAAAAGAAAGTAGAAAATTTCAACTGTATAATCTAAAAGCAATAAAAATAGAATTAGAAAAATGGTAGAATCAGGGTGAAAGTTTTTACCTCAAATCTGTATCTCTAATAAAGGTCTATATAGAAGATATGAAATTAATTATATAAATAAGATGAAGAGTCATTCATTCCCAATTGTATGAGTGATCAAAGGATGTGAACCATTTTCAAAAAAAAATTTTCAGATCATAAATACTCTATGAAAGATTTGCTCAAAATAAACTAATTCATAATGAGATAAATTAGAATTACAACTCATAAGATTTCACTTCAAATCTAGCAAATTGCTAAAGATCAAAATAATCAGTGTTGAAGTGACTATAGGAATACACCTTTAGGAGAGCTTCAAATTAGACCAACCATTCTCAGGCAACAAACATTTGTTAAGTACTCATATGCTCCAGGCACAGCACTAAGCACTGGAGATAAAAAACTGGGGGGAGGGCAGAGGGACAGAGAGAAAGAGCCTTGGTCTCAAGGTGTTCACATTGTGTTCATGTTCTAATGATGAAGACAATAACCAAATAACTATTTACAAACAAGATATATATAATGCTTATGAAAGAAAGAAAGGCCTAGTGGCAAAGGAGAGGTAGTAGTAGCATTTGATCCTAGTCTTTTTTTTTATTTTAACCTTTAATTGATGGAATAAAACAAGAATGTCCATAACATAGTGCAATCAAAAATATTATTGCACATGAAACTGCAAATCTACTGTGCACAATCTGCTATTCCATTCAAATAAACAACAAAATTATCATGTACTTTTTTCAGTCTCTCCCCCACTTGCAACAAAATTATCATGTAAATTTTTTCTTCCCTCCTCTCTACCTCCTCACTCTAGAGATGGCTACCATTAGACACAAATAGGTACATACATATAAATAAACACACGTATATCTCTATATTTAAAATTGTTCCTATATGTACTTCTATTTATCAGTTCTTTCTCTGGATGCAGATAGTGTCTTCCTTCATATGTCCTCTATGGTTAATTTGGGTATTTATAATAGCTAAAATAACTTATTCCCTCAAAGTTGATCTTAAAACAACACTGTCGTTATTGCATTACAGTGTTCTTTTGGCTCTTCTTATTTGTCTCTTCATTATCATGTGCAAGTCTTTTCACATTTTTCTCAAATCATTGAGCACATTGTTTCGTACAGCATAATAGTATTCCATCACAATCACATACCACAACTTGTTCAGCCATTCCCCAACTGATGGGCATCCCTGCAATTTCCACTTCCTAGCCACCACAAAGAGAGCGGCTATAAACATTTTGTTAAAATTTATTTAAATTTTCAACATTCATTTCCACAAAATTTTGAGTTCCAAATTTTCTCCCCATCTCTCCCCCTCCACCATGCCCAAAATGTCAAGCATTATAATTACCCCTTCCACCAATCTGCCCTCCCTTCCCTTATCTCCATCTTCTCTTTTGTCTTGTAGGGCAAGATAAATTTCTATACCCCATTACCTGTATTTCTTATTTCCCAGTTGTATGCAAGAACAATACTTAACACTTGTTCCTAAAACTTTGAGTTCCAACTTCTCTTTCTTCCTCCCTCCCCACCTATCCCCACTGGGAAGGTAAGCAATTCCATATAGGCTATATATGTGTAGTTTCTCAAATGATTTCTAAAATAGTCATGTTATGTAAAACTGACTATATTTTCCTCCATCCTATCCTGCCCCAATTTCTTCTATTCTCTCTTCTGACCTTGTCCCTCCCCAAAAGTGTTGACTTCTAAATGCTTCCTCCTCCCACTGCCCTCCCTTTCCATCATCCCTCCACCCTGCTTATTCCCTTCTCTCCCACTTTCCTATATTGTAAGAGGTTTTCATACCAAAATGAGTGTGCATTTTATTCCTTCTTTAAGTTAAATGTGATGAGAGTAAGCTTCATGTTTTCCCTCTCACCTCCCCGCCTTTTCCCTCCATTGAAGTCTTTTCTTGTCTCTTTTATAAGAGACAATTTGCCCCATTCCATTTCTCCCTTTCTCCTCCCAATATATTCCTCTCTCACCCCTTAATTTCATTTTTTAGATATGATTCTTTCCTATTCAACTCACCCTGTGCTGTCTCTGTGTGCGTGTGTGTGCGTGCATGCGCATAATCCCACCAACTACCCAGATACTGAAAAAAGTTTCAAGAGTTACAAATATTGTCTTTCCATGTAGGAATGTAAACAGTTTAACTTTACTAAGTTCCTTATGATTTCTCTTTCCTGTTTACCTTTTCATGCTTCTCTTGATTCTTGTTTGAAAGTCAAATTTTCTTTTCAGCTCTGGTCTTTTCATCAAGAATGCTTGAAAAGTCCTCTATTTCATTTAATGACCATATTTTCCCCTGAAGTATTACACTCAGTTTTGCTGGGTAGGTGATGCTTGGTTTTAGTCCTAGTTCCTTTGACTTCTGGAATATCATATTCCATGCCCTTTGATCCCTTAATGTAGAAGCTGCTAGATCTTATGTTATCCTGATTATATTTCCACAATACTGGGATTGTTTCTTTCTAGCTGCTTGCAAGATTTTCTCCTTGACCAGGGAACTCTGGAATTTGGCCACAATGTTCCTAGGGGTTTCTCTTTTTGGATCCCTTTCAGGAGGTGATTGGTAGATTCTTTCAATATTTATTTTGCCCTCTGGTTCTAGAATATCAGGGCAGTTTTCCTTGAGAATATTATGAAAGATGATGTCTAGGCTCTTTTTTTTGGTCATGGCTTTCAGGTAGTCCCATAATTTTTAAATTGTCTCTCCTGGATCTATTTTCCAGGTCAGTTGTTTTTCCAATGAGATATTTTACATTATCTTCCATTTTTTCATTCTTTTGGTTTTGTTTTGTGATTTCTTGGTTTCTCATAAAGTCATTAGCCTCCATCTGTTCCATTCTAATTTTGAAAGAACTACTTTCTTCAGTGAACTTTTGAACTTCCTTTTCCATTTAGCTAATTCTGCTTTTTAAAGCATTCTTCTCCTCACTGGATTTTTGAACCTCTTTTGCCACTTCAGTTAGCTTTTTTTTATAGGTGTTATTTTCTTCAGCATTTCTTTGTGTCTCATTTAGCAAGTTGTTGACTCGTTTCTCATGATTTTCTTGTATCTCTCTCATTTTTCTTCTCAATTTTTCCTCTACCTATCTTACTTGATTTTCAAAAGCCTTTTTGAGTTCTTTCATGTCCTGAGACCATTGAATATTTATTTTGGATGTTTGGGATACAGAAGCCTTGACTTTTATGTCTTTCCCTGATGGTAAGCATTGTTCTTCCTCATCAGAAAGGATGGGAGAAGATATCTGTTCACCAAGAAAGTAACCTTCTATAGTCTTATTTTTTTCACTTTTTTAGGCATTTTCCCAGCCAGTTACTTGACTTTTGGGTCCTTTATTAAGAGTAGGGTATACTCTGGGGATCTGTAAGATCTCAGTTCCTCCAAAGTGGTGCAATCAAGCGTGTACACTGGTCTGGGAGCAACAACAAACTTTTGTGCCCAGAATCTGTGATTAGTAGAGTTTCCTCTCCACAACCACCTGGCCTCCAGTTCCACCAATCCAGCACTAGGGGCTGAGATTTAGATAAGCTGCTCAATTCCTCCAGGGGCTTTAGGCAGGGGCAGGGCCTCCACACAGGGCTGAAGTAAGGATCAGCTGCTCAGTTCCTTCAGGGGTTTTACAATCCAACAAGGGATGTGGGCTACTGTGGGAGCTGCTGCTGCTCAGTGCAGCCTCTGCAGCCACTTCCTGAAGCCAGAGCCATGGGAAGACCCTGCTCCTTTCTCGGACAGCTGACAAAACCCTCTCACTGACCTTTGTCACCTATGGGTTGAGGGATCGGCTAACCACTGCTACTACAGCTGGAGATTCCACCCCTGAGGTCTGCTTGGGTTCACCTCCCAGTGCCATGGCCGAAGGTGGGCTGGGCTCCACTCTGTGTCCTGTGCAACAAAACTTTCCCGTCAGCCATTCAGGTCTCGCTGGGATAGAAATCTCCTCCACTTCATTGTTCTGTGGCTTCTGCTGCTTTAAAATTTGTTGAGAGTCTTTTGTTACAGGTATTTTATGGGCTGTGGGGGAAGAGCTAGTGTTATGTGTGTCTTTCTACTCTGCCATCTTGCCTCTGCCCTGCTATAAACATTTTAGAACATACAGGTTCTTTTTACTTTTTCCCTAATCATCTTTGGAAACAGACCGAGTAATGGCAGTGCTAGATCAAAGGATACAGGTAACCTAATAATTCTTTGAGTAAAATTCCATATTGCTCTCCAAAATGGTTGGATCAGTTCAAAATTATACCAACAATGAATTAGTGTCCCAATTTTTCCATATCCTCTCCAGAATTTGTTACTTTCCCCTTCTATCATTTTAGCCAACCTAGAAAGTTGTTTTAATTTGCATTTCTCTAAGGAATAATGATTTAGAGAATTTTAGATGTAGAGATTTAGAGAATTTTTTCATATGATTATAAATTTTAATTTTTTTCATTGGAAAATTACTAGTTCATATCCTTTGACTTTAGGGAATGACTCATATTCTTATAGATTTAACAAAGTTCCTTGTATATTTTAGATATAAAACCTGTGTCTGAGAAATTGTCTATAAAATTTCCCCCCAATTTTCTGCTTTCTTTCTGATCTTGGCTACATTTGTTTTATTTGTACAAAAACTTTTTAACTTAATGTAATTGAAATTATCCATTTTACACCTAAATTTACTCTCTAGCTTTACTTTCTATTCATAAATTATTCACCTAACCATAAGTCTGATAAGTAATATGTTCCACGTTCTAATTTTTTTGTAAAATTTCTCTTTATATCTAGGCCATGTATCCATTTTGACATTGTCTTGGCAAACAGTATAACATATTGGTCTATGCCCAGTTTCTGCCCCATTGCTTTCTAGTTTTTCCAATAAATTTTACCAAATAATAAATTCTTATCCCTATATCAATACTAATATTATACTCATCAAATACAAGGTGGTTATGTTTATTTGCTACTATAAATTGTATGTCTACTCTATTCCATTGATCTACCTTTCTATTTCTTAGCCAGTACCGAATTGTTTTGGTAATTACTGCCTTATAATATAGTTTAAGATCTGGTACCACTGAACTGCCTTCCTTTATATTTTCTTTTGATATTCTTGACTCTGGGTTGTTTTTTTCAAATGAATTTTATTATTTTTTCCAATTCAGTAAAAAACAAACTTTTTGGTAATTTCATTGGGATGGCATTGAATAGATAAATTAGTTTGTATAAAATTGTCATTTTTATTATATTGACCCTGTCACCCCTGAACAATTAATATTTCTCCAAACATTTAAATCTAGTTTTTTAATAACTGTATTTATATAGTCCCTGGATTTGTTTTGGCTGGAATATTCCCAGGTATTTTATACTGTTTAGTTATTTTAAATGGCATACTGTTTTTCCATCTGTTCTTGAAGAGTTTTATTTGTGACATATAGGAATTCTGATGATTTATGGGGATCTACTTTATATCCTGCTACTTTGCTAAAATTAGTAATTGTTTCAACTAACTTTTTAGTTGAGTCTTTGGAAATTTCCAAGTATATCATCAGATCATCTACATAAAAAGGGAGTTTTATTACTTCATTCCCTATTTTAATTTCTTCTATTTCTTTTTCTCCTCTTATTTCTGTTTGCAGGATTGAATTTTGAATAATTAAATATTGAATAATATCAGTGACATTGGGAATCCTTGTTTCATACCTGACCTTACTAGGAAGACTTCTAGTGTTATCCCTCCTACAAATAATGCTTGCTGATGGTTTCAGGTAAATGCTTTATAGATCAACTTAATACTTTCATTATACCAATTTAACCAATACTTTCAAGTGTTTTCAATAAAAAAGAGTGAATTTCATTAAAATAATTTCTGCATCTATTGACCTGGTTACATGATCCATAAACTTCCATTATTGATATAATCAATTATGTTAATAGTTTTTCTTATATTAAAAGATCCTAGTATTGACAAAAGTCAGGTAAGCTAAGAGTCAGAAGTGGGGAAAAAAGCACATTCCAGAAATAAGGGAGAACCAGTGAAAATGCCAATGCATAGAGCAGTTAGATGGAGCGCCAATGTGTGAAGAACAAGCAAAGAGGCTGGTATACCTGGATTACAGAAGTAGTGAAGAAGACCAAAGTGTAAGGAAACTAGAAAGGTAGGAAGGATACAGGTTGTAAAGGGCTTTAAATGTCAAATGGAAGATTTTATATTTGATTCTGGAGTGAACAGGGGCCATTGGAGTTTATCAAGTAGAAGAGAACAACATGATCACATCTATTCTTTAGGAAGCAGAACAGAGGACAAACTGGACTGGCGAGAGACTTGAAAATGGGAGCCCAATTACAAGGTGATTGCAATAGACCAAACAAGACATGATGAGTGCTGTGTAAATGAAGAGAAACAGACAGAAGGGGGCATAGACAGGAAATGTTGTAAAGGTTAAAAAAAAGTTTTGATAACAGACTGGATTTGTGGGATGAGTACAAGGGAAGAGTATTTAGTTTGTGAGCCTGGTTGCCTGAGAGTATGATAGTACCATCAACAGTAACAGGGAAGTCTGGAGTAATGGCAGGTTTGGGGGAGTAAAGATTAATTCCCAATTCCAGATATCTAAGAAGTAGTTGGTGATACAAGTCTGGAGCTCAGGAGAAAGGTTATGGCTAGATATACAGATTTACAAATCACACACACAAAATCTGATTTAACCCATGGGAATCAGATGACAAACTCACAAAGATGAAGAGAGAGAGAAAAGAAAAAGAGGGCCCTGGTCAGAACTTTTGAGGATAACACTAATGGTTAGCGGGCATTACCTAGGCAAAGGAAACTGGGAAGGAGAAGTCAGGAAGATAGGAGAACTAAGACAGAAAGAGAATGGTGTCATAAAACCTGGTGAGAAAAAAGAGACCAAGAAGAGAGGGTAATAGTCAGCAGTGTCAAAGGTGCAGAGGGGTGAAGAAGGATGAGGACTGAGAAAAGGCAAGGAAAAGACTGACGACTTCGGAGAGAACAGCTGCAATTGAATGTGGAGGTCAGAAAGCAGAAGGCAGAGAATTCAGAATCACACCAGAGGACAGGAAGTGGAAGGAAGCACCTACTGGAGATGGCTTTTTCAAAAAGTAGAGATGAAAAGGGTAAGAGAAATACAAGACAGCAGCTGGCAGAGATGGTTGGATTAAGTGAGGACTTTGAAACATGGGTGTGTTTATGGTCAGGAAGGAAAGAGCCAGTAGACAGGAAATGACCAAAGTTAGAGAAGAATGTGCAACATGGAGGAAGAGATCTGCTGGAGAAGACTGAGAGAAAATGGAATTCAAGGGTGCAGGCAGATGGGGTTGCCTTGGCAAGGAGGAGATTCAATTCTTCACGTAAGACAGTGAAAAAACAAACTGGGATTGTAAGAAGAGTCACTAGACTGTTTTTAGACCGTTTTTATCCCTTCACCCTTCCACTCTGCAATCTCATTATGGGCATATGCTCTAAAGATGACAAAGACATAAAGAAAGGCCCATGTATACTGACGCTATTCAAAGCACTATTTTTTGTTATAGGAAAAGCTGGAAACAGTTGCTCATATTGTGGAATGAATGAAAAATGTGTTATATTAATGGAATATAATATTATTTGCACCATAAGACACAATGAACAAAGAATTAAAACTAACTTAGAAAGACTTATAAGAGCTAGAGAAAGTAAAGTGAGGAGTATAATATGTACATGGAATACAGTAAAATAAATAAAAAAAACATTAAAACAAAGCTGAACTATGAGGGATTGTAAGGACTAACCTTGGCCACAGACATGGATAATGAAACAAATCTTTAGGGTTATGGTTGGAATGGCACATACCTTGTGCTTACCTGTTTGGGGATTTTTTTGTTATTATATAAAGGAGTGCACTTATAGTGATTATAATACAGAAACAGAAGACATCAATAAAAACTCATTTTTTATAAAAGGGTAAATGTGTGCTATCAGTCATACTGTACTGATCAGTTTTATTGAAATAACTTTTGGGAATGTACTTTATTTGGGCATTCAGAAGTGGTTTTCTCAAAACAAACTGTAATAATCATTTAAAATTTGAAACAAAGTTAAAAATAAGATTACATTCTTTTTTTCCTGAAAGCAGATGAAACATTTGATTTTCCAAGAGTGAGAAAAATTGTGTTTATAGTTAGACTTGTCCAGCAGAGCTATAAATGTAGAGAGGACATGGTTGAGAAGAAAGAGGGCTTACTCTATCTGGAGTTAAAAGATCTGGATTCAAATCCTAACAGCCATTTGCCAAATGTGTGAATTTGGACAAGTCACTTCCATGTGACTCAGTTTCTCATTTTTAAAATGAACAGGTTAGACAGTATATAATTTTATAATATTATGGTCTCGGATATAATACTTAATTTGTCCAACTGATCCCAAAGCAATGTGCTGCTCAAAGTTTTGTCAGAGTCTAGGTTTGATCCTAAAATTATTGCTCAGCTGCATAATGGTACAAATGATGTCAGAAAAGTCATGTGGAGTACATAAACAAAATTAGGAAAACAATTCTCAACAACCTTTGTCATATTTACGAACTGTGCCTAGTGATGATAGATTTTCGTTTAAAAATGTGAATCACAGTCCGCTTTTTTTAACTTTGTAATCCTTTGTATAACGTCACCAAAAAGCAATGTATCTTAATGTATTCTTAAGGATATCTTGGAATAATAGTACACAGGCAACATGTATCTACTGTTACTGATGTATCATTTTTTTAGATGGATGTTCCCAATTGTTTCTATAGGAAAAATACTGTTTCAGGGCCACCAGACATAAAACTGAAGGCAGCAGAATTAAAAACCTAAGGTGAGAAGTGCCAACTTCATCATATATATGTATTATTCTGTCAGATATTTTAGCCATTTTTGTTCCATTCACCTTGATACTGAACAACAAAAATGAGCTTAGAAAGAACTGGTGAAACTACAAATATTTTGTGTGAATACTTTAGAAGAACACAAAGCAATACCATGGGGCCACGATAAGTCTCAAATATGCCAAGACAATGGCTTAGAAAATGATGGTAAAGTAGAAGAGGAAAAAAAAGGAAAAGGAAAGTACATAGTTGGAGGGTTATCTATTAATAACTTTTAGGGAGCTTACAGGTAGTCTTAACACTTACATCTAAAAACTGCTTTTGTTGAAATATAACTGCCCAGTTTCTAAGGGGGGAAGCCCACTTTTTGCAAAACCAAGCTCTGCTGGTATAAAGCATCAAGGTTCACTGATTTCTAAATGAGAAAAGTTCCACCTCTCATAAACTTGAATAATGTGTATGAGGATACCTTCGACCAGGAAGCAATAACAGTGAAAAGGAAAAGGCATCCAAAGAGCCTTGTTGACCCAGAACAGTACTAAAAATGTACTAAACATGCTGTTCCCATATAGAAATACTCAAATATGTATAAAATGTACTTGATTAATGAACTGCAAACATCTTCTTTTCTTATATATATACATCTTAAGAGCTCAATGAGTAGTAAAAAAGAAAAAAATCCTATCTGCTACTAGGTAAACAGAGTACACATTTCTTAAATATTTCAGTGCAAAATCAGGCAAATTTTTAAAGAAAATCACTCCCTTAAAAGAATTTTACAGGCTTTTTTTTCTTTCATGCAGTCTTTAGACATTCCATTTTTCAAATAATGCCATGAGTTCAGTGCCTTGAAGTAAAGTCTAACAAGGGTTGTATAACAGAGAACACCTTTCCAAGGTACAGCATGTGTTACAAAGATGAGAGCCTTCTCCAGGTATGTATACATGTTCCAACTTAGTTCATATCACAGTTATTTTTCCACCTCTTACTTCATGTTCCATCAAGTACGATCATGCCTCCTCAATTAAACAACTCCTAAGACTGAGCACTAAAAAGTCCTCTGTCAGTGGAGCATCTGTCAACTCCCCTTTATTTTAACAATTTTGATTTTGTCATATACACACACCAGTTTTGTGAAATTATTTTCTAGACATGAAACATGAATTTCATTCTTACAGTCTTTAGAAAATCTATCTTTTAGAAAATTTAAGAATCATATCAGAATCTTAGAAAAGTCCCCTTTTCAGGGTTATATAAACAGAATATGTTTTCTAATGTTTCTAAGGGGGGATGCATAGGCAGAGTCTGTTGAATAAGATGAATGTGTTAAAGGGAACCTGGGGCCTATTTCAGTCAGGTAACATATCTGGAAGAATATTTTTCACAGTTAATAGTATTAGGGTCTTTTTCATGAAAATAAATATTTCCCTAATACTCTTGAAAATCTAATCAGGAGGGCTTCAAGCTGAATGCAGAGGGGGTGGGAGAAAAACTTCTAGTGTGCATATAGACACCAGACTAAAAGCTACAGAGAGCAGTAGGAACAGCATAGGAACAGGAGCCAAGAATCGTAAGAGATAACATCCCAAAATAATCCAGAAATGGTAACAGACATTTATAGAGAGTACTAAGACCTGAAAAATACTTTAAATGTATCTTCTCAAATGAGCCTAACCACAGTCATTACAGGGAGTAGCTAACTAGATCACCCAACTACAAAGCCTGAAAGAAAGGATTCAGACTCAGGTATCTCCTGACATCAGACATTAAACTCTAAGTCCAAGGTCACCGGACTAGTAAAGACAGAGGAAGTTTCCAATTCAGTATCTCCTAATTTCAAGGCTGGTACTCTTCCAATTATCCCACAGTGCTCATAGCCTTAAATGCACCAAGTATGGGAAGCAACAAAGGTAAGCAAGCAAGTTGATCCTAATGCAAGGTAGAAGGCAAATTTGATGTGATAGATCCAGTGAGACTTGGTGGGATGGGACCCATAGCTAGAATGTGTTTATATAGCTCTTACTTTGTTCCAGGCACTGTACTAACCTCTTTACAAATATTACCTCATTTGAATATCGCTCTAAAAGGGGATAACTTATTCAAAAGGAATAAAACAGATGGGAGGAAGGTCAGAAAGAGGGAATGAAGAACACTGTACATTAACAGGATATTGCTCTGCCCATGGGACCTTGCACTCAAACTGGGGAGCATTCCAGGCTGCTATGCCATTGCCTGGCCATCAACAAAACCATGCCTTCAGCCTTCCCACAACACCACCCCAACATTTTCCTAATCTGGCCCTGTATGTATTTGCCATTTCATACGAAGAACAGACGATTCCTGAGAGCAGCTATCTTGCTTTCTCATAGTACAGTGCCTGACAAGGAGTAAGTGTGTGATAAATGCATTCATCCATTCATATGGTAGAGAGGAGGAGAACAGAGCTTCAGGTCAGGAAGATCCAGATTTAAGCTCTGTTTCTGATCCATACTGGCAATCACTAAGCCTCAGACCTCTGTCCTCTCTAAGATTCTAAAGTGCAGAACAGTGGCCTTGCTACACTCAATTCAACTGTTCCAGTAGCCTCAAAATTGGTCCCCCTGCCTCCAGTCTAAATAACATTCCAAAAACACCTATCACTCCTCTGTTCAAGCAGCTTCAGCAGCAATAATGACATAACTAGCATTCATATAGTGATTCAAGGTTTGTAAAGAACTTTACAAGTTGTTCCATTTGATTGTCACAAATATTCCTGTGATATAGGTGATATTATCCCCATTTTACAGATGAGGAAACTGGCTGAGAGAAATGAAATACTTTTGCCCATTCACACAGCTGCTAAGTGCCTAAGGCAGGATTTTAATTCAGATCTTCCTGAACTCCAAGTCCCAGACCCTTTCCACTGTACCACCTAGGCAACTAAGGTTGAATCTGTATTCAGCCTTAATATTAAAGGTTGGACTATTTAAAAAAAAAATTATTTTAAAGTACTTATCAGGTACTTTTTACAGCAATTGCTAAAAATAAAGTCCTTAACAAAAGAAGAAACTAGGGGAAATTACAAGACATAAAATGGATTCTTCCAATTACATGAAAATAAATATCCAAACAAAATCCATTGGAAGGAAGAAATAAGGAAGATAAATTAGGAAGGAAGCAGCCAAATGGAAGAAAATCTTGGTATCAAATAATTCTTAAAAGAGCCTTAAATCCAAGCTATATAAGAAAATTACACAAATAGAAAAACAAAAACTAATCTCCACTGTATAAGTGGTCAATGGAGACGAACAAGCCACTCTCAAAAGAATCACAAACCTATTACCAACTATATGAAAGATTTCTCCAAATCATTAATAACATGAGAAATACAAGTCAAAACAATCCTGAAGTTGCATCTCACCCCCCAGCAAAGATAAGAAAACATAGAAATAGTCAATGTTGGAAGGGGAGCTGTAAATTAATCCAACCAATCGGGAAAGAAACTAGGAAATATACAAAAAAAGTATTTAAACTGTTCATGTACTTTGAACTCAAGAGATCCCTCTGCTAGGCATATACTCAAGGAGGTCCAAGAGAGAAGGGCCCATGTGCATAAAAATATTTATAACAATATTTGTGTAGTAGCAAAGAAACTGGAAGCAAAGTTGATGCCACTGATTGAGAAGTGGCTAAAGAAATTAAGGTACTCAAATGTAAATATGTAAAGCTACTGTACTACAACAAATGACAAACATAAAAATTCTGAGAAGCATGTAGAGACTAATATGAACTGTAGAAAAGTGAAGTAAGTAGAATCATGCAAGTAATATATACCATGAGAACAACGCAAATGGAAAGAACACAAAAAGAATGAACACTGATGACCAACATGGTCCTGAAGAAAAGATGAGAAAGTCCATCTTCTTCCCCATTTTTGCAGAGGTGCTAATCTATGTTAGCAGTTCAAAACACTGCACATATAGTCAGACTTAGTTGATACGGAGTGGATTAGTTTTGATAAACTGCTTTTCTCTCTTTTCTTTGGTTCTCTCTCCTTCTTTGTTTTAGAAGATGGGCTGTCTGAGTAGGGGAGGGAGAGATGGGATATATTTGGAAATGAAGGTAATGTAAAATGGCAGATTTAAATAAAAATTGTCTAAAAATAAATGTTTGCTGAGTTATGTTAGAAATAGGAAAAAATGTTGTCATGGAAATAAGTTTTAAGATTAAATCAACACCAAGACTTCTGGGATATCATGTATATTACAGACTACCTGAAATCAAATGAATATTTATTCCAAGCCAAGAAGCTTATGAAAAATTCCAAATCTTTTTAATATTTTTCTCTTTTGTTCAAAATCAAGAGTATCATAGATTTGGAGCTAAAAGGGACCTTTGAGGGTCCTGGAGCCAACACTTCCTCACTTTACTGCGGCAGAAAGTGATGCCCAGAGAGATGAAACAATTGGGGAATCTAATGGAGCTCCACCAAAAAGCACAGCATAGAATAAATCTTTGCTGACTTTTAATAATATTTTCATCCTTCAAAAAAATTCAGAAATAGACAATTTCAGAAGAAACTGAGAAAGCTTCTATGAACTGATTCAGAATGAAATGAAAAGACCTAGAAAAATATTTTATATAACAGCGTTACAGAAAATAAATTTTGAAAGACGCTGATCAGTTCAGTGACCACTTACTTCCAGTAAGGGAGGCACTGAATTTAAATAGCAATTAGGTTAAATGCTTTGGGGATGCACAATTTTGGAATTTGTATAGTTGGACTATATCCTGTGAGTCAATGGTTTTATTTCTCATTTTTAAAAATTTAAAAATTGAAAGAAATTGAAAGAAAACCACTGAATTAATAAAATAAAACTAGGAATTGGTTTTATAAACCATTGGCTACTTTGATTTAAAAAAAAGAAAACTAATTACTAGTATCAAAAATTAAAAGGTGAATTTACCACCAAGGAAGATGAAATTAAAGCAGTTATTAGGAGCTATTTTGCCCAATTACATACTAATAAATCTAACAATTTAAATGAAATGGATGAATACATATAAAAATAAAAATTACCAAGATGAATATGAAGAAATTTGTTGTTATTTAGTCAATTTTCAGTTGCCCTCACCTCTCTGTGACCCCATGAGGGTTTTCTTGGCAAAGATACTAAAGTGGTTTGCCATTTCCTTCTCCAGCTTTTTTCACAAAAGAGGAAACTGAGGCAAACAAGGTTAAACAACTTGCCCTGTGTCACAAAGCCAGTGTTTGGGGCCATATTTGAACTAAGGAAGATGAGTCTTTCCAACTCTGGGCCAGCAATCTATCCACTGCACCACCTAGCTGCCCGTTAAAAGGAAAAAGAATACTTAAATAATCACATTTTAGAAAAAGAAATTAAAGAAGCCATAAATGAACTCCCTAAGGAAAACATTCTCAGTAACAGATGGATTAATAAGTAGATTCTACCAAACATTTAAAGAACAATTAATTCCAACACTATATAAGCTATTTAGGAAAATAGATAAAGGAGTTCTATCAAAATCCTTTTATAACACAAATATGGTGCTGATATCTAAACCAGGAAAACAAAGATAGAGAAGAAAAACTATAGGCCAATTTCCCTAATGAATATCAATATAAAAATTTTAAATAAAATACTAGCAAAGAGATTAATGCAGTACATCACAAAAATCATACATTATGACTGGGTGAAATTTATACTGACATGAAGGACTAGTTCAGTATTAGAAAAACTAACAGCATAACTGACCATATCAATAACAAATCAAGAAAAATAACACGATTATATCAACAGATACAGAAAAAGCTTTTAACACAATACAACATTCATTCCTATTAAAGACACTAGAAAGCATAGTGAATAAATTGACTTTCCTTAAAATGATAAGCAGTTTCTATCTAAAACCGTAAACAAGTATTATCTGCAATGAGGATAAGCCAGAAACCTCCGCAATAAGATCAAGGGTGAAAAAAGGATGCCCATTCTCACCACTTTTTCTCAATGTTGTAATATGCTTTTAACACAAAAATATCAAAGAAAGAAGAAAATGTATTATGAATACAAAAATACTTATAGTAACCCTTTTTATAATGGCAAAAACTAGAAACGACAGGGGTGTCCATTTTTAATTGTGAAATGGCTGAACAAATGACAGATTGTAAAAATACTAATGTGCCATAAGAAATTATAAAGGTTTCAAAGCAACTTGAAGAAGACTTGTATGAGTTGATACAGAGTGAAGTAGGCAGAACAAAAGCAATTTCTCTTCTAACAACACTATAAAAATTAACAATTTTAAAGAACTTTAGAACTCTGATCAATGCAATGCTCAACCATGATTCCAGAAGACAAGATAATAATGTTATCCTACTGCCACTGTTTTAGATGTGGCCAACATGAAAATTTGCTTTTCTTGACTATGCATATTTACTAAAAAGGGTTTTGTTTTTCTCTGGGAATGGGGTTAGGGGTTTGGGGTGGAAGGGAAAAATAAATTCTTGATAACTAGAGCAAAAAATAATCTACAGGAGGGTGGGGTGCTGGTGAATAAACTGCTAACTCAATGCAAGTCAGCGATGCAAAATGGCAACTAAAAAAACTAAAGCACTTGGAGTACATTAAGAAAGATACAGAAGCAGCTGGGTGGCACAGTGGAAAGAGCACCAGCCCTGGATTCAGGAGGACCTGAGTTCAAATTCAGCCTCAAGGCACTTACTGTGTGACCCTGGGCAAGTCACTTAACCCTGAGGAAAGAAGGAAGGAAGGAAAAGTATTTCCAGGTGAACTTGGCAGTGATAATTCCAATGTACTCTATCCTAGTCTATTCATTTGTGGAATATCATGGTAGGTTCTGGGTGTCACATTTTAGGAAAGGAACTCACAAAGTAGAGAACAATTAGAGGGAACAGTTAAGTGAGGAGACTGAAGACCAAGTCACATGAGTATAGATTATTGGAAATGGAGGTGTTGAGCCTTGAAAAGACAGAAATAACATTATACCTGTCTTCAATTATCTGAAAGTTTCTCATATGGAGTAGGACAGAAGAACCATGAACAATGGTTGAATTTTAAGTGAACTAATCTTCAGCTTATTTTTAGAAAAGCTTTCATAACAATTAAAGCATCCAAAAGTGGAAAGGCCTATGTCAGGAAATAGTGAGTTTCCCCTCAACTGACATCTTCAAGTGAAGAGACTGGAGGACCACTTTCAGAGGCTGTAGAGTAAATTCTCTGTCATCTGTGCGTTAAATTCAATGACCTCTGAGGTCTCTTTTAAGTCTAAGGTTTCCTTAGTTGATGTCCATCAGCATTTTGAATGCAGGTTTTTCAGAGTTCAGTAGCAACACAACAAAAGGAGGACTGTACTAATCAGCCATCCCATCATCAGCTCAGTAATCACAAGACCCTTGCCCTCCTTCAAGACAGGCAATGACAATGGCTACACTGGAATAGGTATAGGATATATATCCAAATGATAAAGGACAGGAACAAAGTTTAAATCCCAGGTCTAATGTAGCGAACTGAACATACTGCACATATACATATATGTGTGTATATATACATATATATACATATATACACACACTCATTTTAACACATTTTATATTGGAAAATATGCTATGTATATTAAAAAGATCTGTAGCTACCTCTAATATAGTTTCTAACTAAAATAATTTATTTTTTAAACATTATATGTGAGATATTGGAGTGAATTTCATAATTTTATTGTTATGAGAAACTAAAAATTTTTGCTGATTCTAATATTGAAAACTTAAGAAATTATCACTATAAAGCAGATACAGATTATAACCTTTAAACTCCAATACTCATCTCCTTACAAAATGTCAATTTTATATAACTAGTCCACAATTTTTTTTAAAAATTACTGTAAGAGGTAGCATTTTATTTTGGAAAGAACGTTAGACTAGATTCAGATGAACTGTATTATGAGTCTCAGCACTTCCAATTTTATACATATACACAGGGTATCACTAAGGTCTTAATACAGTTTTAAGCTTCATAATACCATATATACGTATGTATAATAATCTATATATACATACATATACACACAGAGCATGTATTTATATATAATGCCAAATATTATAATTATGTATACTTATATATGTTACATAATTTTCAGATATATATATTTGTGTGTATGTAGATATTACATGCATAATATATAATATATATTATAATCATATATATAATAATATATCTCTGTGTGTCTATCTGTGGTATATAATTCTAAGTCACAACTTTGAACCTCATGCTCCTTAACTTTCCAGAGCTAGATGATAAAATTGGCAGAGCAACCTCGAAAGATCATTAGAGACTCAGTGACATAATATCAAAGTGTTTTTTAACTGCCAAATTAAAAAAAATGTACCCCACTATTATTAGTATACTTAGAAATGACTTAATACATTTGGATAATTTCATTCTTTAAAACAATGGACTAGAAATGTTATTAAAGAGAAAGGTAATACCCACAATTAAAAAACATATTTAAGATTTGTAAATTTTTTAAAGAGCAATGCCTCCACAACTAAGCATAATATGAAAATAATTTACCCTGAGAGCTGAAAAAATAAAATATAGGGTATGTTATAAAATTACTTTTGATCGAAGTTTTTTTTTCTAAATATACAGAGAATAAGAGAGATTTTCTCTTGAAAGCAGATTTAAAAATTTTTTTTTTAATATCTTTTGTTTTTCTATCACCTTTGTTTATGTTGTATAACTGTAAGTCACAACTGTAAGGTCAACTCTTGTAATAAAGAATAAGGGTGGGGAAAGCTTAGCAAAACCAATCAACACACCAACTATGTTGGAGAAAAAACTGTAATTCCATACCCATAATCTTCTACCTTTGCAAAGAATAAAAGGAACTCTTTTCCAGACTCAGCTTGGTTACAGTTATACAACACAGTTTCAGGAGTCTTGGTTCTTTCCATTTGCATGGTTACAGTCAATGTGTATGTAGCACAGGCAAAGAGCTCATTATCTTAACTCATCTTCAGACTATCAGGAGAGTATGCAGAGAGCATCTAGCTATATCTTCCCTCAGGATTCTAGGGGTAACTGAGGGTTTGAGGTTGCTGCTCTATGCATGTTCCCCCACACTGATTATCAGGTGACATCAATTAGTCAACCTGACTCAATTAGCTTTTAGAAAGAGGAATTTACTAAGGTGATATAATAAGAACAGTCAGCACAAAACAACCTACCCAATTGGGTACCCAAAAAATACATACAGAGTCCAGGGAAGAAGGAGCTCATCTTGGAGAGCACATGTAGCAAAGAGGAAACTCACAGCTTCTGGTCAGTGGAAGTCTTTTTCTCCAATGCATGGAGCACCCATTAAGGTTCCCTTAAGTATTATGTTGTTTTCTGCTGGATTCCTTGTAGTCCTAAACCTGGCTTTCACAGTGTGTCTCGTTTATCTTCAGATCTTGATGCAGGCACTGCCCATCACCACTATTCTCCCAGGAACACTACTAGGATGCCCGTGAAAAGTCCAAACCTTCAAATCTTTTGACTTTAGGGTAACACTCTTAGTAGAGTACAGGACAGTCCTGAGCCTATCCCCCCTCCAACCAAAGTGATTCCTTCTCACAGATGCAGCTAAAATTGCTCTGCAATGAGGCAGACCTAGTATTAGAATGGCTCATTCCAAACTAATTTGCTGTTTTCTATCCAAACCTCACAAGGCATGGCCTACTCAATCCTTCTATACTTCCTGAACAGAATCATCTTGTTTCCTCCAATGGCTTTTCATGCCTCCCAAACTGATAAAGGACTATCTACTTCAATTCCCTTGGTTGACTAACTCAATAGAAATGTTCTCACCTCACAAAGATACCAGAGAGCAGCACCTGAAGTCGGTGAGGGTGACTGAGTGTCTCCACAGGCCACACCCTCACACATGTATAATTTTCCTGACTGTGCTTATTCTGCTCTGTTGACTCATGGAAGTCCTCCCATGCTTCTTTTTATAGCACAGTGATACTGCAATACATTCAAGCACTGCAATTTGTTTAGCTATTCCCCAACTGATGGGGACCTACAGACCTCTTATTTTAAAATGGCATTGTATTAACCTTCCCTCAAAAAGACATGCATCTAAAACATAGAAAATAGGATTTCCATAAATAATATTTTTTTTTCAATTTGTGGGTTAAAATATTTTTATTCCAGTTTCTCCCAGTGGATGTGGTACATAATGGGAACATAAAATGACCTCTTTTCATAAATACAGGGTTTTTAATGTCTTTTCAAATATTTAACACTATTTGTCATTAAGAAAACATAAAATTTTACAAACTTCTAAAAATGTTACTTTAAAGAATTTCCTTTTAACTGAATTTTTCCATTTTTTTTTCTGTCTCTTATTCATCCTGCATACTGATTATACAAGATTAAATTTCCTAGAACATCAACTTGATCATGTCAATACCCTGCCAAAAAGGTTTAGTGTCTCCCTAGTATCATTCAGGTCTAAATTCCTCTACCTCATTTTCAAGGCATGCCATAATCTGACTTTATCTTTTTCAGTCTACTCCTGAACACAAATCTTGTGCTCGTCTCAGGCTAGTCTTTCTACTCTGTCCCTCTCTATCTTCACCCCACACACTAATTATCTATCTCCATGACTCTCTTTAAATCAGTCAATAAACATTTTAGTAAGCACCCACTATATGCCTGATACCATGCTAACCACTGGGGATACCAAGAGACAAAAAATGGCACCACCCTTCAAGGTGCTATAATCCAATGGGAGAGACAACAAGCAAAAAAGTAGGTACAAAAACGCTACTGGGAGGGGGGAGGAAGTATTATCAAAGGAGAAGCACCGTTATTAAGAGAGACTGGGAAAGGTGAGATAGAAGACGAGATAGTAGTTGTAACTTGAAGGAAGCCAGGGGAACCAGTAGCTAGAGATGAGGAAGGAAAGCCAAAGAAAATGCCAGGAGCAATGAGATGGAGTGTCTTATTCTAGATAACAGATTTAGATTTGAAAGAATCCTGAAAAGCTATCTAGTCCCATCATCCTCATTTTACAGCTGAAGAAACTGCAGTGCGTGGAGATTAAGTGACTTGTGCAAGTTTTCACAGGTCCTACACTGGCAGGACCAAGATTCAAACCTAGGTTCTCTGACTACAAATCTAGCACCTCTTCCAGAACTAGGCTGATGCTTATCTGTGTTCTGTTCTTTGACATTTAATAATGCGTTATTTACACTCCTCTCTCTACAGTATCATTCATGAGACAAACTGGATATTTATTGAAAGTTTCGGCCTCCTCCTCTTTTAAGTTCCTTTATGATTTAATCCACAGTGATCTTTTCCTTCCTCATTTTGTACCTCTTGTCTGCAAAACTCAATTTAGTATCTTACGATAACTGTTTTTTAGGGTTTGGGGCTTTTTGGTTTGTTTTTCGTTTGTTTTCACAAGAAGTGGCAGGTAGTTTGCTCACGTGTGATTTCACAGATGTGTGAAACTCCTAGTATGGATATCTCTACTATCAATGCAGATTAGCAACTCATTCAAAGTCCAATATTAGAGAGCAGCTAAGTTGACTTGCCCAGGTTCTCACAACTACTATAAATAGGCAGGACTTGAACCCAGGTCTTCCTGATTCCAAAGCTAATCTAGCCACTACTCCAGGATGTTTCCTTATCATAGCAATGAAGTGTTCAGCATACCATAACTTTCTAGACAACTAAAATCCAAACCTTTGAAAACACTGAAATATTTTTAAACCATTTTCAATTGAGATGGACTTAGAACATAATATGTACCTCCCTGCCTTCTTAAAACAAAAAAATAATTAAAATGCTTCTTAATGACTCAAGGTCAGCTTCATGAACGTAATAGCAGGGGTATAATGGACTACTAATAGGTGGTTATTTGGTTCCACCACTCACTGTATCTGGGACCCTGGGAAGATCTTTTAATCTCTATGGGTCTCAGTTTTCTTATCCGTTAAATAGGGGTTACCTTCCCCTCAACTTCCTATTTCATCAGGATGTTAGAAGAATCAAATTTAGTACCTATGTGAAAGTGCTGTATAAATTAAAAACCTACATACATATTTATGTATATGTGTGTAGGTTTAGAGTGTTATTGTCATAATACATGATGACGACCTTGGAAGCAATTGAGGACTACATGCTTTATAACGGTTGTCTCCTCTGTGGCTCTTAGCTATCACTTCTCAGTATTTCAGCTTAACAGTGGCACTTCATACCTTTTAAGTTAACAGTATTAATTTTACACACAATTCTTTCCTTAGAGTAGCTTCACACTTATTTTATAGTAAATTACATATGCCTTATGACAGTTATTTCTCTCAGTCTTTTTTTTCCTTAATAGTAAGTTCACAACAGTGTTTCTAATGAAATTAAGGTTGCCAAAAAATCTGACCATTGGATAAGTGGAATGTTACTACATATGCTGCCTTGCTCTCTAACTTTTCCATGTGTAGATCATGACTTCTGCACTAGATCACAAATTTGTTATGGCCAGGGGCTGTTTTATATTCCTTTAATATTTCATAGTGAATAAAATAGTGCTAGACAAATTCTTTCTGACTAGGGTACAGAATCAGACTTCAGTGTTAAGACACATAAAGACAGCCAGATTACAAATAAGCAGGACACACTGAATCATGGGAACAACACGATCTCAAGAAATTTTAAATTACAAATAGGCCAATGGGCCATGGATAGAATCATGGTGAGCACAAGCAGGTGGCAGAATTTTGTCAATAATGACTCAGGTGCTAAAAATGGCCTGAAAGATATTGTAATGACATACACATGCCAAGTAGACTATTCTCATATTAGGAATGAGAGTTAATAGATGAATTATCTGAGTAGCATATTGACATCCCTCAGTTAGAAAGGATGCCAGTGCACTAGATATAGCTTTTATACAAAATTTATGGGGGCAAAAATCATACTGCACAAGGGCAAGGAGAGATTGCAAACTGAATCAGTAGCATCAGCATTCACACCAATAAAATTGAGGGATCCTACAAAGTAACAAGTAGGTAATCAATGGCTCTGGAGGAGAAGTGAGGCTGGTGACAGGCACAGTCCTCCCTCACTCAAAACAAAGTCAAGTGCAAGTCATGTCCTCATTTCTCTGATGGCATGGTCTTCTTCGGCAATGAAAGACGAACACACACTAAGCACCTAGCACCTAGCCCTACTAGGAGTAGAAAGCCTATCCTGGATCCTTTAAACTCAAAAGCAAAGACTGATTCAGGTTTTCAAAACTCACAGAATCACATCTAGTTGCAGAAAGAAGTGCTAGATTTGTAGTCAGAGAACCTAGAATTTAATGTCATTTTAAAAATGACATTAAAAAATTGTAATTTTTAAAAATTTTTTCTTGAATTGAAAAGCTATAAGTTCAAAAATAATTAGATGCATAAAATAGTTTTCCTATTTTTCAAACTTGACGGAAGCATTTATTTTATTAACCTTAATATCTGAACCAAGCTTTCTAATGCACTCAGGCAGTAAACAACTACTGATTTGTAAATGAGCTGGTCTACTTGCAAATTTGTTTCTCTTTTCCAAAGGTTTGGTCATTTTCCAGTTGTGTCCAACTGTCTGTGATCCCATTTGAGGTTTTCTTGTCAAAGATAATGGAATGGTTTGCCATTTCCTTCTCCAGATCATTTTACAGTAAACTGAGGCAAACGTTTAAATCTTGCCCAGGATCACACAGTTACTAAGTGCCTGAAGCCGGATTTGAACTCCCACCTTCCCGACTGCGGGCCTGGCATTCTATATCTTCTGAACCACCTAGTAGCCAACGTATCTTCATTTTTTTTTTAACAGCATCTTCTCCGTAGGCTCTTTAGTTAACAGAATGCTTTAAGTTCTTTCCACAAGGAAAGTGTCAAAATAGTTATTCAGAAAAAATGATGAACATAAACATCACCTGATAATGTAGTTCTCTGTGGACAAAAGGGAGAGAATAGATAAAGTATATTGACCAAGAGGTGTCCGACCACACCAAGAATGATATCAATGGACTGATGCCCATGTGTTGGCAAGATTCCAGGGGCATGCTTTAGGGGTCTCTCTACATTCGTGTTCTGTGAAACGCTTTTATCAGTGACTTGAATGATATGCAGAGACACTTGTAGATGACAAGAATCTGGGAAATGCAACTAATACAATACATGAACAACTAAGTAAATAAATCCAAAAAGATATCACCAGATTAGAATTATGGGTCATAGCTAACAAAATGGCTTCAGAGGGATAATAAATGCTTGCTGATTGATTCAAAAGGGATTATGTAAAGCCTGCAAGTGGATGCAAAAGGGCAGCACAAGGCCAGGATGAGACAGGGCTAGAAGCAGTTCATGTGAATGAAAAAAACCCTACGAATTTGGGGGTTACAAGCTCAGTGTGAGTTAACAGTATGCCCTGGCAGTAAAACCAGTGAGCATTCACTTTCTTTCAGTTGAAAGCATCAAAGTCCATCAAAGGTCATCCAGTTCATCTTTCCAGAAGAAGAAACTTAAATGACTTGTATGAGGTCACACAGGGTGTGTCACCGGGGACACGTGACCCCAGGTCCTCCCATTCCAGCCTTTTCCATTCTACTCCTGTGCTTAACAGAAAAGTAGTGTAGGGTTCAGAATGGAGAAGATATCCCACTGTGCTCTGACCCAGAGAGACTACTGGGATACTTCAATTCTGTGGACCATGTTTTAGGTAAGAACTGTGATGAAGCTGAAGCCTATCTATCAGACAAAGAAGTCAATGCGAAGCTGTGAAGTTAGACCACACAAGGACCACAAGGACCTGGAGGTGTCTAGCCTATCCAAGATTTAAGGGAGAGGAGTGAGGGGAGACAATCTTGTCAGACTTCATCATCTGAACAGAGATTAAATATATTTTGTTGTATTTTAGAAAGCATAATTAGCAGCAAATGATTGGAGTTTCAAAGGGGTATATCTTGGTTACTAAGGCAGGAACTCTCCATCTCCAGAAGTTTCCAAAAAAAAGATTTAATAACCATTTACTTAATAGAGAAAGAGTAGAAAACATAAGACAAGATTGCCACTGGAAAAATGTCTTTAACTTGAGGATTCACCCCCACAGAACTCTTGTTTTGCGTATGTTATCCAAATAACTACCTTTGCTAATTTCCCTTTCTTGGAATCTCTGTGAAGTCTATGGGGTGGTAGGTGATCATTTTTTAGCACTTACTGAATAGACTCACATACATTTGGCATGACAGATTCACTCTGCTGTCATCACTGAGACGCAGAAGGGTTGGGACACAGATTTAAGGACCAGTTTGTATTTGTCTTTTCTTCATACGTGGCCACAGTTAAAGAACTGGCAAGCTACCTTAGTGGTGTCCAGCATCTCCATACCTAACCAGACTGGTCATCTAAAAACAGATTCACTCTGTTACTGGGACCTTACAATATAGCAAAATCTGCAAAAATTATATAGACCAGAAGAAAGCATAAAAAGGTGATACTGTTAAAGGATCACAAGAAGCCAAATTTCAAGCAAGCTTGTATGTTCATCAGGAGTACATAGTTAGTAGAGTGGACAGAGCACTAACCTGGACTCAGTAAGATCGAAGTTCAAGCCAGAGACATTTACTAACTGTGTGACTGTGGGCAAGTCACTGAACTGCTATTTACCTCAGTAAATAAGTAGATAGTATGCCCCTCTGTAAATGAGGGCACACTAGTGAAGGAAATGACAAACCCTCCTAGTTGCCTTTGCCAAGAAAAACGCATGGGATCGCGCAGAGTCAGATACAACTGAATAAGTATATTCATTGCCTTGCAGATTTATCAATAAAGATTCAAAAGAACATCTTCATTATAAATATAGCAGGGAGGGAAAAAAGATGATTTAAGTTATTTTAAAATACATTTTTCTATTATAATATGGTGGCAGACTAAATAACAGCATTATTGAAATACTTAAGAGACTATACCTACTAGTAAAATCAATCAACACATATTTATTAAGAGCCCCCTCTGTGCTAAGCACTAGGAATATATACCAAATCAACTCTCAGCTGAATATTAAGAAAATAAATGATCAAGTTTTGTTGGGGATGCAGAATCCTGGATTTCATATGGTACAGTGAAAAGAGTACTAAGATTTGGAGTCAAGGGATATGAGTTTGAAGCCTGGTTGTTATTTATCTCTGTGATATTGGGATATTTTACTTTCTAAGTCTCAAGTTTCCTCTCCTATAAAACCAGGTTATATTCCATGACTTTCAAAATACCTTCTAGCTCTAAACCATGTCACCTAATATTACAACTCTATTACATATAGAAACACTGTGCCAGGAACTAGGAGATAAAAAGACAGGATGAGATTCCCCACCCTCAAAAAAATTTAAAGCCTGTCATACCCTTCTAGCCAAATCATATATTGTTCCCTTTTGTTGCTGAGTTGTTTCAGTCACATCTGATTCTTTGTGGCCCCATTTGAGGTTTTCTTGGCAAGACAGTGGAGTGGTTTGCCATTTCCTTCTCCAGCTCATTTTACAAATGAGAAACTGAAGCAAACAAGGTTTACCGACATGCCCAGGGTCACACAGCTAGTAAGTGTCTGAGGCTGGATTTGAGCTCAGGAAGATAAATTCTTCACTCCAGGCCTGGTACTCTATCCACTATGCCACCTTCCCTGCCCCTCAGACACTCTACAATCCAACTAAACTGGATGGAGATTGTCTCACAGTCTTTCTGTCTCTGATTCTGTGTTTGCCTCTCTCTGTCTCTCCCCTCCCCCTGGGCTTTGACATTTTTATCAGGGGCTTGGACAAACAGACAGTTGACAAGTTCATCAAATCTGTGGATAACAGTCAGGATGCAAAAGGAACTAGGCAGAGAGCATTACTTAGTAAGATGAAATTCAAAAGAGATAAATGAAAAGTCTTACGTTTAGGTTTAAGAAAAAGCAACCTCACATACAAGATGGCAAAGGTATGGTTTGATTGCAGTTGTTCTAAGAAAAAAAAAAAGATCTAGGGGTTTTAGTGAACTGCAATCTCAACATGATTCAGCACTGTAATGTGGCAGCCCAAAGTACTAACATTATCTTCGGCTACATTAAAAGGACAGCTTCCAGAAATACAGAAGAGATAGTCGCACTGAATTCCGCCCTACACAGACCTCATCTGTGGTATTACATTCAGTTCTGGGTGACATGGTTTAAGAAGGATTTGGATCAGACAGAGAATACCAGAGGAGGTCAATTAAGACGGTGAATGGCCTTCAGTCCATGTCATATGAAAATTGGTTGAAAGAGTTAGGCATATTTCCTCAGAGAAAAGTCAGGGGAGACAAATGCTGCCATCAAGTTTTGATGGACTGTTGTGGAAGAGGGATGAGGTTTGTTATTCCTGGGCTTAGAAAAAGAACCTGGGAGAATGAATTAAAATTGCAAAGAGGTAAATTCCAGCTTGATGTCAGGAATCAGGACTGTCTAAAAGTGGAATGAACCATCTCATAGGTGGAACATTTCCCCCCATCCCTTCCCATTAGAGGTCTTCAAGTAGAGCAATTTCTATGGTAGATGGGCTGGATTCCCATCCCTTCCAACTAAATTCTAGGATTACTTGAATTTCAACCCATTCTTTAAAACTCAACTCCAATACCACTTCCTATTAAGATTCTTTGTTTCAAAATAACCTATCCCCACACAGTACTTTGTTTTCTCACTCTCAAATGCACTAAATGTGATGCAGTCCATCTTTGTGTTTTATCTGCCTTAACAGAATACAAACTCCTTAAGAGCAGAGGTTAAATTTTATTTAAAAACTCTCTTTCTTGCAGTGTGTAGCACACTGTTCTGCACGCAGTAGGTTTGGTGCATTTACTATCCTACAATTGTGATCACAGAACCCTACAGAATTGCCAAGACAACCGAATCATTGGCTGATTCACAATGAAGGTCTGTGGCCAAGTAAGGGAGAAGGATTTCCTGGCTGGCTTAGTAAGCTTCAGGCAAAAATACTTATCCACTTCAGGAGTTCCAGTAACTATTCCAGTAAAAACCTTGAAAAATAGGAGTCAATAACTGCTTCCAAATTGGTTACATGCCAATTACAAAAACTCATTCAATGTCCTCCCCTACCCCAACATTTTACATAATCCATTTTATAGCAAGGATTACCCTTTAAATTAGGGAAGATGCGTTTTTTCTTCTTAAGAACAAAGAGCCATTTGTAAATCCACTGGGAGGGGCAACACCCAAAATGAGTGTCTCTTCATGGTCATCTGTATAACTTGGGAGAATATTTAGATAAACATAACTTTGAAACTGGATTTTGCCTGCATCAAGGTATTAAAGTTAACAGGGGCTTTAATAATCAAAACCTGATTTTAGGTATCATCTCAAGAAAACAAAAACTTCTGTTTTTGAATGCTGCATCAGACTTAATTGCACTGTCTTAGAAATTTATGTACAAGAGACTGTCTTTTCTACACTGAAAACTTTGTGACTTTACAATAAAGCAAATTCATTCAAACATTTATCACCTAATATGCACAAAGCATATGACTCTAATATCATCCCATCTTTGTGTAGTTACAATTTTTTTCAAATTAATAAACATAAAAGTACAAATAAAAAAAGTTGCTTTACACAATTACAGTTTTGTAAGTCACTGCATTGGAACATGTACTTAAAAATAAGAGTAAAAATCTCCTCATCTTATCATCTGTTGCTTATATTACTTAGTGTGTTTGTAAGACATAAATGACCTTTAATCATATTGAAGTATTTTAGTACTTTTTTTCTTCTCAATTAAATTTCAAAATGCCATCTAATAGTCTTAAAAGATGATTCATACTTAGGGTATGTAAAGGTACAGAGGGTACAAGGATGTCTTAATTTGCAATGACAATTTATTTTGTGTCATCTTTTATATCTTATTAAACCAGTATTTACTTTATGGATCAATTCTTCATGATTTCCAACCAGAAAAAAAAATTAGGGGGAGTGGAGCCAAGATGGCGGAGTAGAAAGACTCATGTATGCTAGCTCCGAACCCACAGCCCATATATTTCCTGCAAGAAGAACTCCCCACAAATTCTGGATCACTGCAAGGCGCGCAGAAACACAGTGGAAAAGATTTCCGTTCTAGAGAGCCCTGGAGAGCCGTCCCCAGGGTCCGTCGCGCCCCAGACAGCAGAGTCTACCCCTGTGCTGCCCTGGCCGGGCGGCCCCAGAGAAGCAAATCCAAGCAGGCTTCAGGGACGGAATCTCCAGCAGCCGCGAAGGTCCCTCCACCCACAGACGCTCCAGGTCAGTGAGAGAGACTTCTGGGCTGGCTGAGAGGGGATCAGGGTGTCTCTGTGACTCTGGCCCCTTTGGGAGGCAGGCAGCGGCGGCCGGAACTCCCCAAGCAGGCAGGATCTTCATGACTGAAGGTCTCTGCATAAACCCCCTGAGGGAACTGAGCCTGGGAGGCGGCCCTGCCCCCACCCCAGCACCAGAACTTAAGCTCACATTGAATAGAAGCCACACCTGCCACAGAAAGCCCATTTGAATCTCAGACCCCAAGCATTAGCTGGGCGGATCTAGGCAAGGGTGGACAGGAATCTCAGAAGCCAAGTAACTGGCTGGGAAAATGCCCAGAAAAGGGAAGAAAAATAACACTATAGAGAGCTACTTTGAGGGGGTGTAAATGTTCCCGCCTTTCAATTCTGATGACAAGGAACTATTCTTACTATCAGGGAAAGACGTGGAGGTTGGGGCCTCTGTATCTCAGACATCCCAGGTGGATTTCCGGTGGGCTCAGGCCTTGGAAGAGCTCAAAAAGGATTTTGAAAATCAAGTTACACAGGTGGAGGAAAAAGTGGGAAGAAAAATGAGAGAGATGCAAGAAAAGCATGAGAAACGGGTCAATACCTTGCTAAAGGAGCCCCCAAAAAATGCTGAAGAAAATAACACCTTGAAAAATAGGCTCACTCAATTGGCAAAAGAGGTTCAAAAAGCCAACGAGGAGAAGAATGCTTTCAAAAGCAGAATTAGCCAAATGGAAAAAGAGGTTCAAAAGCTCACTGAATTTAATAGTTCTCTCAAAATTAGAATGGAACAGATGGAGTCTAATGACTTTCTGAGAAACCAAGAAATCACCAAACAAAACCAAAAGAATGAAAAAATGGAAGAGAATGTGAAATATCTCATGGGAAAAGCAATTGACCTGGAAAATAGATCCAGGAGAGACAATTTAAAAATTATGGGACTACCTGAAAGTCATGATCAAAAAAAGAGCCTAGACATCATCTTCCATGAAATTATTGAGGAAAACTGCCCTGATATTCTACAACCAGAGGGCAAAATAAGTATTGAAGGAATCCATCGATCACCGCCTGAAAGAGATCCAAAAAGAGTAACTCCTAGGAACATTGTGGCCAAATTCCAGAACTCCCAGGTCAAGGAGAAAATCTTGCAAGCAGCTAGAAAGAAACGATTCCAGTATTGTGGAAATAAAATCAGGATAACTCAAGATCTAGCAGCTTCTACATTAAGGGATCGAAGGGCATGGAATAGGATATTCCAAAAGTCAAAGGAACTAGGACTCAAACCAAGAATCACCTACCCAGCAAAACTAAGTATAATACTTCAGGAGAAAATATGGTCTTTCAATGAAACAGAGGACTTTCAAGCATTCTTGATGAAAAGACCAGAGCTGAAAAGAAAATTTGACTCTCAAACACAAGAATGAGAAGAAGCATGAAAAAGTAAACAGCAAAGAGAAGTCAGAAGGGACTTACCAAAAGTGAACTGTCTACATTCCTACATGGAAAGACAATATTTGTAACTCTTAAAATTTTTCAGTATCTGGGTAGTTGGTGGGATTATACACACACACAGACACACACACGTATACGCGTGCACATACACACACATACACACATGCATGCACATACACAGAGAGCACAGAGTGAATTGAATAGGATGGGACCATATCTTAAAAGAAATTAAGGTAAATGATGAGAGAGAAATGTAGTGGGAGGAAAGAGGGTGAAATGGAATGGGGTAAATTATATCTCATTCAAGAGGCAAGCAGGAGACTTTTTAGTGGAGGGAAAAAGAGGAGAGCTGAGAAAAAAAAACAAGAAGTTTACCCTCATCACATTCAACTAAAGGAAGGAATAAAATGCACACTCATTTTGGTATGAAAACCTATCTTACAATACAGGAAAATGGGGGAGAAGGAGATAAGCAAGGGGGGGGATGATGGTAGGGAGGGCAATGGGAGGAGGGAGCAATTTTAAGTCAACATTCGGGGAGGGACAGGATTAAAAGACAGAATAGAAACAATGGGGGGCAGAATAGGATGGAGGGAAATACAGTTAGTCTTACACAACATGACTATTATCGAAGTCATTTGCAAAACTACACAGATAGGGCCTATACTGAATTGCCTACCTTCCCAAAGGGAATGGGTGGGGAGGGAGGGATGGGGAGAAGTTGGAACTCAAAGTTTTAGGAACAACTGGTTAGGATTGTTGTTGCTACTAGGAAATAAGAAATACAGGTAATGGGGAATAGAAAGTCATCTGGCCCTACAGGACAAAAGAGAAGATGGGGACAAGAGAAGGGAGGGATGATAGAAGAGAGGGCAGATTGGTGATAGGGAAGATTAGAATGCTCGGTGTATTGGGGTGGGGGGAGGGGAGAAAAGGGGAGAAAATTTGGAACCCAAAATTTTGTGAAAATGAATGTAAAAAGGGAGTAGAAGGACGCACATTTACGAGCTCCGAGCCCACAACCCATGGAATTGAGGTAAAAGGAGATCCCCATAAATTCTGAATCTCTGCAGGGGGTGCATAAACATAGGGGAAGAGATTTCCGTTCCACTGAACCCTGGAGAGCCGTCCCCGGGGTCCATCGCACCCCGGAAAGCGGACCCCACCCCCACCCCTGGCCGCGGCCCCAGAGAAGCTGACCCGAGCAGACTTCAGAGAGGAAAGCTCCGGGGGAAGCTCCGGCAGCCGGGAAAGTCCCTCCGCCCACAGAAGCTACAGGTCAGTAAGAAAGAAGCCTGCGATAGGGGAGGGGAGCGGAGCGCCTCCGTGACTGGGGCCCCCTCGGGAGGAAGCGGCAGCGGCAGAGACGGGGGCAGGAAGCGGCGGAGGGGCGGAGGCAGAGGCGTGGGCGGGCGGCTGAGGCAGCAACAGCCCGGGACTCAGGAATCCCCCAGCAGCAGGTAGGATCTTCAATACTGAAGGTCTTTCCAACTTGAGGGAGCCGAGCAGGGGAGACGGCCCTGCCCCCACCCTGCTCTACTGCTGAACGCCTCTGAATAAAATCTCCAAGGGAGCTGAGCACAGCAGGTGGGGGGCCCCCCACCCCGCCCCCACCCGCTCTGTTCCTGAAAGTCTCTGCGGAAAGCCCCTGAGGGCCCAAGCTTAGGAGGCGGCCCTGCCCCCACCCCTGCGCCAGAACTAAAGCTTGCCGCGGGAAAGCGCATTTGAATCTCAGAGGCCAAGCACTAGCTGGGCGGATCCAGGCGGGGGTGGAAAGGAATCTCAGAAGTCAAGTAACTGGCTGGGAAAATGCCTAGAAAGGGGAAGAAAAATAAGACTTTTGAGAGTTTTTTCCAACAAATGCAAATGATCCCGACCTTCAGATCTGATGGCAAGGACGAGAACGTATTTTTCCCATCAGGGAAAGATGTGGAGGGCGAGGCCTCAGTACCCCAGACACCCCAGGGGGGTGTTGGGTGGGCTCAGGCCTTGGAAGAGCTTAAAAAGGATTTTGAAAAGCAAGTTAGACAGGTGGAGGAAAAACTGGGAAGAGAAATGTCAGAGATGCAACAAAAGTATGAAAAACAGGTCAATACCTTGGTAAAGGAGACCCAAAAAAATGCTGAGGAAATTAACACCTTGAAAAATAGGCTCACTCAATTGGCAAAAGAGGTTCAAAAAGCCAATGAGAAGAAGAATGCTTTTAAAAGCAGAATGAGCCAAATGGAAAAAGAGGCTCAAAAGCTCACTGAATTTAATAGTTCTCTCAAAATTAGAATGGAACAGATGGAGTCTAATGACTTTATGAGAAACCAAGAAATCACCAAACAAAACCAAAAGAACGATAAAATGGAAGAGAATGTGAAATATCTCATGGGAAAAACAACTGACCTGGAAAACAGATCAAGGAGAGACAACTTAAAAATTATGGGACTACCTGAAAGCCATGATCAAAAAAAGAGCCTAGACATCGTCTTGCATGAAATTATCAAGGAAAACTGCCCTGACATTCTAGAACCAGAGGGCAAAATAAGTATTGAAAGAATCCATCGATCACCACCTGAAAGAGATCCAAAAAGAGAAACTCCTAGGAACATTGTGGCCAAATTCCAGAACTCCCAGCTCAAGGAAAAAATCTTGCAAGCAGCTAGAAAGAAACAATTCCAGTACTGTGGAAATACAATCAGGATAACCCAAGATCTAGCAGCTTCTACATTAAGGGATCGAAGGGCGTGGAATAGGATATTCCAGAAGGCAAAGGAACTAGGACTGAAACCAAGAATCACCTACCCAGCTAAACTGAGTATAATACTTCAAGGGAAAATATGGTCTTTCAATGAAACAGAGGACTTTCAATCATTCTTAATGAAATGACCAGAGCTGAAAAGAAAATTTGACTTTCAAACACAAGAATGAGAGGAAGCATGCAAAAGTAAACAGCAAGGAGAAGTATTAAGGGACTTACCAGAAATGAACTGTTTGCATTCATACAGGGAAGGACAATATTTCTAACTCTTAAAACTTTTCAATATCTGGGTGGTTGGTGAGACCACACATACACATGTACACGCATGCACACACATACACACATGCATTCACATGCAGAGACAGAGAGCACAGATTGAACTGAACAGGATGGGACCATACCTTAAAAGAAATTAAGCTAAATGGTGAGAGAGAAATGTAGTGAGAGGAAAGAGGGGGAAATGGAAGGGGGTAACTATATGTCATTTAAGAGGCAAGTAGGAGATGTTTTTAGTGGAGGGAAAAAGAGGAGAGCTGAGGGGAAAAAACAAACAAACAAACAAACAAACAAACAAAAGTTTACCCTCATCACATTTGACTAAACGAAGGAGTGAAATGCACACTCATTTTGGTATGAAAACCTATCTTACAGTATAAGAAAGCGGGGGAGAAGGAGTTATTGGGGGGGGATGATGGAAGGGAGGGCAAAGGGAGGAGGGAGTAAATGAAAGTCAATACTTGGGGAGGGACAGGATCAAAGGACAGAAGAGAAACAATGAGGGGCAGGTTAGGAGGGATGGTAATCCAGTTAGTCTCACACAACACGACTATCAGGAAGGTCATTTGCAAAGCTACACAGATATGGCCTATAATGAATTGCCTGCCGTACCAAAGGGAATGGGTGGGGAGGGAGGGATGGGGAGAATTTGGAACTCAAAGTTTTAGGAACAATTGTTTAGTATTGTTGTTGCAACTAGGAAAGAAGACATACAGTTAATGAGGAATAGAAAGTCATCTGGCCCTACAGGAGAAAAGAGAAGATAGAGACAAGGGAAGGGAGGGATGACAGAAGAGAGGACAGATTGGAGATAGGGAAAATTAGATTGCTTGGGGTATTGGGGTGGGGGGAGGGGAGAAAAGGGGAGAAAATTTGGAACCCAAAAATTTGTGAAAATGTATGTAAAAAGCTAAATAAATAAATGAATGAATGAATGAATGAATGAATGAATGAATAAATAAATAAATAAATAAATAAAAAGAAGATGAATGTAAAAAGTTAAATAAAAAAAAATGAAAAAAAATTAATCAGGTTTGGAAATTCTTAACATGGTTACAGATAAAATGCCAGGTCAATAATAGCACAATTTCATCAACCAAACCTACAATGCAAATTTCATTTCACTATATAAAATGTGCAAAAAAAGAAACTGGACATGCTACTGAACCTCAAAGTTTTTTAGTTTGGATTGTGTTTTTTTCCATAAATAGTATTTTTCCAGTGGCTAAATATGCCACAACACTCATTATTTCAAATGAGAGTAAGGTATGAACAATAATTCCAATAAAATTAGCAACATTTCTGGGAACTAGCAAACATTAAGTTCTCTATAAATGACCTCTTTGGATCTAATGATCCAAATATAATAACCAGACTTCTTAATATACTTCAAATCAATCAACAACCAGTAAGCATTTATTATGCACCAACTATATTACAGACCTTGGGAAACAAAGACAGAAACAGTCCCTTTTCTTGCATGAATTTACCATCTACTAAAGAAGATAGCACATACATATGGAAATATAGAGAGAATTAAAGATAAAAATTTAAAGTTCAGGAATGGAGGGCACAAGCACTTAAAGAGAAGGGATGTGGGGAGAATCATCTGGTAGTTCTGTAGCGTGAGAATGACTGGCAGCTGCAGGGAGGATGAATGGAACTTGGGGAGAGATGGGGGCCAGAGACCAACTCGGAAACCATTACAATCCAAGTGATAAAGGAATGAACCATAGTGCTGTGTGAACACTGAAAAGGGATCAAGAGAGAAATTATGGAGAAAGGAACTGCAAGATTTGGCAACTAACTGGATATGTGGGGTGAGAGAAAATGAGGATAATCCAAGGTTACAAACCTAAGACTAGAAGAATGACAGCGCCTTCAATAGAAATGGGGAAGTTTAGAAGAGGGATGGATTTGAGGGGAAAAGATCATATTTTAGACTTGGTGATACTGCAATGTCATGGGACAAACAGTTTGAAAGGTTCAATGGGCAGTTGACTATCAATGTGTCACTAAACCTAATGTGAGAGAGCAGAGCTAGATTATATATTTCCAGGAGTCATATGCATAAGGAAAAAAGTATATTGTATCAGTTCATTTAAAATTTGGTTTTTTTTTAATTCTCCTTCAATCCAACCTTCATTTGTTACATTACTCTATAAATGATCTTTCACCAATTGAAGAAACATGATTTAAAAAAAACACTTGGGTAACATTCAGTCTTTCCTTTTGCTTTTTTTTTTTTTCTAAAGGTACTCATTATTACTGTAAGGAAAGAGGTCCCATAAAGGTCTTAAAGTCTCCTCTCTACCTGAATATTCCCTATTGATAAAAATTGCTTAAATATACTGAGAAGTCTGTACAGCCACCTCTCCAAGCAAAATATTCTCATAGCTCCCAACAGCCCCAAATGTACAAGAGTCTTGGTTTTAAATTCATCTAAATGTCAGTCAGTACGAGGAAATGTTATCAGTCATCGAGAGAAAAAACATTTAAGTACCAGCAACCTCAAAACTTCATTGCATGGAAATATACCCTAGAAGTTAAACCAGGGGAGAAAACAATAAGCTACTAAGTAAAAAAAGGGAAAAAAAACATAGGAGGAGAAGTATTCCCCCATGAATTTGAAATAACTAGAGAACAGAGATTGGATTTTTAGAGACTGTAGAGTTTATCCATCACTATCAAATGAGCAACTGAAAGAAAAAAGTCATAAACTCTAAAATTTGGAAACCCTTCCTTATCCACCCAATGCTCCCCCACAAAGAGTATGACCAGAATAATTGGGTGTCTCCTATAGATTATGCCGTATACATACTTAATGTAACTCCCAGAGCTTATCATCCAAAGCAAGGAGGGCTAAGAGATAGCCCTCTAGCTTAGTTCATAGATCATTTCTACTAGGAAATCCAGGGACAGTGTTTTGCATCCTCTTCCTGAAGACAGATCTTCATCTTTCCAAATGCAACAATTAGAAAGTACCTTTCTCTAGAAACAAGGTACAGTCAGTGTCCACAGCTGTAAAATTCAGTAAGCTGAAAGACTGTTTATAATAAACCAGTCACAGTGGCTATTTCTGTTTGAATAAGGCTCTGCATACTAAATAGATCTTACTTCAACTAAATTTCCACTTACTAAAAACGATGATAACATTCTGTCCTATAAAAGAGTGAGGGTATGTCAGAAAATATTAAAAGTATAATCAATCCTCAAATATTTGAAAAGTCAAAAGAACTAAATTATTTCCATCAGACATATTTAAGTTTTACCACAATTTACCCATTAAGTTTAAAATGAACTGCTCATTGACAGTATTATTTAAATTCTGAAGAACACAGAGCTGACAAGATCCTCAATACATTCCACTATTAACTTCGTCCTTGCACTTGGGTAACTAACAATCTGTGCCTCAGTTTCTTTACCTCTAAATAACCTTTAAGATTCACAAATGTAAAACAAACCCCATGAAGAAGGCTGTCCTCAGACTTAGCAGTACTTACATTCAAGTCCTGGTATGATCCATCTCCACTGTGTGAACCCTGCCAAGTCATTTAATGTGCCAGTAATCCAGGCAACTCCTTAAGCCACCAATCAATCGTATAGAAGAACCCAATCTAAATTAGTGGAGGACTTTCCCTCATGGCAGATCCAGTTCAAAAAAATAGTAAAACTTTCTCTTATGATTATTCATTTAGTTGACTAAACGATGAAAACATTGTGATAAAATGAACATTGTAGAAAAGTAAATCTGATCAATTTTTAACACATAAAAGGATATCCTTAAATCATATATTTATCTCATTAAAGGATATACCTCAAATTAGACTTTCCAGTTTGGTTTTAGTTTGCAGTTAAAACTCAAGCCCTCATCTTACTCCTACAGACTTTTGAAGAAGGACTTTGAAACAGATTCATACCAATGTCTTTGTAGAGTTTCTGTCAAACTAAGCAGGGAGACAGAATACACACACAGAATGGAGACAGCAGAAAGAGATAGGCAGAGCCCAAAAACACAAATGTATTACTGTGTATTAATAGTGGACCACTAGGCAAAGTAACTTGACTTATTACAATCATGTTACATATGGTTACATAGCAGACACTAAGCATAGGGAATAACTCAAAACTATTTGGAGATAAGTGTTGAATTCTTAGTCTAGTAACTATTAACACATCAGTAACTTATTTTAGAAGTTTTCTCAAATGTATGATGCTTTAGATGAAAAAAAACAAACTCTCTTGAACATTCTCCTTATTGATGATTCAAACTGAAGAAAAACACAACAATGACCAAGGAAAAATAATTAACAATATTGCTTACCACGCAAAATTAAACTGTAGTTGTCAACCAGTACAGAAAATACTGTTCTATATTACAGTAGGTACACAATATATAAAAGCTTGACAAATTTATTTTGTCAGATAGATATTTACGAATGGAAATCAGTGATTTATATTTATAAACAGCAAATGGTAGAATACTATATCTCAGTTGCATTTGAGAGTTCTGATTTTTCTAAGTGGACTGACTGCAATACAAAAACAAATATAGTTACTTTGGTTAATATACTGGAAAATCTAGATTGCTCCCCCCCTACACACACACACACAGACACACACACACACCCTCACCTTTACACAGATAACAGCTAGAGAAAAAGTTCATAGAAAATACCTATAGAATAACTGAAACATTCAACCCCCTAACAAAACAAGGCTAGCAGGCACACATGCCCCCAATAACACAGGACATTTTTGTGCCATATGATCACAATCTAAGAGAAGAGCACCTTTACTTGCAGTAATTCTCTCTTCTACTCAGTAACAGTGGAGGCAGAGGAAATGATACAGGAAAGCAATGTAGTCAGGGTGTTCTCTCTGTGCTCTTTTGAAAGAACACCAGTTTAGTCATTTCCATCCAAACACAAAGATGATATGAAGCTCAAGTTGAGAAGTCTCCATTTATCAAGAAATTTCAGTTCATTTACTAAAAATGAAAAATGGTACCAAATTTAAACTAGCATAAACAAGGTTGGTCTGTGTAATTATGTTGGTCTCAATAAATTTCCGTATTTTATTTAAAATTTTTATCATTTCCATAAAGACCTTTATTGCAAACTGGGTTACCAACGGCAATCATATGATAAACTAAAATAATATGACAAGTTTCAATAAATTCATTGGAATCTACTGACCAAAACAATTATCATCCCCCAAGTTTTCTACCAGGACTTTTTACTTTATTAATTACTTAGCAATGCTGCATGCATCTGATGGCAGCGAACAACAGCCAAGCTAAGAACACCAATAAACTTCTAATAGAATTCTTACATGTTTATAACCATAATTTTTCAGGTCCTTGAGCCTCCAAACCTAAGACTGGTCTGTTTGTTTGTTTTTTTCATGATTGATTTGAGAACACACGAATGATAATTCCAGATAAACTGGGCAATCATCTTCAAACCTAATTTGTTACTTGATAGAAGGCCTGATATAAGAAGAAAAATATGAATATATTTAATATATTTCCTTCTGAATTCTTACTAAAGTTATCACCTTGACAACATTTCTTAGAACAGAGATTCTTACCATGGATTGCACAGATGTTCTAAGAGATCCATGGATGTGTGTGTGTGTTAGGATCCATGAGCTTGGATGGGGAAAAAAAATCTTTATTTTTCACTTTGGTCTCCTTTGTAATGTTATGAGTTATTTTTTATCTTAGGTAGTTAAAAAAAATTAATCTGAAGAAAGGATCCAGAGGCTTCACAAGATTGCCAGAAGGGTCCATGACACAAAACCTTGTAGAATCTCTATTCTAGAATTAAGGCAAATGGGTCATTGCTGAAAAATTTTTCCAAGCAAAAAAAACAAAAAACATCCTAATGATAACAGTAAAAGTGCATGAAGCTGATTGGCCTACCATGCTCATTTAAAAGAGTAAATGATTTAGTAAAATAATACTACTGCTGCATTTAGTATCAGTTGAAAATTAAAAGAAAATTAGTCAAAATTACCTAAGAAACTATGATGGAAAGAATTCAATGTGGTCACACCTGCTCCTGAGCCACATGTAGCTCTAAGAAAACTCCCTCTCTCAAGATCTTGTAATAACAGCCATACAGTGACTAGGAAGAAAAAAGAACAAGCAACCCAGGGCGAAAATAGGAGTTAGATAAGAAAATAAAGTTTTTTCTAACCTTTTAATTATCACCATGTACACCTATACTTTGTTTTTGCATCTGACTCCCAAATTTCATAAGCAGGCCATGTTAGCTGGAAGTCACCAGCATTAGGACAAGAAGTAAAAAGGCGGATGGATGGAGTCACAGGGTAAAAGAAAAGTTCACGTAGTTTCACAGATTTCATAAGTAAGGAGATACAGACTAAAACTGATTTCATTGGTACTATAAACTCCTAGGGGAGGAAATTTTCTCTACCAATTAAGGTCAGCATCTTCTGTAACTTATACTTTCATCTTCTGTAACTTATATTTTAGAGATCTGCCTCCAATACTGAGAGTCTTGCCCAGAGATCTGCCTCCAATACTGAGCGTCTTGCCCAGGGACACACAACCAGTATGTATCAGAGACAGGTCTTGGACATGTATCTTCTTGGCTCCAAAACCATATCCCTATTCACTGTACCTTGCTGACTCTCTATGACTTAATAAGTACACACATAAAAAGATGACAATGCTCCTGGAAACCTAAATTCCAAACATTTCAAGTTTTGGGACCAGATCCCTATTCACTGTAACTTGCTGCCTCTCTATGACTTCATAGGTACACACGTAAAAAGATGACAATGCTCCTGGAAACCTAAATTCCAAACATTTCAAGTTTTGGGAACCTGAGCTGTGAAAAGTCACCTCTTTAGGGGCCTTAATAAATCCACTCATGGGCAGATCCTTCCTTCTCATAGATTTAAAATTAAAAGCTGTGCATAGGTATAAAGTTATTGCTGATTTTTAACCCTTATTGAGACTTTATTTGGAGCTGTTCCACAGTTATACTTCATGAAAGTACATAACTCAAGGAAGACATGGAGAATGGGAAGTTGTCTCTAATAAATATTAAATCAGAAACTAAAAAAAAAAAACCAGTTTAAATCCAACATCAATCATTTGAGCAGTCAAGCTATAAATCATTGTTAATATTCAAAGTATTTCTGTATAGTTAACTTAAATCCTTCAAGCTTCATTATAAACCTATTCATTTTCCTAATGTAATCTTCAATTCTTTTTATGCATCCCAATAAAGCTTCCCTATCTATCAATCTATCTATCTATCCACATATACCTTGGTGCATAATCTTTGCAACCAAGACTAGTTTCATTTTTAGAAGCTGCATGCCAGACATTAAAAGCTATTTACTTGGAAATTTTTCAAATTAATTCTGCACTTAAGAGGACAAAACAAGAATGATTATTTGGTTATTTACTGAAGCAATATGAAGTTGATAGTCATGAAATCATTGGGAGGTGAACCATCCCTCCAATTCCACTCATTAATCACCATTAGCCCTGAAATGTATTATACTTGTTATTAAAAGGGAGGACTGCCAGATGTATAGATGTCTATATCATGGCCACTCCTTTTCAAGCAGTTAAGGATTGATCCCATTATCAAGAACTGAGAATATGAAAAGAAACAAGCTATTGATGATCATGACCTGTTGTAACCTATTTACAGTCGGTTACATGAGTACCTTTTGACAAGAGATAATCCCTATTCCTTGGTTGTATCTTCTAACTTTTAACATATCATAAATTACAACTACCTAAACTATTATTTCCCAAAAAGCAGGTACAAATTCTTCAAATCATTTTAAAATTAAAAGTCATTAAACCTTAAAAAGTAAAACTACTGATTTCTTATGTATTCTGCTTGCATCAGTATAGGTAATCTTATGCACTAAATAAAGCACCTACCTCACAGGACTGTTGTGCAGATCAAATGAGGTAATATATGTAAAGCACTCTGCAAACCTTCAAGTGATAAATAAATGTTACCCATTATTAACCGAGGGAATCTCCATACTACCCAAAATGGATTTTTGTTTAAAAATATCTTTACACTTCAGGAGAAAGTACAATTTTGGTCTCAGTCTTTGTCTTCCTTTGCTTATTTTCAACACAAATGCAATTACACATTATCCATGAATAACCAAAAATGAAAAGGCATCTTTCACTTTCTCTATTTTTATAAATATCTTCTAAGATGAATCATTGTAAAAATATGTGATCTCTCAATGTTTGAATTAGAATACTATAATAATTAAAGACCATATTAATAATGAAAGACAACTATTATTTTTTGTTGGTACGCAAACTGGGTAAAATAAAACAGAATATAGTATATTTTCTTTATAATTTTCTTTGTATGGAATTCTTCATTTGTTTGATGATATTCTCATAAATTAAAGCTAACATAAAATTTCAAAAGTGAGAGATTATCAAGATAATAGTTCAAATAGACACTGCCAGAAAAGTTATCTAAGCTGTCCCAATGTTTAAGATTCCAACTGAAAACACCCTGTACAGATAAACTAGGTTATTTAAAGAGGAAACTGAAACTGGCATAAAATTAAAATACAGATTAAAAACTAAATTAAGTACAATTTTTAAGACTTACTTTGTACAGTAATTGCCTATATTGTTCTACCGTTTCATGAACATCAAATTGATTTTAAAAAATTAATGGTTTTTAACTATCAACACTTGATATATGTTTGTATGTGAATATAACCATTTATTTATTATATATATAGACTAACCCAAGATGTGGAGTTTCTGTAAATGTACATGTCAATGCAATGCTATGTCTATTCTGTAAGGAAATTCAATATATAGAGGCAAACAATAAGTGAAGGCAGTTCAGACATTAAACAAAAAGACAAACTCCTACAACATTAATCTTTTTGTTCTGAGTTCTTCACAAATGTATTTTATTTCCATGCCATTAATTCTATTTTTTAATCTTTCTTGTGGGAAAGAGGGGTAGAGGAAAAAACCATAAATTATTAGGCAACATAAACTTTACCCTATCATTGCTCCAAAAAAAAAAAAAAAAGACTAGCTTACAAAATGCTAAGTATCTGCAAATATTTAATTAGACCCTCTTCCACCAATGTCAAAACAAATATGTACTTGACAATGGTAGGCATAATATACAATATTATTATTATGGAATATAACTTGAGTTTTTGTGTTTTGAGTCAGGGTTCTCATATGCATAATTTCTTTTATGTTGAGTTTAATTTCTTTTATATTCCAGTCCCATCAGTCAATAACAAGCTGAATGGCTAATGTGCCTATATGGTTTTCCTGACAGGGAAGGAGTAATTGGTAAAGTTCACATAATAAAGATTTTTTTTCATTTTGCACCAGAATTTAGGCCTTTAAAATGAAGTTGCAATAAATTCTACATCCTGAGTAATTCTCCCTCTACCCCAAGTACAATGTTCTAATTTGGGGGGAAATTCATTCCATTTTCTGCCTATGGTTGAAGCTGCAAGATACATTTGGTCCACTATTGCGCAGCAACTAAAATTTAATGTGTTTTTTCATGCTGAATTGGTTTTATTGGGCAACTGGCTTTGAAAGTGAGGAATAAACCTTTAATATGGAAAGGAGGAAAAGATAAGGGTATATTTTCCTTTATAGCTTTGCAAAAACACATAACAATATTACTATCTTCCAAGAATTCACCACAAACCTCCCCCTAAATAATCTGACGTTTTACAGCCTTCCAATAATTTATACATCAGACTTTCTGAAATTAATTTTAGGGAAATGTGAAAAAAATCCCTCAAAATGGTTTTTTCAAGGAAAGATAAGAAATTTAACAAATTAAAAAACTCTCAACTATCTAGGGTGTCATTTATAATACAACTTGAGCAACATATTAAAGATAGGTCTTGTGTTATAAAGTACTTCAAGAAATCATATGCATGGGAGGACATTTTGTTTCTAAGTACTGGTAAACTACTATATTTTTTAATGTACAAGTTCAGTTCTATCAAAGTAGATTTTCGTAGCTCTGGAAATCTTGTCATCCATTAATTCATCAGTGATGTCTCTGAAGTAACCTATGCCAGACTTAACCATAAACATGTTTTCTTGTGCGGAAAATAAAAGATTTTCTGGGTAATTTGACATGTATCTAAAACATTTCATTTAATTATTTTTGCTGTTTAACACTAAATGAAAACCAACACTATGGTGCTACAAGTTGACTCCCAATGATGGTTTAAAAACTGAATGAATTTAACAAGCTACAATAATTGTACTAAATGAGGTAACATGTAAACATCAGAATATGGTCTTGGATTCTTCCATTAAAAGGGCCACAACCTAAAAACTAAAATTTACCCAAAACTGTCCTCTCAGAATTCTCAAGTTAAAGGTATCATTTTATTATTACAACTTCAGATCTGAGAAACTAGTCTAAAAGGTTCTATATTTCTTTTTGTACCTGATTCATTTACCTGTGCTTTTATACTTTCAAAATAAAATCATATTAAAGGATTTAAATTAGTGAACATTCTATACATCTATTGGAAATTTTCTGTGTAAGTCATAGGTTCCAGTATGGCTTAATATAAACAAGTTAAAACCTGTAATAACATTATCATATTCTTTCATAAATACTGTTCAAATGTATATCTGATATTAAGATTAAAAATGACAATATCACCTTTCTTACTATCACACCCCTACTACAAACTATCTGAATATTTCAAAAAAGAAATAGGGATTCCTCATCATCTTTATCTCCAATAAAATTTTGAAGTTTCCTAAGAGTTACTCTGTAAACCAGCACACACACTCCAACTTTCTCATCACAGCTATAAGAACAGAGCAACATTTGTATAACTAATAGGACCATAAAAAGATCTTAAGAGTTATCTAGTACTACTCTCTCATTTTACAGATGTAGAAACTGAGGCCTATGGGGTTAAGTGATTTGCCCAAACTAGTTCCTGAATTCCAGATCTGGAGGGGAAGAGATGTTATGAGTTATTGAGTAGCAATATGTATAGTCACATCAGGCCAACCTTTATCACTACAATTTGTGTAAAATCTAAAACTTCTTACCCTCTAACATTATACACTATATCAACTGTTTATAAAGAAATTAAGTCTTAATAAAGCAGTAAGGTACAGTGGCTAGACACAGCCTTGGAGACTTGTTCCATCTCTGATCCCTACAGGACAGACCCTAGACAAGTCACTGTATCTCTCAGTGAGTGAGGAAACAATTCTAAAGACTAAATTGCAAAGGAATCGATGGCCTGTATTGGTAAGAAGGCTCCTCAGCAGGACTCCCTACAGTTTAAATTACAAGTCTAACAAAAAAAAATAAAAAACAAGAGTAAGGAAGAGTAAATTAAATAAAAATTAAGAGTAAAGGAACAGAGTAAAGCACCAAAATGCTGAATATCTATTTTTGTGTTTTGTGCTCACGTAAGTCCTTTGCGATCCTCCTCAATAAATTCCTAATGCAGAAGCAAAATCATGGTTCCATTATTATTTCCTTTTTCTTCTGAGAATTTCTAACCACATAAACATAATTAGGACTAATTCAAACCTCTTTGTAAATTCAATCCACTGTAGGAAAAAAAAACACATATTAATTAAATCCTACCCTTTACTACGCTGAGAAGAGTGGTTACAGTTTCATACTTAAATTATACAAACTTAAGAAGTTCTGACCCTAAATCCTATGAATTTGTTTTAAGTACTATACTTCCTGATGGAAAAGAAAACATAACTACACAAGCATTTATCAGTTACCTACTATCAGTATGAATGCTGCAAACTCGTTAGAAAATATGCTTCTCGGCAAATTAAAAAACATTTATCTCATACTCATGTTTAGAAGAACTTGTTTTTTAGAAGTTTTCTCTTCAAACTAGGTATGAAGTACCTCAATCTAGGATCAGAATGAGTGCACATTGCCTCTATTGAAACAAGATATTTTTCTATGCTAAAGCCCCAGTGAAGTCTGGTAACATCTGTACTCTCCAACAGAAGTTCACATTCCCAACCTAAGAAAGTTGTTAAACTTAGTAAACTGATTCCCCAAGAAAAATCCAAATTAAACAATCACAAATTACAGAATGGGAAAACTGAATGTTTAGGCTTAATCCATCAATTAAAAAAATTCACTAAGAAGACAGTTAGGTACATACTTTAAAACACAAACTGCCCCAGTATCTATTCTTCCCCAGTTCCAAACAATGGTCAGCTAAAAATGAGTGCAATAAAAATTAACGTTCTGCAGTAGTCACTGTCAATAGTTCAAAAGTGACCCACCCACCTGAATTTAGTACAGAAAGCAAATTCCTTCATGAAGGCCAGAATTCCTGATGCCAATTGAAATGAATGGGAGAAGAGATGTATTTAAATCAAATAGCACCATCTAGCAGGCCCCCCATAACTTTGCTTACAAGGGTAGTTATTACTTAGGACTATGGAACGAAGCTAGTTCCAGCAGCAAAACTGACTAGAATCAATGTTTGTTTTCATGTGTTAAAAATTTACTAAATGCATAGTTGTATAGAGTAACAGGAGAAAACTTGAGAGAGGGGAGGAAAATAAAAAGAAAAGAATGAAAAAGTAAGAAAATTTCACAAATACTTCAGAGTATAGATGAGATGCCTCTATAAAGCATTTCTTTCCAGCAGTCCATTACTGATAACCCAATATCATTCAAATTGTTTCCTAGTTCATATATTCCACAAGATAAAGGAAATAATCCCAAAAAACTGATCGAGTCCCTGGTACAAGTGAGTTAAAACAAGTGAGTATAAAATATAGATACTCTATCATCATCACTGAGGCAAATGTTTTTATGAATAAAAACGAACTTGCAAAGAAGTATCTTTTCATCAAGTATTGAAAGCAAATGATTAACTCCTAACATAGGTTGTTTGCAACTCCAGCCTCAGGAACTGCTTTCTGTGAATTATGCCCTCGCACCTTCGTGGGCTTACTCCAGAGACTCTACTCAAAAAATGTCTCCCCCGAAAACCGTAGCATCTCTCCAGGCAGCAGGCACTCGATGTTTTTGTCACACGAAGGCCTTCTGCTAAGAACTCCCATAAGAAATCGTGGATGTGGCTGCCAGCGAGAGGACTGGGCTTTCCTATCGTTGTAGCAAAGGAAACTTTGAGGAGGAGGCTGCGCAAGGGAGGGAGCTTTCCACTTTACTTGTACAGCCACGGTTATTATGCATTAACTTGGGCTTCACAGCCCAAGCACATTTCCTTAGCTGCTCCCAAAGCATTTCATCTCCGGCCTGAGTCCCCACCAAGGGTGGCATTCGCTAGGATAGCCCCACCGATGGGGCGATGGGGCGCTTACCCAGCATCTCCCTTTCCATCTCTGTGCCACTCAGCCCAGAGGACACAAGGGTCTGTTCCTCTCCTCTTGCATTCATTTTTAGGAAGGTTCCAACCATCCCTCCAAGTCCACACGAATAGCGGGCAGGAAGCTTGCACCGCACGGGTCGTGGGGCCCTCTTTTCAGACAGTCACCCCTGGAGCGAACACCTGTATCCCCCCTCAGCCCTGACCCGAGGCCAGGGCTTTTACCCTCAAAAACACCCCTTGTCACCTTTCCCGTTCCACTGCCACAGATGAGCATCCGCCCCTCCAACAACTTGCCTCGCACGCTCCCAGGGTGCCAGCCCCCCTCTGCACCCCACTGCTGCAGACACTGTACCCACCAGTCACCGCTGCCACCCCGCTCTGCCAACCTCTCCAAATCCACCCCCCTTCCCCAACCCCAGCTTCCTCCAGCCAACAGCCACCCCCTGCCGCCGCCGCCGCCTTCCCCCCGGCCCCCCCACAACCCGGGGCTCCCTTGACATTTGGGAGACATAAAGTCTCCATAAAAAAGTTCTCGGCCACCGGCGGCAGAATGGGGTTAGCGACGTGAGGGCAGACGCACTGCCAACCTCCACCAGGAGGGTCCTCCTCCCGGGGCACGATGCCCCCGCCGAACCCCTCCCCAAGTTAACTCGGGCTCCAAAACCAAACTTAGAACCCCCCGCCCCACCTCCTAACGTTCGCTCGTTCTGTTTTGTTTTCAAAGCCCAGAACATCCCCAGGACGTCGGCGGAGAGAGCAGGATCCTCCCCCGCCCCCCGATATCCTGCCCGAACATCCCCATCTCCCACGACGTGACCCCCGAACCCCGCTTCCGAGCACGCCTCCCCGCCCAGCCAGCCCGGCCCGGCCCCGCAGCGCGCTTCCCCAGGACCCTCAGCCCCAGCTCGCGCCCCCCGGCCAGCGGCGGAGCCCCGTCACCGCCACGATCGCACCCCCTCCCCGACCCGCCCCGCCGCCCTCCGGCAGACCCGCCCGGAGGTGCGGAGCCCCCCGCCCCCGCCCCCCGCCCGGGCCGTTGGGGCAGCGTCCGCAGCCCCGGGGCCCCGCCGCAAAGTTACTTTGGGAGCGGGCCCACCCGCGGGTCGTTTCCCTCCGCCACCCAAACAAGTTTGCATCCCCACCGCCGCCCCCCCGACACCCGCGGGCGCTCCCTCCCGCAGCCCCGCGGCCGCCCTGCCCGCCCCGGCGCCTCCCGAGCAGCCGCTGCCCCCTCCCCCGGCCCTGCCCCCTCCCGGCCCCCCCGGCGGCGCGCGGCCGGGGGAGGGGGCGGAGGGCAGCGCGGACGACACTCACTTCTCCCGGGCCTGGCTGTCGGACGGGACGGCGCTGCTGTTACTCTTGCCTTTGCCGTACATGCTTGTGCCGAGAGCAGCTCCCACTGTCACGCACCTGTCAACCCATCACAGCCTCCCCGGGAACAGCCCCGTCCCCATGGCGACCCACGCAGCCACCCCCGCCATTGGCCGCGCCGGGCCCGGGCCCCGCCCCCTTCGCCTAGGCGACGGGCGAGACTGACAGCCCCCGCCCCCACCCTCCCGACGTTCTGTAGCGCGCGGCGGCGGCCGCGGCGGGGCCGCCGTCTCCTCCCTCCTCCCCTCCCTCCTTCCCTTTCTCCTCCTCCCCTCCTCCCTCCCTCCTTCCCCCTCCCCCTCCGAACCCCGGCGCAAGGGGGGAATTAGAAACTGCTCTAGAAGGATTTTAAACAACTGGCTGTTCCCTCCACCGCCGCCCCTCCCCCCCGCGCCGCCCGCGCGAGGCTCCTCACTGGAGAGAAGGCGCCGGGAGGAGGGGAAAGTGCGGCCTGGAGTCTCGCAGGCAGGAGCCGGCGGAGCCGGAGCGGACGCGGCCCCCAGACTCTGGGGCGCCCGACAGACACGCGGCCCCAGCCCACCCCCGGGGCTCCCCGCGGCGCCCCAGGAACACGGGCGCGGGAGCGAGGAGGCGGGGGCTGAACGCCTCCCCCACACCCAGGAGGCCGCCCGCTCCGGGGAGCCGACCCCCCGGGGGCGCCCCCGGCCTGGCTCCCGGAGGCCTGGGCCGCCCTGGGGCCTGGTTCGCCCCCGCTAGCGCGTCTCCGCAGCCTGGGCGCCGACTGCCGGCCCACCCCGGCCCTGAGCCTCGTCCCAGGCCCAAGAAGGCCTCCCAGGGCCCTGCCCGGCGCCTCCATCCTCCCCAGGGGGCCGTGAGGGGGGCGCCCCGGGCGTGGGCGGAGACCCCGCGGTGACCTCTGGGGCCAGGCCCAGGATCCGTGGAAAAGTGGGCTCCAAAAGAGCTCCCCCACCCCCCCAAAGTGAGGGGCAGTTGTCCTTTCCTGAACCACCCGGATCATCCTCCTTCTGCCTATGTGGGAAAAGTTTCAAACACACACAGAAAACAAGCCAATTCCCGGCGGGTCTGAAATCCCAGGCTGGGTGCAAACGTGCAGAAGGAGCTGCAGAGGACAGGCTGCTGTTGGGCGGGGCGGGGGGAGCCGGGGAGCCCGAGCGGGGGGCTCCTGGCTGCCCTGATGCCCAGCGCTGGGCGCTTAGCGTGGGCGCAGGCACGCATGGGCAGAGATGGGATGGTAGAGAGGACTGGCAGGGAGACCGGAGAGGAGGCCTTCCACCAAGCTTGGGGAACGCCAAGTGACCAAGACCAAGTACCTGGAGAGGAGGGAGGAGGAGGACGAGGACACGGGGAAGGAAGAGAAAGGGTGGGCTGTAGCCCTGAAGGAGGGAGGCGCAGCCTTTGTCCTTCCAAGGATGAGGACGTTCCTCCTCAGCAACCTGGAATTGTTGGGGTTTCTAGAGGCTCATCGCGCAGGGTCCCAGGGCCAGGAAGTCTTGGGAGGTGGGACCAGTCTTGGAGGCTGGAAAGCCAGCTCTTTGACATAGCAGGGAGATCTCCTCTGAGATAAAGACTGAAATTAAGGGAGTGGTGTAGAAAGTTATGTTGCAAAGGAGAAATATGCAAATAGACAAAAGGAGGATAAACCAAGGTGAAAAAAATCACATTCACTTGAGATTATAAGAAGTAACCAAAAAAAAATTTTGCCATTTGTAAGAATATGAGCATCCTTCATATCTCTGATGGCCTATTCGATTCTCGTATATTGTCATTTGAGATCAATAAACAGATTCTGAAGAAATGTAATGAGGTAGCTCAAATCAGTAACTCCCTCATTTTTTGGCCAAAACTTCCAAATTCTTAAAGCTACTACTGCTTCCTCAAAGTCTGTTGTCAGGTTAATATTATTTGATCAGTGTTCAAATATTTGATTTTCAATGACTCCAATCTAGAAAATTATGGGTTTAACCTACAGGTCCATCAGCCGTGGAACCCTATATAGGCTGTTGCTCTTGGATTTCAGGAAAAAGAGTTCTGGCGCCCAGCCTATTCTCATGCCTATACCTGCAGAAGAAATTATATCCCCTGAAAATCAAAAAGCCCACTGGTCTTCAATGATTTAGAAACCACATTAGCCACTATCTTTGCTCTCAGATTTGGATATGGATATGAGGAGAGAGGGAGAGGGAGGAGAAGGGGGGAGAGAGATTTATCATGTTTGTGTAGAGGATCAAAAACTGGTACATATATTTTGGCTATCTTCATGATAGCCAGTGAGCATTACAACTGAACCAATCTGTGGCAAACGGCACCTCTTGCTAATATAGGAAAATGCTTTAATGGTTTTGAATAATGATTGATCATTATTAGGTAAAGCAATGTTTCAAGTAACTTATAAATGGAAGCTACCTTCCAGGATCAGATAGCCTAAGAGCAACTGTAAAAGCAGAGATATCAAACTATAATAAGGTTGGATTGAGTTGGGCTAGAATCCCAACTGACCCATGGCATAGAACTACACAATTTACCAGAGGGACTTCTGATGTTTGTAGCTGAAAGTCAACAGAATTAAAGAAGTAGGAGAGGGAAGGACTGGCTGATGGGCAAAAAAAAAAGCAGAGTCCCTAAACAACCTAGACAGGGGAATGGGAGGAGCTGTTTCTTTCCCAGGGATTTCCTAACTTCTCATTTAAGATCCATCTAGAAGAATAACTCTTATATGAGAATTCTCTTCTCCTCCTCCTCCTTCTTCCCCTTGTTCTCCTTCTCTACTCATGACACCTATCTGATATTCAACAACTAAAAGTGAAGACCGAAGGATCAGTGTTCATCATGCCTAAACTGATCCCTAATCTGAGGATGGGGATTGATTAATTATGTTGCATGAACTTTCCATAGAGGATGCCCATATGACCAAGACATATAGTTAAGGTATATGCAAGATTTTACCATGCATAGCTTCATATCCATTATTTCCTAGATGGTTCAATCACTTTGGCTTACCTTTCGAACTTTAAGGTAAGGAAAAGGAGAAAGAATAATGAAAGGGATGTTTACTGATCATTGTTTAATTCATTTTATTGGTTTTGACTCAAATTTGCTACATGTACAGAGGTCTTTGGGTAGTGGCACATTTTCTTGTATTCTCCAAATAAATAAATTACAGACCTGCACAGCAGGATATGGAATTGAGAACGATTTGGTCTTAGTATCTGGAAAGAACAAAATGCTAAAAGGTCTTAGTTCGGAACTTGCCAAGTTAATGTCACAGTTACCTTTACAAGAATGTTATCATACAATAAATACACAAAGTAAAAATATAAGTACACAGTATATGGCGATCTTAAAGCTTAAGTAATCAAATAAATTATCATTAAAACATCTCTGTAGTTTCATAAAGTTGAATGTGTCTGTTCTGTTTTCATTTAAGTGTTTACACATGTAAATAAAATGCTTCTTTGCCCTTGCTCAAATCATTTTGAGTACAAAGAGTGCTCTTTGCAGCAGCAACTGCATCTCATGGGGCCAATATTGTAATTAATGAGATTTGAAACACATATACTGAGCCAAATCTGAGATCCCAGAACCAGGATTGAAGAGCCTTTGCTTTGTTTGTTCTCATTTTTTAAAAAATGGGAGGCAGGGCATGGGGAATGGGATATTTTCAAGCTTAATGATGTATTTTAGAGGGTTTTTTTAAATGGATTACAAATATTGCTTACTTCTTTGGACGTGCACGAAAAGCACTGGAATTTGTGTATGGGAATAATGACCAGCAGAGCCACAAGGATGGGCCATTTGGGGTTGATTTTTTTAAACTTTTTTCTTCCACATTCAGAACATTGCATTTACTCAATAATGTTTGGATTTATTTTTTGCCTTTTGTTTGAGTATGCATGAATTATTTCTTTCTTCGGGAACCTGCCTCTTGTTCCTGGAAATCTTTATCATTTCAAAGCAGGCATTGGGTTACACCACACCATCTGAACTCTAGATTGATGACATAAATGTGTGTGTGTATATATACACATATATGTGTAATTTTTAGTAAGTGTTTAGTATATGTGTACATATATGTATATAGATTTTTCTTTTTTATAACTTAAAATGCATTAATGTCTGTCTTCATATAGAGCGTGATAAACATGGAACTTTTCTAAACAGATATAGATATAGATGAGCATACCATTTTGTTAAATATAGGCTAATGAATTTAATTATCTTAAGCACACATTTATTTTAAAACCATAATTCTTTAGATTTGTTGAAGTAGAGTACTTTTCAGCTCTTAAAAAGAGCTTAAAGACAGGAGCAGCTGAGTGGTATAGTAGATTGAGCACCAGCCCTGGAGTCAAGAGGACCTGAGTTCAAATGTGTCCCCAGATATTTGGCACTTAGTAGTTGTAAGATCTGGTAGCAAGTCACTTTAACCCTGATTGCCTCGAAAAAAAATTGTTTAAACATAAAAAATATGTTACTTGTTTTTAGACAAGTCTTTTAAAGTGCAAAAATATTGTCTGTTCATTTATTTCATAAAAACCAATTAGTTTGTAAATAGTAACAATTCTTCATTATATTCATAGTACTTTTCATCCTAGAGCATTTTGTATTTATTCATTAATATTCATAGTACCCCTGTTCACTAGATTTTCTTAACTAGATTTTAACAGAGGGATGAACTGAGTCCCAGAAAAGTCAATTAACTTGTCTTAGAACACATAGAAAATCAGAAGTAAACCCAGTAGAATTTATTGTTTCTAACGGCAAGTTCCATTCTTACACCACAAAAACCACACCTCTTTCTTTGAAAAGTGACTATTCGATAGAAAAATGTGAGCATACTGGAAGATACTGTCATTCAAAATAGTTTATGGAACATTATTCTTAGAGAGAGCAAACTACTGTGGTCAGAATCACCAACTGCCATGCTACCACGTACCAAAATAGTGTTCCTTGGTAACATTATACACCATAATGCAAATCACAATATGCAGTTATAGAAAAGTAAAGAAAATTGGGGAGAATTTCAGAATTGATTTGATGGAGGCTGATGATTGTTGATTTAAAACAAATTCATTGCTTCAATCAGTTACTTTTAAAAACTTCATATTCATAAAGGCTCAGTGATGAGGTTAGGTAGGATAGTCTATAAACTTACTTAGTTCTGAACAGAGGACACCTATATTTTTAATGTTATGAAGTTTGATATACCTGTTCCTTACACAGAATAGGTGCCCCAAAATGTTTGTTGAGTGAATGTTTAGTTTTCTTTAAATAAAATAGTACTGATAAAAATATATGAGAAAAAGTGTTATCAGGGAGTGCTAGATTGGGAGAAAGAATTTGGGTTGCAGTCTGAAATCTGCCACTTAGTATCTATTACCTTAGGCAAGTCAACTAATTTGAATGGGTTTGACTAACTTCTAAGGTCCCTTTCAGCTCTAAATTTAGTAATAGCATATATGGAATCAGGAGATACTTTATTTACTGAACTCCAATTCCCACTGGCAGACTGGGTACCCCCACCCCACCTCAGCTAGCTACATTTCCCTTCAGAGCTCTAGGGCAAGGTTTCTTGGCATTTTGTGTCATGGACTTCGACTATCTGGTAAAATCTATGGACCCTTTCTCAGAATGTTTTTAAAGACAAAATTTGTAAGATTACAAAGAAAACTAATTATATAGAAATAGTTATCAAAATATATTTTTAAAAGTTTAGGGACCCAGCTGTAAATGTTGAGGTGTAGAGCTTCTGGGAACCCTGAAATTCAAGGACAAATGACAAGGGTCCTGCCTTGAAAGAATTCTACCCAAGCCTTCTTCCAGGCAGAGACAGGATTTATTGAAACTCCAGTTAGGGTGGGTGAGATTTTAAGAATCTCAGCTATTGGTCAAACTCTTGAGGAATCTGAGCGATTTAATGGGGGCAAGATGGACCTTATATACAGTAGTCAAAGAGTGGGTCTAGATGGAATCAAGGCAGTCTAGGGTGGGGCCAGGTGCAGACAATGTGGGCCACAAAGAAGGACAGTTAAAAGGATTATACTGTATGAGTATCAGGCAAATACCAGGGCCATGTGAAAGAGTTCAGGGGAAAGAGGAGGGTGTCCAAGTCCCATACCCCATCATAAGGACAGCAATGAGATTGACTGTGGCTTTCTAGTAATGTAGCTTATGAAAACACACTATCAGTTGATATCACATAGCCAGGCTCACTTAGCATTTAGAAAGGGTTATTTACTAAGGGGGCATAAAAAAAATTGGTAGAAGAAAAATCCCCCCAAAAGGCTATAACACTCTCCCGTAAAGTACATAGAAACCAGGGAAAATGAACTCAAGGTTAGAGAGCAAGGATGTCAAAGAATTAATTTATATTGCTCCTAGAAGTCTTTGTACTAGAATCCTTAGAATATTTCCCCTAGGTTGTTGGTGGTGATGTTAGGAAAGGGCAGCTAGGTGGCACAGGGGATAGAATGCTGCACCTGGAGTCAGGAAGAGAATTCAAATCTGTCCTCAGACACCTACTAACCTGTGCGACCCTGGGCAAGTCACTTAACCCTGTTTTGCCTTAGTTCCTCATCTGTAAATGAGCTGGAGAAGGAAATAGCGAACCACTGTGGTATTTTTGCCAAGAAAACTCCAAATAGGGTCAGACAGAGTTGGACATGACTGAGCAGCAGCAAAGGTATTGGGAACATGGGAAGTCCTCTTGAAGTTCACATGGTCCCTCTCTGATCAACGGGCTAGAAAAGAGACTGAGATTGAATCCAGGTTTTAGGGCTCTACTTCTCCCACAACCCCAGTAAATTCCTTTTCCAAGAGTTTAGCTAGAATGTAGCTTCATTTCTGCTTACTCAAATCCTCGGATTCTGAACTAGCTCCCTCCCTTTATGCAAGCCTATAGGTTGTAACCACCTTTTCTTAACCAATAAATATGACTCCCTAGCAGGGTTACCGCAATTCATCCAATGACTTTCAAGGATTTCTTAAAGTGATCAAAGACTTTTCACACTTAGCTAAAGTCATTAATCTTTGAGAAGTATTGTCATCTCCTTAAGAGTTTAGTGGTATCTTACCATTATCTTTAAGTGGGGTGGGGCAATTGATCCACCTACTGAATTAGACTGGAATCTACTGTTTATTTGCTCTAATAATTTGGAGAGATAGTTCTATAAGAGAATTTTCTTATCCGATCGAAGAAGATCAGCCTTTGAATTCTGTAAGATTTAGGTTCGACTTATCTGACACACACACTACTGTTAATACAATAGAAACTTGTACATTATTTTCAAACCATTACTTTGGGCTATTCATATCATATGGTTGGCTTTATAGAGAATTTGTGTGACTATTAAAGCCATTAAACCTCTTCAAATTGAATTCATCCACATTGGTGAAGTGAGTTTTTATATTGGGAGTTACTATATCACAGGCAAAAGGAAAAAATACAAATATCTTTAGTCAGTTAGATGAACCAGTTAGATGGATATTTACTTCTTCAAATATAAGGAATATCCAAATAATTTATTTCTATGAAGCCAGCCATTTTATACCAATAGTAGACAGCATAAATAAAAAATAATGTAAAGTGTTTAAGTGTCTACTTCATTAGGAAGCACCTTCAAATTACATAGATTCATAGCCAGCATCTTTTATTAGACAAGTGTATTTCAGCCATTGCCATAGCAAGCTAGAATTTTCTGACTGCCTATCCTTTAAGTTGATTGGGAGGAAGGAGGTAGAAAGACCCCATTAATGTGTAGCATAAGAGCACACTAAATATAGTTTAATCTGAATTTCTCAGGGCTCCAGGGCCAAATTCCTAAAGGTCCTTGAACCCTGTGTTCCATATGGCCTAGAATATTTTGGAATTAGGAGGAAGGGAATAGTATTTTTAGAAAGAATTTGGAAAATATTAATAACATGTAAAATCCTAATAGTCCCCTAAATATCTTTGGGAAAGCCAGGCAAGTCAGTCGACTACTGGTGCCTTCTGCTAGATGCCAAGAATAGAAACAAATTTGAAAAAATGGGGTGCTGTTGTTGCTTGGATCATTCACCATCCTCTCCCCTCCCTGAGCCTTCCTCCCTTTTTGCCTTTCATTCAGTCTTCTCAGCCCTTGGCACCCAGGGATATGTATAAAATCATAGGTTTTATTCAAGACTAAAGTTATTGCTACTCCCTGGATTAGGATATACTCTAAAGAAGAAATATAACTTCTGAAATATTCCTCTTTTTTTGTAGGAAGTCATTAGAAATTAAAGGGTCAGTGGAGATGCATCTACTTATGATTTTTCACTAGTATTGCATAATTTTTCACTGTGGTCCATTTTCCAGGAAGGAGGCACATAGAATAGTCTCTGATTTCTTTTATAGGGGTTTAAGAAGACAAATGTAGAAGGGAGAATATGGTTCTGGTTTTGTAAACTTTCACTCACACATTACCCCAGGACAGCTATAACCATTTTTCCAGCTTTTTGGAATGCCCTCTATTGTCTCACAGGCTAATGTGTCTTAGTCAAGTCTTAGAATTTAGATTTGTTTGTTGTTAGATTTTTTTTCTTTTAGAAGAGACCGGTCCCAGTCTAAAAGACCATTTATCATTTGTGGCAGAGAAAGACATTTACAGTATCTACTTTTCACATTTGTTTTTTTCCTATAGAACATGAGAACAAGACTGTGTATTATTATGATTCAGTATTGGAGGTACTTAAGAGAAGGTTCAAGGGAATGTAGGGTTCACTTTCATCCCATTCCTTCTGAAAAACAATTGAATTGTTCCAGGAGGTCCTTCTCTCATCTCCTCCCAGTTTTCTGTACTCTCCCTTTCTTCTTTTTCAAGACATCACTCTTTAGCCTCTCTGATATTCCCCACCCCACCCCTACCCCCAGCAAAGATATTAAGTTGTAAGAAAACTGGAGAGAATTTGGGGAGGAGTGAATAGTTCCTGTTCACTTTACCTCTCATTGCCTCCAGATAAATTCTCTAAAACTATACATTACAAATAAGTTCCATACCAAGAGTTTCCTAAACCAGTAAAATCACAGGTCCAGCCCCACCTTCCCCCCCCAAAATATCACCCAGATGTTTAATTGATCACATGCCATGATTCTGCAATATCAAATATCCACAAGAATTTTCTTTCCAGCTGTTTCAGTCACATCCCACTCTTCATAACCCCATTTGAAATTTTCTTGGAAAAATACTGGAGTGGTTTGTCATTTCCTTCTCCAACTCATTTTACAGATGAGGAAACTGAGGAAAAGAAGGTTAAGGGTCAAGTAGATAATAAGTATCTGAGGCCAGTTTTAAACTCTTGAAGAAGGGTCTTCATGAATCCAGGCCCAGCATTCTATCCACTGCACCACCTAACTGCCCCTTATTTGCATCTATGTTCCTCAAAATACTGTCTGTAAATTTTATCATTTGATCCCCATAACAACCTGGTGCAGCAGTTACTATTATCACTGCCATTTACTGGCGAGGAAATGGAGATTTGGACCAAACGACCTGGCCAAGGTCGTGAAGGTAGTTAAGTGTCTGAGGTACAATTTAAACTCAGGTCTTAATGAACCCAACACCAAATGCTACACCATGATGTTTCTCTTCTAGAGCCAACCTGGATTCGAAACAAGAGCTGGAGCCACAATGGAAAGGTTCAGGAAGTCTCACTTACTCGAAGTTGGCAGCAATAGATTCTGTTCTAAGGTTACATTCATCTGACCAAGCAGCAACCTAGTCATCACACCCATTTTCCCCTCAAGTTTAGCCCTTTTATCAACTTCATTTCCCCACTTTCTGCCTGTTACTGAGACGGTAGTTTCAGCTCACTTTGGACTTCTAGGAAGGGAAGAAATGTGGCAAACTCGTTTTTCTCTCTTTTGTTTGTTGAAAGAGATAAGAGCTCCCCTTATATCTTCTGTATGGGTCATCTCGTGTCCTTTTCCTAACTTTACCATTATCACTCCTTTGCATTCTTTCTGTAGGGCATCATACTGGCTGTCTTTGCAGCACTAGATGATTTGCTGAAAATAAAGTTCCGAAATACCCAGCCCTTTCTCTGCTTCTTATTGTCTTATCAGTGTGCTACCACCTCTACCTAATAAAGTAAATAACTTTTCAGCACCATCTATTCATTCAGTTTTTAAAGAAAGTTATCCAGTTCTAGAAATTAGGCTAACAGGTAAAAAAAGAAAAAGATGAATCTTCAAGTCTTGCAACATATGGATAGCAATTCTACCTATTAAAAAATTTTTTTCTTCATTCATTCCTGCTATTCACAGTTTCTTTTCCTTCCTCCTGTTTTTCTCAGTTCACTTCCTCCTCCTATTGTATCGCTATCCCTTTCCTTGAATCACATTTCCTGTTGCTTCTCCTATTTCGTGAGGCCCTATCAATCCTCAGCACTGTAATCTGTAGTCTGTTCTTTTCTGTTTTAGGGGAGAGAAAAAAAGTGGCAAAGATTTTTCATCTCAATATAACAGAAGAAAAAACCTCAAGACTTATTATTCCTTGAGTTTTCCCTGGTTGACCTGTGGTTACATAGAGTGGAACCATGGGGTAACTGAGGGTAGGAAAGGGAGGAGGAAGAGGGCTGGGTCAGGAAATACTAGTCTGTGACTGCTAGGCCCAGTTCATTCTAAATTCTGACTGCACCTAAATGCATAAAACCAAACAATTACACCAACTCTGGCTACTTAGCATGGTAGAAATAAATTTGTAACTACTATTAGAGAAGGATTAGTGTCTCCTGTTTTGGAAATAACATCCTTCACTTGAACATTTATGCAACAACAGGAGACTTGTATTTTGTGGCAACAATTCAATTACACTGACATCAAACAGGTTTATTAAATTATGGTTTTTTCAGCTTTTTATTCCACCACACATACCTCTGGGTGGTCCTCTGGGGTTTCTCTTTCATATTCCTGTTTCCTTAGTCTCCATTTTTTTTTTTATTTATTGAGGGCATTTTCAATTTATTGTTCCAAATAAGTTTAACCAAGAAGAATAATTTAGGGTAGCTATTAAGAAAGAACTTAATGATAATGAGAAGCATTGAGTAACAGAATAATTGGTTATTATTTAAATACTTAAATTGACCTGGAATTCACTAGAAAGAAGCTCAGACATTTTCGAATCCATTGAATGATAGAAATGGCATGAGTGGGATTTTTGGTGCTTCTCACATTAATTCCAGTAATGACATAAATAGCTTAAAGAACACTTAAATGGCCCCTCAAATTTGGTAGGTCTTTGTCACTGAGAAAGGGATATGTGTATGGTATCAGTTAATATAAGTTCTTTGTACACCATGAGAATAGGAGCCAGAAGGTGACATGCTTGACTTCAGTCATATTCCAAAATTTTTGCCAGTGAATAGCAAACCTTAGATGACCTAGTTTGTCTAGAAAGTGAGAAAGGAATCTCTTCTGTTTATCTGTAGCCATACATCTCTTCTTAGCAAAGCAAATTTGCTTGTAGCCTCAAATAAGTTATGTATCTGATGCAGATACAAGAGGTACTTTATTTCCATCACATCACTCACCAGCTCAAAAACCTTCAAGGGTTCCTAGATAATATCCACCTTCCTTACTGTTCCCAAATTATATGACTCCCTGCCATTCTATATCTGGAATATCAGCTTCCTCCTGTTTCACTTCCCAGAATCTTACCTATCCTTCTAAACTCAGCTGAACTTCAGAGTTCTTCATTTCATGAAACTCTTTCCCCTTCACTCATCAATTGAGAGATAGTCTTTCCTTCCTCTGACTTCCCACTATTTGTACCTTCCAAGCAATTTTTTCTTTTGTGTTGTCATTTATTTGTTATTTGTACCACATCCTCCCTACTAGTTTGCAAACTCTCAAAGGATAGAAACTACTTTGTCTTACCTTTTTATCTTCTCCAGTGTCTAGTCCAACTCTGTATATACAGCTAAATTTTAAAAACATTTATTGATTTGAGGTTTTGAAACTCATCCTCCACTGTTACCCAAACTTTCTTCTTGTCATTATCCTCAAGAGACATAATACTTAATTTCCTTTTATAGAATCACAGAATTTTAGAACTGGAAGGATCTTCTAGTACAGGGATGTCTAGAAGCTCATTGTAACCTTCCTGTGAAACCCATTGTTAAATTTTCAGAAAGCACAATCACTAAAAAAATCAAGGCTTGCTTTATTGTGTTGTTGATCATCTGGACTTAAGGAAATGTTAATAATACAGATTAGTCTTAAAAATGTGTGCACATATATTTTGAGAGCACTGATACAGTATCTATAAATATTACTTGAGTTCATTAGGAATACAGTAGAAGACTCAGAGAATGAAGTCATCACTAGACCAGAACCTGGTAACTGCAAGGTAATAATAGCCATGGAAATAACGATAATATTAGTCTCTGGCATTTATAAGGTTCTTTAAGGTCTGCAAAGTAATTTATACCCCAGCTCTGATCCAATCTCATCATTTTATAAATATAGAAACTGAGGCTAAAGAACTTATCCAATATCACAGAGTTATTAGGTGGCAGAATTCAAATCTAGACTTCCTTATTCCAAGAATAGGAATTTCCTATGCTACATTTTATTCAATTATCTCCACCTATTTTCCTGGCTACTTCTTTAGCCCAGCTAACCACTTATACAAATTCTACAAATCCTTCAGATCCCACCTAAAATGCTATCTCATGATGACGCCAACTCACTATGATGAACTTAGCAGCAGACATTCTTGTATCATTATTGAACTTTTCATACTAGATGGATGTCCTGTCTTCTCAGCAACACTGTAAATTTTTTGAGTAGAGGCATAATGATGTGAAGAATAATATAGACTTTCAACATTTTAAAAAATATATTAATTAATTGATGCAAATTCAGTAGCCTCTTTATTGACTAGTAATGGTCACTGAGATGATATTATTGCAAATGTCACAGAATGGAAAAATACTTCAAAAGGTCATTTGTCATTGTTCCCAGATCCCAGGCAAGTAAATCAATCAATCAGCACTCAACTACTCTGTGCTAGACACTGATTACACAAAGACAGAAATGAAACAATCTCTGTCCTCTAGAAGTTTACAATCTGTTAAAGGACACAACCTGCATATATTCAAAATAAAATCAAAGCAGTGTTTTGTTTTGTTTTGGTATGAGAGTCAATTACTATGCATTTGTTAAGTACCCATTATGTACCAGGAAGACCTGAGTTCAAATATGACCTCAGATACTTAGTAGCTGTGTAACCCATGGCAAGTCAGGCCACTTCTGTTTTCCTTAATCCCTTGGAGATGGAAGTGGCAAACCATTCCAGTGTCTTTGTCAAGAAAACACCATTGAGTCACTAAGAGTCAGGCACTGCTGAACAAATGAAAAACAGCTATGTGCCAGGCTAAGTGCTAGGAACTAGGGCTACAAAGAAAGGTAGGAGATAGTCCCTGTGCACAAGGATCTCACAATGTAATGGAAGAGAAAATAGGCAAACAAATATACATAAAACAAACTAAATACAGAATAAATAGGAACTCATTGATAGATGAAAACACTAGAATTAAGAAGGATTGGGCAGGATTTTATCTGGGACTTGAAGGAAACCAAGGAAGCCAGGAGGCAGAGATGAGGAGGAAGAACATTCCATGCATGAGAGGCAGCCAGAAAAATATTCTTAAAGCTGAGGAGATGGAATGTCTTGTTCTGGGAACCGCAAGGAGACCAGTAGATTGAAGAGTACATGGTAGGGCGTAAGGTGCAAGAAAACTGGAAAGATAGAGGAGACTCAATTATGAAAGGCTTTAAATGACAGAAGATTTTACATTTGGGGGTGATAGGGAACCACTGAAGTTTATTAAGTAAGGGGGTGACATGACTGGACCCATAGTTTAGGAAAATCACTTTGTCAGCTGAATGGGAGATAGACTGGAGCGAGGAAAGACTTGTGGCAGGCAGACTAACCAGCAGACTTTTGTAACAGTCTAGACCTAAGGAGATGAGGACCTGCACTGAGGTGGTGATAGTCACAGAGGAGGGAAGAAGGTTTATTCTAGATGTTACAAAGGTGAAATTGACAGGCCTCGACAACACGCAGGAACCAGGGATCAGCAACAGTTTCATGGAGAAAGCAGTACTTTAAAGGAAACAAGAAATCCTAAGAGGTGGAAATGAAAAGGAAAGCATTCTAGGCTTGGGGCACTCCAAAATCATGGAAAAACACAGAGTTACACATGAAAAGAATGGCAAAAAAGTCAGCATGGCTGGATCATAAATGGCATGAAGGGAAATAATGTGTAATAAATCTGAATATGGACCCTAATTTTAAAGAACTCTAGGAAGGAAAATTACACAAACTCCTTTGGTTGCTGTTATCACATTCCTGGGGAGGAATAAGGGATGGCACTAGTGGTTTGGTGTGGTCAGATATCTTCCACTGTCAGGTTTAAGTCTATTGGACATGATGCTATAAGAATTAGGGTCAAGATTATTTGGGGTAAGGGCTTGTGAAAATGTCCATGGAAAGTAAGAAGAAATGCTACTAAATAATTTAATACCAACACCAGGACAAAGGTCAGAGACAAAAGAAATGATGGGGAGGACGTGGTCAGTAATAAGATGTCATTAAGATCTGGGGAGCTAGTAAAACCAGCAGATAAAGGAGAAGGGTCTAAGGATCATTAGATAACAAATCTAAAGCTAGAGGGTATAAGGAATACCTTATAGATCTATGGAAAAAGTTCAGGAAAAAGTCCCTAATAACTTGTCATGTTCAGTGAGCTAAGTGATTTTTAAGTCAGGGCATTTGTACTAGATCCAAAAATATTTCAGGAGGATAGAACAAGTATTAGCTACATCTAATACAATTAAGTTTAAGAAGGATAGGTGTGAAGTTTTACATTTTGACTCAAAATATAAAGTAAGTAGAGTCACTGTTAGAGAAGAATTAATTGCCAAAAAAACCCCTAGGACTCTAAGTGGGTTTCAGGTTCTTTATGGGTTAAAAGAGTGTATCAGAGAAGATCTAAAAAATACATTACTACCAGGATTAGCCAAGTTATATTTCTGCTCTACCCTGCCTGGGTCAAACCACATCTGAAAGATTATATTCAGTTTAAAGAAGGATGTTCAAAGCTGAAGTACTGTCCAAAGGAGATCATTCTACTTTTCTCTGAGGACCTATTTCATTAGAAATTGTCAAATAAAGGCTAAACAAAGACTTATTAGGGATATTATATAGGGGACTCAATCTAATGTAAATTAGACTGGATAGCCTTTGGAGTCCCTTCCAACTTTAAGATTTTGTCATTCCATAAAGAGCCTTCAGATCATCAAAGACATAATTTTAAAAATAGATATTTATGGAAGATTTTTGGTTTTTTGCCATCTAGATTTTCCCCTCAATCTCTTCCTCTCTCCCTACTAGAGAGTCATTCTTTAAAAAATAACTTAAAAGCAGAAGGGAAAAAATTCAGCAAAATCAATCAACACATTGAAAAAAAAATCTGATATTATATGCAATTGGATACATATTTGAACCCTGTCTTTTTCAAAGGGAAGCAAATGGACAAAACATCTTTTTAACAAATTTCTCAGATAAGGGTTTTAATATACAAGAAATGTAGACAACTAACATGTATGCCTGCACATACATACGTGTGCACACACATATACAAACATATACATACTAATCAAAGCCATTCTCCACTATTTGTGGTCCAAACTATTAAAAAAAAACTCATGAAACAATACTCCAAATTACTAATAATAAGAAAATTTTTATTTAAAACAACTCTAGATTTCACTTCACACTCAGAATATTGACAAAGACAACAAAAAATGGGAATGGTCATTGTTAGAAGAGTGGAGTTATGAGTTGATATGGCCAAACATTTTGAAATTGTAACAATAAGAAACCAAAATGGCCATACTTTTTTATTTAAAAATTCTGTTGCTAGGCATATAACCCATGGAAGAAGTCATTGACAAAAAAAAAAAAAGACTACATATGCATCAAAATATTTATAGTAATTTTTTTGCATTTTTTTTTTGTGGTAGCATAGAACTAGAAAGAAAATAGACAAATCAGTTGAGGTTTAGCTAAACAAAAATGAAAGTAACGGAATAATACTGTGCCATAAGAAATGACATGCGTGATGAATTCAAAGAATCATAGAAAGATTGACCTGAACTGATGTAAACAGAGCCAAGAAAATTACATATATATATATGTAATAGAACAATGCAGATGGAAAAAACAATTGAAAATGAATGTTTGAAAATTATAAAAAAGAAGCTAGACCCCAAAGAAGAGATATGAGAAGCTACTTTTCTCTGCTCCTTTGCTGAGACTCTTAAAGAAATGGTGATCCCTACCAGGAACTTGTCACAGGAGAGCAAGCCTGAGAATACTGGATTACTGTTCTGTTTTCTTAACCAATACTAAATAGTTTTGATGATAGCCATTTTATGTTATGGTTTGAGGTCTAAAAGTGCTACTGCCCTCTTCCTTCCTACTTTTTCTTGTATATTTCCTTAATATTCTATGTATTTTGTTCTTTCAAATTAATTTTGTTATTTTATCTAATTCTCAAAACTACATAATTAGCAGTTTGGTACAGCATTGAATCTAAAAATAATATCTAACATTTATGTAATGTTTATAGAATGTACCAGACACTGTGCTAAGCACCTTACAGTTACTGTCACATTTGATCCTCACAACTTTGGGAGGTAGGTGCTATTATTATCTCCATTTTACAGATGAGGAAATTGAGGCAAAAAGAGATTTAAATGACTTGTCCAGGATCACATTGCTAGTAAGTATCTGAAGCTGGCTTTGAACTAAGATCTTTCTGACCCTTGTCCCAGCACTCAATTGAAGGTGCCACCTAGTTACCTGTAAATTAACCTTAATGATATTGTCACTTTCATTATATTAGCACAGTCCTAAATACTAAATATTCTTTCCACTACTTTATATTTTGTAATTCAATATAAACAAATATGAAATGTACTTTGGGAGATTGATTCCAAAGTATTTTATAGTTGTTCTGAGTGGGTCTTTCCTTTCTATTATGGCCTCCTGGATTTTTGCATGTATACACACACATATATGCACATACATACATATATATATATATATATATATATATATATATATATATATATATATATAATTATTCGAATGGAGGTGGGGAGTAGCATTTTGTAGCTGCAACTTAGCTAAAAGTTATTTGTTGCCATTTTTTTTATTTTGCAAAAGTTTTATTAAAAGAGAGAAAGCAGAAAAGAAATTGTTGAATGAGAAACCATCAATCCCAAAGATAGATGAAAATCCAAAGTCATTGCATGAAGTATGAGGCCTTCTCTGATGCGGGCTTCCTTTTCTTTAGCTTTTATTTAATATTTTAGTATTCCCCGTTATATATAAAGACATTTTTTAACATTCATTTTTAAAACTTCGAGTTCCAAATTCTCCCCCTTCGTCTCTCCCCACTGCCCCTCATTGAGAAGGCAAGCAATTCAATACAATTTATACACATTACTCATGTTGCCATTATTTTCTTTATTAATTCCCTAGGATTTTTTAAGCAAATGTAAGTATCTAAGTTTCCAAGTGTCATCAGTAAGTAGATATAGTTTTATTTCCTCATTTCCTATTTTTATGACATTAATTTCTTTTGTCATTTTGCTACAGTTCATATTTCTAGAACTATATCAAATAATAGTGATGAAAAGGGCATTCTTGCTTTACTCCTCACTTACTGGGAAAACTTCAATTATATCTCTAATTGCTTACTTTTAACCACATCTCCATTACTCATATTGATATAGCACTTAAAGGTATGCAAATTACATTATATGATTACCTAATTTGAGCATACCATATAAGAACTAGTTGAAGGAAGTGAGGATATTTATTCTTAAGAATAAAAGATTTAAGGGAACCTGTTAGATCTATCAAAATATTTGAAATATTATCTTGTCAAAGGAGAATTTCATTTGTTTTGCTTGGTTCCGAAAGGTAGCACTAGAAGCACTGGGTAGAAGTTTCACAGAAGATTTGATGTAAGGAAAAACTTCCTAAAAGAACTATCCAAAAGTAGAATGAGATGGCCTACGTAGGGAATGAATCATTAATCATTTCAAGTAAAGATAAGATACTGTAGAAAGAATTTATCTTTATATATGTGTTGGATTAGATGCCCTTTAAAGTCCCTTCTGATTTTCTATGCTCAGTGCCCTTGTTTTTCTGGATGAATTGCAGTTGTGGACAGTTCCAGTCTCTTCTGCTGCCTCCAGGATGTGAGGCAGTTGTGTCAGGATAACAGAGGGTCATTATTCTCTGTTTTTATCGAGAAGTTCTTCCTTATATCAAACTCTATTGATGTATCTATTGATATAACTTGAGCCCCTTTCTGGATTTGCTCTTCTGTAGAACAAGTAATAAGTATGCTCTTCATAATTGCCTTTATATCCTTTAAGAAAGTGATTATGTAAGGAATAATTTAGCCTTCTTTTCTGAAGGAAACTTTAGGGTTAATTACAAAGTACTTTACCCATACTATTTTCATTTGATCCCCACAATGACCCTGTGAGATTACTAGAGACAACATAATTTGAGGGCATTTCAGGACAATAATTGCTTGCCTTCTCAATGAGGGCAGGGAGGAGAGACGAGGGGGGAGAATTTGGAACTCAAAGTTTTAAAAATGAATGTTAAAAAATGTCTTTATATATAACTGGGGAATACTAAAATATTAAAAGCATCTAAAGGAGGGAAAGAAAAAGAGATGCCATACTTTACTAACACTGAAAAAATGTGACCAAAAGAACATCAATAACTACTGATCTATATCTCTTCTCTCTCATCTCTACAAACTGTTTATGAGTCATCTATACATGAATCAAAGAAATCCCGGATAAGAGTATTGCTAGGGAAGAAGCAGCCTTTAACAATTAACATTTAACACTGATGCACATCTTTACCATCTCACAATTAGCTGAAAGACCTAAAGAATATTCTCTGTGCTCATTTTTCATTGATTGTGAAACAACGCTTGATTCAATAGAAAAATATGCCACCTTTTAGGCTCTTTTACAACAAAGTGTCTTCCATTCATACATCAAAATTATTCAAGATTCCGTGGAAGACACAATAACAGAAATAACCCTGTTCAATGACCCTCTTATAACAAACATCAGGTGCGACATAAAAAGGAGATGTATACTTGCCTAAGGCACTTACCATATTCCAAATCAAAGAGGGATTTCCTGAGATACTCAGATGTTTTTGTTTGAGGATAACATGATGATTTCAGCAAGGCCCAGAACATTGTAGTTTTCTGGAAAAGATCTGGAATCACTCAAAGGAGTTTGACCTGTACCTCAATATAGGCAAAACCAAGTGGTTGAAGAATGTCTGCTGCTCAGATTTCAGCATATATTGGGATGGACAGCTTATAGATCCTTTTGATCAGTATACATATTTAGGACAGTACAGATGGACAAAGGAGTTGGGCCCAGAATTGGAAAGGAGGAAGAGCAGAGTGAGTGGAATTGCCTCTGGGAAACTGAAAATCTCATACTTGCTTAGTCTTCCCATGAAAGGAAAAGACCCTCTTCTGTCTTAATAGTGACTGTCAACATTGCTCTATGGGTTGGTGTTATTGTTGTGTTTGTCCTTCATTTTTGAAGAGGACCATGACATCAAGATGATGACAGGACTTGCAGTTGACTTTGATTTGAGGGAGGGAAGTCTGTGCAAGGTCATCAACTTCACTTTCTTCTCCTGAGCCATCTGGGTCCAGTGGCCTGACTGACATCCATCAGGATGACTGGGGGAGTGATACGTAGTATACAAGGATCTCCAGACAATCATGATACAGAGGGCAATGCCAAGCAGTATAGTGGGTCTGAGGAACCTGCAACAAATAACCAGAGAGGATTTTTGAAGAATAGGACTGAAATGCATCATTGAGGAAGAGGAAGAATATTGTATGATAGGAAGATAAAATAGATTGGTCATATAACAAGAATAAGATTTGACAAGTAGACATCCAAAGTGCTCCACTAGCACCTTCCTGATATCAAGAGAAAGCAAGGAAGCATCTCAGAAAATCATGCTCTACTCCCTATGACATACTTATGGAGGACATAGACATGAGTTGCTTGGAGGGGTTATGATCTGCATCACTGGAAGGAAATTCTCAATTTTTGAAATCACAGAACCACTTGAATATTTTACATAACTCACTAAATAGATTTAAATTTATCAAATATATTAGAAGCATTAAGATTAATTTCCATTTTCTTAGGAATTGTCATGACATATCATAGAACCAAATTTTAGTTATACTTACTATGTCATAGCTTCAAACACCTAGTACAACTTATTAGCAGAAGGAGGCACTTTATTTTTAAATTCTTTTCAAAAGGAATTCACAGGATCTATCATGCTAATGGACCTTGATTTACATTTTAATAATCACAAGAACTTCTTAACTAGTCCATCAGTTAAAAAATTCTCTCTCTTCTAAAGACTTTAGCTCTACTTAACTCTGAAATGCCCTGTATTCCAAAATTGCCTTACATTTCCCCCTCTCCACACCCAACAATTCTCCTAATCCTTTAGTACTTAAGCTAATTGTTAGAGAAGTGAATTAATTTACACTAAGTTGTGGACAACCTTCACTAAAGTCCTACTGGCCTGGTGGGGGCCATATCCAATCATTCTGATCTATAGCTTGCCACTGGACCCAGATGACTCTGGAGGAGAGAGTGAGGCTGGTGATTTCACAAAGTCCTCCATCACTTCAAATGAATTCACTTGTAAGTCATGACATCACTTTCCCGATGTCATGATCCTCTTAGAGAATGAAAGACAAAAAAGAAAGGAACAACAAACAAAATGGCCTAGAACATCATAAACTCTTGCAAATCCTATCAAGCTGAAAGGGATTAGAGTTTCACTGTAGTGCCAGACTCTCCCTGTCTATTGAGGATCCTCCTAGATAAATGGGAAAGACTCATCATCTAGTTTGCCACAGGGTAATCAATTTTTAACTGTGATAAAACTCCAAGAGAGTGGAGTGGGTAAAAATCAACATCAGCCTGGGTGAAAGGAGTATCCATATTGATGAAACTACAAATCCTAAAAGTATTAAATCATGAGCAATGCTGGTATATTTCCCTTTACCAACCTTTCTAAGAATGCTTGGACTGGTGAAATTTGAGGCAACATGTAGGAAGTATTTGGGGTGAGAAGCTCTTTCCCTAAATTCTTTTTTTAATTTTATTTATTTATTTTTAGTTTTCAACATTCATTTTCACAAGATTTTGAGTTCCAAATTTTCTCCCCATCTCCCCCTTCCCCCCACCCATAGACACTGCATTCTGATTACCTCTTCCCCCAATCTTCCCTCCCTTCTATCACACTCCTCCCTTCCCTTATCCCCATCTCCTCTATTTTCTTGTAGGGCAAGATAGATTTCTATACCCCATTACCTATATTTCTTATTTTCCAGTTGCATGTAAAAACAATTTTTAATATTCGTTTTTAAAACTTTGAGTTCCAACTTTTCTTCCTTCCTTCCTCTCTGTCCATCCCCACTGAGAAAGCAAGCAAGTCAATATAGGTTTATACATGTGTAGTTATGCAAAAGACTTTCATAAAAGTCATGTTGTGAAAGACTAACTATATTTCCTTCCATCCTATTCTGCCCCACATTTATTCTGTTCTCTTTTTGGACCTTCTCCCTCCCCAAAAATGTTTATTTCTAATTACCCCCCTCCTCCTATTTGCCCTCTCTTCTATTATTCCCCCCACCCCTTACTTATCCCCTTCTCCTCCACTTTGTTGTAGTGTAAGATAGATTTTCATACCAAATTGAGTATACATGTTATTCCCTCCTTAAACCAAATGTGATGAGAGTCTCTCAACTGCCCCCTTTTCTCCTCCAATGAAAAAGTTTTTTCTTGCCTCTTTTATGAGAGATAATTTGCCCCCATTCCATTTCTCCCTTTCTCTTCTCAATATATTCCTCTCTCATCCTTTACTTTTATTTTTTTGTTAGATATCATCTCTTCCTAGTCAACTCACCTTGTGCCTTCTGTCTATACATATATCATGCTTCCAACTACCTCAATACTGAGAAAAGTCTCGAGTTACAAATATTATTTTGCCATGTAGGAATGTAAACAGTACAACTTTAGTAAGTCCTTTATGATTTCTCTTTCCTGTTTGCCTTTTCATGCTTCTCTTCATTCTTGTGTTTGAAAGTCAAATTTTCTATTCAGAAATAGAAAATGGTCTTTTCATCAAAAATGCTTGAAAGTCCTCTATTTCATTGAATGACCATTTTTCCCCTGAAAAAATGCTGGATTTTTCTGGGTAAGTGATTCTTGGTTTTAATCCGAGTTCCTTTGACTACTGGAATGTCATATTCCAAGCCCTTCCATCCTTTAATGTAGAAGCTGCTAGATCTTGAGTTATCCTGATTTTATTTCCACAATACTCAAATTGTTTCTTTTCTCCTTGACCTGGGAAGTCTGGAATTTGGCTACAATATTCCTAAGGGTTTTTCTTTAAATTGAATTCTTTCAATATTTATTTTACCTTCTGCTTCTAGAATATCAGGGCAGTTTTCCTTGATAATTTCATGAAAGAGGATGTCTAGGCTCTTTTTTTGATCATAATTTTTAAATTGTCTCTCCTGGATCTATTTTCCAGGTCAGTTGTTTTTCCAATGAGATATTTCACATTATCTTCCTTTTTTTCATTCCTTTGCTTTTGTTTTATAATTTCTTGATTTTTCATGAAGTCATTAGCTTCCATCTGCTCCGGATTTATTTTCTTCAGTGAGCTTTTGGACCTGCTTTTCCATCTGGCCAATTTTGTTTTTTAGGACATTCTTCTCCTCATTGACTTTTTGTAACTCTTTTGCCATTTGAGTTAGTCTAGTTTTTTAAAGTGTTATTTTCTTCAACATTTTTTGGGTCTTCTTTAGCAAGCAGTTGACTTGTTTCTCATGATTTTCTTGCATCACTCTCATTTCTCTTCTCATTTTTTCTTCTACTTCTCTTACTTGATTTTCAAAATCCTTTTTGAGCTCTTCCATGGCCTGAGACCAATTAATATTTTTCTTGGAGGCTTTGGATGGAGGAGCTTTAACTTTGATTTCTTCTATTAGCAACTTTTGATCTTCCTTGTCACCAAAGTAAGATTCTATAGTCTGATTCTTTTTCTGGGTTTTTACTCATTTCCCCAGCCATTTACTTGACTTCTGAGCTCTTTGTCAAGGTAGTTCTCTGCTTCCAGTGGGGGTGGGGTTGTACTCTCAGTTGCTAGGTTCCCTCACAACCCGTAGGCCTAGAACTCCAGAAACAGTCACTGTCTCTGCCCCTGCTGCTGCTGTGGTTGCCTTGGTTTCCTCTGCCCCCTCCCCACTAAGCCACCCTGGGGTTGGGGTCAGACTACTCCTCTCTCCTGCACTGGTCCCTTGGCCTTTTCCCACTGGCTTTTCAGTTTATCCTCAGTGCTTTGGGGTCTTGAAGTCTGGAAACCACCGCAGGTGTGAGAGATTCAGTTTCCCCAAGGCCTTCTCAGGTCCTGTCTGTGCCAGTGTGGCCCTCACTGGACAGCACTCTGCTCTCAGTGTGGAGCAATAGACACTTCCCCAGGACCTTCCAGGCTGTCTTGGGCTGGAGATTTGTTTCACTCCGCCATTCTGTGGGTTCTGCAACTCCAGAATTTGTCTAGAGTAATTTTTTACAAGTATTTGGCTGGGTTTAGTGGGAGTGCTCTAGAAAGTACGTGCTGTTACTCTGCCATTTTGGCTCCACCTCCCCTTCCCTAAATTCTTACTCAAACTTTCCTTTATATACATCTTCCAATCTTGCTGCTTTTCCCATCTTTGTTCTTTTTTTTGCCATTTCTACCCCCTTTATAAGCTTATCTGAGACTGTGATGCTAAGGTCTGTGTGGAGTTTCAACCATTCAGAAAATAATTTATTATAATGATTTTTATGAAATTCCCCTCTCCTCATTTTTCTTTGGTTTGTAGACTGCCTGTTTTCATTTTTAAATGTCCTTGGGATAGCTTTACTTAGTTGGACATCATGCCAAGTCTTTAAATTTGTTTTATGCTCCTATCACTTTTCTCTATTTTATGAGATTCTGCTACTCACAATTTTCCATCCTTTTTCTTAAGATTTTACAAACAATCTTCTATCTTTACCTAATGTTGCCTTTGACAGACTTCTCTCTCTGGCAAGTAAGTCAGATATTTGCTGACTAAGGCACTTTGTATGGTCATTTAAGTGTCATTTTGTGGCAATTAATTTATGTTGGTTAAATTTATGAATAAAATTTTTATAATAGGTTTTGATATAATTTCTTTTGTCTATTTTCCATTTTATTTTTAGTTTCTTGTTTAAATAGCTCAGTGTTAAGTTATTTCACTTATATGCCAAATATTTTTCTCATTATTATATTTCTCCTTGTTATTTACTAATTCTGATCTTATCTCTGATGAATCACTGATCTGACTACACACATACGATTGACTAAGGGATAGTCTCACATCAATACCAAGCCTTTTCCTGTCAAAATAAATATGTTAAGAAATATATGTTAAAATGAAACAACCTATTAATATTTATTAGCATTAGTTGGTGCTTTCCATGTCTAGTCACTACCAGGTTTTTTTTTTTCTCAAGGAAAGTATTCATGATGTAGAAGCATGGGCCTTCTACATAATCTGCAAGTCTTTGGCCTCTCCAATTACTTCTTCCTCCATCCTTTCCTCCCTTTGCATTGAGTTTATCATATATTGTGGATTTTCAAGGTCTTTTGAAGCTCTTCATTGAATTTTCTACTACTTGGTCTTCAACAACAGAAGTCAGAACATAAATTGCAAATATTTTCATGGTGGTCTTTTTGCAAAAACATATTAATATTGAAATACATAAGAATAAAATCTTATGAAATAATATTTTTCATCATCTTTAGTTGTATGGTAAATTTACTCTATTCTTTCCTTTCTCCATCTCTCCAAAGAGTAATTATGAGCTGCCTTTCCATTGAGCTTCCACTTCCTTGTTCTGGTTTTGTTGAGAGCAAGAATGTCAAGATTGATATTACTCAGTATTCCACTGACATTTCTACTCTACGGTTACTGGACAAATCTCACATTTAGAGTACCAATTGTCAACTTAAAGTTGATTGATGGCCAAAAACTGAGTGTTTCTTAGTATACTCTCCCACTTTTCGTGCCACTGCTACCATCACTGCGGAAACAGAATGGAAGCACTTACAACTGAGGGCCGATTCAATTTTTTCTTTGTTTTACGGGTTGCCATCTCAAAACATTAATCTTAGTGGAAAATGTACTAGAGATGTATCTCTCTATAATTAACTAGGTTGGTTGGTGGCTAGCACCATTCCAAAAGCTTTTGCAGTATAGAACCTTCCTGGGCTTAGTCTTCAGGAATCCAAGGATATCTACATACCACAATGAGTCAACAGAACATAACTTTATGGGATATTATGTAAAATGCACATTTTCAATATATTTGTACATTTAGGATGACATTTAGGTTCAATTTACATAGCTATAAGGAATACCAAGAAATCACCAGGTGTAACCTTCAATTTAAAGTAAAAAGTGATGGTTTTCTTTTTTTTTTTCTCGTTAATTGTTAAAGGCTCACTGAGGGGTTTTTACCAAATCACTTAAACAATTTGTATGCATCAGTCTATAATAATGAAAGAATACTTTTAAAAATACTGTCATGGAGAAATTATGCATAAAGAAGAGAATGGAAAAGAAGGAAATAAATGAACATTTTTAATGAATTAGGAAAGTATAATACTGTGAACACAAGAGCTCTTTATTCTTAGACACTACTCATCTGTAGAAGCCCAGGGTCTACCCCACCCCTACCCTAACTTGCTCCCCAGTTGTCTGCTCTTTCCCCAGGGGAGCCAAGGAAATGGCAGCTGTGCTCTCAATAGTGAACAGGTCCCAGGCATTACAGATCTTTCAAAAGATGATTGTGTTATCCACTCGGTGTAAGATGAGAAAAACTGATCTGAATAAGAAGATCTGCTGCAGGAAAATGATCCGAGAGAATTATGGAACCATGGCCTTTCTGAAATTCTTGGTTCTCAATCTGAAGTTGCGTTTTCAGTTGGAGGAAGGGAAAGAGTTATGGGGCTGACCCTGCAGGGACCTGAAGAAAGACAGATTTCAAGAGTCATATGCTCAGAATTCCAAGTGTTTTCCTGGTTCTTCATTCCCATCTACTGATAAGTCTTTTATTCTGGCTTTAAAAATCTTCCCTTAATGGACTTCGAACTTTCCTTGCTCTGTCTAGTTGTTGGTCCATTGGTATATTAAGAATCATTGATTGTGTCACAGTCAGTTAATACAACTTGCATTACATCCTTGGCCTGAGCCTTTAAAATGGGGAGGAGATAATAAAGATAGAAGGATTCATTTTCATAATAAAGATTCAAATTCATATTCCTTAAGAATAGGCCTGTGCATCTGCTAGGGACTTCACAGGTATCCAGTGGCCCTTCCCTTAATTTTAACCAGCCCTACTCAAGTTCTCTAGACCTCCATGTTTTATCCATAAAATGAGGGAGTTGGACTAGAAGACCTTTAAGGCACCTTCCAATTCTAAAGCTATGATCTGATAATAACTCCTATGTATAATTCTGATTTGGCTCTCTGCATAAAAAGAACTCACAATTGTATAGTGGTGTCTTAAGGTTGACTAAGTAATTTGCATATATTATGTTCTCTTTCTTTCCCTTGATCCTTATACAAGCCTTTAAAGCAAGTAGTTTGAATATTTTTATTCCCATTTTACAGATGAGTATACTAAGATTCAGACGAGAGAAACCATGGTTCATTGGGAAAGTAAATCATAGTACAGTAACTTCAGGGTCAGGGGACCTTGATTCAAATACTATCTATGACACCACTATCTATGAGAACCACTTTTCTGGACCTTAATCTGTAAAATTATGGAGTAAGACAGGATTTTCTCTGAGCTCCTTTTCAGTTCACCATCAGTGATGGTGCCAGGGGTTGTAAAGAAGTGGCAGAGCTGGTAATTGAAGCTCATGTACTGTGATTCCTAATCCAGTGTTCTGTTAGTCATACCACATGTCCAAATACAGAGCTGATCACATCATTGCTCAACACTCTTTAAGTAGCTCTCATTTCCTACAGAATAAACTCTAAATTCCTTAGCCTGGCAATTGGAACCCTTTTCAATCTGGACCCAAGCTACATCTCCTAGCCTTATTTTTCACTATACCCTTACAAGCACCAAGGTAACAGGACAGTCAAACTGGACCATTAATTGTTTCTTGAGCAAAACTGCACTTAAAGCTTCCTCGGTAAAATCCGCAACAATGTAAGAGATGACTCCAAACTTAAGCATGCGTAACAGGGAGGATTCCTATAGTTGGATTGGCACAGTAGCTTTCTACTGAGTGACCTCGACGTGCATTTGTTGAGATGATGTAACAACTCCAAATTGGTTCCTTGATCCTCAAAAAACCAGCCAAATGAGGAGAAAGACCCTTTTATCTCAATCCTCATAGTCTAGGGATGAGCAGTGGAGGGATGGGTCTGTCCTTCTTACGGCTCAGTGGACAATCCTCACTGATTCTATTTCCCAGTCACAGGGGCTATGTCCAACTTCAGAGATCATCCCTTTTATATGTATACAACTGGGAAACATACTGAAGATATACATTGAGGTGGGGCCATAAGAGCACAGAAGATCAGGTTAGGTTATGTTTAAAGGACTGCACTGTGCTTTGGATGAAACTGAACTGCTTGCCTGCTGTCAAAAGTCTCTTCTATTTAACATTGATCATCTTCCACTGATGCCATGTGGCTGGAAGTAATGTAGCACCACCACCTTAGAAGAATGATAACTGATAATACCTCAGATGGCAATTAAAAAAATGCATGATGGCCATAAGTAGATTGAATTATGAAAAAATGATTGGGTACTAGAAATGGCCTATTAGACAGAAGTTTCAGTCATAGCAAAAATGAGAATCGATAGATGGATCTCTCAAATGGTACATATATTGTATGTTAGTATCCCCAAGATATGAAAATAACAAGAGAAAAATTCTGTGATTTTTAGATTCAGCAGAGTTAATTTAATTTAAAGATAACAAAGTTAATTCTTATGTATTAAAGTACTCATTTTTCTGTGATTTATACTGACAAAATCATAGATCATTTTTTCTTGTACTATGCAGCTATTAGGAACTATCACTTTTTATCAAGTGACATCATTATATGACTGTTAGTAATTTATCTCAGCATGTGTAGTATGTATATAGGTAAGTTGGTACAATAGTGACTAGAGAGGCGGCCAAGAAGACTTGAACTTAGTTCCTGCCTCTAGTACATACTAACTTTGTGATACATGTAACCTCTCAATGTTCTAGGTGACTCTCTAAGAGTATAAGTTATAGAGAAGATGCCACCTGTTTGGGTTGAAGGAATTTCGTATCTCACAAGTTCCCTATTAGCAAATAAATCACCAGTCCAGTTCCTATAGTATGAAAAATATTTTAAATTAGTAAAACTGCTTCTGTTTTAAAACTATTTTACAATTAGAATTCTTTATTAATCTGGGTAGGATTTTTTCCCCTTTCCCTATGCTTTTGGTGAGGTCTTACGGCATTGTCTAAGAGCCATTTTCTGTCCCCCTTTCACGCCTTGGAGCAGTCAGAGAAGAAATGGAAACAGATGAGAAAGAGGAGGGAGTGCTGCAGATTATAGGTATTTTCGTGGGGACTAGGGTGTTTCTGAGCACTCTGGCCAATTCAGAGAAGGAAGGGAATCTTCAAGGTGATTTGTAATACCAAGAATTCTCTCCTGGAGAATTTAGGATAGGGAAGGAGTTCTGACAAGGGAGAGTTGGAAGTAATAAAACAGGAATTTGTGAACAAAGAGGCATAGTATAGTCTGTAGTATAGAGTAGGATGTAGTTCACTGAGGTCCAGTACAGTGAAAACAATGCTGAATCTGAGAATCAGAGGGCCTGGATTCAAGTTCTACTTTTGCTGCTTACTACTAGTGTGATCCTGAACAAACTATTTAACTTCTCTGGACCTTATTTTCCTCACCTTTTAAAAGAGGAGGCTACACTAGATGATTTCTTAGATTCTTCTAGATCTGAATCTAGGATCCTAATCCTTGTTGAAGTGAATTAGAATCCCAGTAGGAATTAGAATATTGGTTCAGAGTGTCTCCTGGGGTGAGAGGGCAAGAAAAGAGGAACGGAGCTGAAAAATCAAGCGTGGGAGAGCTCTTCAGAATGCAGTTCCAAAACCTGGCCTCCATTTCTCTTGGGGGCCAGTTTGCACACTGGTTTGTCTTATATACAATGGTTATCCCTTCCTGCTTGTATTTTTGCCCTGCCTATTCTGGTGAAATTGGAAAAATGGGGAAGAAAAGGGGATCTGAGAACAGGTAAATGTATAATTACCAAATTTAAAACAACACAAAATCCAGGCAGCATAGAAACTACCAGTTTCTTATAAATGCTTTGGCCTTTGACCACAGAGTTTATTTACTCCAAGATATATTAATTATTTCAGAGAGAAAAGAAAGGCTGAAGTTATCATCTCCATAGCTCATGAAACTTTAAGCCATACATAATACTTTGAATTTACAGAATGTATTTGCTCCAACGAGGCCAGGAAAAATAAATACCCGGTTATCCCAGTGAAGTCAGAAAGGCAGGGAAGTGCTTCTGTGGTGTGCTTTGGAAGTCTTCCAGCTCACTTCCAGTTCTGGGTGTGCCTTTTCAAGACAGTGCACTTGGGAAGGGCCCTGCCTTGCCCTTGGTTGAGGAAAGCCCTGATTAAGGAAGGCTCTCTCAAAGGCCTAATGCCTTAGAATATGGGTAAGACAAGAAAGCTATCTGACTTGAGCCCAATCAGACTCCTGATAGAAGCTTGAGAATCAACTGTTAGGGGAAAAGCAGATTTTTCAAGCCCTGGAACTATGCATATGCTAATAATTAGAGAGAAAAAAATTGTAGTTGAATTATAAAACAACTGCATAAAAATAGAATACCTGACAGGGAGCTTCTTAATATGACATTTTTCCATGAGAAAAAACGATCTTTTTTTTGAAACAGGCTAATTTTGTTCTGTAAACTACTGTCTCTTGTTGCAACCAGACTAGTGCTTGTATCCTTTGATGACATTTTGATTTATAAAAACGTGAACAAGGTCAGTTTCAATCATTCTTTTTCGTTTGGTAGGACCAGAGTGGGGTGGGGGTGGCAGTGGGAATGGTGTGTGCAAAAGCTTATAGAGTTCTTATCCAACTGTGGGTCAAATTTCATGCGCCAGCGTGAGGAATTTCTTTTGTTTCTTGTACCTCTGTACTCCAGGTCTCACAATCTTCAGCACTACAGAGTTTCCTTCAATTGAACTTTTATCTAATAATTTGATGCATAATGAGCTCTATTTCTCCCTTCTTTCTACAGTCACCTCTCCATTATTGCTTTCTCAGCTCCTTTCTTCTTACTGTTCAGTGCTTTGGTCCTGTCTGACTTTTCATGACCCTGTATGGGGTTTTCTTGACAAGGATACTGGAGTGGTTTGCCATTTCCTTCTCCAGTGGATTAAGGCAAATAGAAGTTAGGTGACTTGCCCAGAGTCACACAGCTAGTGAGTGTGCAAGACCAAATTTGAATTCAGATCTTTCTGACTCCAACTCAGTGCTCTATACTCTGTGCCATCTAGTTGCCTCCCAACTCTCTTCAACTCAGCCTTATGTCTACAGAAATTTGCTTACTGATTTAGGACACTGCATATGATTAATGTGGAAAATTAACAAAATGCTAATAATAATAAGTAACATTTATATAGCCCCTATTAATACCATTTAATTGCTAAGTCTCTCTACTAGCTTACTCCTCTGATGTCTCTTCAAGGGCTGGACATGACCCTGAGTTCTGCAAGGCAATATTAATGGAGTACAAGCTCCTGCAAGCCCTAGCAAGATGCAAAAGTTTGTGGTTTTGGTCTGGTAATAGATTGTGTGTTTGCTGTTTGAGGTACAATGTAACTAAATTCAGACATGCTTATCATCAGGTTAACTGCAGAGATGTAGATTTTTTAGACACAGCAACTCCCTAAGAGCATTTCCTAAATTGTAGAAGAGTTCCTATTTAGATCAGCCACAACAGGGAAATCATGGCTCCTTGAAGTTCTGGAGTACCACTAGAACATGCTGCAAATGATAGTTGGTAAGGGAGCTGAGTAGAGCAATGAAGTAAGGAGTCCTGTGGTTGTGTTTCCATATAGCATGTTGAATTACTATGCAATATTGCATAGATATGGATCAATTATTTTGTCAATGAAATGGAATGCAGCTGTATTTCCCATCCATCTCAGAAGGTTAATGAATCAGTCTTTTTAATGTGCTTTGAGATCCCTTGTTGAAAAGGATAATATAAATGTAAATAATATTATTATAATCAGAATGGAAAAAACCACTCCCGTACAAAACATTCTTCTTCAGTGTTTCCTAATGAAGTATTTGACTATTACCATGTGAAGAGATGTAGAAAAGATAGAAAGCAAAAGGAAAGGATTCTGTACAACTCTGGTTCCAGTTAGAGGAAATGGCTAGATGACCTGGAGAAAATTCTGCCAAAATAGATACCAATCAACTTGATCTACTGAAAAATGAAATCGCCTCCCCCTGACATGAATAACCAGTAAAACTAAGAGCACAAAAACACAACGAAACAGTGAGCTCTTCACATTCATGTCTGCACAGTGTACAAATACAGACTAGCCCATGATTTCTATCATTAAATCAAGGAATAATGAAGATTGCTTTAAAAATACTGTCTTCATCGCAGCAATCCACTTTTGTTATGGGTTCCATTTACAAACAAATAAAGCAAGAAATTAAACTTAATTGCCAGTCCAGGTTTAACATACTACAGTCCTACAGATGAAAGAATCTTTACTAGACTCTTCACAATCTTCCCCCTCCTAGTCAATCTGCTGGTGTCTGCAGAGCTGTGAGTGCCAAGAAATAGTCCCTTGTGGCTATCCAATGGCCTGGTGGTATTATTGTTTTGCAGGTTGGAGTAGGTAACAGGGAAAAGATGGTAAGAAATGTGCCTTACCTTTTCTGCACTTTTGTGGAATGTGGCATCAACAAGAGACTTTTTTAGTATAAGAAGACCACATTTCAACATTAGCTAACTCATGAATTTGGATTAGAATCTTATGAGGACAGTGAATTCCAGGGTTTGAATCCACAATTTCCAAAATAGTCAACGGTAGACTTTACTCAATTGCATATGTCTTTAAAATGACAATTTTGTTCAAATGTGGCATTGGCTAACTTTTATAAAAGAAGTGATTATCCAATTTGTTAATTATTCAGGTCCTGTATTTCTCCCCCTCCATTCTTTTTTTCTTTTTTTTTTGGCCATTTCACTTCTCTTCCACCAGAGGGAGGGTCGGGAAAGGGAAAGGAAGTGAAATTCAGATTCATCAATTTTACTCTTTAACAGTTCTAATTTAAAAAAAAAGATTCAGTAGGGGGAAAAGATTGACATTATTTACTAAAAAGAGGGTTTGGGGTTATAGCCTTGCATTCCTGTCCCCAATGGGTAGATTAGTGAGTCAGTTAAAAACAGGTATTTATACTATCTAGAATTACAGATAGTTCCTCTTGGCAAACAAGAGAGTATACATTCTCAATTCTGTTGCAGTAAATAACAGCCAACAGTATGTAAAAGGTATTTAATGATACATATTCCCTATCTAACACTGTACCATATTAGTCAGGAAAAGATACAGATGACATTGGCAGAGTGGATTACAATGGTTTCAGCTTTACACAAGTAGAACAGAAATTGCCCTCCTGAGAGATACAACTTCCATTTTTGCAGCAGAACTTCCCTTTTCTTTTTGTTTTTCTAAGAAATCCACGCAGTAATCTCCACGTACTAGGAACTATACAAAATATTTGTGACAAAGTTCATGCCCTCCAGGAGCTGACATTCTAAGATATGCAAAAATGAGGGAAAATCCACCATAAAATAATCGTCATATTAACATTTATTCTGCGTATTGGTTTCATTTGTAAAATGAGGAAATTGGGCTAGATGACCCCTGAAGGTCCCTTCCCACTCTACATCAGTGATCTAATTCATTGCTCTTCTCACTACCAAAATGGAGTACTGGAAGAGACTCAGTCCACTGAGAGTGAGTTTGGTGCCAAACTTGGAGTAGAGTTACAGGGTTCAAATCCTAGTTCCTATGCTAACTATGGATAGAACAAGTCATCTTACCCTTTTTCTCTTTGAGTTTTGGGCTTCACACCTGAAAATAATACTACTTGCCATCTCTGTCTTGTAGAATTACTCTGTAAACCATAAAACCATATAAACATGAGCAAAATTTTCAAATGCTATGTGCCTGTCCATACTATATTTTAGTATCAGGCAAATTCTATTGATTGTTCAAAACAGGAAATCTTTCCTAGATCTCTAAAATTAAAACAAATGCTTGTACATCTCTGATGCACTTTTTGTGTCCTATTTTTATTACAATTATCATGTGTGTATATCATATCTCCCTACAATTCTATAACTGCATAAAGTTGAGATAAAATCTTATCTGAACTTGGTAATTTGCTTAGAGTTTATTACAATTCTCCATATACCGTAGATATCCTTGGAGGGGATATAATTTGAACCTGGAGTTTTTAAGATGAAGACCAGGGAAATGACATGGAGGAAGCAAGAAAGCATTCTATATAGAGTGAGTCTAGAAGAATAGAAGCAGAAATGAGAAATATTGTGGGTATGGAAAATATATTAACATAACTAGAGAGCTGAGAGTTTTTTCAGTAGAAGGAAAAGTGAGGTTGACAAGATAGGATCTGGAGAGTACAGCTGCTGGAGAACTGAATGTTAAGCCAAGAAATCTGGATTTCCCATGATGAGTATTAGGGAGCCCTCAGGGTCATAGCTACAAATTTGAACTTTCATATACATTTCAGAAGACTGCCTCATTACCACTGACCAATCATGACTTCAGAAGATGGACCAGGAAAACTGCCATTCACCTCCTGGCAGAGATATACATTTCTTTTTCATTATAAACTTAACCTATGTGAACATGTTAACATAGTAAGAACAGAAAAAGAAGATTAATATGAAACTGTAAATTTCTATTTTTCAGTATATATTAAATTTAATACAAAAGTACCAACACTGCCCTGCTTGCCCCTGTTCCATTCTGAACTTATCCTCTGCTCTCTATCTATAAGACTAACATTGATTTTCTGCATCACTATTATGCTATCTCACAAATAAAATCCCTATATTATAATAAGTGTAGTAAAAACATTTGCACACCAGGTATGAAAATACAGTTTCCTTTCTGCATTTATACTTCACCACCTCCCTGCCAAGTGGAGACATAGTTGGTCGTTGAGATGCTCAGAGTTCTTTAGTGAAATATCCATTTTCAGACATGGCAAATGTGTTGGATTGTTTTGCTTTACTAGGCTTATTTGTTAGAAGGGAGTGCTTCTAGTTGGGGGAAGGGAGGTTCAGGTAGAGATACAGAGGCAAAAAAAGAAAAAAATCAATAAACATTTAAAATACACAGAAGAAAGCAAAAAGTTCAAAAGGAGACTCAAGGCATTTTTGCTACTTCTATGCTAAATGTAATAGATACTGAAAGGCAAACAATGTAACAGAACTTTATATTTTCATATACTATCTTCTTTTTTTGTATACTGAAATGCTCATGCTAGTTGATGATTAAAGTCATAATACAAAAAAAGAAAATTTAAATTAAAAAAAGGAGTACACCATTACCTTTGCTATAGTCCACTTGCAATCAATGCTCCTTGAATTAAATTAGATTAGGCAGTTTTTATGTCTATGGAGAGACAAAAGAAATACAGCTAGCTAAAGGGTTATTTCACAATATAGTAGAATGAGAATGGAATTAAAGGTTAGAAGGCTGAACTGTCAGGGAGATGTCTATATTTTTAAAGTAAGTTTTTATTGATGTCTTTTTTTTACACCACCATAATTTTCCCCAGTATTTCTTCTCCTCCCCTTCTTAGAAAGCCCTTCCATATAACAAATAGTATTTTTATTAAAGTCTAAAAAAAGAAGAGAAAAAAATAAGCAAAACTAATCAATACATTCTTTGATGTCTTAAAACGTGTGCAAAGTACAACACTTGTGAACCTCCCTCCTCATATAAGGGTAGGGTTGGGAGGGAGTGCTTTTCATATCTCTTGACTCATGCTTCTTTATAATTTTGCAACATCACTCTTGATTTTTTTGTGTTCCATATACATTGCTACAGTCATTGTGTATATTGTTTTTATGGCTCTACTTGCCTCCCTCTGCATAAGTTCATATAAATGTTTCTGTATTTCTCTTTTATTCATCACATTCTCATAGCACAATAGTATTCTTAATATATTCATGGACCACAGTTTGTTTAGCCATTCTCCAGTTAATGGACATTTACTTTGTTTTTAATTCTTTGTGAACACAAAGAGTGATACTGTAAATATTTGATGTGTATGGAGACTCTTCCTATCAATGGCTTCCTTAGAGTATAAGCTACTGATGGAATCTCTGAATCAGAGGGTATAGATATTTTAGTCATTTTATTTATATACATCCAAATGGCTTTCCAAAATGGTTGTGGTGGTGGTAGATATTTCAGTTTTGTCTGACTCTTTGTGACCCCACTTGGGTTTTTTCTTTTTGTCAAAGATGCTAGCTTGTCATTTCCTTCTCCAACTCATTTTACAGATGAGGAAATGGAGGCAAACAGGGTTAAGTGGATTTGCTCTGGGTCCCACAGCTGGTGAGTGTCAGAGGCCAGATTTGAAGTCAGGAAGATGAGTTATCCTGACTCCAAGCCCAGTGCTCTATCCACTGGGCCCCCTAAACAATGTACCTGTGTGCCTCCAACACTTATGTCCATCTTTTGTCATCTCAGCAGATTTGCAGGCTATATGGTAAAGCTTAAGAATTGTTTTGATTTGAATTTGGAATGTTTTTGCATATAGTTGTTTACAGTTTTCAGTTCTTTTGAGAACCTTAAGCCACCTATCTCTTGGGGAATGATTTATGGGTACATATCTATTTCTACACACACATGCACGCATGCACACACATGCATGCACATACTTGGAAATACATAATGCACATATATTCATATATAAATATGCATATGTATGTACATACATAGGAGTATACAGGTATATGCATAAGTAATACATATATGGGTATATATACTCATATATATGAATATGTATGAGTATATACATATATATGAGTATACACACATATATGTACACACATATTTATACACACACACACACATATATATATATATATATATAAATTGTATTTATATGTGGGATATAAAACCTTTATCAGAGAAATTTGATGCAAATTTTTCCCCCATTCAAATGCTTCCATTCCAGTCCTGAATATTTTACCATTTCTCAGTTTCATATAATCTAAATTATTTAGTTTCTCTTTTGTACTTGCTTCCATCTCTTGTTTGGTTAAGAATACATCTCCTACAAGAATTGGTGACAAAAGAGAAGAAAGGCAGCATTATGGAATGTGAAATGGATAATTTTTATTAAATTAAATTAAAAAGGTTTTGGACAAACAAAATCAATGCAGTCAAGATTAGAAGGAAAGCAGAAAATGGGGACAGGGAAAAATTTTATGGCAAATTTCTCTGACAAAGACGTCATTTCTCAAATATATTAATAATTGAGTCAAATTTATAAGAATACAAAGCATTCTCCCATTGATAGATGGTCAGAGGATATGAATAGACAGTTTTCAGAAGAAGAAATCAAAACTAGCTATAGTCATAAGAAAAAATGCTCTAAATTACTAATGATTATAGAAATACAAATTAAAACAACTCTGAAATTGGTTAATATGATAGAAAAGGAAAATGACAAATGTTGGAGGGGATGTCAAAAAATTGGAACATGAATCTACTGTAATGGAGTTGTGAATTGATCTAACCATATTGGAGAGCAATTTGGAACTATACTTAAAAAGTATAGAACTGTACTTTGACCCAGCAATACCTAGGTCTGTATCCCAAAGAAAGCAAAGAAAAGGGAAATGGATCAATTTGGACAAAAATATTTATAGCAGCTCTTTTTGTTGTAGAAATGAATTGGAAATTAAGGGGATTCCCATCAGTTAAAGAGTAGTTGAGCAAATTTGGTATGTGATTGTGATGAATATTACTGTGCTATAAGAAATGATGAGCAGAGTACTTTCAGAAAAATCTGAGAAGATTTACACGAACTTGATGTAGAGTGAAGTGAACAGAACCACGAGAACACTGCATGTAGTAACAGCAATATTGTGTGATGATCGACTGTGAATGACAGTTTTCCTCAGCAATTCAGTGTCTGACAGTTCTGAAAGACTTATGATGAAAAATGTTATCCACCTCCAGAGAGATTTGACAGATTATGAATACAGATCAAAGAATAATTTTTAAAACTTTCCTTTTTTTGTCTGTGTTTTCTTTTGCAACATGGTTAACATGGAAGTATCTTTTACATGACTATATGTGTATAATCTATATCTAATTGCTTGCTAATTGAGGGAGTGGGGAGGGGAAAGAGGAAAAGAATTTGGAACTGACAATTAACAAAAGCAAAATTAAAAACTGTTTTTACATGTAATTTGAAAAAAAATATATAACTTTCCAGACACATAAAAATGAATATAACCCCTACCCATTGCTCTGAGGGGCATAAGGTCCACTTCTCTTCTAGTTTTTTAATTTTTATTTTTTTATATTAAGATCACATGGCCATTTAGAATGTGTTATGGCACATGATGTAAGTTGGAGGCCTGGGGATCCCAATATGGCCTACAAAATACTCTGCCCCAAATCCGATTAAAATGTATTTGGGGAATAATGAACAAAATAAATAAAAATATAATGATAGATAATGTGCATCTGTGGTTTTCTAAGTCAATGTGCCTGTCTGCAAGGATCCATTTTTATTTGAGTTTGACACCATTAGTGTAATGCATTAGTCTAAAATCTAATTTTTACCAGATTGCTCTCCAGTCTTCCCAGCAGGTTTTATTATTAAATAGGCAGTAATTTCTTAAATAATATATGCATTCTGCTTTATCAAACACTGAATTATTGAATTCTATTGTTTCTTATTCTCTTATGTAGTCTGCTCCTTTGATCAATTTTCTCTATTTTTAAAACAAATACCAAATTATTTTGTTGACTGCTGCCTTGTAATATAGTTTGAGATGTAGAAGTACTGTTTCCCTTTTGTCTCTACTTTTTTTCATCATTTCCCTTGATATTCTAGATCTTTTATTTTTTCCAAATGATTTTTTAAAACAGGTTCTGTAAAGTATCCCTTTGTTAACTTTATTGGTATAGCATTAGAAATGCAAATTAACTTTGGTAGTATTGTCATTTGAGTGGATAGATCTTCTGATGTTTTGTAGTTATCTGAATGAGATTTCCCTTTATATTATTGTTTCCTGAATTTTGTTACTATTTTACAGAAATAGTATTTGTTTTTGAGGGTTCATTTTGTATCCTAAAACTTGGTTGAAGCTATTATCTCAAGTAGTATCTTTGCTGATTCTCTAGAATTTTCTGTGTAAATCATTACATTGCCAGCAAACAGGGATAGTTTTGTCTCCCTTTCACCTAACCTTGCACTTTGAATTTCTTTCTTTTATGGTTATTACTAGCAATTCCAGAACTAAATAAAATAACAGTGGGAAAACTGAGCACCCTTGTTTTACTCTTGTGTTTATTGGGAAATATTCTAGTGTGTCTCATTGAATGTAATGTATGTTTTATGGTTTTAGATACTTTTAATAATATTAAAAAAGTACCTCTATGCCTATAAAATGTTTAGCATAAATGAATGTTATGATTTGTCAAAAGCTTTTGCTGCATCTATTGAGATAATCATGTGGTTTTGCATACTTTTAAAATATGATTATGTTAATTATTTTCCCAATGTTATCTCATCTTTGTATCCCTGCTATAAATCAAACTTCATGGTGAATTTTTTCTTGAATGAATCATTGCAATTTGTTTGACAAGATTTCATTTGAAATTTGTTTATCAATATTCACAAACGGCATTGGTCTGTGATTCTCCTGTTCTTTATCATTTCCTGGTTTAGGTTTTAGGACTATATTCATCTATGTGGAAAGAATTTCTTAACTTTTGATATTTTTTTTTGTTTTGTTAATAGATGTTATTTGGGAATTTGATAGAATTCTCCTGTGAATCCATCAGAACTAGAAATTCTACCACCCATAACCCATCTTTGGTAGTTCCTTCACTACTAGTTATAATTCCTTTTTTGCATACTCTTTAAGATCTCTATTTTCCTATTAGTTTAACAATTTTATATTTTTTAATATTCCTCTATTTCTTTAAGGTGAAAACTTTGTTAGCATATAATTGCTCATTGTAGTTTCTGATAAATCTTTTTATTTCCTCTGGTTTTTTTTTTTCCTGATTTTATCTTGCTTGCTATTTTATTGATTTGATTTTCTACCCTTTTCAAATTTGTCAATTTTGTGAGTCTTTTCAAAGACCCAGCTTTTAGCTTTATTTATCATTTCCAGCAGGTTTTTGCTTGCTTGTTTGTTTCCAGTTCGTTCCTTCTCTAAGTTTTAATATCTCCTATTTGGTGCTTATTTTAGATTAGTTTGTTTGCAGGCTCTCTAATTTTTTAATTCATATTCAGTCCATGAGTCTTCTGTTTCTATTTTGCTAATGTATATTTGTAGGGATAAGATTTTCTTCCCGCAGACTGCTTTAGCAGCATCCCAGAAATTTTGGTATGTTTTGCCATCATTACAATCTTCTTTCACATAATTATTGCCCACCACCTTAGCTGTCACCCAAAAGTTCCTTAGATTTCAAACTTGCCCACTTATTTTTCTTGCAAAGAAGGTAAATCCATCTCATTATTTAATACTTGAAATTTATATTTAGAATCCACATTTATTTCATTGTTCTGAGATCTTTTCTCACATTAATGAATGTTTTTATTGTTACTTGTATTTTGTTTTGTTTCTATGATTTATTTATTTATTCATCCATTATTTAGGATTTCATTTCTAAGTTTTATTTGAGTCTATGTCTCTTATTTGTGCTTCATGAACTGATTAATATTTTTATTGTATTATGGTCTGTAAAGGATGTGCTTACTACTTCTGACTGTTCCTATTGCAATATTTTTGTGCCCTAATACATGGTCAGTTTTTTTTAAGTCCCATGAGGTGCTGAGACTATATTAATTCTTTAGTAGTTTTTTAAGAAGACTCCACAAGTCTTTTAGCTCTAGTTTTTCTAGCAATTTATTTTAGTTCTATATATTCTCTTTTGGAAACTTTTCTGTTAGACATACACAATGCTAAGAAAGTAAAATAGAAATTTCCTACCTCCATTGTATTGCTGTCCATACATTCTAGTGGTTTAGTTAATTTTTCTTTTGTGAATTTAGATGATCATATATGGCATATAGAAGTTTAAAATTGATATTGTTTTACTATCTAAGTTTCCATTCAACAAAATGTAGTTTTCTTATTTATCTCTTTTTGTGTTGTGGATATTTGCTTTTCTTTTTTCTGATAGCATGATTGCAAGTATTGATTTTTTTTATTCATTTGATGCATTATAAATTTCTAGCTCCTCGTTTTTATATTGTATATATCTTTGGTATTTAGGTGTTTTTCTTGCAGATTGTAAGGTTTTATTTTCTTATCTAATCTGTCACTTTTTTGTCTTACTGGATCATTTTATCTAATCACGCTTAGTGATCAGTTAGGTTTACATTTTCCTGCATTTGTCTCCAGTATTATTTCACCACCACCCCCAAATTAAAAATTTCCCTACTTTTCTTTCTCTGTAAGCATAATATTTTGTCTCTTCAGTTATCTGAAGCACCCTCCCACTTCCCCTTTCTTACTTCTTTCCCTAGTTTTAGAGTTTTGATTTAGTTATTAGGGTGCATACTGAAGTATCAAATACTTACAGATTATATTCATTGTAAGATCTTCATTTCTTTATATAGAGTATTTATTTTCCACCATGGGTGGTGGTAGTATTATGGAAGAAAATGGAGTAGTGTTCCTTTCTCACCCAGGTGAAAGAGCTTTCTCACTCACTTTTGAAGCTGTCTTTGGCATTTGTGAGTTGAGAAATCTGGGACCTGAAGCTGCTGCCAGTGGTGACTTGAAGACTGCTTCAGTCCTGTCCTTGCCGCAGTGCTCTTCTTCACCCCTGGCACAACAGACCTTTTTGTTGGCCTTCCAGACTGCCTTGGACTAGAAATCTCTTTCTCTCTGTCGTTTTGTGGCTTCTGCTGCTCTAGAATTTGTTTAGAGTCATTTTTAACAGGTATTTTATGGGCTGTGGGAGGAGACTAGAGGTGTGTCCTTCTACTCCACCATCTTGGCTCCACCCCTGCAAGATAGATGTCTATACTCCTTTGCCTGTACATCTTATTTTCCAATTGCATGTAAAAATAGTTTTTAACATTCGTTTTTAAAATGTTGAGTTCCAAATTCTCTCCCACTTACTTTCATTGAGAAGGTAAGCAATTCAATATAGGTTATTCATGTGTAGTTATGCAAAACACTTCCATAATAGTAATGTTGTGAAAGACTAACTATCTTTCCCTCCATTCTATCCTGCTCCCCATTTATTCTATTATCTCCTTTAACCGTGTTCCTTTTCAAAAGTATTTGCTTCCAACTACACCCTCTCCCAATCTGTCCTCCCTTCTGTCATCTCCCCCTTCTTATCTCCTTCCCCCTACTTTCCTGTAGGGTAAGATACCCATTTGAGTGTGTATGTTATTTCCTGAAGTCAAATCTGATGAGATTAAGGTTCATTCATTCCCTTTCACCAACCCCTTCTTCCATTCTATTGTAAAAACTTTTTCTTGACTCTTCTGTGAGATATTTTACCAAATTCTATCTTTCCTTTTCTCCTCCTCCCATCATATTCTTCTTTTACTCTACAATTTTATATTTTAGATATCATCCATTCATAGTCAACTCACCCTGTGTCATCTGTCTGTCTGCCTACCTGTCTGTCTGTCTATCTATCTATCTATCTATCTATCTATCTATCTATCTATCTATCCCCACCAGGTACCCAAATACTGAGAAAGATCTCATGAATTACAAATATAATCTTTCAGTGGAAATGTAAACAGTTCAACTTTAATAAGTCCCTTATCATTTCTCTTTCCTGTTTACCTTTTCATGCTTCTCTTGAGTCTGGTATGTGAAAGTCAAATTTTCTATTCATCTCTGCTCTTTTCATCAAGAATGCTTGTAAGTCCTCTATTTCATTGAAATTCTGTTTTTCCCCTGAAGGATTATGCTCAGTTTTTCTGGATAGGTGATCCTTGATTTTAATCCTAGCTCCTTTGACCTCTGGAATATCATACTCCAAGCCCTGTGATCCCTTAATGTAGAAGCTTCTAGATCTTGTGTTATCCTGATTGTATTTCCATAACACTTGAATAGTTTCTTTTTGGCTGCTTGCAATATTTTCTCCTTGACTTGGGAACTCTGAAGTTTGGCTACAACATTCCTAAGAGTTTTCATTTTGAAATCTCTTTCAAGAGGCAATCAATGAATTCTTTCTATTTCTATTTTATCCTCTGGTTCTAGAATATCAGGGCAGTTTTCCTTGAAAATATCTTGAAAGATGAGGTGTTGGCTATTTTTTGCATCTTGACTTTCAGGTAGTAAAATAATTTTAAAATTATCTCTCCTGGATCTATTTTCCATTGTCTTTTATCTTTTCATTTGTTTGGTCCTGTTTTATAATTTCTTGATTTCTCATAGAGCCATTGACTTCTATTTGCTCCATTCTAATTTTGAAGGAATTATTTTCTTCAGTGAGCTTTTGGAGTTCCTTTTCCATTTGGCTGGTTCTCCTTTTTAAGGCATTCTTCTCCTTATTGACTTTTTGGACTTCTTTTGCCATTTGGGTTAGTTTGTTTTTAAGATGCCATTTTCTTTAGTATTTTGGGGGGGGAAGGGTCTCCTTTAGCAAGCTGTTGACTCATTTTTCATGATTTTCTTGCCTCATTCTCATTTCTCTTCTCAATTTTTCCTTTACTTCTTTTACTTGATTTTCAAAATCCTTTGTGAGCTCTTTCATGGCTTGTGACTAATTTATATTTTTATTGGAGGCTTTGGATGGAGGAGCTTTGACTTTGTTCTCTTCTTCTGAGTGCATGTTTAGATCTTCTTTGTCACCAAAATAAGATTCTATAGTCTGAGATTTTTTATGATGCTTGCTTATTTCCCCAGACAAATACTTGACTTTTTAACTCATTGTCAAGTTAGGACTCTGCTTCCAGTGAGGGAGGGGTAGTATACTGTCTCAAACTTTAGTATCTTTAGAGACACTTCTAGGGGTCTGTAAATTTTCAGTTCCTCCAGGATGGTATGATCAAAGGAATGGTGTTTACTCCTGTCCTGTCCTGTGCTCTGGTCTGTGAGTGACCACAAGCACTCTTCTCTGTCCTGGACCATGAGGAATATTCCCTCTCCAATGTACCATAAGCTCCACCACACCAGCACTCCTCCTTATCCCAGGACTGCCACCCAGTACTCTGACTCAGATTTAAGCAGGGCAAGGCAAGAGAATCCTGCCTCAGCATCAGAAAAGACATACCTGCAATCCCCCCCCAATCAGCTGCTTGATCTTTACACCATCTATGGGTGAGGAACTCTGGAAGCAACTACTGCCACTACCTCCACCACCACCACAACCTCCACCACCCTGAGATTAGGGCCAAACCATGCCATTTTTTCTCACCTAGGTTCCACAGAGTTTTCCCACTGACTTTCTATGCTGTTTTTGCAATTTGTGAGCTGAAAAGTTTGGAAGCCACCACAGCTGCCAGTGATTCAGTCCCCTGAAGGGGAACTCTAGCCCTGTTTGTGCTGGTGTGGGCGTGACTCCTGTCAATCTTCCAGGCTATCTTGGGCTGGAGACTCATTCCACTCCATCATTTTTTGGGTTCTGCAGTCCTAGAATTTATTTAGAGTCATTTTTACAGATATTTGTAGGGGTTTGGGGAAGAGTTCAAGCAAGTCCCTGCTTTTCTCCACCATCTTGACTCCACCCCCTCAATTTTTTTCTCTTTTAAACTATTCAGGAACCATTGCCCACACCATGACCTCCAATCCCTTGACCTCTCAGTTTTCTGTGAGACCATCACTCTTGCACTAAACACTTTCTCCTTCCCCCCCACCTCCCATCTCGGCTTGCTAAGCAAGTGCAGCTCTATACTGTCTTTTATTCTTGAGTCCTTGGTCCCTGATTGCATCCTGCTAAGCCTTATCCTTGGACAACTCTCTCTATCAGTCATTTTCACTTCTACACATGGGCTGCTGAACAGAGGTGTAGAAAATCATACAACCATTCTGACTAAACATTTATATTGCATAATCTTAATTGGGCTCTCATTCCTGCTAGGCAATCTTTCTATTCATCCCTTATCAACTCCCTGTCCCAATCTCCACAGTAGCTCTTCCAGACCTTTTCAACCCCCTTTAGACCTCCCTGCCCTCTCAACTGAGAATGTTGACTCATATTTTACAGAAAAAAACGAGACCATGAGCTCCTTCTCTCTTCCTTATCTCCTATCACTGAAATACTTTCTGCTACTATTTCTTGCTTCATGCCTGTCTCACACAAAGAATTGGCCTTACTCCTTACCAAGGCTAACTCCCTTAATGGGATCCAAGTGATCCCATTCCATCTCCTTTCCTCCAATATATTGTCCCTTCTGTCATCTTCTCTACTGGCTTCTTCTCTATTGCCTACAAACATGCCCATGTTTCCCTGACGTTCAAAAAAAATATTCATTTCTCTATCTCATATATATATATATATATATATATGTATGTATGTATGTATGTATGTGTGCATATGTGTGACACACACATATGCATATAAGATATAGATCTTTTTTGCTCTTTATGGCTAACCTCCTTGAGAAGGCCATCTCACACAGGTGCCTCCACTTCTCTCATTCTCTTCTTAACCCATTATAATCTGGTTTCTGATGTCATCATTTCACTAAAACTGTTCTTTCCAAAGTTACCAAGAATCTCTTAATTACCAAACCCAGTGATCTTTTCTCAATCCTAATTCTCCTTGACCTCTCTTCTTTGACATTGTTGATCACCCTCTTCTCCTTCTCTCTATTACTCTCTCCGGCTTCTCATCCTACCTATCTGACTAGTCTCCTTTGCAACTATGCCCTCTAACCATAAATGTCTCACAAGGTTCTGTCCTGGGTCCTCATCTCTTCTCCCTTTACAGTATTCTAAATAGTGATTTCATTAGTTTCCATAGATTTAATTACCATTTTTATGCTGATGATTCTTGTGTACCTACTCTTCTCTAAACTCTCTGCTGACTCTAGTCTTGTATCTCTAACTGCCTTTCAGACATCTTCAAGTGATGTAGACATCTTTAACTCAACATGTCCTAAACTGAACTCATTGTCTTCCCTCCTTTCCCAATTTCATACCAATATTGAGGGCACCACCATCCTTCTAGTCTCCCAGGATCACAACCTAGATGTTATCCTCACTATCGCTTACTCCCCACATCAAATCTCTTGTCAGGGCCCATAGATTTTGCCTTTGAAACATCTCTCTAATATGCTCCATTTTCTTCTGTAATACTACCACCACACTTGTGCAGGTCCTTGTCACTTCAGGCTTACACTGTAGCAACAGGTCATTGATAGGTCTTTCAACCTTATCTCTCCACACTCCAATCCAGCCTCCATTCAGCCACCAAAGTGATTTTCCTAAAACACAGTCCAATCATGTCACCCCCTACCCTATTAACTCTGTTACCTTTCTGTCACCTTTAGTATCAAATATAAAATCCTCTGGAGTTCAGAGTTTTTTGTAACCTACTCTTTCCTTACCATTATAGTTTTTTAAAGTATCTTATTCCCTTCTACCTTCTCTTGGATCCAGTGACACAAGCTTCCGTGCTGTTTGACAGATAAGACATTCCAACTCTTTTCTCTGGGTATTTTCTCTAGCTATCTCTAATGCCTGCGATGCTTTCCTTCCTCCTCTCTTTCTCCTGGATTCCCTGGCTTCTTTCAAGTCTCAACCAAAATCCAGTCTCTTACAGGAAGTCTTTCCCATTCTCTTTTTAATTCTGGTGTTTTCTCTCTTATTTTTTCCTATATGTAGCTCATTTATACGTATTTGTTTGCTTGTTTTCTCCTCTATTAAATTGTGAGCTCCTTTGGGCAGGGACTGTATTTTGCTTCTTTTTGTACAATCAGCACTTAGCAAAATGTGGTATAACAAGTCTTTAATAAATGCTTCTTGACTGGCTATTGAATGATTGTCTGCTGTGGTTTCATGCTCTCTTGGAATTCTATAGGAATCTATAGGGCTCTTTACCTCATCAGGAGTTGAATATATATATATCCAGACTCAGTTGATCTGGAAGACATATTTCTTTCTGTTGTTAATATTTTTACAATTAGTTTATGTGCAGTTGCTCCTGATCTTTAACTGAGTGTTCTTGTTCCTAAGATCTTCAGTAATTTCAGTCTTTTTTCCTTATATTCCTCTGTTACTCACTTTCTGACTCATTCCCTTTTGATGACAGAATTCTCCATTGACTGGACCTTAAAGCCATCTCAACTTCCTCTTATCCTGGGTAATTCATGTTTTATTGGCCTCAGTTTCTGCCCTAAGTGACTTCAGGGAGGACAGAATAGCCCCTAGATGAGTTCTTTCTCTCAGGCTTAGTGGAGTGCCTTATAGACACATATTTGTGTCTTGTACCAGTTTTTTTCTGTTCCTCAGATCTCTGGTTAGGCTCTGTTTCAGCATAGAAGGATGCTTTGCTGCTTACCAGACAGGACAAGTTTCTTACTTTTGATTTTTAATTACACTTGGAGTAAAGGACAGGTAGAGTTGACTTCTGTTGAAAACCTATATGTTGATTTATGCAGCCCTGTTGCAAGCGTAGTAGGTGGTGTGGGAAGGTGGACTGAATGAATGCATTAGGTGTTACGGATTAGTCTTTTCAGCTATTAATTGATTGAATTGTTGCCTCATTTGGGTTTAGGGTGTTTTAGACTGTGAAAGCAGCTGTAATTACTTTCTCTCTTGCTTATAATTCTTATTTCGAAAAGGTTATGAGGTTGTGAGGATCTGAGAAAATGTCTAGTTTTCCATCTTGTTGTTCATGTGACCACGGGAAGACTTGTAACATATGCTCTGCTGCTGGTTCACTACAGCATGATAATGTGTCTGGAGGTCAGTTACTTTATCTATAAAATGAAGAAGTTGGTCTAGGTGATCTTCAAGGTCGCATCCAGCTTCCTAATTCCGAGACAAGCTTGTTTTCTATTACTTTTCCTCATTAAGACTACAGGCAGAAGAACATTCAATACAAAATAAGACAAATAATTATCTTTAGCCAGAAAATAACTTTTATGTTTAGAAGATTTAGCTAAAGTTGGAATTAATTATGAGTGGGATATAAACCCAGTCATACTATATGTTCAACATTCCAGCTGATTAATGTATTAGATATTGAGTGACAGCTGAAATAGCTCTATTCTTTCAACTTCTAATAGGGAAACATTGATCTCTCCTGACTCAGTCCTCCTGAACCCTCCTAAAATCTAGCCCCCTGATTCCTTGGAATAGCTTTACTGTCTGGCCCATAGTCTACCAGTATGAGCACTCATTCCAAAGTACTGGAAATTAACATATTTAAGTAGACAGTACTTTGATGCTATAAATAATACATTAAAATGTGTCCTTACTGTTATTTGTCATTTGTTTTCAAAAAGAACTTATGTATGAATTAGACATGAATGAGGCAGAGGTCAAAGTCATCAACCTCACTCTCTTCCCAAAATGTGTGGTTACTTATAGGAAAAGGCATGGAGAAAAGTGTGATGACTGAGGTCATTAGAGTGACAGAGTGCAATGGTTGTGGCGACTAAGCTTTATGTGTGTGTGTGTGTGTTGGTATAGTTGACTAACAGCCCTCTGAAAGAGTTTGAGATTGTGGTTAAAGGGACACAAGTGGTGTCTGTATACACTGGGTTGACGGTGTGGATTGGTAATTGTTGAATTGACTTGTGCAATTGTTTAATTAAAGTGTATTTCTACAGAGCTCAGACATAGATCATATTACTGAGGTGCCAGACACTGATGATCTGTATCCCAAGCCTGAGGTTATAGGATTTTGAAGTTGGAAAGAATTTATCCAGTTCCACCTCCTCATGTTACAGATGAGAATACTGAAACCTCTAAAGGTGAACTGACTTTCCCATGGTTATGTAGCAGAGCAAGGACTCAAACCAGAGTTTCCTAATTCAAAGTCCTGTGCTCTTACACAACACTGAATATGGAAGCCATTGTATACTTTTGAAGTGGCAAATATGATGAAAACTATATGTTGTACACAACAAGTGCTTGCATTTTCTACTATTAGACAAATATTGTTTTAATGGCTACATGAAGGCATTTAGAGCAGCACAATGTTGCTAATTAGTGAGAAAGCACTGGGGATGAAGCTTAAATATTTTGGTCACGTAATGAGAAGACAGGACTCATTAAAAAAGACCCTGATGTTGGAAATGATTGAAGGCGAAAGGAAAAGGGAATAGCTGAGGATGAGATGGATAGATGCTATCTTGGAAACAATGAACATAAACTTGGACAGACTTGGTGAGATAGGGGAAGATAGAAGGGCCAGGCATGCTATGGTCCATGGGGTCACAAAGAATTGGACATGACTGAATAACAACTGGACTTTGAGTCAGTAGATCTGGGTTTGAATCCTGAGGAACCCTGAGAGCTACTATGCCTGAAACTTTGGGCAAGTCCCTCTCCAGTTTAGGCCTTAGCTTTCTCATTTGCAAAACAAAGGAGTTAAATAGAGCAAAAATTAGAAACTCTAGGGCCCAGGTCCATGTAAGTTAAGTAGGTCACAGTCATGTTCTTATCCAACCCACTCACCAAATGGATGCCTAAGATTTACTCTATATTTCTGCTTAGGACTGTGCCTTTCTAACCAATCTTCTCTGATTGCTCCTTATTTTGGTACTGATCCACTAGGAACCTGGAGTCTTTCTCTCCTTCCTACTGCTGTGTGGAAATTCACCATAGGAGGGAAATGTAGCCTTTCATGTCAGTTCTCTGGGTCAAAGTTCTAGCTACCCCGTCCTAGTTGAGCTTCTGGGTTATAATATATGACATCTAAGGTCCTTTCAGCCTTAAAAAATATGTGATCTTATATGGGGCAGGAGAGCAGTTAAGAAACTGTTGCATTAATACAAACATATTTTAATAGGGGTAGTAATGGTGCAGATGAAATTAAGCTACAATAAATACATACTGTATGTTTTTTCAAATAAGTTAATTTCATTATGGATTACTTTATTGATGGAGGAGATGATGTACATTTATGTACATTGATTTCTCTTAAATTACTGCATAGTCCACAAATAGGATTGTAGATGGTACCAAGATCAGTCAAAAAATGAGCAATTTTTTAAAAGTCTGAAAAGGTTTGTTTTTTTTCTTACAAAAACTTTGTCGTGTTCTTTTAAAAATGATTTCCTTTAATGGGTCAGCCAACATGATACTTGTTGATTTGCCATCTTGCTTATTTGAATCAAACTAGAATCAGAGATTTAGAACTGAAAAGAGCCATCTGGTCCCACCTCTTTATGACCCAAAGAGGATAAGTGACATCTTAGGTTCTATGGATAGTAAGCAACAAACTAGGAATTAGACTCAGGTCCTCTGGCTTCAAATCCAGCAAATTTTAATAGAAATAATAAACAATACACACTCCATTGACATTTCAGTTGTATACTACTGAACAATGAAGTCTACTCAAGGTCAAGAACAACCAGAAGTTCCATCAATGGAGTTGATCAGGGATGACAGTGAGGTGACTTGATTTAGTGGGGTCAAAGATTACTATGGAAGAAGTAATGTTTTGTTTGACTCAAAAGAAGCACCTTAAGTATACTAGAAAGCAGTGTGATATTGTTGCACTTGCCTCTAGTCCTCTGTTGATGGTTCATTTTGGAGTTCAATCACTCTGCACCCAAGAAACAGCATTGTTTACCACAAAAAGCTCAACAAAAACTGCTACTAAAATTGCTGCATGGTCAGTCATGTTTCTTGAAATCAGTTTTCAGATCAGGTAGCAGCATCCTGATGCAAAGAAGTGAGCAGCAGAATATTTCTTTTGACTGCCAAACTGAGATACCCTGGACCTTTCAATAGCCAGGTAATAAATAAAAATATATGCATTTATTTGGGGGCATTTTTATTCTAAATGGCTTGAAGCCATATTTCCATCCTCCATCACCATGGAAACAGTTGTAAAATTTCTTAGAGATTCCTCAGAAACAGGACTACCTACACCCATGGTAATGGTAATGGAGTACAATGGATCTCCAAGGAAATAATGGGCTACTGGACTGCAAATAGTATGACCCATAAGAAGAAATCTCTTCTTGTCTAATGGACAAATGGGGGATGTGAGTGGGCAGACAAAAAAGAAAAGTCAAAAAAGCAAAGCAAAAAAAAATTTCAGGCAGTTTTGAAGTAGTTTACAAGCATACCACTCTCCAAAGTTGAATTAACTTTCTCTCTTTCTGAGGGAATGTTCTGCTGAGGTGTTGACAGTGGAATGATTTCATCCATATTCAGAGAGTACATGCCACACAGCCATTATGGATCAGACAAGAGTTGTATAAAAATGAGTTGTCTAAAGGAAATAGTCAATCTGCAATGCCAAAGACTAGAGTACTCTCCTTCAAGGTGAATCATGCCTTTAGTCATTTGCATTTTTTAAAAAAAAATTGATGGAACTTGATACATATCAGAAAGCTAAAGGAAAACTAAAATAGATTGGGACTGGTACCACTTATTAATTGTGATTCTAAAACTTTAGAAGAATCACCTGTGATAATCTACTGCTCTTATATCCATAGCTGATTTCTGTTCCTGAGCAACTTTGAATGCTACAAAGGTGGGGAGTTATGGATGAGTATACAAATGTCGATTTTTAAAAGTGTGGTTAATGGCTTTATGTGCAGCTCTGACTTTCCTGGTGTATGATGATAAACTAGCATTAATCTAGCACTTTAAGGTTTGCAAAGTGCTTTACAAATTCCATATTTTATCCTCACCACTTTGGATTGTAGGTGTTATTTTTATCCCTATTTTACAAATGAGAGAACGGAAGCTTAAGAGGTAGGTGACTTGCCTAGGGGCACAGCTAGTAAGTGTGGGAGCAGATCTGAACTCAGATTTTCTTGCCTTCAATTCAGTATTCTTTCCACTACTCCATCTTTCTACCTAGATGCCTGAAAGTAGCATAATGCCATAAGCATCCTATTCCCAGCACCCCATCCACAGTTTCTTAAAAAAAAAAAAAAAAATCTGTTTTCACAAGATCTTAAACCTGATTTCCAATGGGAAGAAGCCTGGAGAAATTTGGACTCTTTTCCAAATATTTTTGTCCTTTTCTAAACCAAATAGAACCTCTCAATCTCCCTAGATTCACATAGTTTCAATAATATCCCATCTTTCAAAGGAAATGTAATAATTCCATAGAGAACTTAGTACTTCTGACAGCTTACCTCCTACTGTCTTCCTTGCTTCATAAATTATGCTGCCTCTGAATGTGAGCTGGGCAGCACCATTTTCCTGGCCCCTTGTGAGTCATGATTTCTCTTAACTATGTCAATGCCTCTTCAGGCGAGCCGCTCCTTTTGGGCAGAATGGGCTGTGAACTGCCTCATGGAGGGCAGATTACTAATTATATACACTTAATATCATCATCATCATTATTATTTGTTATTATTATTTTACATTTTCAAGGTAACTAATAACTATTCACCTTAAGAATGACTTCCAAAATAAAAAAAAAACACATTACTGTTTGATTAACAATCTGCTCTCTGTAATATAGTGTGACCTGAAAAGCCACTCTGATGGTAATATGCGGTTATCATTAAAATTAGCTAACAAACCAGAAGAATGGTGCAGTTCAGGTCAGATATGGAGAGAGCAGAATTAGAAGAAAATGAAACTAAAAGCAAGCACCAGACCAGAAGATCAACCCAGTGCAGACAGCCAGAGTGCAGCAGCCTCCCCAGGCTTCGAGGCTGTGCACCACCGTCCTGACCTGCACCTCCCTGGCTTTTCCAGTCTTCCTTCTTTTGCCAGTTTGGTGTTTTGGTAATGGAGGGACAAAGAAGAGAGGGTGGGGCCATTCCTGTCTTTTATCGATTATTGTGGCAGCCTAGATATTCCTTAACGGATATAGTTCCATGTTCTGTAACTTATTTGGTATTCTTTACATAGGGAAAGAGAAAATCCTCCTTTGAACTTTATAAATACTTACATGAATTCACTTATTCCTGGAGATCAGAACTACTAAAATATATCCTAAGCAACATAGGTACCCCTGACTTACAAATGACTCATTCACATGATCAGTACAACTGCCAGCACCTGCTCCCTGTCACTAAATCCCTCCTCTTCCCCTCTTCTTGTCTTCCAACTTCTCTAAATCTCTCTCTCTGTCTCTCTTTCTCTTTCTGTCTCTCTGTCTCTGTCTCTCCCTCCTCATCCCTTTTCTTTCCCTCTTCCTCTCTTGCTCCCCTACTTCCTTCCCCTCTTCCCTTTCCTCTATTCCTCCCCCTCTCTTTCTTTCTCCTCTCTCCACACTCCTTATTCCCCCACCCCCTTCTTTTTCCTCTCCTCCCCACCTCTCTGTTTGGGAAACACTATAGCCCCCTGTAGACCAGCAGGCCCCCTCTTTTCTTTCTCAGGTGAAAATCTCCCTTTGTCTAACCCCTGCCTGCCCTTTCCTACTCTTCACAGATCGAAGGGACTCAGAGTTCAGGCTCCAAACTCAGAAATTAACTCTAAAAAACTCAGGATACAGTGTGGTCCAAGACTCAGAACTATCCTTAGTACTTGCTTATCTCCACTATGGGTTAAGGAGACTTTTGTGGGCTGGTCTTGGAATCTGACCAGTCTTTATATCATTATTCTAAGACTTGGACCATAATGAATTTCTAGAAGGCAGAAGTGAGCCCAGTGGTTACCAGCTTGCAATCCTTGGATGCTGTGAAGAACTGAGGGGACAGAAAGGTAAGATTAGATACTTGGGATACTATGGAGTAAGATGGCAATACTAGTCATTTGGTGGAGGGATAGAGACTGAACTGCTGTTTGATTGGGGTAAAGTGCATTCAGTGAAGAGTGTGTTATTTGTGGTTGTAAAGAACATTTGTTCAAAAATAGAAAAAGAGTGATTACTGGAGAAGAAATAGTGAGTCTGAAAAGTCTGAAAGATTCAAGCAGCTATGTTTTTGTAGATGTCTGTGCTGGCCTAGGTGCTGGGCCTAATGTTGCTGCTGTACCTAAACTGGAATAGGCAGGTTTGGAAGCTGAAGCTGAAGTCAGGGCCTTTCTACTTCTCCCCATCTGGATGGTACTGGTAGAGCTTTCTGAATTTAGCCATGTTGTACCAGGCATTCGTAACACCAGCAAAGGAGCTCCTATAGATTACCCATTATCTCTATGGGAAGACATATTCCAAGTGCCAAACAACTGACTTACAAACTTTCAGACTACAAGCTAGCGATGGTCCTGAATAACATTTTTTTCAGGGTTTGGTTTAGTTTTATATTTAAAAGTACTGCAGGGGATCACTCAGGCCTTGATGAAAATTGAATGGATATTTGAAAGACCTTTCCCTCAGTACCAAAAAGATGCTTACCTGTTTTGCTTTTAAAGGTGTGTGTGGGACGGTACTAGATGCGTGTGTGTGTGTGTGTGTGTTTGTGAGAGAGAGGGAGAAAGAGAGAGAGAGAGGGAGAGGGAAAGAGAGAGGGAGAAAAAAAAATTTAAACTATAGTATAGAATCAGTAAAATATGGAGCTATAACTTCCTTATAAAGTAGTCATTCTGTTCCTAAATTTGGTATGTAATATATAGGCCATCTTCGAATTAAGTTCTTAGCCAGTTAATAGGCAGGTGACAAGTGGGCAATCAGGTGACAAAGTCTACACAACAGGCCACACAGAATCAGGATGAGCCCCAACATCGCTCAAAATATTATGTGACATAAGTTGTTTGCTCCGGATCTTAGAGCCTTTGAGTCTCCTTTTAAATGATCTTGCCCATACCTGCCCATGAATTCCTTTAATCTATTCTAAAACAGATTGCGACCAGGCCCTTAGGAGAATGTCACTCCTTTCCTATTTGCTTTATAATTATTTTTAATTTGAAATCATAAAAATATAGTTAGCCTTCATGTTATTAATATTCCCCAAAATAAAAATAAATAAAACATTTGTGATAGAGCAAATTTCTTAAATCTTTCAAAATTGTTTTTCTTTGCAGTGTTGCTTTTTATAGAAAGGTCTCCTGGTTCTGCTCACTTAAGTCTACATCAGTCAGTTCATACATGTCTTCTCAGGTTTCCCTGAAACCGCCCCTTACCTCATTTCTTATGGCACAGTAATATTCCATTACACTAATATACAATAATTTATCCAGACATTCCCTAGATGATGGGCACCCCCTTAGTTTCTAGTCCTTTGCTACAGCAAATAGAAATGCTAGGAATATTTCTTGTACATATGAGTCTTTTCTCTCTTTTTTAAATCTCCTTGGGAGTACAGGCACAATAGTGGTATCTCTGGGACAAAAATATATAGATAACTTCACAACTTTGGAAGCATAGTTCCAAATAGTTTTCAAGAAAGGCTGGGCCAAGTTATATCTCAACCAGCAATGTGTTACTATATCGGTCTTTTCAAAACTCCTCCAATAATTGTCATTTTTCTTTTTTGGTAATCTTTGCCATTATGTTGGGAATGAAATGAAATATCAGAGTTATTTTAATTTGAATTTCTCTAATTTTTTTCTTATGATAGCTTGAATTTAATTTTTTGTTTCTTTCTTATCTGAATAATTTTCTTATGTATCTTGGCTATTAGATATTTATCAGAGAAACTTGTTACAAAGATTTTTTCCACAGTTAACTTTTCTTTCTAATTTGAACTTCACTTTTACTTATATAATTTAAAAAAATTTACGTAATCAAAATTGTTGATTTTATCTTCTTCAATACTCTATCCCCTGTTTAATCATGAACTCTTCTCCAATTCATAACTGTGAAAGATATTTCTTTCCCTACTCTTATAATTTCTTTATAATGTGATCTTTTGTATCTAAGTCATGCATCCATTTAGAGCTTCTCCTACTGTAATTGAAAGGATGAGGATCTAAGAGTCAATCAATCAAATCACCCTCACTTCACTTAAAGTAAGTGTAAAGATGCTATAGCTTGACACTTTAACAAGGTGAGAACACTTCCAGATTGAATAAATCAATCAGTCATGGACTTTAGATTTAGTATGAAAAAGTACTTTATCAATACAGATACTTATAAAAGCTATTGGATGAACTGGGGTGATATTGCCTTACATTAGAAGTGTGTCTATGGTCATGGAGGAAATACAACTACACTCTGTGTGAATTTTGTATCGAATAACAGACCAGTTTGAAAAATGGAGATTCAACTTTCCTGTAGCTATTGAGAGTTTTTTAGTCAAGCTCCTGAGAAGGAATTGCTTGGGAGGCGTGATTGCAGGTGAAAAGAAGAGTCTCAACTTCACCTGGTTGTCAGCCTGGATTTTGGTTTCCTCCTCACCACATCTTGGCTAGAACAGGACCTTGTGAGTTTCAATAGGTCCATAACATTCAGAGTTTACACTGGAGACCTAGCAGCGTCTCAGGAGTAGCTGAAAGCAGTGTCCGCATCAGGGATCAAGAACAAAGTGGAAGCAATGAAGAAAAGCAGATTCCAGACTCTACAAGGAGCCCAACAGAAAAGGTACATCATTCCAAGGAGCCAGGCAGGGGACAGCCTAAGGGCTTCATGAACGGGAGAAAAGGACTTCCAGAATCTGTGAGTTACTCCCTTTGAAACACAGTGCTAAACTTGAGCCCACGTTCCAGCAAACTTTGTATATACTGGTGGGAAAATGCATCACCAGTTTTCAGTGGGATGATGTTTTGTACCATGTTTCCTAACTACCTTAGTAAATGCCCACTAAAATGTATGTAGTCTGGCTGACTGATATAAACCAATAATCATGGGAAAAGGGAAACACAATGCTGGGGGCATTAGGAAGCCACCCCTAACTACCTCAGGCAATAACAACCAGAACTCTGAGAGTGACACCTGAGTTCTGGGGACTGGAGCTCCTAACATGAATATAGTCTATGCCGCATTGGGTATATTAGGTGACATACAGGTGTGAACGTAATTTCTGCCATTCTGCTTTCCAGTTTCCCCAGGAGTTTTTGTTGAATAGTAACCTCTTATTCCAGCAGTTAGGATTGGATTTACTGAACACCATGCTATTATGTGTTCATTTGCTTCTGTATATTGTATACCATTAGGTATACTATTCCACTAACTGACTTTCTAGTTTAACAAATGCAGAAGAGTTTGGATGGATATTGCTCCGCAGTATAGATTGAGATCTGGCGCTTCCTACCTTTTCATGCTTCCCGTAATACTCTTAGCCTATGATTTTGTTATTAATTTTGTGAATCTATAAAATAAATCTTTGCTAGTTTGTTATCTCTTTAGGACTTATTTTGTAGATGAGTTGTTTTAGATAGGAGATAACTACCAATTTCTTTTATTTTTTATTCTTTTTATTTTGTTCTCATATTATATTTCTTTTCTCATGGAATGATTGATTTCCGTTTGATCCATTCTAATTTTTAGGGAGTTCATAACTTGGGTAAAATGTTGCACCTCTAGTCGTCAGCTGTTTATTCTCCTTTCAGTTATTTCCTATAAGGCTTTCACTTTATTTATAGCATCCTTTTCAACCTTATGTTATCTCCTCTAGAAATTCTAATAGACCTTGTGGCCAAACAAACCTTTTTCTGAGTCTCCACCCGTCCAGACTAGAGCACAGGTCTAAAAGGAGAACAGAATCTTGTATTAACTGGCCACTTGAGCCCTATGCTTCTACCATTTCTACCTGCCGCTCTTGTTGAGTGGTCTGAGGTGACTATGGTGTCCTTGCTAAACTCCCCTCACTTCCCAACTCTCCCAACCCTGGTCCCATATGTTGATCTGCCTTTCTCCTATATTTTCCCATCCAGGATAGTATATCATTCCAAATGCATCTAAAGCTTTTCTTTCTTCTCTGAAATGTTTACATGTCTGTTTAATTGCTACCAAATTATAGCTTAAAATAAAGTTGGACACGTTATAGCCATTATTGATTTGTATACGTTTCATTACTTTACTGTGAATAGGGAGCCAGAAATAAAGAAAGTGATAGGAAGAGAGACAGACATGGACAGAGAGAGAGAGAGAGAGAGAACCAACATGGATTCGCATTTGGAACTGTCAGGATTTTGTCTCAGCTGGGGGCTCCAGAACTAAATGAGACAGAATCTTTCTGATTTTATATTCTATAACTTCTTCAAGCAGGGCAAAAGCTGAATCTGTGCTTCAAAAGCTGGAGCCACATAAAAAAGATTTAAGTGGGGGGAGAAGGCTTGATTACTTAGGAGAATCATGGTTTCCCTCAGAAACAGTTAGCTTCAGGAAGTTTTATGTCTCCTTTCTTTTCTCCCATATTGAAAGGGGTCACCTGCTCCAGAAAAAAGGGTCTGAAGGAAGACACTGGCTAAGGGAAAATCGAGTCCATATGGATGGTAGAAGAGAGGAATTGGGAAGATGTAGCTTCACCCACAAAAAGCTTGGGGGTCATCTAAGAGGAAACAACTAGTTTTCCTGTTCATTCAAATACCCCCAAACTCACAGAATGGTAAACCTCCTCCAAACTTCCCTATTTATGTTGCTACATCACCATCTTTCTAATCATTCTGATTTGCAACTAAGGAGTCAGCCTTGAATCTTCACCTTTTCTTATAAGCTACATCTAATCAGGTGATAAGATATGTCTACTCTGGTTCCATAACATCTTTTACATTTGTGGCCTTGTTTATACTTACACAAGACTCTACTGTAATTAAAGCCCTCATCGCCTATCACTTTGCCTACTATTAACAGTCTCGTCATGGTTTGTTCTTGCTTCTAATTTTCCCCTTTCCAATTCATCTTTCATAAAACTGCCGAAATAACCTTCCTAAAGCATGGGCCTGATCATGTCACTACTATGCTCAAGATTCTTCAGTAGCTCCCTATTCCTCCTAAGATAAACTCCTATTCTGCATTTAAAATCCTTCATAATCAGTCACTACTTATCTATTGAGATAGTCACATTATTGTTCTTCCTCATATACTCTATATTCTAGCCAAGGTGGATTTTTTGCTGTTCCCTGAACTCAATATTTAATCTCCAAGTTGCCTACCAGTGCACAGGCTGTCTCCCATGCCCAGAATATTCTCCCTTTTCAACTTCTTAGTTGACTTTCTTCAAGGGTTGCTTTAGGTGACAGCTCCTCTAGGAAGCCTGTTCTAATATCCCATTTTAGTGATTCCCCCCTCCACGTTATCATGCAATTATTTATTTATACACACATTTCCTAGTGGAAAATAAACTCTTTGAAGGTAGAGATTGTTTTTTAATCTGTTACACCCAGAACAGAGCTTTGCACATAGGGGATTTTAACAACGGTGGTGAATTGAATTGAATTGAATTGAGGAGTTATTCCAATTCTAATGTTAGTCATTATTTTAAAAACACGTTCTCTAATTTGATGAAATAGTTTTTCATTTCCACATTTGTTTGTAATGGATTATAGCAAAATGGTCGTGAGACTGAAAATATACATACTTTTGTGCGTATATGCAGATATGTAGATTCACATATGTATGGAAAAAACATTTATTAAGCACTATGTTAGAGTCTTAAATAGGAAAGTGAGGTGGTCATAGGTATCGAGGAACTCACATTTTAATTGAATATGCATACAGACATATATCCACATATAATTCATATTAATGGGATTCTAAGAATATTTTATTAGAATTAGGAAGACCTAGCTTTTACACATGGTTTTACCATTACTATACCCTTTATGCTTGGAGAAGTATGGGCCTCAATTTCCTCACCTGTAATATGGGTCTTGGACAAGATCCTCCAAATGTCTTTCAGTCCTAACATTCTATAATTCTCTGATTCATCCATTGGTAACCTACTCTCTTGGCCTAGGCTTGTCTTCTTGCAGACTCATCAGAATACTTCGGAATTTTTTAATGGGACATTCATTTCGAAACTAGGACTGTTTCTCATTCTCTTCTGCCCTCCCCCTCACCCCTTGGTGATGACATGTAGCTTCTTTTGCCTAGATTGTGCCTGCTGCCATCTTTAGGGTCAAACTGTCTACCACCTTTACCGTCCGTGATGAAACAGAGTTCTAAGTAAGAGATAGTTGCAATTTGGCAGTCAGACCTACAGCCTTCACACCCTCCTCCCCCTACAATGGGGCAGCTAAGTGGTATAGTGGATAGAAGGTCAGTTGGAATCAAGAAAACTCATCTCCCTGAGTTCAAGTCTGGCCTCAAACACCCTGTTTGCCTCAGTTTCCTCATCTATAAAATAATCTAGAAAAGGAAATGGCAAGCCACTCCAGCATCTTTGCCAAGGAAACCCCAAATGGGGTCATGAAAAGTTGGTTGTGACTGAACAACACCCCCCCACACTCTCCCACTCCCCATGACCTTGGCAATTCCCCTTGGTCTTTTGGACAATTTCTCCACTGCCAAAGCTGGAGTCATGATAACACACATACAACACACACACTCACACACACACACTGTATCATTTGGGAATATTGTGATGAAATGTTCTCTGGGATCTGTGAATAAAGTTTGATTTCTGTTCTATTTATTACTCTTATCCAGACCAGAGCATCTGTGTTAGGGTCCTCCCTTCCTGGTCCTCCATCAGCTTTTCCTCCATGTCTCTGCCTCCACCACCGAGGAGGGCCGATTCACCAGCTGCAGGAGAACTTGATCAGCGGCTGGCTTTTGTGCAGAAGCCCTTCCCTGTCTGCATCGATCCCAGTTGCTTTCACTTTCCAAGCAGCGGCTCTGTTGAGAAGGAGCCTCTGCCTGGCAGCAGCCTGCACATGGCAGTTGTTTGTGAAGGAGACAATCTGTTGTCTGGTCAAGGTGAGTCTTGGGCGGGTTACCAAACCGTGTTAATTTTCTTTAAATACTAACAACCTACACATTTTCATTTAAAATCTACTAGCTGGCCAAACCTTCACAATAGCAAGTTTCAAAGATGATTTTTTATTGCTGAGTGATAAGCCTTTTTAAGGAAGACAAATTATGTTTAATATTTAAACAGTTTCTGTTTTGCTGAATTCTTTCCTATCTGGATGTTAACCAGATAGTTGCTGAAGTTTCATTTCTGGAGTCATGCAGAATGTTGTTTCAAACACTCTATAAGTGGTGAGCTCTCCTGTGCTCTTTAGTGCTTTTTCTGTAACTGAATTCATCTCCTTAAACCTAATTCACACATAATATTCTAAAATATCTCTGTACCATATTCCCCTTTTGGACTATAAGCTCCACGAGGTCAGGATGTGATTTATTTAAGCTTTGTAACCTAGCCAGCACCAAACACAAGGTAAACACAATAGCACACACACACACACACACACACAATAGGTATTTGGTAAATGGGATTAACCATGGAAATGAGTAGTCCTAGGATTTGAAATCATCATGTTTCATTATAAGATGGTACTCAGAGGCAACTAGGTGGTGCAGTGGATATAGCACTGGACCTAGAGTCAGGAAGAACTAAATTCAAATTCAACTTTAGATGCTTACTAGTTATGTGATGTTGGGCAAGTTACTGAATCTCTGTGCCTCAGTTTCCTCATTTCTAAAATAGGTAGAATAATAGCACCTACCTACCAGGGAGGTTGTGATGAGAAAATGGGTTAATATTTGTAAAGTGCTTTGCAAACTTTAAGGTAGTATATAAATGCTAGTAATTGCTAGTAATATTACACTCCTAGAAACAGGTTAGAATTGCGTTTGTTACTAGCAGCCAAAATCAATGTAGCTAAGATAGATGAGAAACCATACCGGGGGTGGGGGCGGCGTTTAAAACCCAACAACTTTACAACAAACAACTGTTAAGTTTCTTTTATCTAGGATACATGGGGAAAAGACCAAGAGGCACTCCACAAAGGAGAAGTAGACAAAACATATGAACAAATAGTTCTCCAAAGAAGTGCAAACTATTACCAATCGGATGAAAAAATTGCTCCTAATCATTAATGATATAAATTTTATTCAAAAGAACTCTGAGGTTTTATCTCACATCTAGAAAGCTGGAAATAATAACAGTAGACACTAATAGTGTTGAATCGGACTACAGGAAGATGGGGAAACTAATGTGCTATTGATGAAACTATGAGCTGATCCAACCATTATGAAATAATTTAGAATTTGCTAGAAAGTTATTGAAATGTCATAAGATTTAAAGCTAAAAGGGACCTCAGAGATCATCTCAAGTTTACCCTTTTCCTTTTTTAAATGAAAATACAGAGATCTAGGGAATCTAAGGAAATTTATCAGGGATAAACAGTAAATATCAAAGATTTTATTTAAACTGAAGTCCTATGACTGTAAAGTCAACCTTGCTTCCCATATTCTTTGACTCCAGAGATATCATTTGGGTATATACCCCAAAGTGGACAAAGAAAGAAAGGTATCATATATCCTCAAATATATAAAATATATCATATATCCTCAAATATATAAAACCAGCAAGATTTCTTTATGGTATCAAGAAATCAGAGGAGTAAGTAAATAAATTATGGCACACAAATGCAATAAAATATTATTGCACCATTTACATTGTAAATATGAAGAAATTAAAGAAGTATAAGAAGACCTATATGAACTGATTCGGAATGAAGTAGGCCAAACCAGGAAAGTAGTAGACGTAAGGACCGCAATAAATAAATGGAAAGGATAATAAAACAAAACCTACTGCTGTGTAATTGCAAGATTTGTCTTTAAAACACTGGGGAAAATGCATCTCTATTCTTTCTTTACAGAAGTACCGAGTGACTCTAGGTATGGAATGTTGTATATTTTGTTAGACATGATCTGTGTGTTGCTTAGCTTTGTTGAACTGCCCTTTTTTCTTCTAGTTTTCATCTTTGTTGTAAGAGTTGGCTTTCTGCTAGGAAACAGTATGTATATAATATACTCAGAAACGAAGTGATGTAAAGACAAATGGCATCAATAAGATAAAGGATGACAAGGTTGATTTTCTGGTATGGATCATTCCATCCATTACCCTTGATTCATTTCTTGTCTTTCTGAAAAAGAATCCTTCAAGTGCTTTAACATTTATGTATCTTAGCAAAGCTTCTGCAAAAAATAAAAAAAAAACAATTTGTGGGTGCTGTTTGTTTTGAGAGTTATAGAGTGGCAACTTACTGAAGGTTTCCTTTACATATCCTCACATAAGTGATAATTTCAGTACTGTAAAGTGTATGGAGCCCTAGACCTGGAGTCAGGAAAACAAACTCAGATATTTACTAATTTTATGATCTTGAGCAAGTCCCTTAATTTCTGTGTACCTCACTTAACTCATTCCTAAAATAGGGAATCATTCCTCCTCGGGTTGTAATGACCTAATGAGATAATATTTTGTAAAGTGTTTAATAGTACCCGACACATAGTAGGTATTATATAAATGCTCATTATTTTTATTATTTTTTATTGTAGAATTGACCAAAGGAATCTGAAAGAACATGAATAGATTTCTCTAAGTTTTTGGGAAAAGACCTTCAGAATTGACCTACCTTGAACAAGCCTACGTGTTTCAAGGGAAAACTTCTTAATTGAACTGAGCTATGTGACTATTTCATGGCATTTAAAAGCCATATCTTGTGACCTATGCAGAATGTAAGCCATAGATGTTGTACAGCCCAATATAGATTGTCCAACTTATTTCCACTCACTGCAGGAACGAAACATCCTCAATTAGCTGTAAGACCTTATCATACATCCACAAAGCCAAGTTTTTATAGTCTCCAAATAGGAGACTATACAATCAAATACAATCAAATAGAAGACTATATAAATAAAAAAGTGTGTATACATACACACATATATAATAGATTAATAATTAACAAAATTATTAATCTATTATAATTATAACAATATAATTAATAATATAGTATATACGTATACATGTACATATATACATTATATATTTCTACATATATTCAAAATGTATGTATATAAACATATGTATGCGCACATGTGTGAAGCTTATCTGACATCCCTTGCACATTTAAATGTAAAAATTCATTCATGAGTGCCACATTTAAGTCAGATATTATAGCAGAAGGGGGAGGGAATATTATTTGACCCTCACAACACCCTGGGAAGTAGGTGCTATTATGCCCATTTCACAGTTATGGAAACTGAGGGAGACCCAGGTTGAATGATGCAGTTAAGTATCTGAGGTCAGATTTGAACTCAGGTCTTCTTGACTCCAGATGTTGCACTCTACATACTATATCGCCTAGCTGCTTCTTTATAGATGAAAAATCACTTCCATAGCTGGGTCTATTTCTTCTTCAAGGAGAGTGAAGCACAGTGTTGAGTCATGCTGGAAGTAATTATTGCAAACTCTTCTTCATTTTCCAAACATACCTGTCCAATCATAAGCTACAGAATTCATCCTTGAAAGCACTAAACTTGAGTGCTAGGCACAATTTTAGTGAGAGATGGGGGATGGAAAAACAAATTCACCACCTAGTTTGAAAACTAAGTACAAATGGTACAAAAGTTGCAGCATTTTCTAAGCTAAGTGTCCTAAGTTTTTTTGTATTATGGACCCCTTTGGTAATCTGGTAAAACATATGAATCTTTTCTTAGAATGGTGTTCCTAAATGCATAAAATAAAATATACAGGATTATAAAGGAAAGTAATTATATTGAAATGTACTTATGAAAACATTTTTTAAAACCAACTTTCATAGTTACTAAGATGCGCATTCCCTTTGGCCTAGCTATACTACTACAAACAAATATATCAAAGAAAAAGAAAAACAATTTCTCTTTGTCTCCATATTTCTCCATACATAAATATTTGTAGCAGTTCTTTTAGTGATAGCCAGATATTAGAAACTATGGAGGTCTCCTCCTGTTGGAGAAAGGTCAAACAAATTGTTATCTCTTCATTTAATGGAATACTGTTGTGTCATAAGAAATGATGAAATGATCAATTTCAGAGGAAACTTGAAAAATCTTTATGAACTAATGCAAAGAGAAATGAGCAGAACCAGGAGAGCAATTTATTGGTGTTTGTCCTTTGTTTTCAAAGAGGACCATGACATGAGGAAGGAGATGCCATGACTTGCAGTTGAATTGGATTTAAGTGAGGGAGGACTTTGTAAAGTCAGCAGTCTCACTCTGTCCTCTGGAGTCATCTGGGTTCAGTGGTCAGAAATAGATCAGGCTGACTGGAGATGGCCTTGGATACAGAGGCAGACCTTGGCCTTTTTAAACTAGGGTCTTTCCTAGTTCTCAGTTTGTCTGAGGAAATGCCCTTCCAGTGATTAAGGCTAGGTAAGAATGAGGCAAAGAATGGCCTGTTTTGCCTAGTCAAAAAAAAAAAAAGTTAAATCAGTCTTGGATGGAAGACTCACAGGGTTTCTGGCCAAAACAGAAACAATTGCTGTTTACATTCATTCTGAACCATCATAATCCAAACAATTAAAAATGAGGCTTGAGTTGGGACCTCCTGTTGGCCAGTCAATGACATTCACAGTGATTTGGGTTCAAGGCATGGTCCATACAAAAGAAATCTTCTCTAAAACTCCAAGATGTCTTGGTAGGAGACAAAAACAACATTCGGACTGATGAACACTCTGATTAACACTATGAAAAACAATAAGAATGAAGGTTTGACATGTCACTCCCCTTCTGTTAGGGAGATGATGTACTTAAAATAAGTAAGAAATGAGTACTTTCCAACATAGACAATGTAGGGAGTAGTTTTCCTGGTCTATTTAGCTGTGTATTGAGGCCTTTGTTTTTTTAATTTAAAAAAATTGTTTGTTTTGCTTAGTGGGAGGTGGGTAGTAGAGAGGACAGACTAAAACAATAACATAAAAACAAGGTCATGGACCCCATATCCATGTAGAACCCCTGTTCTAATGTAGATGTGAAATTGATCATTTTGCAACTGACCACACAGACATTTACCTCTAGTATATAAGAAAGGAAACGAAAAGATGGGGAAACAGAAGCTTCCCACAATTCTTGGACCTAGTCATTGAGGAGGTTTTCCATCTTTCTGTTAGAGGCAAACATCTAAGGGACAGTTAAGGCCTTGTGAAGAGCCACACTGATAAGAAATAGTGTAACTTAGATTTTTGATAAGTGAAACAGCAACATTAAATGAGTACTCAGTCTATGTAGTTGCACTATGTTAACCTTACTCTATAAAAATTACTGCATAGGACTCCCACACCATCTTTATGGATCTTTGTTGGGAGACATAATTGAATCTCTGCTGTAATGCATAGTCTCTGGAGCCTGTCCATTAACTAGCTTCCCACATGAGCAGCACCCCATGGTGGAAGTAAAACCTGATGATAATACATGTCCAAGCCAGTGTATGCTGGTGTCTCCCTATGTGCTAACAAGACATGATAGTGACTTGAATCTTTTAACCAAGCATATTCAGGACTGATGCATTCATCTTTTTGCATCATTTGCATGGAGAAACCTAATGTCTCTCATGCAAGGAACAGTGATTCTATGTTCAGTAATAAAATATATTAATCTCCATAAGTTGTCATTTAGCTTAAAAGAAAGATAGTCTTGACAAGTAAGCCCCATGAGAAATGCACTACATGATATCACAGGAAATGATTTCTGGACAACTGCAAAGACTATAACCAAATCATTTCAAACATCTCCAGCGCTGTCAGTCTATGTAACATTATATTTTTAAAATGTGCATTCATTAAAATGTCTGGTTTTCCACATGATAGATATAGCAAGTAATCTTTTGGAATCTAAACTTAGTTGGTTTTGCCCGGTTTTGCTGTGCTATATTCACTGTGTCTGATCTCAACATGAGAACACAGAATAGGAGAGAGGGTGGATGTTAAGCTGACAGTTTTAGACTGCATATATACATGATTATTATCCCAGCAATCTAATGCAAAACCTGCAAGAATTTCAGGATACTTTTACGAAGAACTAGACTTTTCCTGAAGCCTTGTGCTTTTATGAGTAGTTCCCTAGCCAGTAATAGTAATCATCATCTCACATTTATATCGCACTTTAAGGATTATGAAATGCTTTCCATACAACTGTAAGGTAAGTCGTGCAATCATCATGATTCCCATTTTACAAATGAAACTGAGTCTCAGAGAGGTTTAGTTACCTGCCCATGGTCATACAATAGGCAGCTAGACCTGGAGTCAGGAAGACTCATTTTCCTGAGTTCAAATCTGACCTCAGATAGTTACTAACTGTGTGACTTTGAGCAAGTTTGCTTAACCCTGTTTGCCTCAGTTTCCTCATCTGTAAAATGAGCTGGAGAAGGAATTTGCTAAGTATATTTGCAGTATATTTGCTAAGAAAATCCCAAATGGGGTCACACAGAGTCTGAACAGTCACACAGCTAGTAAATGTCGTGACTATGTTAGCGCAAAGAACTAATGAGTAGAGAGAATATAAAGGAATATTTCTCTTCTTTAAAAAATTTATATGAGATGAGACAAAATAAGTTCTGAAAAGTTATTTTAAAGATATTCCCTCTATTTTTGCTATTATGAGAAGTTCTAATCTCCAAAAAGTAAAAAGGAACCATGACTATAATTTATAATTTTCTTTTTATGCTGCTTATTATCTTAAATTCGACATTATAAGACAGCTCTCAGAAACAGGCCAGATTTGAGAACTTTGCCTAAATCATGGGATTTGATGGCATGCCACAATTGATTAACTCAAATCCAGTGATCCATAGTTTTATATCAGCCAATCTCTCTGTAAGGTCATCTAGAAAACCTTTCAAACAACTATTCCGAGCTCTCCTTCCACTTTGCCCTTCAATTAAATGCTTAGCTAAATAACTACAGTATAAGCCTCAAAAACCTTTAAAAAGTTTAAGACACAACCCTACTAATTTCGGTTAAAAACAAAAGTAATAGCAGCAGAAGTGTCTTTAAGTTTTGCAATAATCTTTCCAGTACTTTTGCATCCCAAAAGGCTCCAGATGTGACCAGCCACTGCAAAAATGCTAAGTTGTTTATCAGCATTCTACACTGGAAACTGGCACCTGTAATTGTCCTCATATTTTGCATCAGCAGAATTAAAACACATAAAAAATGACCAAGAGACATTTTTGTGTAATAGTGTCTACACACTGAGAGTCAAATGCCCTGCTGTCATCCTGAAGGTGATGGCCCTAACCTAGCTGTTTCCTTCCTCTAAGGGGTGTGTGTGTGTGTGTGTGTGTGTGTGTGTGTGTGTGTGTGTGTATGTGTGTGTGTGTGTGCGGTGACTCAGTCCTATTTCTATAGACTCTCTGGAGGAAAAAAAGATGAAAATATTTTCCTTGCTTTAAAATAAGCGGTTGCTAATGACTTTGGACCTTTCAAAGAATCATGTTGCTTTTCATTCCTTATTTTCTCCCTCATACTATTTCCAACCCCCCCTCCCCACTACCCCCACATCTAGTTGAGCAGGAATTCTATTGCTCACCTCAGTCTGGCTGAAAGTTTATGAACCACGAACATATTTGAACCATGTGACAATAATTAACCATGTTGTTGGACCTAGATTTAATTTTTTTTCAGGAGAAAAGCAAAAAAAGCCTCCTATTGATTGTGAAACTCGGTAACATTTTGTACCTCTCTGTTCTCTCCATACTGCTCTTTTCTAGCTGATGTAACAAGGTACTTTTTCTGCTTTGCTGGTACATACAACACAGATTCCCAGCCCTTCATTTTTGTCTGACTGTTGATTTCCATCCCTGTGCAGTAACAAACTGAAATTTTGGTACTGATGCAAATAAATCACAGAGCACTTAAAGATTAGAAGTTTGCTGAAAAGTTTTCTTTATTCTAGAGAGGTGAAGGCCAAATCAAAAGCCTAAAAATACCATCATTTATTTATTTAAAGAAATGAGACTTTAGACAAGACTTTAGCAAGAATTGGTGAGGTTTTTTTTGGTTTTATTGGTTTTTTTTTTTTTTTTTTTACAAAATCATTAGAGGAAGACAAGTTTTATCTGTTTCCCTTTTACAAATAAGAAAACTGAGGAGTAAAGATGAAAGTGATCGAGTTAAGGTAAAAGTATGAGTCAGCACCAGAACCAAAATTAGGACTTGGTGTGCCAACTCATTGTATAGGCAGGGCAATTGGTCATGCTGCCTTTGCACAGCAAAAACTATACAACAGACTCATTTTGGGGCATTAAATTGGGTTTTGACTAAGTGCTATTTTAACCTCAATTGATGATAATTAAGCTTGACTAGATACATTCAAATAAACCCCAGAGCAAGGATGTTCTAATGTAAGGTCACTATGAAATGTCTAATTTTCCCCTGCTGTGTACAAGTATACTAAAGTTTCCCATACTGAGAGCATATCCAGCAAAAACTGCATTACAGTTTCAATACCCTGCAGGAATTTTGCAGTTGTATGCAACAATTCCCGGTTGTGTTCAAAATATTCATATTCATCTATCTCATTGTGAATCAAATCTTTAGCCCAGCAGTCTTTCTACTGCTGAGAGCAGGAAGGGTGTCTTACCAAATATTCAAGGGTTAAGGGGGAAAATTTGGGTGTCCAGGAAGGGAGGTCATAGATATGACCTCCCCTCATCCATGACCTGATGGAAGCAACCACATGTTTGATCCAGCAGAGGTGAGTAACGATTGTGCCCCTGACCAGGTTCAATGTTTCGTAATTTATACATTTTGTGATGAAATATATGAGATTTCAGCTATTTATTGGGTAAGTTTTATTCAGGTTCTCTAGAAGTAAATTTTAAACTACAAAACTTTGTTTTCCAAATTTGGGTGAAGTTCTATCACAAAAGGATCCAAAATTTCAAAACTTTAGTGCAAAGATGTCTACTAAAACAATTTTCTTAAAGAAATTTGGCATAAATCTAAAGCATCTATTCACTAAATAATGAAATGATCTCAAGTGGTGTTGGTTGTGGAGTGTGAACTGGTTCCTCCTATTTATAGTAATTATTGCTACTAGGACGGGAATTCTGTCTAACATGTTTTTCATTCCCTATCCTAGATGTTTGACAAAATTAAAAGTATCATATGATATCATTTTTAGGAAGATTGTTAATTTTTTAGATTTTCTCATATTATGTCTTCAAGATCACTTTTAGCTTGTAGAAATTTCAGGTGTCCTTCAATTTATCTTTTGGTTTTGTTTTAAAAGTTTTTCTTTTGTCTCAGCATCTTTGAGGTTGAGATTTGCTAAAATGTCTTTCAAAGAATCTATTATTTTAATGAGTTTCTTCATTCTTGGTGTGAAACTATATGTTTGTCTCTAAATATTTTTCTTCATTTCCATCATTATGTCTTCATGTACAATTTTATTTGTCCTCCAGTGTACTCTGGAGGATTTTGTGATTGTTCCATTATTACTTCTGTGGGTTTTGTGTTTCATTGTTTGTTTGTTTCTTTCATTCATTCAATAAATATTTATTAAACACCTGCTATGTACCTGGCCCTGTGCTAAGCACTGTGGATATAAAAAGAGGCAAAAGACAATTCCTACCCACAAAGAGGTTACAATCTAATAGGAGAGATAGGAGGCAGATAAATACATACAAAACAAGTTATATACAGGATAAATAGGAAATAATTTTAAGAGGGTAAACACTGGAATTAAGAGGAGTTAGAGGAAGTTTCTGTAGAAAGTGGGATTTTAGTTGTGACTTAAAGAAAACCAGGGAGATCATTAGTTGAGAGTTCCGGCGGTGAAGAGAAGAGCATTCCAGGCATGAGGATCAGCCAGAGAAAATAGCGTTGGGAGATGGAGTGTTTTGTTGGTGGAACAGCCAGGAGGTCAGTGTCACTGGAACAAAGAAGATGTGGTAAGGAGCAAGACAGAAGACTGGAAAGGTAGGAAGGGAATGGGTTATGAAAGACTTTGAAGGCCAAACAGCATTTTATATTTGCTCCTGGAGGAAACAGGAAGCTAGTGGAGTTTACTGAGTGAGGGGTCAAGGGGTGTGTGTGTGTGTGTGTGTGTGTGTGTGTGTGTGTGTGTGTGTGTGTGTGTGTGTGTGTGTGTGACATAATCAGACCTATATTTTAGGAAAATCACTTTTGTGGCTCAATGGAGAATGGTTTGGAGGGGGAAGGACTTGAAGCAGACAGACCCACCATCAGGTTATTGGAACAGTTCAGATGTTAGGTGATGATGGCCTGCATCAGGACAATTACAGCGTCAGAGGAGAGAAGGGACTGTATTCAAGAAATGTTGAATATGAGGAGAGAGAGATAAAGAGACATCCACAAATCTAGAATGACTCATAGGTTGTGAGCTTTTAGGAGGATAGAGGTGCCTTCTACAGTAATAGGGAAAGTTGGGGAGAGGGGAAGGTTTAATCAGAAAGATAATGAGTTCAGTTTTGGACATAATGAGTTTAAGTTGTACAATTCAAGATGTCTGAAAGACAGCTGGAGATGTGAAATTGGGAGTTAGCACAGATATAAGGGCAAGAAAAGTAAATTTGAGAAATCATCAGCCTAGAGATCACAATGAAAGCCATGGGAGCTGATGAGATCACGAAGTGAAACTTCTAACCTCTGGTTAGAAGACATGATCTGAGGGAGGGTCCAGCAAAGGAGCCGGAGAAGGAGCAGTCACGTAGGTAGGCGGAAACCCAGGAGAGACCGATGTCCTGAAAACCTAGGGAGAAACCAGCATCAAGGAGAGAGAATGGCCAATAGCGTCAAAGGCTTCAGAGTGGAGAAGGAGAATGAGGATTAAGAAAAGCTTCCTGATTTTGACAGCTAAGGGATCATTAGTAACTTTGAAGAGCTCAGGTGTGGTGGAATGATAAGGTCGGAAGCCAGGTGGTAAGGGGTCAAGAAGAGAGTAGGATGAGAGAAAGTGGAGGCCCCTGTTGTAGACATTTTAGAGGAGTTTAACTACAAAGGACAGAAGGGATGTAGGATGATAGCAGGGATAGAAGGATCAAGCAAGTGTTTTTTCAGGATGGGGGAGACGGGTATGTTTGTAGGTAGTAGGGTTCATTTATGGTATTTCCCTTCCATTCTGAGGTTTTTAATATCATGGTTATATATACACATACACATATGTACATACATGTATATATTTTTACTCTATATTTTTATATATTTTTACTTTCTATTTTTACTCTATAACACTTTTCATTATATTGTTACTCTTTAATTTTTAAATTTTTAATTTTAATTACTCTTTGAATTTATTCTTTTTTTCAGTCTGCTGATATTTCTGGGAGGTTTTCTTGTGATTAATTCTTTTTTATATCTTTTTTGTGGTTTATTATTCTTTTTTTCCCTTTTATACATATGTTGGTGTTTCTAAGAGATGAAGGGAAATTTAATTTAGACCTGACCTCTTAAAACATCTTTTAGCTGAAACTCAAATATGATTTTTTTGGTCAAGACTTCCTATACTGTTTTATTCAATAAAGAAATTAACACAGCTAATATCTTGCTCAACATCCATACTGTAGGCTTTTAAAATTTCCTGCCCCTACATCAAAATAATTAATACAAAATCTTCCACAACTACAGAAAAAGTAATTAGAAGTGTATGTCCTCTCACTGAGGAGTTAGTAGCGTCATCTTTATTTATAAGGGCTAGTCTATGTTCAGAGGGCAACTAGATGGCACTATGGTGCACAGATGGTTGGGTCTGGAGTAAGGAAGACTCCTCCAGTTCCAATAAGGCTTCAGACACTTTCTAGCTGTGTGACCCTGGGCAAGTCACTTAACCCTGTTTGCCTCAGTTTTCTAATCTACAAAATGATCTGGAGAAGGAAATGACGAACCACTTCAATATCCTTGCCAAGAAAACCCCCAATGTGGTTATGAAGAGTTGGACATGACAGAAATGACTAACGAATAACAAAGCACATTCATTTATAATAGTAACACAGTTATAATAGCCAAGTTTAAAGAGAACTTTCCTTACAATAACCCTGTGAGGTAAATAGCATAAATATTATCACTGTTTTACAGATAAAAAAATTTTAGATAGTTTAAATGACTTATCTAGGATCATAGCGACTTTTATTTATTTATTGTCACTAAAATTCTCTCTTGATATGAGTGAGTAATGCAGCACTGTCCTTTGCCACTCTGACTTAAGGACGGGGCCATGAACTCCAAACCCTCCCTTTGAGGAGAGAGCTCACCGAGCTCACCTCATCTCCCATCACATTCCTTACTCACCTACAGGACTTTGGGACTTCTCTGACTCCTCCCCAGCCCTCTCTCCACCAGCCCTGCTTCTCAGGCATTTTTCAATGCATCTTTTGTGCATTGTCTTTCCCCTTTAGATTATAAACCACTTGAGGGGAGGGACTATCTTTCTTTGTTCTCATTTGTATTGCCAGAGCTCAGCATGGTGCCTGGTAGTAGCAAAGGTGTTTATTACATGTTTATTGACTGATCTAAAGCTATCTTTTGGTTTTCCATCACCATTATTTCCTGTCACATCCTTCTTCCCTCCCCTTGGAATAAAGAATAAAAACAAAAGAAAAAGAAAATCACTTTACTGAATGACCAACTAAGTCTGACACTAAGGACAGGAAGTTCAGTATTCTATGTCTGTATCTTCTCTGTGACTGAACTTGGTGATATTAATTATAAAACAGTCAGTTTGGTTTTTACTTTATTCATTCACATTTTTGTAACCACTGTACATATTGTTTCCCTGGATCTGTTTACTCTGCATCAGTTTGTATAGATCTTTCCTTGCTTCTCTGAATTCATAGCTATTATTTTCTGCAGCACAGTAATAATATATTTACATACCATAATTTGTTTAGCTATTCAACTGATGGGAAACTTGGTTTCCAATGCTTACTGTCATAAAAGGTCACACAGTGTTTTAGTTAGCTTCCTGTAACTACTACACTTTAGAACTTGAATTATCCCTAGCTTGTGGCTTTTTGCAAATCACTTCTCTGGTCCTCAGTTTCCTCATCTGTAAAATGACAAGATGATTTCTAAGGTCCTTTCCCACTTGATCTAAAAATCTTATAATCCCACAGTGAGTGTAAACAACCTACTCAATTTTAGCCACAGTCTGGTAAATTTATTCTAAATCTAAGACAGTTACATAGATCCAAGGGGATCCTAAGCATATATCAATGGCAGATATTGAACCCTAGGGCTTTCATTTACTTATATGAGACCATGGGGAACAAGGAAAGTTCTGTGTGAATGAATCCAAATCCCACAGAAGGAATAAGTGGAATGTGTGGTGTGGGAGTAGAAGGAGGAGGTAGGGAGGAGCAAATCTGAGTTGATCTAGAATTACCTGCTTGTCTAAGGATTCTTTAAATTGTTGTCCATTCAGGCTCCAAACAGACTAGCCCAAGGCATTTCTGGCAAAGGTGGCAATACAAAAGCTTCAAGTTGAGCCCAGTTCCCCTCAGAAAAGACTTTAAAAGCTGCCAGATGAAGTAACGAGCCAATAAAACCAAAGGGAAACACTAGTCGCCTCCTTTACCCAGCCCAGGACTACATGAGAAGAAAGCAGGGAGAATGCAGGCACTCAAGCTGGAGGTACGCCAGGGGAGCCTGAAGCCAGCATGATCTCTGATATCTCTGGTGAATGGGGCCCGAAGCCAGGAAGAGCTCAGTTTCTGCCTGTCAGAGCCAAACTGGGGAAAACATAGCTCCAGATGTGTGACAGAGGGCAAGGAGATGGAGACAGGCAGAGGCGCCTTGCATTGCCTCTGCTGAGGCCCTCCAAGAGGACCGAAGTCAGCACAGATGTCTTGTCCAGACCTGTCACAGCTGCAGCGGGAGATGAAGCCAGTTTTTAGTGGGTGACTTAGCACGAGAAGATAAAGAAGGGATAGAATGCCAGAGCTCTCAAGGAAGCCAGTAGTTGGTGCAAACTCCAATATCTGGTATCATGTTAGGACTTGTCCAGACTGTGGCAGGGGACTGAGCCAGCTCCCAGTTCATAACTGAGACTAAGGAGAAGAAGATGAAGATGGGACTGAGTCCAATGACTGTCTTGGGCTCCCAGGAGATGGAGACAGAAGCCTGGGAGGGAGGCAGAGGACAGGACCTGAGCTCTGCTCTGGATCCTCCTCTCTGTTCCAGGCCAGATCTGCAGAATAAAGCAGCAAGGAGAACTGGACACAGTCATCCAGTCCAGGACTGCAGCAAGGCAGTGAGTGCCAGTGGTACCCAGGCTCTAGAGGAGACTGACAGTACCAGGACCCTTCCACTCCAGCCAGCAGAACAAGCATTTGGTCCACAGCATCCCAGTGAGCTAAAAGAAGGCCAAGAAGCAAATACATATTAAGAAAATGATTCCATCAGCATAAATAGAATTCTCAAAAGAAAAGAAAAGCTAGACCACCAGGACTCTAAGGGTAGACTGGAAAAAGGAAGCAAGAAACCTAAAAAAGAAATTATAATGCTTCAGGAAAAAAATGAGAGGAAAATAAATGGCACAGAAGAGAAGGCAGAAAATATTTAAGTATTATTTGAAAAATAGAACGGAGGATATAAAATTCAATGAGATAGTAAGAAATATTACAGCCAAGTCAGAAGACTGAAAAATTAGAACATGTGATACATACACTATCAAAAACACTGACCTAGAAAACAAGTGAAGGAGAAATAATTTAAGAATCATCAAATTTCCTTAAAAAAATGACCAAGCAAAAAAGTTAGATACTATATTTCAAAAAATCATAAAAGAAAACTGCCAAGGACTATTAGAACCAGAGGATGATGTGAAAATACAAAGATTTCACTGGTCACCTACTGAAAGAAACAGCAATTGAAAAACCCCATAATATACCCATATAATAACATACCCACTAAAACAGTGATATCATAGTCAAATAGCAGCGATCTCTGTGGGTCATATATTGACTTAGAAAACCACATATCAACATTATGTATGTTGTATTGCATTTTTATTTATTTTGTTAAACATTTCCCAATTACGTTATAATCTAGCTCAGACTATGCTTGAGAGTTTTGTGGTAGCTTGACTGTCCATGGGTTACAAGTTTGACATGTCTGTACTAGACCAAAAATAAGCTTCAAGGTATAGTAAGAAAAGATTAAAGTGTAAAAGATCTGAGTCAAGATCACTCAAAGACTATACTGCAACTACTTTAAAGAAAAGAAATCTTGGAATATTGTACAGCAAAAGGCAAAAGAAAAAGGTATATAACAAAGGCTAATTTATCCTGCAAAACTGAGATAATCTTATTGAGGAAAAAAATGAATCTTTCATGGAATTTTATCTATTCATCCTTGATCAAAATTCCAAGCTTGGTAGACTCTTTGAAATGTAAGCACAGTAAACAAGGGGGAAACTAGAGAAGTAAATACATTTGAGCAATTGGACAGGGCTAAATGAAGAATTACATTCTAATAGGGTGAGAAAAGTGCCCCTTCAAAATTCCATTTTCTTCACACATCCTTTACAGGAGGAATAAAGAAAGATGAACACAAAGATTGGGTGTAGTTTTGTTCTGTTTTGTTAGTTGTAAAAGAAAAAAGAAAACGGAAGAGGGAAAGGAAGAAACAAGGGAGAGAAAAGAAGTGGAAATCACTGTTTCTCATAACTGGAGCTTGTTGGGTATGTTGCCAAGGCAATATTCCCAGCGCTGGTAGTGACCGTGAATATACCAGCGTAGTTCTCAGTCACAAAGTATAACAGACTCTCCATATAGAAGGCAGAAAAAAAACCTTTTTTTCAGACACCATGGAGCTAAATCCCAGAACCAGGAAGTTAAATTTGTTATGGTGACCAAGAAGTTAATAAATATGATCACTGCAGGGGGCAAAGCCATTCTCAAGGCTCCCCACCTCTGCTGAGGCCTCCTCTCCTCACAAGCAAACACTCATGAGCCTAAGCTGTGCCCACCTGCGTGCATCCCCTCTCCTCTGACTGGACTGCATACTCCCTCCCTCCCAGTCCTGCTCCACCCTTGCTCTTCCACCTGTTCAGCAAGCTCCTCCCACCACATGTGACTTAGACTTCCAGGTGATTGAAGCTGATCGCAGGAGCCCCAAACGAATGAGAAAAATCTTTCCATTGGGAGAAAAAAATATAAGCATGGAGTTTAAAGAAGGGTTAGGATCAGAGTAATTTTATGAATCTAATTTTTATTTGAACTTTGAGTGGTAGGGTTGAATAAAACACATGGAGTTTGTTATAAAGGTACATTAATTACAATGTGAAAAGAGAAAAGGAAAGGGAAAAGGAAAACAGGTGTTTAAAAGGGAAGATATTGTTGAGAAGGGTCATGCACGTGCAACATTAACTTTAGCCATAGAGAATTGATCATAAAAAGGTAACCCATAATTACAGTGGAGAGAAGAGGGGAAGAGAAACAGTATCAGACGATTCTAGTAATAGATTTCCTTTAACTTCATTCCCTTTCTTCCCACTTTGTTTTCTTTATAAAGATGAGGCAAGGGGCAAAGAGAGAAAAAGTTACAAGAGGATATAATGGCCAGAGTAACACAATAATTATATCATGAATGTGAATGGAATTAACTTTCCCATAAAAGAGAGTAGGGTACAGAATGAATTAGAAGTCAGAATCTCAAAACACGTTTACAAGAAAGATATTTGAAACAAAGATTCACTAGGTGAAGATAAGGGACTGGAACAGAATTTATTCTGCCTCAGGTGAATTTTTTAAAAAAACAAAAGGGTCAATCATGACCTCGGACAAGGCAATAGTTACATACTATACTACGTATAGTTACATACTATGCATACTATGAAACAGTAGTCACATACTATGCATACTATGTAACAGTAGTTGCACACTATATAACAATAGTTCCATACTATACATACTATAAATAAAGGAGATAATCAGTGAAGCTGTGTTATACTTAAAGGTACCAGAGATAATGAAATACTTTCAATATTTAGTATGTATGCACTGAATGGTGTAGTATTTAAGAACTTAGAGAAAAAGTGAAAATTTATCTATTCATCAGACGAGTTCAAATTGTGTGCAATTGTAAGCTAATAAAATTGATGAATTCAATAAATGAACACTCAAAATATTTCAAGTGCCCTTATTAACTAATTTTTAGAAAAAGAAATTGAATAAGCCATACATTAATTCCCAAAGACTATGACTGATTTATAAGTGATTTTGTCAAAATTCAAAGAACAAGTGATTCCAATAGTGCATAAATTGTCTGCAATAATAAAGACATCCTATTGAACTCCCTATTATGAAACAAATATAATGTTGCTACCTAAACCCAAGGAAGAAAAAGAGATAAAACATAGATTAATATTTCTTATGAATAATGATTTAAATATTTATTAAAAATTAGTACAGAGACTCCAACAATATATTCAAAAAGTTATGTACTATGATGAGCTTAAATTTATACCTGATATCTAGGGTTGGTTCAATATTAGGAAACTAAAAACACAGAAACTATACCAATAACAAAAACAATACACTTCATGACTTTCAATAGATGCATAAAAAGCATTTGACAAAATGTGTCTTTCTATGTTAAAAAAAACTTAAAAACATAAGAATAAATGGATTTTTCCTTTATGTTGTAAACAGTATCTAAGACCAAGAGCTAACATTATATTTACTAGAGAATGCAATAATAACAGGGGTAAATAAAGCAAAGATATTCATTGTTACAACTATTATTTGACATACTTTTAGAAATGTCTGCCATTGAAATAAGACAAAGAAACTGAGAAAAGAAAATTATCACTTTTTACAGATGATAAGATGGTTGACTTAGAAAATATTAGAGGTTCAACAAAAATTTATTAAAGCAACTAATGATTATTTTTCAATAAAATAGCACATAATACTCACAAAAATCATCAACTTTTCTGTACCTCAGCAATGAAATCCAGCAAGAAGGGATAGAAAAAGAAATCTCATTCAAAGTAATTGTAGCATGTATAAATTCTTGGAGTCTACCTATCAAGAAATACTTGGGCCATTTTGGGAAGCAATTTGGAATTATGTCCCCAAAACTACTAAAATGTGCATATTCTTTGACCTAATAATACCACTACCAAATCTATATACCAACGAGAATGAAGAAAGAGGAAAAGACTCCTAAGTACAAAGTATTTATAACAGTCTTTTCTCTGATGGCAAATAATTAGAAATTGAGGGGGGTTATCAACGATTGGAGAATGACTCAACAAAATATAACATACGTTTGCAATAGGCTACTGGTGTACTATGAGAAATGATGAAGAGGATAACTTCAAAGACACATGGGATATCTTTTGGAGAATGGCTGAGCAAGTTTTGGTATATGAATGTAATGGAATACTATTGTTCTATAAGAAATGATGAGCAGGTGGATTTCAGAAAAACCTGAAAAGACTTCCATGAACTGATGCTGAGTGAAGAAAGCAGAACCAGGAGAACACTGTACACAGTAACACTGCAACATTCTGCAATGTCTAACTTTGATAGACTTACCTCTTCTCAGCAGTGCAAGGATCTAAGACAACACCAAAAGGCTCATGATGGAAAAATGCTGTCCACATTCAGAAAAAGAACTATAGAGTCTGAATGTAGATTGAGGCATACTATTATCTCTCTTTTCTTTTGATTTGTTTCTTCTTTCTTATGGTTCCTCCCATTGGTTCTAATTCTTTTTTACAACATGATCAATGTAAAAATATGTTTAATATGAATGTATAGCCTGTGTCAGACTGCACACCATCTTGGGGAGGTGGGAAGAGGAATGGGGGGGGGGAAATTTAGAACTCAAAATCTTATGTCAGTGAATGTTGAAATCTAAAAATTAATTAATTTAAAAATATGTGGGAAAATTTATATGAACTGATTCACAATGAAGTGAGCAGAACTAGAACAATTTATACAAATAACAGAAATATTGTAAGGAGAGAAAATTTTTAAAATTTAGGACCCCTAACTGACACAATAATCAATCACAATTCCAGAGGATTATTAAAGATGAAACATGCTGCTCATCTCCCAATAGGGCTCAGAGTATTGAGACTTTTTTTGGATGTAGCCAATGTGGAAATTTATTTTGCCTAACTAAATATATTTGTAACAGGGTTTTTGTTTTTCTTGCTTTCTAAATTGGGGGGCAGGGTAGTGAAAGGAAGAAAATGTGGATCTGAAAATAAAATAAAATTTAAAAAGACATACTTAGAACTAATAGAACTACAAAATACTCTTTAAACAAATAAGGGAAGACACATAATTGGAGAGATATTCATGGCTCATTGTTGGGACACGCAGATATAATAAAATGGTAATACTGTCTAAATTAATTTATCATAGCATTCAAACTATCAAAAGACCAAGAGAGAATAACAAAATTCATTTGGAGCGAGAAAAGGTCAAGAATGTCTAGGGAAATCATGAAAAAACATGAGAAAGAAGAGTTCCTAGCAGTACACTCTGCTCAAAAGACACTGTAAAGCAGAAATCATCAAAACTACAGGCACAACCCTGGAATAGATAAGGTAAACAAGTTCCAGGAGCAGAAAAACACAGTAGCATATTGTTTAATGGACTCAAGGTCACTACTTACTGGTTTAAGGTCTTTCTATTCAACAGAAACTACTGAGAAAATTAAAATGAAGTCTAATAGAAATTAGGTTTAGCCTCACATTGCATGCCACATACCACAATAAGTTCGAAATAGATATATAGCACAGACATTAAAAGTCATATGAATAAACTAGAGAAGGAAAGGATATTCCTTTAACAATTATTGATAGAGGAGAATTTCTTGACTAAACATGGGATAGAGATGATCATAAAAGATTAGATGATCAACTTCTATTACATAGAATTGAAAAGCTTTTTTTGGCAAAAAACAAAATTAATACAGCTAGACCTAGAAGGGATAGGGGCAGCTAGGGGGTACAGTGGGTAGTTATGTGACACGGGGCAAGTCACTTAACTCCAATGACCTCCTTCCCTTCCTGCCCCCCAATTAGAAGGTAGACAGTTTATTGGAGAAAATTTTGCCCAGACTGCTTTGATAATAGCTTGACATCCAAGATATATTTGTAATTGATATAAATGTGCAACCAAGAGACATTGCCCAACAGACAATTAGTCAAAGGCCATGAGCAGGTAGTTTTCAAAAGAAGAAATGGAAGCTATCAAAAACCTCATGAAGAATAAAATATATATTTTAAAACATTCCCTTATATTCTGCCTAATATCCATAGATTGGCAAAAAAGCCAAAAGAGGAAAATGTCAATTGTTGGAGGTCTTGTAGGAGAATGAAAAAGTAATTTGGAACTGTATTCTCAAAATCATCAAATTGTGCATACCTTTTGAAATGATGATAATTATCTCTCATTCCATCTCTCCTTCTGTTTCGCATCTCAATATTGTTCTTCTCTTTATCACAGCCTCCAATCCCTCCATCTCCTAGTTCTTTCCCAGTTCACCATCACTGCACTGTCTACACTCTCCTCCCTTTTCCATCTTGACCTGTTGGTGAAACAGTATAGTTCTTCACTGCCCTCTCCTCTCATGTGCCTTACCCCCTTATCTTATTTGGCTGTTTACTATCAAAAGGATCAGTCTTGGATTACTCCCAAGTTACCTTCACCCCTGCTCAAGTCCTGCTGAACAAAGCTGAAGAAAGTCATGGAAGCATGCTGACAATTTATGTTAAATAATCTCACTCACCACATAGGTGGTACAGTGGAAAGAGCATTGAAGTCAGGAAGATTTGTTTTCTTGAGTTCAAATCCAACTTCAGGCACTTATTACCCTGAGCAAGTCACTTCGCCCTATTTGCCTCAGTTTCCTCCTCTGTATAATGAGCTGGAGAAGGAAATGACAAACCACTCTAGTAAATTTACCAAGAAAACCCCAAATAGGGTCATGAAATAGGGACATGACTGAAAAATAACTGAACACACACTCAACTGAGCCTTTACAATGTCAAGGCAATCCTTTTATACCTCCCTGATCAGTTTGCCATCCTACTTAACAACCATAGAGATTCTTCTAAACCTTTTCACCCCAATTCAAGCCTCCCATGACTCTCTTTTGCCCCCACTTACTAAGTTGAGAACCTTAGCTCATATTTCACCGAAAAAAATATAGACCATTTACTGAGAGTTATCTCTTTTCCCTTCCTCCTCATTTCACATGAGTCAGATGTCCTCAGCTACTATCTCCTCCTTTATCCATGGCTCACATAAAGAATGCAAAGGTAATCCCATTCCATCCTACCTTCCCTAGTAGATTGCACTTTGTATCATCCCCACTCTATCACTCATTTTCAATGTCTCCCTGTTTACAGGCTTCTTCTCTACTAGTTCCAAACACACTCATGTCTCCTGCTTTCTTAGAAATTTTTAGTGTCTTTTTTGAATCATGGGCCTTTCAAGTTATAACTGACACTCTCCAAGGATGGCATGAGAGAATTTTTAATGGTTTACTGGAATCCATGTATTTTACTTTCATCCATCTGATGTTTAAATTGTACAGACATGGCAGTTTTCAGTTAATGGTGCATGATCAAGTTCAGAAGGCTGAGAAGCAATTGCATTTTCAGGTAATGTTATATGATCAGGCTATGAAATTGTGTAGTATTTATTATTTATTGATTAAAAATTGTATCTAATCACTGGAATCAGTACTTAGGAATTATTTTGATTTAAGAGACAGTTTGACTATTTAACATTAGAGTCTACAAGATGGTTTGATTTCTTTTTAAGAATAACTTCCCTGTTTTTCTGGACTACAACTTGGACTCTTGCCCCAGATGGGAGGAGGTGGGGGTGTAGGGAGAGGGGCTGGGAGGATGAATTCCTGTTCTATCTGGTCATAAGATAAGGATTGCTCAACGCTGGACTTTCCAAAAAATATTAACTCTGTTGTCATGAATCTTGGAGATCCTCTTCTATAAATCAGGGTGAATTTAAGCCCACCCTCCACCCTTCCCAACTGTATAAAAGACTACTCTGTCTGCTCTGATGCATCCTTGGCCTCTCAATAGCTTTTGAGATCTAACTTAATGGCAAGAGCTAGTTTTGCAAATGAATTATCTTGCTTGGAAACTTTATGCCTTAAAGATTTCTCTTCATCATAGATTTTTACCACAACAAATCTCTGACTTGATCACTTGGCCAAAAATATGAGAAGTTGTCTGAATTTAAGACATTCCCCTAAACTAGTAACAATGTAAAAAAAAAGAAGGAAATGAGGTTTATCTGCTGCCTTCTATTCTTGGTGAAGTCAAATATCAATATTTCCTTTTTTATTGTTTACAAGTCATCTTTTTAATAATATATTTTAGAATTTTGACAGAAATCACAGTGAAATTATTTTGGCTACACTTTAGAGGTCTTAATTTTTTCTGTGGGCAGCTAGGTGGTAAAGTGGAGAGAGGGCCAGGCCTGGAGTCAGGAAAACTTATCTTCCTGAGTTCAGTTCCAGTCTCAGACACTTATTGAGACCTTGGACAAGTCACTTAACTCTGTTTGCCTTAGTTCCTTATCTGTAAAATGAGCTGGAGAAAAGAAATGGCAAACTTCTTCATTATCTTTGCCAAGAAAACCCCAAATGAGGTCACAAAGAATCAGACCTAACTGAAATAACTGAATGCAATAAAAAAAATTTTTTTTTGATGAAAACAAGGCACTTCTCATTTCCAGCTTTGTTATATCTTCTTATTCTCACTATTTCTCAAATATCACTGAGAGTTTCAGTAATAATATGTTGTGGAGTTCTTCTGGGACCCTGAACTACAGTTTGTGCAGGCCTGATAACTTGTCCTCGTGGGGGGAAGTTAGCAGCGATCTTACCCTCCTTTCACTTATCATAGATTTAACTCCTTGTCAACTATTTTTTCTTTCTATTCTTCTAATTCAGAAGATAATCCTCCTCAATAGAGGAAACAAGAGTGAATGAGGATTGAGTAATTCTACCTTCTCTCCATCGTAAATTGTCATTGTCTCATCTATCCCTTTGGTATTTTTTTGCTACCAATATAATCTTTAAAGAGTTCACTTTTTGTTGTCCTTAGAGTTCAGCGGCAGCAGCTTCAGCTCATGCTAAACATTAGTGCTCTTGCCAATAATTTTCTCTCTGGTAAAATGTGAATTCCTTGAGAGAAGTTGTGTCTCTTAAAATTTTTACTTTCCATTGCATAATGCCTTAATGTTTCTTGGATTGAACTAAAAGGACCATGTGACTCTTATGTTCCCTCTTTTTCATCCCAGTTTCCATTGCCTGCCCTTGTTTTCATCGTCTATGTGTCTTTTAAAAAATTTATACATATGTGTATTTACATGTGTGTTTATACACACATGTATACACATACACACATATATGCATGCATGTAAATGTGTATATATTGTGACTGGGTCTCCCTAACTGACCAGATTGAAAACAAAGCTGCAACTCCCTGATTTGATTCCAGTGTTAATTGGTGCAGAAGCTTTGGCCTGCTCTGTTTTTGGCCTGGCACTCTTCACCCCACCTTAGGCAAAGGGACCCCTCACTTTTGGGGGGAGGAGGTATTATCATATTGGTATCAAACTTATTATAGGCATTCAATCAGCTTGGTACGCTGCAGCTTAGAACTCTCAAGTTCAACCTCGCCAGCAGCTTGGATCATAGCTGTGCACCTCCACAACTGGCCTAAGTATGTCTTTTAAAAATCTAAGTTATTTCATGATTGTTTTAATTTGCATTTCTCTAATCAGTAATGATGTAGAGCAGTTTTTGGTGGGATTGTGAACCAATCCAACCATTTTGGAGAACAATCTGGAATTATGCCCAGGTAGCTATTAAACTGTCCTTTGACCAGCATACCATTACTTGGTGTGTTTCCAAACATGATTAGGGAAAAAGGGAAAGAACCCATGTATTCTAAAATGTCTGTAGCAGCTCGCTTTGTGGTGGAGAGGAACTGGAAATTGAGGGAGGGAGCATCAACTGAACAAGTTGTGGTATGTGATTGTGATGGAACACTACTGTGCTATAAGAAAGGATGAGCGCAATGATCTTGGAGAAACATAGAAAGACTTACATGAAATAATGAAGAGAAATGGGTGGAATCAAGGGAAGGCAATATTGTTGTAAGAATAACTTTGAGTGAATAAGTCATTTTGGCTATTATAAATACCCAAATTAACTATAAAGGACATATGATGAAAGAGGCTCCTGGAATCCAGAGGAAGAACTGATAAATAGAAGTATGTATAGAAAAATTTAACATATATATACCTATTTGTGTCTAATGGCAGCCATGTCTAGGGTGGGGCACCGAGGAGAGAAGGAAAGAGGGAAATTTGGAGTTTCATGTGCAATCATCTTTTTATTGTATTATGTTATTGAAATGCTTGTTTTAGTCCATAAATTAAAAAAAAATCAAAGTTGGAATCACCTGTACATTCATAGTATCTTTTAGACAGGATTCCTATTTCGATTTCACTAGAGATTTTCAGAATTTCATTCTTAAAAGTTTCTCATCCTTCTTTATAGCTATGTAAGTTGCAGTGTTCTACCTATCTATCCTTTTCTCTGAACCTTTAGAAGGCTACATTCCCCCCAGTCTGGAGCATGCATCTGAATATTCCCGACTTTCCTTCTTGATCACAGATTCTAAGATGGAGTGGTCATTTCTTCCTAGGATTGCCATTATCTGCTTTAACAACCAGTCCCTACTTCTGAGTGAGAATCTAGTTTAGAATAAGACCTGCCCTTGTCCTCTCCTCCACATCTTGATAAACAAGGTCTTAATTATAACAAGTCTAGAATTGATTGATCTCTGCTTTCGGCAGAGACAGAGATACAAACCTAAAAGCAGACAAAAGCAGAAAGAAAAAGAGAAAGAGGGGAGACAAAGAGAAAAAGAAAAAGAGAGGAGAGAGGGGGGAGGAGTGGGAGAGAGAGAAACTTCCCTGATAATCCAGATAATTGAAATCTTACGTCACTACCGTATCCCTATACCAGATTTGTGATCTCTTTCACAAACTTATCTGTTTTTTCCTGTCTGGGTGGTTTGTAGTTCACACCTTTTATCTTGTGGGATTTTGGGTTTTATTTCTGAATTCACTGATCCTTCATCATGTTCTGATTTTTCCAGTTTTTTTCCCCACAACAGGATATATTTTTAAGACTTCCACTTTCAATTCTGTTACTCCTTTGAAATAAAGTACATTCAGATGTACGTCAATCGTGAATCTCTTCCCACCAAATCTCAGAGAGGTCAAATTATCCTTCCTGAGTTAAGATAATCTAGTTCAACATATATATATGTGTATATATATATATATATATATATATATATATATATGTATATATATACATGTATTTATGTATGTGTAATATATGTATGTGTGTGTGTGACTACCAGTTTGTTGATGTTTCTTGGGAATTACTGGAACTTTCCTTCAATTTTCTCCTTCCCATGTTAAAACTCATACTCTCTGTACTATTTCACTTGACAGATTTGAGAGGACACTTCCTTTTCTCCTTCTCCTTTCAATTTAAAATCTTCCTAATCAGATTCACAAGACTTCAAAAATATATAAATTTACCAGCCTTCCTTAGGTACGCTTCATCCTTAATAAAAATTTAAATCCTTCCTCTGGCACTTACTAACTGTAAGACCTTATGCAAATCAATTAAATTGTTTGTGCCTCAGTGGGGATAATGACAGAACCTACCTACCAGGGATGTCGTGAGTATCAATTGATTTAACACATATAGAAAGTGTTTTGTAAACCTTAAAATGTCATATAAATGTTAGTTGTTATCTCCATTTCTATTCTGTGGTAAAAAACAACACAAAACTGGATCCTGTTCTGAGACTCTTCAAATCAGTGGTTGACATCCAAAATCTACCTTGTTTTCTGAAGCCTTTACAATCATTGGGTAGCAGCGATTTAAAAAAACACCAACCAACCAACCTAAAACCCACCATCCCATACCTTTAAGGTCTTCAATTTCTTTCTCACCCAGAAGAAGGAAGTGGTTGCTAAAACAGATGATGGAAATCCTAGTAAGAAGTGGTCACTCCATCTTAGAATCTGTGATAGAGAAGGAAAAGTCCACTGGTGTTTTTAAAAAAATTCTTCTGGTGATATCCTATGTTGCTATGGGAATCACCAGGCATGGAGGGGTTGTCAGGTTTCACAGGTTTTAGGAGACTTCTCACATTCCAGATGCATGCCCTCAGGAAGAGGGCACACCACTCAGTTGTTCAGGTCGGGTGAATAATTAGCTGCTTTGGTAACCCACAACAGAGAGCAAAGAACATCACCCCTCAGTACTTCTCCCTCAGGCCATTACTGGACAATAAGAGAAATGTGACAGAAGTGTGAGGGCACTGGTCTTGGAGCCAGAAAGCCTGGGTTCAAATCCTTCCTCTGATTTTTAATACTATGTGACCTTGGACTAGTGACTTCACCTCTGTGAGTATACTCACTTAACCTCCATTTGTTGAGAAGCAAGTGTCTGAGAATGGCATCTGGATTTTTTTTTTCCCACAAAATAGAATATAGAAATAGTAACTAGCCTTTATATAACACTTTAAAAGTAGCACTTTATGTATGTTAACTCAATTGTTCCTCACAGTATCCCTGAGAGGTAGATGCTTTCATCCCCATTTTACAAATTTTACAAACCAAATCACATAGACCTTAAGTGACTTATTCAAGGTCACACAGCTAGGAGTTGTTCATCCTTAATTTTCAAAGAAGGCTAAAGATATCACAAGGTAATGTCTTGACTCTCCCATGAATTGATTGCATTTCCGGGGCAGAGTTACACAAAGTTGTCAGCCTCACTGTCTTCCTGAGTCACTGAAGTCTAGTGACAACATAGAAGTCAAGATGACCAGCAATGGCCTGGGATGCAGTGGATGACCTTGGTATCTTCCATGGCTGACCAAGCTCTAAGCACTTCACAGTACCCACTACAGATGCCTTGACGGCCATTGAGGACAAATTGTTCTCATCTGCCCATTTCACTGGGAAAAGTCTTCACATGCTTGGGATAGACATCCCCCTACCTCACCAACATCAGATCCTCTCAGCCTACTTTAGCCTGTCTGCCAGATGATTTTGGCAGGGTGTGACCACTGTACGTGCTACAGCTTCTTAGTACTATAGCTGAGGGTCGAATGCCAGGTAGACACCAAAGGTGAATGGTCAGTCCTGAAAAGGGCTTGACAAACCTTCACACCAGAGGTGCTAGTCCCCCCTAAACATCCCATCCATAGCTAGTAAGTATTAGAGGAAGGATATAAAGGGAAAGAAAGGCTCATAAATTTATATATTCTTGAAGTGTTGTGAATCTGATCAAGAAGGCTTCAAACTGAAAACATAAGGAGAAAAGGAAGTGTCCCCTTATATCTGCCAAATCAGATAGTACAGAGAGTATCAGTTATGACATAGGAGGGTATTGGACTAGATGAACTCTGAGGTTCCTGACAGTTCCAGATCTGTGACTCTGTGAAACCTCTTCCGGTGGTAGCTGTGGACCATCATTCCTTAGAGAACAAGAAATTTTCTCTTCTAAGGAAGGATAAGACTCCTCCCTCTACAGGAAGAGACATATACATATACGTATATGTGTGTATACATATATACGTATGCATATATGTAAAATAAATTTGTAAAAATAAATTGTAAAAATAATTGTAAAAATAAAAGGCATATTTGGTATGCCTTTTTACTTTCCATCTCAGAGTTATATTCCTTAATCTTCTACCATGCTGAGAAGGGTTAGGATTCACCTCTGCCTCTTAAGACTTTCTTAACTGGTTATTGTCTTTTTAATTTCTAAAACATTTCTTCCATTTTCTTAATGAAGAGTTCAGATTGATCTAGCCATACACACAAACAAAACAAACTGGATGAAACATACTGGCTAGAAAAATATCACAGGTGGGAAACCTGTGGCCTCAAGGTCATATGTGGCCTAGCTCTAGGTCCTGGAATGTGGCCTTTTGAATCCAAACATCGCAGAACAAATTCCTTTAATAAAAGGATTTGTTCTGTAAAATCTAGACTCAGTCAAAAGGCCATACCCGAGGACCTGGAAGGCCTTGAGGCTGCAGACTCCCTAATCCTGCTAGATTATAGCATGCAGCTACATGAGGAGCCCATTGAGTTAATCCATCATCTCACACATACTGAATGGATGCTGTAGTAACCTGGGTCTGTGTGTGTTGGGCCTAGAACGGAATAGAAAGAAAAGACTGAAATGCATTTCATTTGAGAAACTTCATAACACTTTCAATGACCTCAAGTTGTTCTTAGCCACAAAAGCTATTTCTTTAACAGCATTAATTAATATTAAAAAATTAATTCTTCCAGTGATGTTCTGTGGCTTACCATCTGAGAAGAATCAGAGAATTACAAGTGATCCAAATGGCAAATGAAAGAAAGACATGTAGTGGGCACAAGTAGGTTACAGCATATGATCAATGATGACTTGTACATAAGAAGTAACGTAGAAGATCATCAAGGATATTTGTATTGTAAAAGCAAGTAGGCTGATCTATGTCTGTCTGTGTTCGCCCTTTGTTTTCAAAGAAGATCATGACATCAGAGAAATGATGGCATGATTTGCATTTGACTTTGTTTTGAGTGAGGGAGAGCTGTGCAAGGCTACCAGCCTCACTTTCCCCTCCCGAGCCATATGGATCCAGTGACCATATATTCACTAGGATGACTGGAGAAGGCCCAGGGGCAGCCCACACACAATCAGCAAATCCAAGTATAAGGTTAACATCTCAGAGATAATGTTAAAAAGAGATACTGAGATGTATACATGGAAAAAGACAGAAATAGAGACAGAGAGAGAGAGAGGGAGAGATAGGGCTGTAGAGATGTCGGGTAGAACCTCTTTGATGATTATTGGATAGACATAGGGAAAAATCTCGAAGGAGGAGATGGCATGGAAGGCTTATGACTTGTGCTGGTCAAGAGAATGGCCACCCCAATGGCATCACAGACTGATCCACGCACTTACACAGTTAGTGATAGACACAGATTTAATAAAATGGCCTCAAAATGTTTTGGACATAACTGGGGTTTGTTTTTGTTTTGCTTTGTTCTTTTAAATAGAATAAAAGGTGTGAAGGAGTTATTTGAACAGCATAATTCCTTTATTAGTTTTTAAGAAAAAAAACCAAATTGGGCCATATCTTTAAAGACTTATAAATGGGGAAGTAGAATAAAACGTATCATAATGACACTAAACAGATGTTATTTTGCTCAAAACTGCAGCTTATAAAAAAGTGTAGACTAAAAAAGATTTTTACAGTTTGTCACCCCTTTTTGTTAGTTTCTTCCTTCAAGATCTGTGTCTTCAGCTGCATAGACTGTCCTCTATTGGAGCAGATTGTAACCCTTTCCACACCTTAATGACTTGTTTCCTTGCTTGCTGTTGGCCAACCTTCTGGTGAAAGTGCCTCTATTAACTTAGTTTGGCTATTCTTTGGATTATGCTGGGCTCACACTCAATGCCTTTCTAGCTTGCTTAGGTTAGCCAGAGGCTACTCTCGGCTGTTATAGTCCTTAGGAATCCACAGTCACCTTCAAACTATGATGAAGCATTGGAATGGGACTTTAAGTGAAGATTTTTCTCAGTCATAATATTGAAAGTTATAACATTTAGTAGTTTGCGACCTGATTCTCATTCTCAAAGCAAATAAAAAGTTTCATTTAGAAAGAAAACAAAACATGAATTTCTTAAAAAGTATTTTAGTGAAAGATTACTGTTTTCGATAGAAAATCTTAAAATACATAGTCATATTATCAAGTATAAGCATTGTCATTAACCTTCAACTGTAATGTGATATTTGATAATGAGCAGATGCATCATAACAAGAAAATTTCCTATTATAAATGAGTGGTACAATACGCAAGGAATGTGATTATTTAATTTAAGCTTGCCCACACAGGATACAAATTAAGAATTTTCCAAAGTGTAAGAACTCACTTTCTTCTGTGTAATGTAGAACCAAGGATTCCTAAACCCAGAGTGGCACAGCGATGTTTGAATACTAGGAAGAACTTTCCTTATGAACAGTATGTATTAGAGTTTTGCAAATTTCCAACTCCTGTTTACAAACACTAATAAGATAGTTATCTTATATCAGAGCACTTTCTTTTTTAACAGTAAAGTTTTATTGATGGATATTTTAAAAAATGTCACAGACACTCCATGGCACAATAGAATTCTCTGTTGAAGTACAGCTATGCAAAACCAAGCAAGACTTTGACTACGTATAACAGCATACTCCATGCTCCTGTGCCATTGTCTACCAGTTCTCAACCAAGAGGAAGGAGGTACATTTCACTGCAAATTCTCGAAGTCAAGACTGGTCACTGCAGTATTTAGAGGTTTATGCTTTTCAATGGTATTTTCCTTTATTAGCTTCTTGTTGTGTAAATTGTTCTCACGGTTCTAGGGGAACATTCTCGCAGCATATATCCTGTATGGCTTTTAAATTGAAAAAAAAATTGAAAGTATTTTTCGTTTTTATAACATTTCCTGTTATAAATAAATTGAAGTAGTAAGAACTTAGAAAAGTAGACACAGAGACATCTTGGAAAAGTTTAGGAAAGTCCCTAACTCCTAGTCCAACATTCCCATGTTCATAGAATTTGATAATTAAAAAAAAAGAAGAGAAATCTATGTTTAGTTTTTATAATTGTGAATAGTCATATACCAGTCAAAAAGTGACAAAGAATTCAGAGTTAGAAACAAATATTTACCAGCTGCAGAAAGTTAAACTCACTTCCTCTTCAAAATAAGGCATTAATTCAAATTTCAACTGTTACCCCCCAGGATTGTTAAGACAATCAAATGAGATAAAAACTGCAAAGTGCTTAGCACAGTGCCTGGCACGTAGTAAGTGTGATATAAGTGTTGTTTGCTAGTAGTAGTAGTATCCATTGAGTTATAATGTTTTTTTAAGATGATCTGAAAGTATGTGCTCTTATTCTAAATACAGGTGATACCACAGTTACATATAGTGAGGACATTATAACTGTCTTCACCTATCCAAAGACCTGCCAAGTGGAAAAGGCAGGTAGATAGGCAACAATTATTTATTTAGTGCTTGTGCTGGAGAAGAAAATGGCAAACCACTCCAGTATCTCTTTCAAGAAAACTCCAAATGGAGTCATGGAGAGTCGGGCATGACTGAACAACGAAATATAGCACTTTAAGGTTCGCAAGGTACTTTACAAATAGGAACTGATTTTTATGTTCAAAACAACCCTGGAAGACAATTGCTATTATTAACCCATTTTAGAGCAGACAGAGTCTAATTGACTTGCCCAGGGTCATAAAATTGTTGTCTGAAGTTGACTTTGAACACAGGTTTTCCTGACCCTAAGTCCTGAGAGCTATCCATTGAAACACTGGGCTACTTCTAAACAGAATGCATTCTCTTCAACCAATGAAAAGGTTTCATTTTTGTCTTTGTGTCTCCAGCATCTAGAACAGTTCCTGGAATATAGCAGGGTTTAATAATTGTGTATAGGTCACTTAACCCTTCTGGGTGATAGTTCTTTAATCTGTAAAATAAAGGGCTACATGGCTTCTAGGGTCCCTTTACCGGGATTGTATAATTCATGCACTAATTCTTTTACTCAAAGTTCTTCTCTTGAATACACCCTGATTCTATTTTGCCAAAACCTTTATGGCAAATTCTTGATAATCCTTCATCTACCAATTCTAACTCAATTCTCTTTTTTTTTCACATTCAGATTACTCCTATTCTGCATCATCTTCACGTACTTTCTTCCAGTAAACGAGCTCTCCTCCCCAAAACACTCTTCTCTCATGTTGTCTTATCAATAATCCACATGCCAAACTTCAGTACTTGTTTCCTCCACCACAGCTAATAGTGCGCCAGAGTCCAAGTTACATCCTGACCCTTCTTAAATAAATTCTGGGAATAACCTCACAGTCTATCTTTTCAGACTAATTTCCCATTATACCCCCTCAGGAGTTTTATGTTCCAGCCAAACTGGCCCATTTAATGTTCCCTGTACATGACATCCATGTCTTTGAAGAGGCTTTTCCCAATGCCCAGAACGTTCTCCTTCCTTTTGGATTCCCTAACTTTTTCTAAGTCTCAGCTCAAGTGATCCCCCACCTTTCCGGATTCTCTCAGTTACAAGTGTCCCATCCATCACTTTACATTTATTTTGTATTATTTTGAATTTATATGTGCATATATGTTGTCCCTGTGCCCCACACCTTCCCCTAGTCACAGGTAATGCAAACTCCTTGAGCGGGGAGAGTTGGGGCTTTTCTTACTGTTTTGTCTACTGCAACCAGTCTTCTACTAGGTACTGCTCCATGAAGGCAACAGGGCTTGGAGACCTGCCTCATCCGCTTTTTTTACCTGTCCTAGAAGATTGCCCAGCTTCAGCTTGGGAACCCTGATCCCTCAGAAAGGGACGTAGGCTCCTCATTCTCTATCCGCTTTCTGGAATGCCTCTTGAGCATGTCCTATGGTGGTACAATTCTTGTACTCTTAGCAACTTGCACTGGATCTGGGCTCCTAGTAGGCACTTAATAAATCTGAATTAAATTGAAAAGCTGACAGCTTCCTGTATCAAGAGCATTGACTGCACAGTTTTCAGTGACCTGTAACTTCCTGTCTTTTAAGAGATAATTTATTAATCTTTTTGCAATGCTTTTTTTTTTTTTGCTAACCATGTCCAATGCCCTCTGATATTTTATCTTGAAGAAAGTATTCAAGACAGGTTGATATAAGGCTTCTGAGTAATCTCTGAGCCTTTGGCCACCTTTTAATCCTGAGATGCAGGCCCTAAAGGTACAGGTATGTAGGGCTACAGTATTTACAAGTATGTGGATCATAAATGCTTGATTATAAACATAGCCTATGGAAGCAGGTAGAATAAAGCAAAAGAAAAGACTATGAAGGCATGCAGACTCTCCTCTGGAGGGCTTCCAATCTGTGCTCTCTGTCCAAGTGCTAACCTCTAAATACTGAGAGCAAAATTATCATGTCTGTATGTCTAATTTTAAAAGATAGCTTTGAAATTGGGCTAACATTAAAATAAACATTTAACCCACAAATAGACTTCACATGCTAGCAATTGTTCACTATTTACTGAGTCAGTTAACTCAATTAGTTTGAGTAGGAATGAACCATGCTCCAACAAGGGGTACTGAGTTGCTGAACCATGTTCCTCTAGTGCAGAATTTCAGAGGGTAGTAGATGAGGAGGGGAGCACCCTGGAGAAAGCTTGGTGATCTGACTCTGAAAGGCACTGGGAGAAGTAAGGTTGCTATACGTCCTTTGTAGTTTTGATCATGTTCCTGGTGATATCAACAAAGTGCCATCAAGAGTCATCTGACATGTTTCATGTGGCAATTAGTATTCAGTTGTTATTTGGTTGTTTCCATTGTGTCTGGGTCTTTGTGACCCCATTTAGGGTTTTCTTGGCAAAGATACTGAAGTGGTTTGCCATTTCTTTTTCCAACTCATTTTACAGTGAGGAAACTGAGGCAAACAGTATGAAGTGACTTACCCAGGATGACATAGCTAGTAAGTGTCTGAGACCAGATTTGAACTCAGGAAAATGAGTCTTCCTGATTCCAAGCCCAGCTCCCTATCCATCATGCTATGCAGTTACCCTTTAGGATTTAGAGCAGGAGGATATCTTAGCTAATGTATCATCTAACCCTCTAGGTACTTCAGAGACAAGGATAAAAATGGAAATAGATTTTACCCTCATGGAGCTTATATTTGACTGAATTGTGCCAGAGGTTGTTGGGACCTGGTATCCATGGTGTTACATAATCAAGGGCACATGTTGTATCTATTAGGACCACTGAAGTTCACCCAGATTGAACTTCTAACTCCCATCTCACAAAATATATTCGTTCATCTATCTCACAAGGGGTTACGAGAGTGTGGACAAATCAATGCTCTGCACAGCACCTACTTGCAAGACAACACATGAAAGTGGGTCAGTCATGTCACCTCCAAATATGACAGCAAGTGTATTATTATAGTTTCTGATTCTTAGCAATAACAAAGAACACATAAAATTAGATGTCTGGGCACTTTCATGGGAGCCTACAATTTAAACAGACAATGTAACTAAGGAGAAGAAAAGAAATGTGTGAAAGGGAAAACTGAGGGATAACAGGGAAAGGTATTAGTTTTTATCAATTTTTTGTCTCTCACATTGTGAATTTTTGAGATTGTTCTGGGGAGTCTAGGGAAAGATGAAGAAAAAAATCAATTTTGGGGAAAGATAATGTTCAATCTAGAAGCTGGTAGAGGGATATGAAAAGAAGGAAGAATGTGATTGGAGTGATGAGAGAGAAAAATCACCCTGTTCTCATTCTGAACAGATTGCCAAGGAGAGAAAAAGAGTTTGCAATAGTTGAAACTGACATGACTATGGCACAGATGACAGACGATAAACAAATCAGCAAAATTCAAGCATTGAAATTCTTCAAAAATCCACCAGCATCAGAGACAGTAGAAGCCCATAGAAGTCATAAGAACCGTAACTGAAGCTTCTTAGGTCTCTTAAAATTTCAATTGCTTTGTCCAAGTTTCTGGCAAATTAATACTTTGGCTATTTTTTAAAGAAAGAAATCAGAATTTGATATGAATTATAGTCAAGATACAACCATGGAGATGTGTGTGTGTGTGTGTGTGTGTGTGTGTGTGTGTGTATGACAGAGAGAGAGAGAGAGAGAGAGAAACAGAGAGAGAGGAGAGAGAATGGATAGAAAGGGTTAGATAGATGATGGATAGATGGATGGATGGATGGATGGATGGATGGATGGACAGTTAGATGATTAGATGAGTGATAGATGAGTGGATAGATAGAGAGATTATTGATAGATGGATAAATGGATAGACAGATGGATAGATGGATAGATAGAGAAAGAGATGATGGATGGATGGATGGATAGATGGATAGATAGGTAGATAGATAGACAACTTATTAAGCACTTACTGTGTGTTAGGCACTATACTAAATAGTGGGGAATTAGTAAAAAATTGCTAGTAAAATTAGTAAAAAATTTACTAAAAACAAAGGAGAAAAAGAAAGGGAAAAAGATAGTCCTAAGTCCTCAAGGAGCTTATTTTCTAATGGAAAAAGCCAATACATAATAGACACCTGAAAAGGTGTAGAGCAATAGGTCAAGACAGTCCAAAGAATCATGAGTGGACTCAGGTTTGAATTAAGCATGACTGGAATGGACACTTCCCTCAAAGAGAAGTTCCAAAGACAAATTTACCAATCAGAGAAAGAGGCTATAGAAATGGGGGCATTGCCAAAATCAGAAGGCTACTTAGACAGAGGTCAAGAAGTAGTCTGCAGAGTCATGGGCTAAGCTGAACTTGAAATCTTGCAAACTAACTTGATGTATCCTATCAACACAAGTGAGCAGAATCAACTCTTTCCCAGAAGCCTCTTATTCCACCAAGGGGACAAAGGAAATAAGGCCAGGCCCTTAGGGACCTTGGAGATCATCTAGTCCACCTCCCTTATTTTCATAAAAGAAGAAACTGAGACCTAGAAATGTGAAGTGACTTGATAATTAACATTGCATAGGTGTATAGATTTACAACCAGAAAGAACTTTGGCAATCATTGAGTTCAATGTCCTCCTGTTTATAGAGGAAGAAACTGAGGCCTAGAGAGTTTAAATGATGGGTCCAAGGTCATATAAACAGTAAGTGATAGAGCTGAGGTCTTTTGACTCTAAATCTCATGATACTTCCACTGTATGTCATTTTTACCCCTCTAATAAAAGTTTTGTTCCCTCTGAAAGGCTTTTGTTGGAAACTACTTTATGATCTATAAAATGGGGAGAATAATATTCCCTGCCTTATGAGTTTGTTTTGATGAAAGCCAATTTTCAGGTGGACCACAGTATGGAGAATTTGGCATTTTATCCAATTTTTACAATTTATCAAAGCTACATAAAATGGGAATTACATGTAAGAGATAAAGCAATTTCTGGTGTTCTCACAATGTGGGACATTGAAAGCCCAAATGAGGTAACAGTTCAATGAACTAACAAGAGAGAAATGCTAGCCACAATAAATTTATTTAACTCCTACTACCCCATTGCCCACCACACTTGGGCAGAGTTAAATAAGCTGACCTATAGCCTTGCAACAGAACTCAATCATCCCTCCTCTCTCTTCTTCCAGTGCCCTGAAATCCAAAAAAACCAGAAACATGCTCAGGCTGTGACAATTCCCCCCATCCCCAGAAGTCATGGGGGGTAGAACCTGAGACTAGTGAAATGGAAATTGCTCAGCATTGGGGGACACTGAGACAGCTTTGATGTCCAGCCTCCAGGGAAACTGCCATCAAAGGGGAAGGAGTCAAAAAATAAGTAATAGGAGAATATAAGGAAAAAAGACTGAAATTACCAAAAGCAAAAACATATTGATCTCAAAGATAACATAAAGATTATAGGTCTCTCAAGAGAACTTGACAAGTCAAAAAACCCAAAACAATAATGCAAGAAGTAATACAAGAAAACTACCCAGAACTTCTTAACACAGAAAACAAAATACCAGCTTAAAAAATCCACGGATTTCCTCAATGACAACCACAACAACAAAAAACATAGTTTGAAAATTCCAAAATATATAGTGATTACATTTAATATTCTACTGACAAAGACCAAATTCTACAAGCAGCTATGAGAAAAACTTTTAAATATAATGAAAAGGATATTCATAAAACATAAGACTATTCTGTATCCAGCCGAAACTACACAAGAAAATGTTATAATGTGCTCTGCAGAGTGTAAGAGCTCAAACTGTAACCCAGGGTGACCTATTCTGCAAGTGTGAACCTAATCATTGGCGGAAAACTCAGGACATTTAGTAAAAGCAAACAAACAAACCAAAAACCTCAAAGCCTTAAAAGCACTATATAAAGGGGAACTATTGTTTTGTTATTATTTTGGGGGTTCTTGAACTCAATTACTCTTTCATGTGTGTAAGGAGATCCCAGTTGAAGAACTTTCTCTCCCAATGCACATCTAAAACCTACCTTGCAATTAAATCTTTGAGAAATGACAAAAAGAGGGGGTGGTGGAGTAAAAAGACACATATGCTCTAGCTCTTCACCCACAGCACACAAAATACCTGTAAAAAATGATGCTCAACAAATTCTAGAGAAGCAGAAACCACAGAACAAAAGAGTGAAAGAGGTTTCTAGCCAAGGGTAACCTGGAAAGCCCACAGGAAAAGTGTATCTCACAGGATGCTGAGTGGAGTGGAACCTAGCCCTGGCCACATAGCATTGGGAGGAACAGGACCTGAACAGACTTCCAGGGCAGAATTCCCAGCAAGGAGGGTCCCAGATCCCTCAACCCACAAGCCACAAAGAAAGCTGCAATGGTCAGTGTGGGAAGGCTTTCCCAGTTGGATGAGAAAGGAACAGCATTCCCCCAATGCTAGCCTGAGGTGGCAGCAGCAGTAGGAGGTGGGCAGCTACAGTGGCTAAGGAAGTAGCCTGAAGTCCAGGCAGCTCAGCTTAAACGCTCTGGTGAAGTTGAGCAGTTGATCTGAATCTTAGTCCTCACTGGTGGCCCCACCCCCACCCAAAGCCCCTGGGGGAATTGAACAGCTGATTTGAATCTCAGCCTTGTACTGGGGAGAGGAGAAGCGCTAGGATGCTCCTCGACAAAGGATTCAGAAGTCAAGTAACTGGCTGGAAAAATGCCCAAAAAAGAAAAAAAAAATAAGACCATAGGTTACTTTCTTGGTGAACAAGTGTCTCCTTCCATACTTTTGGATGAGGAAGAACAAGGCATATTGTCAGAGGAAGTCAAGGCCTCTGACTCCAGTACTCCCAAAATGAAAATGAAATGGGCTCAGGCCATAGATGAGCTTGAAAAGTGTGTCAGCAGCCTGCTAAAGGAGAATAAAAAAAGTGCTGAAGAAAATAACACCTTTAAAAAGAGACTAACTCAATTGGAAAAAGAAGTTCAAAAAGCCAATGAGGAGAAGGAGGCTTTAAAAATCAGAATTACCAAATGGAAAACAAGGTTCAAAAGCTCACTGAACAAAATAGTTCTTTAAAAGAGAAATGACATAAGTATTGAGTGGTTATCCAGGTTCACACAACCTTTTTGATTCAGAAGTGGAACCTGATAACTCCAACTATGCCTTTCTCTGCCCTAGACCACACTATTTCTCCAAGATCAAATTGGGAGGACATTAGCAGAGCTGAGATTAGAAGAAGTCCTCTGATGTCAAATTCTGTAATCATTCCATTATGTTACAATATTTCACTCAGCAACTAAAGCAGTAATGGAAAATAGGGATGCCTGGGATTGAATATTTGAAAATGCCCTCAAGACTTCTTATTTGGAATCCTTTGTAGAAGATAAACTTCTTAAGGGAGACAGTGTGATGTTCTTTATCTTTGTATCCTTAGTTCCTAGCATAGTTCCTTATACAAAGTGGTACTTAACAAATGTTTGTTGAATTAAATTGAATCAAAATGTGTAAATATCCATGGTCTAGAACTGCATTTATGTAGGATTACTATTTATTGTAACATGTTTGCAAATTTAAATGAAAATATTTAATGTGATGAAATTTATGTACAAGATTAAAAATAGAAAATTGCAAGTCAAATGCAAAATGAGTGCTTTGAAGAATTAGAAAACACTACATTTAATTTTAATGGAAGGATTGGGCCCAATCTTTAGAAAATAAGATTAAGGGGAGGAGTCAAGATTGCAGAGTAGAAAGATTCACATATGCTAGCCCTGAACCCATAGCCCATAATTACCTGTAAAGAGGAACTCCCAACAAATTCTGGAGCAGTGGAAGTCATACAGCAATGGAGTGGAGGAGATTTCTGTTCCAGAGAGCCCTGAAAAACCAGAACCAAAGGTCGGTCGCCCACCGGAGCACAGCCCAGCCCTGCCTTGGCCGTGTGGCCCTGAGAGGAGCAGATCGGAGCAGGCTTCAGGGACGGAATCTCCAGCGGCCATGAAGGTCTCTCAACCCACAGGCACTAGAGGTGAGTGAGAGAGACTTCTGGGCTGGCTGAGAGGGGAGTGGGGTGTCTCCATAACTCAGACCCCCTCGGGAGGCAGCAGTAGGGGGGAAGCAGGAGTCAGGAGCTCACAAAGCAGGCAGAATCTCGGATCTATTACTGAAGGTATCTGCATAAACTCCCTGAGGGAATTGAGCCTGGGAGGCGGCCCTGTCCCCACCTGAGAACCTGAATTAAATCTTACCCTGAATAGCAACCAGGCCACTGCTGAAAGCCATGAGGCTGGGGAGCAGCATTTGAATCTCAGACCCCAAGCACTAGCTTGGGTGGATCCAGAGGTGAGGAGAGGGTGGAGAGGAATCTCAGAAGTCAAGTAACTGGCTGGGAAAATGCCCAGAAAAGGGAAAAAAAAATAAGACCATAGAAGGTTGCTTTCTTGGTGAAGAGATGTTTGCTCCTTTCCTTTCTGATGAAGAAGAACAATGCTTACCATCAGGTAAAGACATAGAAGTCAAGGCCTCTGTATCCCAAACATCTGAAATAGATATCCAATGGGCTCAGGCCATGGAAGAGCTCAAAAAGGATTTTGAGAATCAAGTTAGACAGGTGGAGGAAAAACTGGGAAGAGAAATGAGAGAGATGCAAGAAAAGCATGAAAAATGGGTCAATACCTTGGTAAAAGAGACCCCCAAAAATGCTGAAGAAAATAACACCTTGAAAAACAGGCTAACTCAATTGACAAAAGAGGTTCAAAGAGCCAATGAGGAGAAGAATGCTTTCAAAAGGAGAATTAGCCAAATGGAAAAAGGGGTTCAAAAGCTCACTAAAGAAAATAGTTCTCTCAAAATTAGAATGGAACAGATGGAAGCTAATGACTTTATGAGAAACCAAGGAATCACAAAACAAAACCAAAAGAATGAAAACATGGAAGAGAATGTGAAATATCTCATGGGAAAAACAACTGACCTGGAAACTAGATCCAGAAGAGACAATTTAAAAATTATGGGACTACCTGAAAGTCATGATCAAAAAAAGAGCCTAGACATCATCTTTCATGAAATTATCAAGGAAAACTGCCCTGATATTCAAGAACCAGAGGGCAAAATAAGTATTGAAGGAATCCACGAATCACCTCCTGAAGGAGATCCAAAAAGAGAAACTCCTAGGAACACTGTGGCCAAATTCCAGAATTCCGAGGTCAAGGAGAAAATCTTGCAAGCAGCTAGAAAGAAACAATTCCAGTATTGTGGAAATACAATCAGGATAACACAAGATCTAACAGCTTCTACATTAAGGGACTGAAGGGTGTGGAATAGGATATTCCAGAAGTCAAAGGAACTAGGATTAAAATCAAGAATCACCTACCCAGCAAAACTGAGTATAATACTTCAGGGGAAAATATGGTCTTTCAATGAAATAGAGAACTTTCAAGCATTCTTGATGAAAAGACCAGAGCTGAAAAGAAATTTGACTTTCAAACACAAGAATGAGAAGAAGCATGAAAAAGTAAACAGCAAAGAGAAGTCATAAGGGACTTACCAAAGGTGAACTGTTTACATTCCTACATGGAAAGACAATATTTGTAACTCTGGAAAGACAATATTTGACACACTGAAAAACATACTTGATTTGTGGTCAGAGGACATAGGTTTAAGTCCTGTTTGTACCACTTTATCCCTACATGACTTTGGATATGTCATCTTATTTTTATTAGTCTTTCTTTTTTTTAAAATTAATTTATTTATTTTTAGATTATGACATTCATTTCTACAAAATTTTGAGTTCCAATTTTTCTCCCCATCTCTCCCCACACCCCATAACACCTTGCATTCTGATTACCCCTTCCCTCAATTTGCCCTCCTTTCTATCACACCTCACCTTTCCCTTGTCCCCAACTTTTCTCTTTTCTTGTAGGGCAATATAGATTTCTATATCCCATTACTTGTATTACTTATTTCCCAGTTGCATGCAAAAACAATTTTCAACATTCATTTCTAATATTTTAAATTTCAACTTCTCTCCCTCCTTCCCTCCCCACCAATCCCCACTGAGAAGGCAAAGCAATTCAATACAGGTTATATATGTGTGGTTTTGCAAAAGACTTCCATAATAATTATGTTATGTTAATAGTTATGTATCTTACATAACATATATTTCCCTTCATCCTATCCTATTCCTGCTTTATTCTATTCTCTCATTTGACCTTGTCCCTTCCTAAAAGTGTTTACTTCTAGTTACTCCCTTCTCCCATTTGCCCTCCCTTCTGTCATCCCTCTCATCCCACTTGTCCCCTTCTTCCATACTTTCCTGTAGTGTCAGATAAATTACCAAATTTATGAGCATAACATGTTATTCCCTCCTTAAGCCATATGTGAAGAGAGGAAGTTTCACTTTTCCGTTCTCACCTCCTCTCTTTTCTCCTCCATTGAAAAAGGTTTTTCTTATCTCTTTTATGAGTGATAATTTGCTCCATTCTATTTCTCCCTTTCTCCTTCCAAAATATTCCTCTCTTAGCCCTTAATTTTATTTTTTATAGATATCATCCCTTCTGATTCAACTCAACCTGTGCTCTCTGTCAATATGTATGTGTGTGTGTGTGTGTGTGTGTGTGTGTGTGTGTGTGTGTGTGTGTAATCCCACTAACTACCCAAATACTGAGAAAAGTCTCAAGAGTTACAAATACTACCTTTGCATGTAGGAATGTAAACAGTTTAGCTTTAGAAAATTCTTTATGATTTCTCTTTCCTGTTTACCTTTTCAAGCTTCTCTTGATTCTTGTGTTTGAAAAGCAAATTTTGTCTTCAGTTCTGGTCTTTTCATCAAGAATGCTTGAAAGTCCTCTATATCATTGAATGACCATTTTTTTCCCTTGAAGTATTATACTCAGTTTTGCTGGGTAGGTTATTCTTGGTTTTAATTCCAGTTCTTTTGACTTCTGGAACATCCTATTCCAAGCCCTTTGATCCCTTAATGTAGAAGCTGCCAGATCCTGTGTTATCCTGATTGTATTTCCCCAATACTTAAATTGTTTCTTTCTGGTTGCTTGCAATATTTTCTCCTTGACTTGGGAACTCTAAATTTGGCCACAATATGCCTATTCTCTTTTTGGGTCTCTTTCAGGAAGTGATCAGTGGATTCTTTCAATATTTATTTTGCCCTCTGGTTCTAGAATATCAGGGCAGTTTTCCTTGATAATTTCATGCAAGATGATGTTTAGGGCCTTTTTTTGATCATGGCCTTCACCTAGTCCCATAATTTTTAAATTATCTCTCCTGGATCTATTTTCCAGGTCAGTTGTTTTTCCAATGAGATATTTCACATTATCTTACATTTTTTCATTCCTTTGGTTTTGTTTTGTAATTTCTTGGTTTATCATATAGTCATTAGCTTCCCTCAGTTCCACTCACATTTTTAAAGGATTATTTTCTTCAGTGAGCTTTTCAACCTCCTTTTTCAATTGGCTGATTCTGCTTTTTAAAGTCTTCTTCTCCTCATTAGCTTTTTGGACCTCTTTTTTCAATTGAGTTAGCATATTTTTAAAGGTGTTATTTTCTTCACCATTTTTTGGGGTCTCCTTTAGCAAAGACTTGCTTTTCAAGCTCTTCCATGGCCTGAGTCCATTGCATATTCATTTTGGAGGTACTGGATGCAGAAGCCTTGACTTCCTCTGACAGTGTGCATTGTTCTTCTTCATCTAAAAGGATGGAAGGAAATTCCTGTTCATCAAGAAAGTAATCTTTTATAGTCTTATTTTTTTCACTTTTTGGTGCATTTTCCTAGCCAGTTACTTGACTTCTGAATCCTTTGTCAAGAGGAGGGTCCTAGTGCTCCTCCTCATCCCAGGACCATGCTTAGGGCTTAGATTCAGAACTGCGGCTCATTTCCCCCAGGACCTTTAAGTTGAACAGCTCTAACAATGGAAACTGCAGCTGGACTTGGTCACTGCCACACAGTGCTGCCACATTGCTGCTGCTGCTGCCACTGCTACCTGGGGCCCATGCTGAGGGGGATCCTGCTCCCCTCTTGCCCAAGTGGGAAAGCCCTCTCCCTGACCTTTGAAGTTTTCTTTGGTGCTTGTGGGTTGAGGGATCTGAGACCCTCCCTGCTAGTGATTCTGCCCCAGAGGTCTGTTCAGGTCCTGTTCCTCCTGGTGCTGTATGGCCAGAGCTGTGCTCCACTCTGCTCAGCATCTCGTGGGATAGATCTTTCCTGTCAGCCTTCCAGGTTAACTTTGGCTGGAAATCTCTTTCACTCTGTCGTTCTGTGGATTCTGCTGCTCTAGAATTTGTTGAGAATCATTTTTTACAGGTATTTTATGGGCTGTGGGGGAAGGGCTAGAGTATGTGTGTCTTTCTGCTCTGCTATCATGGTTCTACCCCTGGCTTTTCTTTTAAAATTCTACATAATTCATTAGGGAAATTGGCCTAGAGTTTTCTTTCTCAGTTTTTACTTTCTCCTTGACCTCAGTTTCCTCATCCATAAAATGAGGAGGTTGAACTAAGATGAGCTCTGAGGTCTTTTCCAATTAGAATCTTTGATTCTATGGTTCTGACTCAAGAAAAATCATTAACATGTTCATAACAAGGGATTGGTTCTAACTTTCTCAGGAAGCATTTTCATTTTAAAAGAGAAAATCTAGAAAAACAGTGATTAATTCAAAGGGATTAATATATGCTGGTAGTATTTCAACCATTTTTATACTTTGGTAGGGGAGATATTTGAGCAAGGAACTCTCTTTTTATTATAGCACACTGGCTGACCACTTCCTTTTAGCCAGGTCCAGTGGGTCAAATCAGTGCTGCTGCCACAAATCTGCTCCATGACTTTGCCAAATAAACTCTCTGTGCTTGTTTCCAAAGCTATTAAAAATAGTGTAATGGTCCAAATATGCCCTTTTTTGCAGTTTCTCTAACCATATTATGTAGTAATGACTGGCTGTCCATAGATGCTTGCATTCAGAACATCAAAATGCTGGGGAACAAAATGCCTCAGTTTGAACACATCTCACAATATTTTCTACATACCATGCTGCCCCCCTTTTCACTGGAGCATCATGAGGATTGATTGGTTCTAGTGCTATCCTGCAAAGACTATTCATTTATAGCCCATAGTCATCTAAGGAGATGATTCGTGTCAGAGCTCTTAATCAACTGTAAAGAATTATAGAAATACCAATTAGTTGTTTTATTAACAGCTAATGAATCGATCAACAAGCACTTGTTAAGTCCCTGCTCTGTACCAGGTGCTGTGCTAAGTGCAAGGAATATAAGGACAAGGAATGAAACAATCCCACCCACAAGATGCTTATACTTTAGTGGTGAAACAAGTGCATATATAGGCCACATATAGAATAAATGAAAATAAATACAAGGTATTCATGGTCCCTCTTCCAAATACAAGCTACTCAGAAAGAGAGGATACTAACCGTGGAGAAAATTGGGAAAAGCGCTTATCTTTTTTTCAAGTCTACTATGTTATGGAAATGCTTGTTTTATTTCTTAAGTTCATAATGGGATGGTAGAAGGATTCTATGTGGCAGAGGCAGAGGAGTTCTGTTAAACGTGAAATAACTGGGCTCCGGGATTGGGGAGAGAAATTTATTCCCATATATTTTAAAGTTTGATCTTCATTATTGGCACCTTATTAAGGGTATATAATCATTAAGGCAATAAATCTAGCTTTGATTTGTCTGATGGATTGCTAATTTTTGTAGCGTGAATGAGTACACTGAAAATTTAGCAATCAGGCTTTCAAGCTAGCTAGAGCTGGCTCCAGACCACTCCCAGGTGGAGGTGAGGAAAGAGTGTATCCTAAGCAGGGAAGCCAGTCAATGAAAAAGCTCGAAGGTGGGAGATGAAGCATCATACATAAAGAACAAGCAGGAGACAGTTTGGCTATATGGGAATTACAATGAGGCTTGCAAGATTGTGTGGAGTTTTAAAAATCAAACAGAAGAGTCTGTATTTTATCCTGCAGACAATGCAAAGTCACTGGAGTTTATGGAGTAGAGGGGAGTGATGCGGTCAGTCCTAAGATTAAGAAAACTTGCTTTGGCAGTTGTGTAAGAGTAGAAAAGACTGAAGACAAAGAGCTCAGTTAGAAGGCTATTGTCCTAGTTCTAGAAATAGTAAAGGAGCCAAAGATACTTTGGCCAAATGGCACGTTCTCATTTATATCCCCGTATGTTTTTCATTGCGTGGAGGAGCCCTGGTTGACATTGAGTGTGGTGGCTTTGCTTGGTTTCAAAGCCTTCTGAGAGCCCTCTTCTCTTTCCATGACTTTATCTAAATGGAGAAATACTCCAAGAACTCATTGGGAGTCTTTGGGAAATTAAAAATATCTTCTCCACTTTCTCAGCACAGAGGAATGGAGACCAAGTCTTTTGCTCCCCAGGACTCACACTCTGAACACACTCCATTCAGGGAACTTTTGGGGGTTAATACTTTCATGTACAAAAATCTAGGTCCTAAATCCCATGGTGGGAGGCACAGAGATTGTTCCCTGCAAAGGCCATTGAGAATATCAAGGTGCAAGGGGAAAACGAACTTACTTTGTGAAAATAAATACAATTAAACACTTTTCTGTACAATGCATAAGTCATCCAAATATTAAATGTTCTAGGCCATTTTGCTTAGGTCAGTTCAAGTTGAGTAACTTTTGGAAAAGAATCATCAAAGTCTTTCAGATATTATGCTATATAATTGGGGGAACAGGTGTCTATTCCCACTTCCCCCCAAATAAGGCAGGAAATAAGAATTTAAGGATGCAAGGTATTTCTAAAGGAGTCTACATGGGTATAAACATAAATTTGTTAAGACTTTGGTAGAGGAGGTTAAGATATGCCCCAAAGGTCTAAGAAATATCTTTAAGATGAAACTTAAAAACATGATTCAGGGAATCTGAATGTTATGAAAATGTGTATTTTATTCAGGAGATAAAAATAAAAGAGTTAAAAAAAAAAGAAATTAGCTCTCTGGGTACTTAAAAAATAGTAGCACAGGTGGTGGGGGCAAGGATGGGAGCTCCATAAGTGACGAGTCAGAGAAGACACTGAGCCACAAGGGATGCACAGCTAGGACATGAGCCGTAGCTTAGTAAATGTATTTTCATTCAGTCATTTTATCAGTTGATCACAGAATATTACTGAATATTCCTTGACTTCTGGGGTTTTGAGGGCTGGCTTAGACAAGCATAATTACCGTACCACCTTCTTAGGGACTATTCTTCAAGGTGGTTCCTCTGTACTTCCAGTGCCCAGAATAAAACCTCTTCGGGGGGTGCTGGTGCCATGAAGCAGAGGAGAGACCTCAGGACTGTTCTCAACTTTGAAACAGGGCTGAGGGATTGGAAACCATCTCAGGGTCTGACCTTATTCTCAGTCCACAAAGTAACCCCTTGAAGATAAGAATTCTCCTCTCAGATATTCCTAATGTTTGAAGAATGGCTAGAAAGAATTAAGACTCATGGAACTTTTTGTCATTCATTGTGCTGAATGAAATAGAATACTTTGCAGATGAGAGAAGCACCAAACTGATCCAAACATAAGCTGTCCCCAAATTATGTGTGACACTCCTAGAATGAAAACTCCATAAAGGAAAAACTCATAATAATTGCTAGCATTTTAAAAGCACTTTAAGATTGCAAAGCACTTTACGAATATTCTTCCACTTTATATTTGCAACAACTCTGGGAGGTAGGTGCTATTATTATCTCCATTTTACAGATAAAGAAACTGAGTCAGAAAGAAGTGAAGTGACTTGTCTAGGATCACACAGCTAGTAAGTATCTGAGGCTGGATTTGAAGTCAGGTCTTTTTGACTCTAGGTGTTATGATCTAACTAGTGTACCACCCAGTTGTCATATATATGCACACACATGTTGATATATGTACATGTAAGCTACATACATGCATGCATGTACATGTATTTGTGCAAAGGCACATAAATTGTATAAAATCAATCATTGACTTTGGAATAAGGACCTGGATTTCAAACTGTACATGTCATTATCTATGCTGCATCCTTGGGAAAATCACCTAAACTTTGTTCTCTCATCTGTAGAGGAGAAGGTTGGATGAGATAGGCTCTAAGGGTCCTACCAATAAGCTCTCTTTCTTATATATATAAATAATTATATATAGATCTACACACACATACATACATATAGAGATGCATATATATGTGTGTATGCATACATATATATGTAGATGTATATACTTATATATAATTTCATATTATAGACCTGGATATGTATGCATAGTACTAAACCACATGTACATACATGTATTATGTGTGTACATATATAGGTGACTACATATATACATATATATACACATATGCACGCACATGTGTGTTTCTGTATAAACTTAAAATCGTATTCAAGTTTTATACAAATCAGATCTGGAAAAACAACAGCGTATATGTTCTTCAGATCAATACGGCACATCCTGTTTCCTCTACGTCCTTGTTGAGTTAATACTTATTGGAAACCTTTCTTCCGTTCTCTGTAGCATATGTTGTGGTGCTCTTGGGTTGGCAAGGGCATTGCCTCTGTCTACCAGAGAATCTCTCAGGGAGAGGCTGAAGTTCCCCATTGTGTCTGGGATCACAAAACCTTTTTCAACAAGATCCCTTAGGTGCAGACCCTTACAAACTATATAATAAATGTACCCATCAAAACAATCTCACTGGGTCCCACAGAGACCATTATTCTACAAACAAATGTAATACAATAGTGCAATAAATATTTCTCTGGTGAAGTCATTAGGTTTTTTTTTCCCTTCTCTAAGCTGTATTCTTCAAATTTAATATAATTTCATAGTTTCCCAAAATCATTCATGGGTGTAGGTATAACATTCAAGCATTCTACAGCTTGTCATTTGAATAAGAATGACTATTAAAGTTTATGCTAAATCGAAAGTACAAAAGCAGGCTTTAATATTTTTATTATTTTAAAATGCCTTAATTAAATATTTTAAATGTTATAGCAATTATCTTTTCATCACAGAACTCTGCATTGTCAACTATGCCACATTAAAATCATAAAAACACTTTTTAATATCCAATTATAAAACCCTCACCCAAAACAAACAGGAGAACATGCTGAGATTCATCTTGTGTGCATTGTATTTTGCCTGTAACATTCTATTAGCATGTATTCTGTCATGCTTGAGACGTGCTGCATTATGCAGGATACATTACAAATGTGGGAGGTCCCAGAGATGATGAATGCCAAGAAATCCGAGAAATGTGTATATCTTGCTATTTTTAAAGAGAGTTTTACTACAATGAATGGATTTGCTAGGTTACCAAATCTGCTCCTGCAGAAATGACAAAGAAGTCAGTTTCATTTTGAAGGATGTACATAGATAAATACTGCATTTTATCTTCACATCAGCCTTTCATTGATTTGGTATCATCCTACCAAAATAGGTATATTTTCTGTAGCATTGAAGGAATTGAGGTTTTTTTTTTTTTTTTTTTTTGTTGCTCGTTGTCTTGATTTTCTTTTTTTTTATTGTGCTGCTGCATGAAACAATTGAGTTGTAAATTTCTCTGCCTCTCACCTATAATGTACAGTCAGAATTGGCAATTTGGCTGCTGTGGGAAGCCAAGGAAAATCCCTTTGGCCAACCTGAACCTCTGTGGCTCTTTCTGGAGTTGAAACTGAAAGGTGAGATGGCAAGGGTGAAGAGAAGAGTCCATGAAGCTGGGGTCCTCATTCTGATCAGAATTAATATTTTGGCTGCTAGAGCATCCTCTTTTTTGTTTATTACTGGTAGTTGTATATATGGAGGGAAAACATTCCATCTGTGTCTACACCTTACCTGGTGATGTCATCAGTCAATAAGTATTTATGAAATACCTACTCTGTGCCAAGCACTGTAGTAAGAGAACATGCACATCTCATGTGATGCAACTAGCTCATTCCAAGGAAGCAAACTGTGGTGTCCCAATCAATAGGATTCAGTCCTGGATATGGCCTAACCCTAAATGCCTATATCTTTTTTGTCATTACTGATCAAGTAGATGATGACTACTTTTTGTCAAGGGCCTGTTGTGCATAGAACACTCAGCTAGATGCTGAGGAGCACATACAGTTTAAATTTTTTGTTAAAATAAATTGTTAGGATTATTTTCTTTTTTAATTTACAATTCCAAATTCTCTCCTCTCCTGCTACCCCTCCCCCACCAGCTAAGAAGGCAATCAATTATACATGTGAAATCATGCAAAACAAAATCATGCAAAAAACTTTAAAAGCAAAAAAGAAGCGAGAGCAAATTATACTTCAGTGCACTCAGAGTTTATCAGTTCTCTGAAGGTGGATAACATTTTTTGATCATGAGTCCTTTGAAATTGTCTTGGATCATGGTACTGGTCATAGTAGCCAAGTCTTTCACAGTTGCTCATCATTACAACACTGCTGTTATTATGGACAACAGTCTCCTGGTTCTTGTTACTTCACTTTGCATCAGTTCATATAGATCTTACTACGATGTCTTCCTGGAACCACTCCCCTCATCATTTCTGGTAATAATAGTACTCTGTCACAGTCATATACCACAACTTGTTCAACCATTCTCCAATGATGAGCATTCCCTCAATTGCTGTCCCTCTCCAAAAATCTGTTTTGCTTCTGACCACTTCTCTCTTAATTTACCCTTCCTTTTATCATCCTTCTCTCACCCCCACTTTATCTTATCCCCTCCTCCTATTTCTTTATTGGGTTTCTATATCCAACTGAGTGTATATCTACATTCTTTCCTCTTTGAACCAATTCCAATGAGAGTAAGATTCAACCACTGCCTGCCACCACCACCCCTCGTGTTCCCTTCCACTGTAAAAACTATTCCTTGTGTGCCTCTTTTATGTGAGAAAATTTTCCTCATTTTACCTCTCCCTTCCCCCTCACTCAGTGCATTCATCTCTCTCATCCCTTCATTTTTTTTAAGATCATCCCAACGTAATTGATTCACACACATACCTTCCAAATAGCCTCCTTCTAACTGTCCTAATAGTAATAAAATTCTTAGTAATTACATGTATCATCTTCCCATATAAAATATAAATAATTTAATTTTATTAAATCCCTGGTGATTACTCTTTCATGTTTAGTTTTTTATGTTTCTCTCATGCCTTCTGTTTACATGTCAAGTTTTCTATTCAGTTCTGGCCTTTTCATCAGAAATGTTTCAAAGTCCTCTAGTTCATTAAATATTCATTTGTCTAACCTCCCACCTCTACTCCCACCCTCACCTGAAGGATTATGTTGTTTTGCTGGATAGGTTATTCTTGGTTGAAATCTTAGCTCTTTTGCCTTCTGGATGATCATATTCCAAGCCCTCCATTTCTTTGTAAGGAATCTACTAAGTCTTGTGTAATCCTGATTATGCCTCCACAATATTTAGATTGTTTAATTCTGACTGCTTACAATACGTCCTCCTTGACATGAAAGCTCTAGAATTTGGCTATAATACTGCTGAGAGTTTCCATTATGGAATCCCTTTCAGGAAGTGATTGGTAGATTCTTTCAATTTCTATTTTGCTCTCCAGATCTCAGATATTTGGGGCAGTTTTTCTTTATAATTTCTTGAAATATGAATTACAGGCTCTTCTTAAACATGATTTTCAGTTAGTTCAATAATTCTTAAATTATCTCTCCTTGACCTACTTGCCTTTTTTTTGTTTTTCCCATGAGATATTTCACATTTTCATCTACTTTTTCATTCTACTGAATTTGTTTTATTGTTTCTTGATGTCTCATGGAATCTTTAGCATCAATTTGCTCAATTATAATTTTTAAGGAATCTTTTTCTGCAGTGAGATTTTCTACTTCACTTTCCATTTGGCCTACGTTTTTTAAGGAGTTCTTTTCTTTAGTTTTTTGATGCCTTTTTACTAAGCCATTCTTTTTTCATAATTTTCTTTTATTGCTCTCATTTCTTTTCCAAATTTTTTCCTCTACCACTTTAATCTCTTTCTTTAACTCTTCCAGGAATTCTTGTTGGCTTTGGGTCCAATTAGCATTTTTCTTTGAGGTTTTGCTTGTAGTTGTTTTCACATTGTTGTCTTCTTCTAAGTTTATGTCTTGGTCTTCCTGCCATCATAGTTGTTGTTATTGTTTGTCTTTCACTTTCCAAAGAAATCCAGGAACATCATGGGTGATGTCTTGACTTGTGGGCAAATTGGATTTAAGTGGGACAGAATTGCACCAAGTTGTCAGCTTCCTTCTTTCTTCCAGAGTTATCAAAGTCCACTGGCAGGACAAAAGTTGCACCCTAGTTACTTTTTATGGTCAAGTTCTCTTTGTTGTTGCTGCTGTTATTTGCTCATTTTCCTAGTCTATTTCTTGACTTTGAAATTTATGTTAAAGTTTGGCTCAGCTTACCTTGAGGTTGGGGAGGCACTGTCCCAAACTTCAGGCTTTTTTTGTGCTGCTGTTTTCAGAGCTAGTTCTGGAGTTGTGGGGATCTGCAAGTTTTCAGTTCTTCCAAGGTGATGTGATCCAGGGAGAGCTGTGGTCACTGCTCTCTTAGTTTGTTCTCTAATCTTTACCCAGGAAGGGCTCCTATCTCCCTGAAGCTGCAATGGTTAACATTTCTCTTGGCTCTTGAACTATGACCAGGTCCCTTTCTCCTTCAACCACAAGCATTAGGATATCCCTGTTTGCCTTGGAATTGTGACAAACCCCCTGCACCTTTGTGACCATTCACAAGCTCTCCTCTTTGCCTTGGTTCTGCAACCCATAACTATATGTGGGCAATAGAGTTGCCAGTCAGCACCAGCTACATCCAGTAAGTCAGCAAAGGGTCCCTTGTAGTCTCTTTCTTACCAGCTGTCCAATCCCCTTACCATCTCTAGACAAAGGGCCCCCAAAGCTGCTCCTGCCACCACCACCACCTCCAAAGCTCTCAGCTTTTACTGCTGCCTTGCTCTCAGTTGGTCCCAACCTCAGTGTCACAGACCTCTTCTGCTGACCACCTAAATTGCCTTGAACTGGAAAAATGTCTCACTGACTTTTTGTTGGCTCCACCACTCCACAGTTTGATCTGAGGAGTTATTTTAAAATTTAAAATTGTTGGAGGGGAATGTTCGAGAGTTCAGCTGGGTTGCTGCCTGTACTCTGCCATTTTGGCTCTGCCTCTCCACATAAAGTGTAGATAAGGCAAGATCCCAGAGTTGTTGAGTGCCAAAGAGTTTTAGAAATGTGTGCTTTTCATAGCATTTTTTTTAAAGAGTTTTGCTACAATTAGTGAACTGCCAGGTCCTCAAATTTACTCCTACAGAAAGGTGCCAGGGAGGAAAATTGCAGGATTGTGTTGACACAATCACAGATTACTCTAATTTATAACATTAAGGTGTTACAACATAGTAGGTGTTAAGATTTACAAAACAAAGAGCTATTTGCAGCCTGAGGGAGGTCACTATCTACAATGGTAACTAGAAAGTCTTCTTGGAAGAGATGGTTCTGAGAAGCCATTTAAAGGATGAGTAGGATAGAAAATGAGTATAAAGCATATAGAGATGTTATAGCTCCTCTACTTATACCACTGCTCTCAATCTCACTTGAACTTTGAGTTATTGACATGTCCTTCCTCCCACCAATAGCAGGTACTTTATTCTCCTATGTGAAGTTGGACCTAATGTCACATATGTAGTACCTCATCCATGGTCCATTAACTCTGATACAGCTATGTGGGAGGGTACTAGATTCCAGAATTCACACACTGTCTCAAGGCTTGAGGCACAGGAGTCGAGATACCCTGGCTCACTCACTATAGCACCCCTTCCCTGTGTGCCTTCACTGATCAAGGCTCAAGTGTTCTATTCTGGAGGCAAACACAAGCTTCCAGAGTTCCACAGCTCTCAGATCCATAGCCTGCTGGGGTTTCCATACCCAGATTCCAGGTTTCAGTAGGTTTTCTGAATTTATGAATTGTTTACTTTGTGATAGTATCATTGGGGATTCAAAGACAAAAGCCAAAGAACCCCTTACATCAAGAAGTTTACATTCTACTTCTCTCTCACACACACTTAGGACCTAATGCAAAGCACTCTTGTCAACATCAAGGCATACACTGGATGTTTTTTTAAAAGTTTTGCTTTATTTTTAAAGGTTTGCTTTTTCATTGGTTGAATTACATGATGAGGAAGAATCGAAACCAGAGGAAGAGATAATATTTGAGTCGAGGAAGGTGAGAGTGGGTTTAGGTGTGGAACCCCAGTATCCTGAGTTTGGGAAGCCCAGTGGATTATGGATCTGAAGGCATGTGTTAGCCTCCAGAATAGGGAGATTGAACCTCCATTAGTGACAGCACACAGAGAAAGAATGTCATAGTGGATGAGAGAGGAGCCAGTGCACCTCAGCTCGTATTTAGCTATTTAACAATTATGAGTAGCTAGAGAGTTGTTTCAACCTCTACTGCACAGCTGCATGCCTTTTAAGTGGGGCATCCCCAAAGTCAAACCTTGAATGATAGGGGTATAGTCCATTTTGGGGCAACTAGGTGACACAGTGGATAGAGGGCCAGACTTGGAGTCAGGAAGACCTAAGTTCAAATCTGACCTCAGGTACTTACTAGCTGTGTGATCCTGGGCAAGTCACTCAACCCTGTTTACCTCAGTTTCCTCATCTCTAAAATGACCTCCAATGTCTTTGCCAAGAAAACTCCCAAAAGGTTCATGAAAAGTTGGACACAACTGAAGCCACTGGAGAACAACATAATCCACTGTGACCAGAGTATAGAAGGCATTGAGGGCAAGAGTATGATATAACACTAGAAAGACAGAATGGTACCAGATATTGGGGGGTCTTGAAAGTAAGGCTGAAAAGTTTGAACTTTCTTCAGGGAGTCATTCAAGATATTTTTGGCACTGTTTTTCTGAGAATAGGAATAATTGTTCCATTAGCATTACAAAGGATGGATTGTAGGAAAGTAAAGGCAAGAAAACCTATAAGAAGGCTATTTCCATAGTCCTGGAGGGTGGGAGGAAGGGTCTGTGCCAGTGGAAGCAATGGGTACAAAGAGGTCAGATATGAAAGGCATAGAAAAGGTAGAATCAACACTTTAACCAATAGCGAAATACAAGAAAAGGAGAAGAAAAAATTAAAAATAGTACCAAAGTTACAAATATGGGAGACTGCATGAATGGTGGGGCTCCACAGAAAAATTGTGCATTTAGAAGGGACAGTTTGGGACAAGGAGGACAGGACTTATAGGTTCAGTGAGTTTGAGTTTCCAGAGCTCACCCACATGGGAATGTCTTGTATGAATTCAGAGATGCAAGTCTGGAGCTCAGAAGAGATGGTAGATTTTAATGTCATCTTCATAGAGGTAGTAGCAAAAGTGCTGGGAGAGAAGGAGGCTTCCAAGGAGTGAAGATGGAAAAGAAAAAGATGAGGGGAATAGACAGCACGTTGAAGAACATCCAGGAAGAGACTGAGAAGCTAGTGAAGGAGACAGATGAGTGGTTAAAGGGGTAGAACAGTCAGGCAATGAGGTCTCTCAGAAACCAAGTTAGGAAAGTAAGAAGGGATAGTCAACAAGTTTAAGTGCTTCTGAGAAGGCATGGAAAGTGAGGTCTGAAAAAAATGCCAATGGATTGGGCAATTGGGAAGTCATTGCTTACGTTTGTTTGAGAGAACAGTTTTAGTAGCAAGAGAAGACAGAAGACAAACTGCAAGGAGGTCGTGAGAAGGGCCATCAAGGTGTTGCTAATAACTATTATTATCTCTTTTGTTTTTAACTGGGCCTACAATTTGTTAGGGAACTGCCAGTGAGGAAATCTCTCTACCAATGAAGATCACCTCTTGCTCTGCCTTTTTTAGTTTTAGAGGGGTACCTGGGTAGTAAGAGGGGTACCAAGAGTCATATAGTCATTGTGTATTAGAGGCTGGACTTGAACCCAGGACTTGACTCCAAAGCCAGCCAGTTCTCTACCCACTATTCCATATTGCCTTTTAATTATTAGTGTTATTATTGCTATTATTACTAGTAAAATTGGTATTAATTGCTATTTATTAGTAACACTAATTACTAATAATAGTATTAATTACTATTAAGACTAATCAAGACTTTTACACTCATTATTTCATTTGGTATAAGAATCCTATGAAGGAAGGAGTTTGCTAGTATTATTATTTTATTCCCCCTTTATTGATGAGGAAACTGATCCTGAAAGTGATTAAGTGATTTATTTAAGATCACATAACTAATAAATTCAGAATCTGGATGTGAGCACATCATTTTTTTTGTTTCCACCATATTTTTTCAAGAAGTTTAGCTGAGGATGGCTGAGCCAAGATGGTGGAGTAATAGCACAGATTTGCTAGAGCTTTCCCCACAAGCCCAGCCAAATACCTGTAAAAAATAAAAATGACGCTAAACAAATTCTAGAACTGCAGAATCTACGGAATGACAGAGTGAAGCAAATCTTCAGCACATGACAGCATGGAAGGTTGAAAGGAAGAATCTATTGCATCATGTTGGGAGTAGAGCATGGGCCAGAGTAGGATCAGCACAGACAGGACCTGAGCAGGTCTCAGCAGGGAGGGAGGGCTAGAACTGAATCTTGGGTATCTGTGGAGACTTCACAATCCCAAAACGCCAAAGACAAATTGGAAGGTCAGTGGAAGAAACCTGTTGGACCTGTGTGAGAGAATAGAGTGGTCCGGTCCCAGTCTCAGGGTAGGAGGGGACTGAGGGACCTGTGGCAGCCACAGCAGAAGCAGGGGCAATGGCAGCAACTATTTCTGGAGCTCCAGGCCCACAGATTTTGCGGGGATCGAGCAGCTAACAGTACACCTCCTGTCCCCCCCACCTCCCTGGAAGCAGAGAACTGCTTTGACAAAGAACTCAACAGTCAAGCAAATAGCTGGGGAAATGAGCAAGAAACAGTAAAAGACCTGAAAATCATAATCAAAGGAAGAGCCTAGACATCATCTTTTAAGAAATTATCAAGGAAAACTGCCCTGATATTCTAGAACAAGAGGGTAAAATGTGTATGTGTTCATCCTTTGTTGCCAAAGAAGACCATGCCATCAGAGAAATGATGACATGACTTGCACTTGACTTTGTTTTGAGTGAGTGAGGGCAGTGCAGGTCACCAGCCTCACTTCTCCTCCAGAGTCATCTGAATCCAATGACCAGATATTCATTTGGATGACTGGAGATAACCCAGGATGAGGCAGTTGGGGTTAAGTGACTTGCCCAAGGTCACACAGCTAGTGAGTGTCAAGTGTCTGAGGTGAGATTTGAACTCAGGTTTTCCTGACTCCTGCACTGGGGCTCTAGCCACTTCACCACCTAGCTGCCCAGAGGGTAAAATAGATATTGAAAGAATCCACCAATTGTCTCCTGAAAGAGATCCCCAAAGGAAAACTCCTAAGAATATTGCAGCTAAATTCCAGAGCTCCCAGGTCAAGGAGAAAATATTGCAAGCAGTAAGAAAGAAACAATTCAAGTATTGCAGAAATACAATCAGGATAACGTAAGATCTAGCAGCTTCAACATTAAGGGATCAAAGGACTTGGAATATGATATTCCAGATGTCAAAGGAACTAGGATTAAAACCAAAAATCACCTACCCAGCAAAACTGAGTATAATCCTTCAGGGGAAAAAATGGAATTTCAATGAAATAGAGGACTTACAAGCATTCTTTTTTTGAAATTTTATTTATTTATTTTAAGTTTTCAGCGTTCATTTCCACAAAATTTTGAGTTCCAATTTTCTGCCCATCTCTCCCCTCCCCCCACCCCAAAATGCCAAGAACTCTGATTACTCCTTCAACCAATCTGCCCTCCCTTCTAACACCATTCCCTTCCCTTATCTCCATCTTCTCTCTTATCCTGTAGGGGAAGATAAATTTCTATACCTCATTACCTGTATTTCTTATTTCCCAGTTGTATGCAAAAGCAATTCTCAACATTTGTTCCTAAAACTTTGAGTTCCAACTTCCCTTCCTTCTTCCCTCCCCACTCATCCCCACTGAGAAGGTAAGCAATTCAATATAAGATATATAAGTGTAGTTTTGGAAATGACTTCCATAACAGTCATGTTGTGTAAGACTAACTATATTTCCCTCCATCCTATCCTGCCCTCCATTTCTTCTATTCTCTCTTTTGACCTTGTCCCTCCCCAAGAGTGTTTACTTCTAATTGCTCCCTTCCATTTCCCCTCCCTTCCATCATCTCCCCGACCTTGCTTATCCCCTTTTCCCCTACTTTGCTGTATCTTAAGATAGATTTTCATGCCAAACTGAATGTGCATGTTATTCCTTCCTTGAACCAAATGCGATGAGAGTAAGTTTTGATTTTTCCCTCTCACCTCCCTCCTTTTCCCTTCCATTGAAAAAGCTTTTCTTGCTTCTTTTTTGAGAGATAATTTGCCCCATTCCATTTCTCCCTTTCTGCTTCCAATATTTTCCTATCTCATCCCTTAATTTTATTTTTTTGTATATGATCCCTTCCTATTCAACTCACCTGTGCTTTCTGTCTCTCTGTCTCTATACATGTGTGTGTGTGTGTGTGTGTAATCCTTCCAACTATGCAGATATTGAGAAAAGTTTCAAGAGTTACAAATATTATCTTTCCACGTAGGAAGGTAAACAGCTCAACTTTAATAAGTCCTTTGTTATTTCTCTTTCCTTTTTACCTTTTCATACTTCTCTTGATTCTTGTGTTTGAAAGTCAAATTTTCTTTTCAGCTCTAGTCTTTACATCAATAATACCTGAAAGTCCTCTATTTCATTGAATGACCTTTTTTCCCTTGAAATATTATATTCAGTTTTGCTGGATGGGTGATTTTTGATTTAATCCCAATTCCTTTGACTTCTGAAATATCATATTCCATGCCCTTCAATCCCTTAATGTAGAAGATGCTAGATCCTGTGTTATCCTGATTGTATTTCCACAATATTCAAATTGTTTCTTTCTGGATGCTTGCAATATTTTCTCCTTGACCTGGGAACTCTGGAATTTGGCTACAGTATTCATAGGAGTTTCTTTTTTTGGATCTCTTTCAGGAGGTGATCAGTGGATTCTTTCAATATTTATTTTGCCCTCTGGTTCTAGAATATCAGGGCAGTTTTCCTTGATAATTTCATGAAAGATGGCTCTTTTTCTTATCATGGCTTTCAGGTAGTCCCATAATTTTTAACTTGTCTCACCTGGATCTATTTTCCAGGTCAGTTGTTTTTCTAATGAGATATTTCACATTATCTTCCATTTTTCATTCTTTTGCTTTTGTTTTGCAATTTCTTGGTTTCTCATAAAGACATTAACTTCCATCTGTTCCATTCTAATTTTTAAAGGACTGTTTTCTTCAGTGAGCTTTTGAATCTCCTTTTCCATTTGGCTAATTCTGCTTTTTAAAGCCTTTTACTTTTCATTGGCTTTTTGAACCTCTTTTGCCAATTGAGTTAGCCTATTTTTCAAGGTGTTATTTTCTTCAGCATTTTTTGGGTTCTCCTTTAGCAAGGTGTTGACCTGCTTTTCATGATGTTCTTGCATCTCTCTCATTTCTCTTCCCAATTTTTCCTCCACCTCTCTTACTTGATTTTCAAAATCCTTTTTGAGCTCTTCTATGGCCTGAGACCATTGCATATTTAGTTTGGAGGTTTTAGAGGGAGAAGCCTTGAATTTTATGTCTTCCCCTGATGGTAAGCATTGTTCTTCCTCATTCAAAAGGATGGGAGAAAATACCTGTTCATCAGGAAAGTAGCTTTCTATAGTTTTATTTTTTTCTCTTTTTTAGGCATTTTCCCAATCAGTTGCTTGACTTTAGGGTCCTTTTTCAAGAGTAGGGTATACTCTGGGGACCTGTAAGATCTCAGTTCCTACAAGGTGGCTCAATCGAAGAAGATGAGTTTGCATCTCAGGGGCCTCCAGCTCAGCCATGTCCCAGGATCATACTCAGGGCTGAAGTTCAGATCATTTGCTCAATTCCCCCATGGGCTTTAAGCTGAGGGCTCCAACAATGGAAGCTGGCTGCTGCTTACCATGACTCCCACCACCACAGCCACTGTCTCCCACTGCTGCTGCTGCTGCTGCCACCACCTGGGGCTGGGGTTAGGGGAAGACCCTTCTCCCTTGTCACTGAGGTGAAAAAGCCCTGACTAACCTTTGAAGCTGCCTTTGGCACTTGCAGGTTGAGGGATCAGAAAACCACTGCTGCTGCTGGGGATTCTGGCCCTGAGGCCTGCTCTGGTCCTGCTCCTCCCAGTGCCCAAGCTGTGCTCCATTCCATGCCTGGTGTGATTCCTGTTTGCCTTTCATATTGTCTTGAGCTGGAAATCTCTCACTCCATTGTTTTGTGGCTTCTACTGCTCCAGAATTTGCTTAAAGTTACTCTTTACAGGTATTTTATGGGTTGTAAGGGAAGAGCTAGAGAATGTGCATCTTTCTACTCTGCCCTCTTAGTTTACCCCACTTTCAAGTATTCTTGATAAAAAGACTGGAGCTGAATAAAAAATTTGACTTTCAAATACAAGAATCAAGAGAAACATGAAAAGGTAAACAGGAAAGAGAAATTATAAGGGGCTTACTAAAGCTGAACTGTTTACATTCCTACATGGAAAGATACCATTTGCAATTCTTGAGTCTTTTCTCAGTATTAGGGTAGTTGGAGGGATTATATACATATAAACAGAGGGCACAGGGAGAGTTGAACAGGAATGATATTTTAAAAAATAAAATTAAGGGGTGAGAGAAGAAAATATTGGGAGGAGAAAGGGAGAAATAGAATGAGGTAAATTATCTTTCACATAGAAGAGGCAAGAAAAAGCTTTTTCAGTAGAGCAGAAGAAGGGGGAGGTGAGAGGGAAAAAGTGAATCTTACTCTTATTGCATTTGGCTTAAAGAAGGAGTAACATGCACACTAAATTTGGTATGAAAATCTATCTTACACTTCAGGAAAGTAGGAGGGATGGGGATAAGTGGCAGGGGTAGGGTGGGGAGGGGAAAGATGATAGAAGGGAGGGCAAATGGGAGGAGGGGGTAATTAGAAGTAAACACTTTTGAGGAGTGATTGGGTCAAAAGAGAGAATAGAATAAATAGGTAGCAGGATAGGATGGAGGGAAGTACAGTTAGTCTTTCACAGTATGACTGTTACAGAAGTGTTCTGCATAACTACCCATGTTTAACGCATATTGAATTTCTTGCCTTCTCAGTGAGGATGGGTGGGGAGGAAGGAAAGGAGAAAAGTTGGAACTCAAACTTTTAAAAATTAATGTTAAAAATTGTTTTTACTTGAGCTAGGAAAAAAGATATACAGGCAGTGGGGTATAGAAATCTATCTTGCCCTATAAGAAAAAAGAGGGAGGAGTGTGATAGAAGGGAGGGAAGGTTGGGGGAAGTGGTAATCAGAATGCATGCTGTTTTGAGGTGGAAGGGGGGGAGAGATGGGGAGGAAATTTGGAACTCAAAATCTTATGGAAGTGAATGTTGAAAACTAAAAATAAATAAATAAAATTTAAAAACTAGGAAAAAGAAAACTCAATAAAGATTGTTGAATGAATAAATGACATGTTCTTCTAGTTTAAAAAATGGAAGTTTAGCTAGGAATTGAGAAAAATTTTGGTACAAAAGATAGATATGACAGAAGTACCCAAAGAGACCTTCACTTGTAGCCAGGCAGGTCATAGGATCATAAATTTTGAGGTGGAAGAGAACTTAGAAATCAATACATCCAATCTCCCCATTTTACAGTTGAGGAAACAAAGGTTGAGAGAATATGTGACTTTTCCAGGATCACACAACTAGTGTCTGAGGAGAATTTGAACACCAGTCTTACTGACTCCAACTTCAACCTTCTATGCATTACATCACATAGGGCAGAACCACTGGCAAGGGAGAGATTGAAGATAAATGAGAGGAAATGATTGCAGGTGCAAGCCCCTGAAGAAGGCAGGAGGGTATGGGATCCAAGGTATAAATGGGATTAGGTTTAATTAGGTAGGAATTACTCTTCTTGTTCCGTGACCTCAGAGAAATATGATAGTAAGTGATGGGGCTAAGCAGTTATGAGAAATGGAGGATGGGGGCTGAAGGAACTCCTGCTGAATGGCTTCAGTATCTAAGTGAAGTAGAAAGCAACACCATCTCCTATAAAAATCAGAATATGTCATTCACTTGGTGGTAAGAGGAGAAAAGAAAATTTGGGAGGATAGGTTTTATGGAGAAAGTCCAGGTCTGACCATCTTTATCCCTTTTTCCTTCAATAAACTCTACTGCCTCCTGATTCCTTCTAGGATCACACATAATCTCCTCTGTTTAATATTTAAGATATTCACAACTTTACCCTTTCCTGTCTTTTCAGTCTTCTTACACTCCTCCATTTTCACATTCCATCATTCAGCTATATCTCCCTACAGACTTCTTCTCATGCATAACATTTCCTCTCTGTGGCTTTGTACTTTCTGCCCCGCCCCCCACTTGATGCTTGGAATACACTCATTCCTCATCGTCACCTCTTAAAATCTTGACTTCCTTCAAGATTTAGCTCAAATACCTTCTGCATGAAGTTTTCTTGAACTCGTAGCTTCCACTTCAGTATTACCTATTATCTATTTTGAGTGTATCTTGTGGACTTATATTGTACATTGTGGATATATTGTATACTTAAGGGCATATTAGCTCCCCATTAGAATGTAAGGTCCTTGAGGGAAGTTACCATTTCAGGTTTTTCTTTTTCTTCTCATTCCTTAGTACAGTGCCAAGTATTTATAAAATATATGCACGCATGCACACACACATACACACACAGAGACACACATAGTACTTAATAAAAGTTGGTTGATTGACTGAGAGAGTTGATAAGGGTAAAGCAGAAACATTTTCAAATAGGAGCAAGACCCCAGCTGAAGTTGTATTCCAGATCAGTTCCATTCTTTCTTTAACAAATGCTTAGCAACCACGGAGCAGAAGAGAGAAGTTGGTTGGTGAATGTTACCTAGGAATGAAGGTTATGGGTTGAGAAGGGTAAAGGAGGGCCACGAGAGAATATATTACCAATCATTGACTTATCTGATAGCCATTTGTAAAACATTTTTATTTGAGGTGATAATTCAACTTGTTAAATATTAATTGGGCAAAATTTTTCAAAATGTTAAATTTTAGATTGGTTTTTAAATAGGCGAAAATAATTCTTCCTAATTTGGATATTTGGAAGTGAAAACCCAGGCAGGTTGTCAGTTTCCATATTAATACTGCATTTGAAATCTGAGCTTCTTACTCTTGGATTTAGGCTCAGTTCCAATAACCAAAAATGATCTACCTTGTAAACTCTTCTCTCTCTCCTCTTCTCACTCTTACTCCATAATCATAACAGTAGCAAAAAGTTCTCTTTACTATTACTACTTTACCTAATGCCACTACTTCATCCCTAGATGTAAACATCAAATGGAGATCTTTTAGTCACCTGGACCATGTGTTGGCCTAAAACCATATTGTCAAGTGAGTGTCACTTGGCATTATAGATGTTCACGTGACTAGGGAGAGAGAAGTAATAAACTCACCATAGTTATTAAGTTCTTATGCTGGGCTAAGCTTGATAATGGATCCATCCTCTGCAACCCCCTCCTGCAGCTCATCTTAATTACTACTGGGCTCTCAAATTAAATAGCTTCCTTCCATCCATCCTTTCTTTCTGTTAGCCATCTTGCAATGTTTATTTTGCATCTCTGTGGAAGGAAAGAAAGGAAAGTAGAGACCCAAATGGTAAGCTTATCTACTTGGCTCTCATACAGAGCAAAATTAAATCTAATTTTTGAATTTATGTTTTGGCAGACAATGTAGGGACCAAACTGTCAAATTTAAAGTTTGCATCCTTCCTTTATATTAATGAACAGTAAACAACAAAGTGGCAAATGGTATAATAATGGAATTATATCCTATGTGTATTTAATTTATGTGTAGCAAAAGAAGGAGAGAGAGGAAGTGAGAAGGTGGGAGGGGGACGGGGTTTGTGTGTGTGTGTGTGTGTGTGTGTGTGTGTGTGTAGGAAGAGAGAAGAGAGAGAGAGAGAAGAATGAGAGAGAGAGGGAGGGAGGAAAGCAGGAAAGGAGGAAGGGAGGGAGGAAAGGGGAGAGAGAGAGAGAGAGAGAGAGAGAGAGAGAGAGAGAGAGAGAGATATCAATTTCAGTAGCATGGGCTATTCCACCTGTCACTCCATTCTCCATCCAGTGTAAGATGGCAGACATGAATCCACTGTTCCTTCAGTTGGTCTTTATTCCCACATGACTCTTAGAATGTGAACATCTCCTAGAGCTGTGTGTGATTCTCGAATCTCTTCATCATGTCCACAGTCCACTTATTCTGTAGGTTGGTAGAGCTAATGAAAGGGATAGCTTTTGTTGACCTTCCTGGACTCTCTGTCCAGCCAGACTGTCTCTGCTGTTTTCTGTGTTTCTTCCCTTACCTCCTGGAGAAGCAGGAAGAAGAAATAACCGTGATGGTGATGTGATTATCCTCCAATATATCGCCCTTACACAAGAAATTCTTTTAAGGACTCCCCTCACCCCCAATCAGCAGTTTCCGTACCAGCTATACCTTTTTCTTTTCTTCTGTATGAGTAGCATTCTCAATTCTGCCTTTTTCCTGATCAATAGCTTAGCTGGGTATAGTGAAGTATAAGTTTACTTTGATAGTCTCTATAGCAACCATTTCAGATTCATAAGCTCACTGATATAGACTTCCTTGTTTTTAAAGAGACCATAGCTCCTTTTCAGCTATAATAGACTAAGGACACTGTTTGATAATTTGAGGTTGATTTAAAGGATTTTCAAGGGCAATTTTGAACACAATTAAAAAATTTTTAGCAAAGAAATACAAGACAAAAGCAAAACAGAAATCAGAGAAAGTAAACTTAGGAAAATAAAAACCAGATAATCAACAGTAAACGAATACTCACATTGGGAGCAAGGTAACTCAACTCAAACAAGGGAAAGCCCTAAACCTCAACCAAGGGGAAAGTCCCCAAAATTTCTGGTGTAGCAAGCTTGGTATAGAGACATGATGCAGACTACCAGCTCCTTTCATGTTAATTTCTTCCCAGCGTCTTAATTTCCCTTCACCAGCCTGAAGTAGGGCTCATGTATTCCATCTTCTCTCTCAAAGTGGAAGTCAGAAATGCTCAAAGTCCAAAGAGACTGAAGAAAGCTGAAGATACTGAAATGACCTGAAGAGACTGGACCTTCCTTCTCTCTTGCTCTTGTTAACTCTGTACCACCCCTCCTGCAGGCACAGGACATTGATATCCACCAACAAGGAGAGAAACCCATGTGAATGGATTTGGAACTCAAGTTACAGTCCTCCCCTGGCCCAAATCCTTCACAGTCCTCTGCAAAGATCAATTGGGGCAAGTCTAAAACCTATAACTCTACAGTATAAATATGAGCATCAGTTCTTTAAAACAAGAGTGATTTTCCTGGTGTCTAGACAACCAATCTTTGATACTACTGAAACTGAACTAAAGCAAATGTGATAGCACATGTAGTAGACATGAAACTATTCAGGGCATCACCTGCGAGAATATTACAGTGACAACATGACTAACTACACATAAGATAGAACATTTTGAAAGTACATGAAAGAGCAAACTCATTTTTTATGTGATGGTTTTAGAATTTAACCCTCATCTAAGATGTTATTCTACTGTATTTACTCTAGGTCAAGACCAGTCCAACATGAATTCTTAACATGAGGTCTGTGAATTTTTAAAAATATTTTAATAACTGTATCTTAACACAATTAGTTTCCTTTGTCATCCCATGTATTTTATTTTAGATATTTTAAAACATTATTAAGAAGGACTTCATCAGGCTGGTAAAAGTATCCATGACACACACACAAAACTTAAGAGCCCATGGTCTATTTAGCTGACTTTGCTTGACATGAAGGAATGTACTTTGGGGAGATTTTGTTTCAGTGATGGTCAGTTGGTGTCTCTGGTGTTTTGGGAGAAAGAGTATAACTCTGGAGTCAAAGAACTTGGATTTAAATCCTATGCCTGATGCTTTTAACCTGTGTGATTTTGAGTGAGGCATTGATCCCTGGCCTCAGTTTCCTCATCTGTAAAAATAGATTTGTACTAAGTCTTTGAAGGGACTTTGAGTCTCTTCTGGTTCTAGGTCTGTGACCCTGTGTAAAGGCAAACCAAAAAAAATCTGTCAATAAAAACATTTATAAGTTATAATTTGGGATCATACTGGATTTAATTCAACCTGTTCCCTGTTCTCCATCACTATGAGTAATAGAAAAGTGCATAAATTATTAAATGCTCATCTATATCATCATCATCGCATTACTTTGTATTTACTTCAATAGTTCATCATTTCCATGATCTCATTAAAGCAGGCATTTTTTATACCAATGTAGATTACCATACGTTCACACCTTCTCATCCTGGGTGACCATAGGCTTCCGTATGTCCTTTAAACAATTTATCTCCAAAGCACTGATGGCCTTCCTCTGAGTCTTTCATTGTGAGTGCTAGTGTAACACAAGGACATCCTTCTGATGTACCTTTTTTTAACTGTATAGTCAGTCCACTTCCTTGTGATCACCTATTTTACGGGTGAAACATTTTATGCCACGTCTTGCATGTAAATTATCATTTGTAACATCCTATAGCCTATTTATGTCCTACAAACATCCCTTTGGTTGATCCATAGTTTTAATTCTTTAGAGATTATAGTGTTGTATGAGTCTACCAGAAGAATTTTGGTGTTTAAAAATAGATGAATCTTTGTTTCTGGGGGAAAGTTGGGAACAATGCATTTTCTGCACCATTTTCCAAATGCCATTTAGCCTCCATTCTTCTTCTTTTTAATTTTGGGCCCAGTTTAGTGTCATCTGTAATGTCTGGCCAAGATATTTCTGCTCATAGACTAAGTCAGTGTCCTTCCCATCCAACTGAATTCCATCATCTGGGTAAGAGTCCTGATTCATGCACGTGACTTTTTCCCTTGTGGATTGTTAGGGTCATCTCTTAGGAGTGTCCATTTCAGGAGGGTGTTGGAGTCAGCCTGAACCAGCTTATATGAGAGAACCCAGCCAAAGATTTTCAATGGTAGCATTTCTGCCTTGGAAACTGGAAAATGCTTGATTTGGTTTTGTGGATTGTTTAGAATTTTAAAAGTAATGGAGAAACGATGATAATGTAAATTAAAAGTAAGACGAGCACATTTCCATTTCTTGGGGAAGTGGTTGTTAAACATTTACTAGAACATGCCTGGTGTTTATGAATCTTTCTGAGGCGGCCCTTCATTATTCTGGACTTTGATGCAGTCAGCCCAGCATCATTTGAAACCACAAGTTTCTGAAGGTTTTTACTATCCACAGGGGATCTCGCTTCCAGTTGGCCTCCACACAAGGTATTCTCCATGACAAAGGCAAACACCTTTAGCGAGCATATATTTCCATGTTTTATAGTTTATTTAATACTCATCTGTGGGTTGATAAGGAGAGTTATCTTGTATATTCATACTATAGGCATGAAAGATGCTTGTGGAAGGATAGCCCTCAAGGACTTTAAAAAATATTTTCTTTAATTAATTAATTAATTAGAATAAATTAATTATTTAAGTATTTTTAAAGATATTATCAAATAAGTTTAGCAAGATCTTTGATTCTCTAAACTTTTTAATCAAGTGTGTAACAGTGAAGATAAGAGCTGCTATAAATATCTTTTGTTGGAAGGCTTCCTATTCTTTTCTCATATTTTCATCTTGTGTATCTTCAATATATGCATTTTATTAAAAAAAATTGTAAAGATGAGAAAATTTGTGCATGAGTCAGTAATTACTGAGGTCTTCTTGACCACTTTAAAAAATTTTATAATAATATTGTTATCTACGATTTTTCCCATTTGTTTAAAATTTTTTCCTCCTTCAAACATCTTCAGAATCAGTCATTTAATGCTTAGCAAAATCTCCTGCATCATGGATTCCTTCTGTGTATTCTTGCTCTTGTCTGGTTCTTTCTGGCTTCATGTTCTTCAGTACTTTCTCCATATGCTTATATGACCTACTTGGTGCTGAGATGTTAGGGACCAAATATGAAGTCTCCATTGTCATGACTGATGAAAAAATGTTATTAGAGATATGCTGGTAAATCTATTCTAGTTTTTGTCTATCTGATTCCAGTTTCATCTGTAAATAATCTTGGAATGGTTAGATTTCATTGGGTCTGATGCCAAGATTTCTTCGTAATGCAGTTGTGAAAGCTCTTTCAAAGCACCTTCATATGTATCCTTCCATCAAATGGAGAGGCACCCTGGTGACTTCTTCAAAAGAGGAATAGATATAGGGAAATGGAAATAGAATGTACCTGAGGAAAGTTTGCTTATAACTGGCTTTAGTGTGTACAGAAAAGGCAAAGGGAGAGGTCTTCCATGATTACATTCACATATGGCCACATGACCTAAGCAAGGTTTGCATGTAGCACCCCAACCCATGTGGCAAAGACCTCAGCTGCAAATAGTTTGAACAATAAATAAGTGTCTTGCCATTTGCATTGCAGTGGCTTAAAGAACAATCTTCTTATACTGAATTAAAAAAAAAGACCAAAGGAAGGATTATGGAATTTGAAGGGATATAAAGTTCAGGCAAGCCCATGAAGTCTGAGGGAACAGAAGTAGAAGGGAAACAGCTGTGCCACCCCACTCAGCCATCCTCCCCGGCAGCTGAAAGACAAGGTAGAGGTGACTGAGAGGGAACTCAGTCTCAGCATGATGGGATTGGGCACATAAAGACTCTGCCAAGGAAGCAGAGGCATCCTCCATCAGGACAAGGCTGAACAGCAGTGAACAGATGGGGAGGCAATCCCAAACATTAATGAACTATTTCTAACTTTAAAATCCAGGTAATTGGTGATGACACGCCTTCCCTGTCCCACTTTATTTCCTCTTTCCCTCTTTCATCCAATCAGATAGAGATTTCAAGCCAAAGATTGCTGCTTTCCTTTTAGGTATTTTCATGTAGTTATGATAGTGTTTTCAAGTGTATTTTTGACAGGCTAGGCCTTTTTCACTCCCCAGCCTTCCAGGAAAAAGATGGAGATAAGATCCTCCCAAATCATGTTTATCTTTGTCCATAAGTGTTGCCCAGGGCATGAGGACAGGGCCTTCCTGGCCTCTGTCTCCTCCTCTGATTGCCCCCTTTCCCTTACATGGGTCTGGAGCAGAAAAGAACTTCGCCCCAGGGGCTACTCTCTGGGATTACAACACAATAGTTTCATTTATATCCAGAGCCAGGAACTGAAAGCCATTTTCAAGGGTCCCTGCCTTGTTAGGAGATTTATCAGGTTATTAGTAAAATATAAATAAAACCAATATCATTTGAAGTGCTCCCAGGTGGCATCTAAGCCACCAAGCTGGAAAGGGAGAGTTCCAACTATTTATGTCCTATAAACTAACCCCCTAGAGCTTATACCACCTGTATATTTGACATATTCTCAAAGATATACACAGGGAACAATTGGAATTGACCCTAAAATCTATATAGAGAAAGCGAGCTTTCCACACTATTGCAACCATAAGAAAAAAAAATAGGAAACTTTGGGATCAATTCTACATTTGAAAGGATAAAGTGGGAAAAGGGGGAAAAATGGAATGGAAGAGTGTTCTAACAGATGACTGGATTTGGGGCCTGGGGACAATTTCATTGACATGTGAGTTTTACTCCCTGTACGGTCACTAATGTCTGGTCTGCTTCAATGGACAAAGCCTCTCAACATGCTGGTAGAGCATAGACAGGCATGCTCCATCCTGCTGCCCCACTATCACTGTTCCTTCTCCCCTATTTTTCCACTGTCTTTCCTCTTACTGTAGCTCCTGCTGCCACTGGGGAGGAAAAACACAATTGCCTCCTTCCAGAACAAGGGAGAGGGCCTGAATTTTGGTTTTTGGTGGCTTCCGTAGAGTCTGATTCTCTGTGATCCCATCTGGGATTCTCTTGGCAAAGATACTGACAAGGTTTGCCATTTCTTTCCCCAGATGAGGAGACTGATGCAAAAAGGGCTAAGTGACTTAACCAGGATCACACAGCTATTAAGTACCTGAGGTCAAATCTGAACTATTTTCTTTCTAGTCTTTCGAACCAGAGGCTCAGTGCTTCATCCACTGGCCCATCTAACTGCCCCCTTATTGGAGTTTTGGGTCATAATAATTTACAAGTTTATTGGATTCCTATGTTGTAGTGGGAGTTGTCGTTGTTGTCGTTGAAGTTGTAGTAATAGGAATAAATTTCAACGAAACAGCATGTTGCAAACTAATGAACAGGAATGAAGGGACTCCAATGCTAGTTGTGGCTCTGCCTATAACTAGTTTGTGACTTAGGACAAGTCTCGTTCTGATCCTGGCCCTCTGAAGGGGGTAGTCGAGATAATCTCTAAGGTCCTTTAGAATGCTTCTGTATGCTAACAGTGTTTAATAACCTGATCAAAGTCAAAAGATTCACAAAGCAATTATGTTTATGTCATTCACTGTTTCTATACAGTCAAATAAATTTTATGTGCAAGCACAGATTGATTGGTTTTCCTACTTCATTGGTGGAATTTGGCAAAATAGCATCACTTTAATTTTGGTTTCTGATGAAGAAGGATTAACAAGAAAGATGCCTAGATATGAAGGCTCCCACCTTCCAGTTCTTATCCTTCAATGAACCGTTCACAATCCACTGTTTTCAGAATATTATTCTCATAACAGAATTACATGTCTACCATGTATCACATGTTGTATCACAAAAAAAATACATTTATAAAGGATCTGATGGGGCATGACTTCTTTATATCTTGTCTAGGTGTATGCTGACTGGGTCAACACCTTACTCGGGGTAGCTCGTTCTTTGGTTGATTCCTCTAACTAAGCAGCTAAAATATGCTTTTCATTCACAAATATGAAGATCCTTGAGATCATCCTAACTAAATTAAACTATGGAGAGGATTTTAATTTTACAATTCAGATCAGCATCTTTGTAGATCATAAGGGATCAAAAATATTTACTGACCAAGTAACCAGCGAGGCCATTATTTCTTTCAGTAGACAATTAGCCTTTCAGGAGACTTTAAGGTTCATGGTCTAATATGAAGCCAATTGGATTCATTCTAGTCTTATGTTTGGAGCAGCTAGGTGGTGCAATGGTAGATTGTTGGCCTTGGAGTCAAGAAGACCTGAGTTCTCAGACAATTACTAGTTGTGTGATGCTGGGCAAGTCACTTGACTCTACCTCAGTTTCCCCACCTATAAAATGAGCTGGAGAAATTACTCCAGTATCTTTGCCAAGAAAACCCCCAAAAGGGTGTCACAAAGTGTTGGACACAACTGAAAATGACAAAACAACAGCGTTATGTTGCAATAGAAAACAAAAGGGCTTTGACTACTGGGTTACATAAATATAAGTATGAAAATTATCCTTTTGGTGGAGATGAGGCCATTGATTATTTGGAACAAAGTGAATGGGAAAGCTGGTTATCTGGGAAACATGGTATTTTACTAACTTAACTCCCCATTTCTTTTTTTTTTCAATTATCTGGCCTAGTTCTAATCCAAAATTGTACCTGACCTGTTTGGGACATCACTTGGCTAGTATCCTCACTATAATTTCATGGTGAAATCCCACTAAGGAACAGAGTCCAAGTGGCACTGGGCAGGATGTCAGAAGACCTAGGCTGCATTTTCAGTTCTGTTACTAGCTAAATATGTGACCTGAAGTAGGTCATTTAACCACTCTGGGCTTTAAGATTTTTCTTCCTGCTCTAAAATTCTGATTCAAATATAATTTAGGAAATGCTAAACACAAAATAACATTATTTCATACAGCACACATGGTATTAACTCTTCAGAACCTCCAGCAATATCTTCTGGAGAGCAGCTTCCTCTAATGTCATATGTATATGGTCAGGGGTTGAAATGGGTCACTGTTACTCACACTAAAGTGTTTAGCACAGTACCTGACCCTTAATAAGCCCTGTATAAACGCTAGCCACCATCATCATCAACTAAGTCATGTAGATGGATCTTGATCTATTGGAGGATGTTCCCTCCACACAGAGACGATCCTGTATTCTTAATGTATTGTTATAGTGTATATTCCAGGTTTTTGTGTTTGTAAGGGTGAGGTCAAACCACCCTACCCCTACTCATTTTTGCCTTGATGGCTTAACCAGGTGAGAACATATCACAATCCAGCAATTATGAACCTTAAGACTAACTTTAAATAGTCCTAGAAAGTCATATAATGAAAGGAAACAATCTCAGACAAGAGGTCTGTTAAAATTGGCCAGAAGATTTCATTATTTTCATTGTGTCCTGCTTAAAAACATAGAAACCAGAAGAAATTGTTCAAGAAACTGAAGCCATTACAGAATGCTAGCTGAACCCATAAGAAAGAATGCCTTGGGGAAAAAGGGAAGGCCTTGGCTTCAGTCTTATCCTGGTGTTCCTCCATGCTCCTACTCTGGAGAAGGACTCCATCAGCCTCGAAGAGTCCCAAGGATGGTGGATATCCCATCTTGCCATCAGTGTCTTGATACTCCTGGGAGACAATTGGCTCCCATCTCCCAGCAGGGCCCTGGTGGTGTCCCCATTTGAAGTTTCTGTTTCAAGAATCAAAAATAAAATGGATGCAGATTCACTATGTTTAAGAGGAACTTCTGGAGTTTAGAATAGAAGAAAGAAACTTCTAGTAACTAGGAGCAGTAAGTTATACCTTTACCACATGTGCAATTTAAGCTTGATTCAATTGAGATAGAGCAAAGATGATAGAGTAGCAAGAGGTCCACACTCACTCTCTTAACACATGTTCTCTGTAAAGACCTAGAAAATGAACCAGCCTGAATCCTAATGGGGAAATCCAAGGAAAAGTCAGAATGAGTCATTTTTTTCCAGTCCAGGTTGGCAGAGCAAGAAAGACAGATTCTCTCAGGTCTATGGCTCTTCAGAGCTTCTTTGGATGCATGGATGGGGTCTGTTCAGGTGTGCATCACAGGAAGCACTCCAGTACAAAGGAGAGGCTGTGCACCAAGGCAAGAAGAGGTCCCAGAATCATACCAAGGCAACACAGTTGCAACAAGTGCCAACTGTCTGGTTTGTCACCCACTACCTAGTTTCAGATCACAGATCCAGGGAGTACAGAAAGTGGGTATATTTGGGTATAATGGAGGCTTTCTGCAGTAAGAAGTAGTCACAAGCCTGAGAGAGCACTGAGAAAGGAGCAATTTCAGAAGAAAGCAGCAGTAGTACAAAGCAGGGTCCTCAGTTCCAGGGTCTGGCCCATTGTGAAGTGTGCTAAAGTAGAACTAGGGCAGTAGTTACTTACCCAAGGTAAGCCTACAGTTCTGTCACTGAACCAGGAAAGCTCCCCAACTAGTTGACAGCAGCAGTTAAAATTGTTGCTCAAACATAAACCAAGTCAGAAACTTGTAGAGCTCAGACAAGGGGGTGAGAAATCATACTTTCCACTGTAGCAGACCATGCTGAGAGCCCTTAAGGCTTGCAATCTCCTGTTTGAGCTGCCCCAGAGATTCTATAATAACACACCACTCAATACTCCCAAAAAGTAACACTAGGACAAGCCCAGATCTTCCCTCCAGAAGGGTTCAGAGCCTGGGCCTAACATCAAATCTGAATTGAGGAAGTAGGATAGAAGAATGAGCAAACAAAAGGAGAATCCCATTATTAAAAAAAAACTATTATGGTGACAGGGATGCTTAAGACACAAACCCAGAAGGAGAGAATGATTCTAAACATCTATAAGCACAGCCTCAAAGACAAACACAGCTTGGACAGAAACTCAACTAGGATTCCTGAAAGAGATGAAGCAAGAGTTTTTAAAAAGAGCTTAACATGTTTTTTTCCAATGAGATGAGAATGATAGAGGAAAAAACTGGAAAAGAAATGAGAGCCATGGAAGAAATAATTAAAAGTCTAGAAGTTATAGAATAATTAAAAGAAAAGGAATTAATAGTTTGGCAGAAGAAGTACAAAACTTTATCTAAGCAATTCCCTTTTTGAAAATTAGAATGGACCAAATAGAAACCAATGACTCCTGGAGACAAGAAATAATCAAAACAAGATTAGGAGACTGATAAAATAGAAGAAAATATAAGATACCTTAGAGCAAAAACAATTTACCTAGAAAATAGATCAAGGAGAAAAACTTTAAGAGAAAAGAGATAGAGGAGAAGAAATTAAAGAATCATCAGATCATCTGAAATCTATGATCAAAATAGGATATTTCAAGAACTCTTAAGAGCAAACTGTCCAGATCTGTTTGAATCAAAGAGCAAAGTAGAAATAGAACCTACTGATTATATCCTGAAAGAAATTCCCAGATGAAAATTCCCAGGAACAATAGCCAAAATTCAGAGCTTCCAGATGAAAGAAAAAGAAAATACTACAAGTAGTCAGAAAGAAGAGTTCAAGTATTGAGGAGCCACAGTTAAGATCACAAACCATTTAGTAGCCAGAATTATAGAGGAGTAGAGAACTTTCAATATCATATTCCAGAAGGCAAAGGAATATTGACTTCCAGTCAAAAACAATTTACCCAGTAAATCTAAGTATAAGGCTATAAGAAGGAAAATGGGTCCTTAATGAAATAGAAGACTTCCAAGCAATCCAGAGATGCACGGAAAGTTTGAATTGCAAATACTGTATTTAAGAGAAACAAAAAAAAGGTAAACACAAATTAAAAATTATAAGTGACTAAGCAACAATAAATTGCTTATATTTAAATATGGGGAAATGATACATTTATCCACTCTGAATCCTATCATAATCAGAAGTTATAGAGGAAGCCTAATTAGACAAGGCCTTTTTTCTGTCTGGATGATCTTAAGAACTGAAAGAGAAGAGGAGAGGAATACATTGGAAAAGAAAGGTTAAGGTTTAACACAATTACAATGCAAAAGTGGACATCTATACAAACAAAAAGGCAATTCAGGTAGTGGCTGACACTTGAACTTTACTCTCATCTGAACTGGTGAAAAGAAGAAAGAATACACACATAAACACATACATACAATGTTGGGTTCAGAACTATATTTTCACTCAGTGAGGAAGTAAGGAAGGGGGGAGGAGAAACTAGAGAGAGGGTAAATTCAAAGTGAGATTAGTCTTAAGCAAGACAAACTTTAACCAAGATGTACAAAAATATTTATAGCTCTTTTTGAGCTTGCAAAGAATGGGGATCTGGGAGCACAGGAATTGCGGAATAAATGAACACGCTATGGTATATAAATGTGATGGAATACTACTGTGCTGTAAAAAATGATAAGGGGGATGGTTTGAAAAGAAACCTGGGAAGACTTCTATGAACTGATATAGGGTGAAGTGGGTAGAACCAAGACAGCAATTTGTGGAATAACAATATTGTAAAGAAAAACAACTTTAAAAGAATTAGGAATTCTGGTCAGCAAAATGACCAACCCTTGTTCTAGAGGACTAATGATAAAACATGCTACCCACCTTCTGAGAGTGAGGTGAAGGATTCAGAGTAAAGAATGAGACATACATACGTACATACATACATATATATATATATATATACATATACACACATACATATATGTGTATGTATGGACATGGTCAATGCAGAAATTTGTTTTGCTTGACTGTATATGTTGGCAACAAGGATTTTATTTTTCTTCTAATCTCAATCGGGTAGAGGGTGGGGAAGATGGGGTGAAGGGAGAGAAGATGGAATTTTGCTGATTTAAAAAATAAAAGTTTTTTAAAAGCTTGTTTCTACTTATTCTTAAATGAAAGAATAACTTGAGAGCCACAAAATCAAAGAACTTCAAAGTTGGAAGGAGTACCAGAAGTCATCTTGTCCAACCCCCACCCAAAGTATGAACCCTCCCTACAACATCCCTAAAAGTGGTCATCCAGCCTGCATTAGAAGACCTCAAGTGGTGGGGAACTTACTATGAGTCAAAACAAATTATTTAATTTTTTGACAATTTTTATCTTTAGGAAGTTCCCTTACACTGAATTGAATCTGCTTCCTTATGATTTCTGGTCTCTAGTGTAAGTTCTGCCTTTTAGGGCCAGGCTCAAGCATCATCCATCATACATATGATGATACTTCAAGGATTTCGAATCAGCTGTTGGGTCCCTCTTAATTCTTCCAAGCCAAACATGCCCATTTCCCTCAATGCATTCTCATAATCCTTTCTATCACCTATGATACTATCACCTACCATCACCCTCCTCTATGCATGTATAGCTTGTCACCATGATAGATAGGCTTTCCTACAAGACATTTTTTTAAAAAAATGACTAAAGTAAAATAAGAACAGAGTTTTGTAGCATTCCTCTCAAGAACTCCCTCCAGGCTGACAATGATCCATTAACCAACATTCTTTGGGTCTAATTAGTCAACCAGTACCAAATCTATTTGGTGATGCTATTATGCAATGAATACTACTGTGTCCATTTTTTTCCTTCAATACTATTGCAGAAGACCTTGTCAAATGCCTTGCTAAAAATTTAAGGATATTTTATTCATAGCATTCTTGGTGATATTCTAGACTATTAAAAATGATGGAAATGAGATTCATCTGGTATAAGCTGTTGTCATAAACTCATGCTAGTTTAGAGTGATCACCTCTTTCCAACCCAAGGGTTCACAAATGATTTCTTTAGTATTCTATTCAAGAATTTTGCCAGAAATAGAGTATAGCTCTATGTCAGGCTATATGTTTTGTCCTTATTTCCTGGCAGTATTGGTGATGGTAGATGGGGCGGCATCTCTTTTTTTAAAATCTGGGCCAAAGGAGTTAACTTGCCTGAAGAAAATGGGCCTGGGAAAAATTAAGATCAGTAACCACAAAGCCATCTCAATGTCAAATCTAGAGATCTATGGATTCAATTTAACAAATATTTATTGAGCACCTACTATGTACAAGATACTGTGCTAGGCACTGTAGACACGGAAACAAACATGAAGTAGTTCCTGACCTTAAGGAATTAACATTCTACTGGGGGATACCACATATAATACATATAGGTAAATAAAGGATAATTGGAAGAGGGAAAAGGGAAACAATGGAGGGGTTGGACAAGGCTTCAAAAAAGATATATCATTTGAACTGAGCCTTTAAGGAAGCTAGGGATACTAAGAGGTAGAGAAAAGGAAAGAGTGTATTCAAGGTATTCAGGAGAACCTAATAAAGACACAAAAATGGGACAGGGTAGGGTCTAGTTCAGAAAACAACAGAAGGCCAGTCTATCTGGCGGCATATAGAGTCTACGAAGAGTGGCAGGGGAGCTGTGGGGAGGAGGAGAGGTAACATGAAATAAGCCTGTAAAGGTAGACAGGAACCAGATCATAGAATACTTTAAATGTTAGGCTAAGGAGCTTATATTTTAGGTTAGAAGGGATGATGAAGATTTTTGAGGTTAGGTAAGTTTATTTATGTATTTTTAGTTTTTAACATTCACTTTCAAAAGTTTTCAGGTCTGGGTCTAAAGAAAATTATTTGGATAACTAAGAAAAGAGAGGAGTGGAGAGCTAAGAGTCTTGAGCAAAAGCTCTGGCTTTATACTCAGGAGGACTGCATTCAAGTGGAAGTTCTATTCTTTATTATCTATGTGATTTTTTGCCCCAGATTCAGGTCATATTCTCCTGTATTTCTCTCTCTTCCCCCATTCCACATCTCAAAATCCCTCATCCCTAATTATTTTCCCTCATGTTCCATTCCTTGATGAAGACATAGTTCTTCTCCTTGTCAGTGACACCCTTTCCACTTGTAGTCTCCTTCCGTCTATCCTCTATCCTTCCTCCTCCATCCCTTTTTTCTCCAATCTTGAATGTCTTTATGCAATGACCTCCTGCCTTCCCTCTTGCCTGCAAACTTGCTCAGATCTCTCCCACCTTTAAAAAGCCTTCCCGTAACTCTGCCATCCTTACTATCCTATATCTTTTCTTTCTTTTATAGTCAAACTCTTAGAAAGTGTCATCTACATATACACTTTCATTTCCTTCCTCAAGTCTTTGATGTCATCATGGGGCTCTCTAGAAAGAATCTCTGCTAAGTTGCTGTTACTCTCTGCTGCCATCTTCAGGTTTTAAGCTATGATGCAACTTCTTCCCTACAATGAAAAGGGGGTCTACCAGCTCTTTGCCTTGATAGTCCTAGGGACTATTTTTAGCCCTTTTGTGATACAAACCCCAAGCAACTCCAGCCAGCCAGCTAGCTAGAAAAACTCTTAGGAATTTAAAAGCCTGTATTATGAACTGCCTTTCTACCCACTACCACTCTAGAGAATCTCAGTCTAAATACCTGAGTTAAAGTCCATAACTTCCTTTTAATTCCTGTCATACGTACCCTGCATCAGAAGCCTGAGTTTCTTTGGATCATTCTAGGGGCTCCTCCTAAGCAAAACTGCAAAGGCACTGGTTGAAATTATGGTAAAAAAGTTCTTTTCAACTACCTTCCCACCAAGTCCCCTTGTCCTTCAAACCAAATAAGGATGGTAATAACTGAGAAGGATCAGGTGTGCCTATTGAATATGAAAAACTTTACTATACTTTTCTCCATAAATCTAAATTCATAGATGAACTCCCTATCAAGCTACATCTGTCACTGCATAATTTCTGCTTTCCTTCCTCATTTTAATTAATTGCCATTGTGTCACCAGTATTTTCTTCCTAGATTCTTCCCATCCCTCTTGAGTTGACTTCCATTTTAGGTGGCAGTCATATTCAAACTCAGGCAATCATATTCAAATTGAGTCAACTTTGAGTTGACTTCCATTTTAGATGGCAGTCATATTCAAACCCAGGCAATCATATTCAAACTCTTCCATTCTAAAATCTTTGAAATCAGCTCTCCTGACATCTAAGATTCATCAGTCTATGCCCTACTTTCTTTCCCTCATCTATCATGAAATCTTTAATGGCATAGTCATGGACTCTCACTTCCAATCCACAGAATCCCCTTTCTCTCTTGTCTTAGATGAATCTTTATCTTCTGGTAATATTTATTTACTTTTAAAAATTAGACCCTCACTATAAAAGGGTGTATTTTAGAGGCCAAATTGCTATTAGGCATATGTACCTTGGATCCCAGCCAAGAGACTATTATTGAATTTGAATTAGTGAACTCAAAAAACATCTGTTCAGGACCTACTACATATAAAATACTGTGCAAGGTACCATAGACAGAAAGATTCCAAGATTACCCTTGGATCTGCCCTTAAGCAGTCTGTAATCTACCAGAGGGGACAGGATATGTAGAAAAGAGAAGTTTTCTATAAGCTAGGGAATAATGGCATCCAAGGTGAGATTTAGTCAAAATTCAGTCAATATTTTTGAAAAAATGTGAGGAAAGAATATTTTCAGTTAAGGAGTTAGGGGAAGGGTAATAAACTTTGAAGGAAAAAGCTTGAAAGGCAAAGATGAGCAAAGAGGATTTTCCAAGCATTGGGTAATGGCATATATTGGTGGTGTGAAACAAATAGAAATGGATTTCTGCATCCACATATTAATTTTAAAAACCACAAATTAGCATTACATGTATTATATCATATTTTTATTTAGTTAATATTTACCAATTCCATTTTAATCTCTGACACTGTCACCATTCTAGTGCATGTCATTATCACCTCACAGCTTGACAATTACAGTAGCCTCCTGATGAGTCAGACTGTCTCAAGGCTCTACCTACTCCAACCCATCCTTTATTCATCCACTAATATGACTTTCCTAAAGCACAGATCTGATCATGTAACTCCCCTCTACTCGATAAACTCAGTGGCTCTCTATTGCCTCCAGGATCAAATACAAGATTTTCAAATCCATTCATGATCTAATTCCTTCTACCTGTTTAGTCAATTTGAACCTTAATCCCTGCCCCAATTTAGCAACACTGGCCTGCTAGCTGTTTCACCAACAAGATCCTCCTTCTCTCAGCTGTGGGCATTTTCTCTAGTTATTCCCTGTGCCTGGAATGCTCTCCCTCCTCAACTCTACAGGCTTCCTATTAAAATCCTATCTTCTACAGGAAGTCTTCCCCAACTCCTTTTAATTCTAGCATCTTCCCTTTGTTTGTCTTGTATATGGTTTGTTTGTATTTTTTGGTAGTCTCTCCATTAGACTGTGATCTCCCTGAGGGTAGGAACTGCTTTTTCCTCTTTTTATATCCCCAACACTTAGCATAGTGCCTGGCATGTGGAAGGCACTTAAGAAATATTGATTGATTGGTTCTGGCTTCATTCAGGAGTTATGTGGGCAGCTCTAGGCTATAATGTCCAGAGCTAAGAAACGGCTTGTCTAGTTCAGAGAAGAGTTACAAGCGTAGTGTGACAGTAAAATATAAGAGAACAATGTGAAGTAAAAGTAAGGCAAATTGGAGTCAGATTATGAAGGGGCATAATGCCAAGGTGTTGGGTTTTTTTTGTCCTATGGGGATATAAAATTGAATATTGATTTTAATTCTATTTTTAAAACATAGTCAAGCAGGCACAGGTTTAGTACTTGTCCACACCATGTAAGTCTAAATTTCTGACCCTTGTAACTTCACCCTTCACCTACATTCTGGAGAAGCTTGCCTAAAGGTCAAGCTTTCCTCTTGTAACTATCTCCACCTTCTATTGAGAAGACGTTCTGATCATCTAAGTCTCAATTCGGTTATTTTAGCTTATATCTCTTGGGAGAAGCTAGGTGATCAAATCAGTTGTGTGACCCTGGGCAAGTCATCTGTTTGCCCTGTTTGTTTGCCTCAGTTTCCTCACTGGCAAAATGAACTGGAGAAGGAAATGAAAAACCACTCCAGTATCTTTGCCAAGAAAATCCTAACGGAGGTCACTGAAGAGTGACAAACTGAAAAGGCTCAATACCAACAAAATCTCCAGGCTGATACTGTCCACCTTTGTAGTCTCTTCTACCATCCATTTAACTCCGGTGAAAGTTCCTTTGTAACCTCATCCACTTCAACTCAAATTCAAGTTGATTCAATAAAAGCCTGTATTCTACACCCACTTTATCTTCAGATTAATCCAATCATTTGAGGATTACTCCCTTCTCTCAATAAGGAAGTAATGGAGAAGAGCCAAGGTAACTCCACTTCCTTATTATAATGTCCACTAAATTGGGATTGTCTTACCATTGCTAAGATTGGTCCAAGTGGCGTAATGTCAGACCAATCAAAAGAAAGACACAACTAGGTTCAGAAGACCCTATTTGTCCCTACTCACGTCTTTGGCCATTGAAAGAGACCATTGACCCAATAGCTTAATGGTAGCCTAACCAGTATATCAGTCATACTGAGATCATTGTCTTTGTTTTAATTTCAAATACAACAGGCAATAGGGAGTCACTGAAGATCTGAGTTTTGTTGTTTTTTAAACAAGGGAATGATGTGGTCATATTTGTACTTTTGTTATTGTGTCCTTGTGACCCCATTTGGGATTTTCTTGGAAAAAATACTGGAGTGGTTTGGCATTTCCTTCTTCAGCTCATTTTACAGATGAGGAAGGTGAGGCAAACAGAATTAAGTGACTTGCCCAGTCACAAAGCCAGTAAGTGTCTGAGATCAAAGTTGAATTCAGATTTTCCTGATTCTAGACTTGGTGCTTTATCCATGGTGCCTTTTAGCTGCCCGCTTTGGGCCTTAGGGAGATTATTTTGTCATCTGTATAAAGGGTGAACAGGAGAGGAACAAGACCGAAGATGAAAAGACTAGATAAGAGGGTTCAGGGTAGCTCTGGTTAAAGTCTCCACAAGAGCACTGTGGCTGTACAGAGAGAAGAGAAGAGAACAGATTTGAGATTTGTGGAGGTAGAATCTATAGGAGTTGGCAACTGATCGGACATGGGAGACAATGGAAAAGACAGAGGCAATAGTTACTTTGAGGTTTTGAGGCTAAGTGTCTGAGCAGATGGTAAAGTCATCAGAAAAAAAATGGGGAAATTGGGAAGAAGATAAGGTTTAAGGAGAATGGTGATAATTTCATAGGATTACAGAAGTGATGACATGACCTCAAAGATAATCTATTCCCAACCCTCTCATTCTATAGTTGAAAAAAAATGAGGATTAGAGAGTTTAAGTGACTTGCCCAAGGTCACATGGATAGTAAACATCAGAATTTAAACCCAGGTTCTCTGATTCCAGATCTTGACAATTTTGAGGTACTGGAGGGAGATGAAGATAGTTATTCCTAAGAAACCTGATGAGGTCAGGCTACAGTTCAGGGGAGTTAGAGTTGGGAGTCACCTAAAGAGAAATGATAATTGAACACAGGGGAGCAGATGAGATTGCCAAGGAAGAAATGATGTTAAAAATGACAAATAAAGCCTCCTTCTGAGGCTCCCCAGAGCTGGGCTCCCTTGAGGGCAGATAGTAGCTATAGTATAGTTCCCCATGAGAATTGACTTTAAGAGCTTTTGACAAGAGGGACTAGAAAGTGAAAACTACCTTACTTGCAACAAGTAGAAAGGACAAAGTGAATTTCTCCTTGACTTGTATAACAAGCACAAAATTAATTTGTCTACAGATAAAAAGTAAACTCCTTGAGGGCTCAGAGCTATTTCACTTTTATCTTTGTATTCATAGTGTTATGCACAATGTTTTGCACTAGTAGGTGCTTAATAAGAAGTATATTTTAATTGAATGATTATTGATGGTCTGAGGTTTTGTTCGTTTGCTTGTTTGTTTTTGTCCTGGCCAAGTCTGCCATCTCTTCTGAAAGTACAGATTGACCAAGTGGAAATGCTATTCCATCTTCTAAACAGAGGTTTCCAAACTTATTTGGTCTACCACCCCCTTCTTCAAAAAAAGGAAGAAATTACTCATCACCCCCATGGAAATCTACTTTCATTAACCCTTTAACATTTTTTTAAAAAAAGTGTCATTTCAAAAATATATATTTTTAAATGATGCATCTTAAATTTGAAAATGTATTGTAAATTGTTTCCTCCACTGAAATTTCATGATGCAATATTGCATCATGTAACCATATAGTATCATACTGGAAATAAGTCATTACATGCACATATTCTTGCTGATGCATGCTAGGCTTCCCAACAATGCAGAGCAGACTTGCCTGCCAACACTTGCTTGTTAAGACCTGTCTGTGGATTTGACCAATGATTGATTACAACTTACATTTTGTGTGTTTATTTGGAAAATGATGTAATCACTATGACTTTAACTGTTACACAACAGATGATACATGTAAGAATGGTTTTTCAAAATTCTCTTCTTTTTTTCTGCTTCCACGACCCCCTTATTTGTAGTCAATGCTCCTCAGTTGCACTCAAAGCTATTATCCCCCTGCATCGTTCCAGCACCCCCCAGGGAGGGGTATCACCCCCTTTGAGAGTCTCTGCCTAGTATATCAAAGAAAATGAAATACTTAATTTTTTTTTAAAAAGAAAGTATGTGTATATGTGGGTGTGTGTGTACACATGTGTGTGGGAGGGTTCCAAAGTTTAAAAAAAAATTGAAAAGGCAGAAGGAAGCTTGATTTATATCATTGATAGAGAGCTACAAGGCCTTTTAGATCTCAGAGGCCATTTAATCTCATTTTACAGATAAGGAAATTGAGACCTGGGAGATAAAGTGACTTACTCTATGGCATCCATATAGGATTTGAAAACAGGTCCTCTGATGTCAGAGCCTCTGTGCTTTCCACCATGCTATCAGAAGGTTGGAGGGTTGAAGAATGTGGCACAGAGAAGAAAGGGAGGAAAAGAGCCATGGGTCATTGGGAGTTATATAACAGGTGTGTGTGGGGGTCATTCTGTAGAGGGGAGAGTTAGACCCTCCAAGGAGGAAAAAGTTCTAAGGAATGATAAGGAGATACACAGATCCATCTGGAACCAATGAGTTCTGCTCATTGTCATCTCCCTGTGAGGTGGGTTAAGCTGGTTAGTTATTGATCATTCTAACATTAATAATGGAGAAGCCTGCCACCTTCCTGAGGCATGTATCTGGTACATGAAAGAGGATCACTCAGCACTTAGGAGACCTGATGAAAACTACCCGCTTCCCACTTTGGGTGATTCTTGGTGATAACTGCCAGAGGGAACCTTGAAAACATTATTAGGTTATGAAGAACTGAGCACAACATGGAAAACCTTAAGCAAATATGGGAAGTGTTTTCTCATCACTGTCGCCATTCAACACCAAGCACTTCAGCAGAGACGAGCAGATTTGGGAAATGAATAGCTGGAGAAAAAGATGGCATCTGAGAACAGGAACTGGATTTCTGAACCACTACTTAAAAATAGGAATGATGGACTCTTGGCTAGGAATTGAGTGCATCTAATGAGAGATAGTAAAAATATATTTGGCTGGAGTCTTCATCCAGACGGTTTAGAACTGAAGGGGGAAGGGGAGAGAGAAAATTCTTATGATATTTCTACCAAGCTGGATATATCCATAGAGCAACAGGTCCTCTGGGGGTGCCTTAGATGTTTTCAGTGGGTCCTAAATGTCAAAACAATTTTATAATAATACTAAGATGCTTTTTAAAAATATTCACCCTTTTTCAAACTATATACCTGTGTGAAGTCAGATTTTCTTCATATACTTCAATATGTCTCAACAGATTGAATGCAGAACAGATAGGAGAATCTAGCTATCTTCTATTGAAAAGATTTTCAAAAATATGCAAAAGCAATGCCATTCTTCTCATTACTTTTTTGTTATAGAAAATACAGCTTTTTGATATAACTGTCATTTATGTTAACATGTAATAAGTTTGTTATTTTTACTTTAAAATGAGTTAATAAATATTTTAACAATTAATCCATTTCCATTTATAATATGCAAATGTCAATAACTATAACTCACCTAAACAAAACCTCTGGGGTCCTTCGTAATTTTTAAGAGTGTGAAAGAGTCTTGACATTAAGAAGCTTGAAATCACTGACTTAGAGAACAGTAAACTATAATATAAAAAGTCAAATCAACAGTGAAAAATGTCCAGTAACCCATAGGAGACAAAAATCCCAAAAGAGGTCCAGTAATTAAAACCCATGGCTTCAGGTATACGTGGATCAGGACTGGGTAATAGCCAAAATAAGCTAGAGATTTCAAAGTTGAATTCAGATTTTCCTGATTCTAGACTTGGTGCTTTATCCATGGTGCTTTTTAGCTGCCCGGTTTGGGCCTTAGGGAGAGGCAAATTTGATCTCACAGGTGTTACTTACACTTGGTGGGATAGGATCCAATAATGGTACAAAGTATAGCTTATTCAATACTGAAACATAAATGAGATTTAATAGCTAGTCATCAAGAATTTCTATGGCTGAAAAATTTGCACCATCTGTGACCAACCTGGTGACAAGCCTTTCTAAATAGCTGGAGGTTGATACTCATACAGTAATCCATTGTTGTCAGTCGGTCAATAAACATTTAGTTAGTGTAAGCACTGGGGAATACAAAGTCAAAAGACAGTGTCTACCCTTAAGAAGCTCACAATCTAACGCGGGGGGAAGAGAAAGAGGGAAACAATACGTTAAAAAAAGCTGAAAAAAGGGAAAGGGGGTAAGAGTACTTCAAATAGAAGGAAAAGGAAGTCTTGCAGCAAAAGGTGGGAAATGATAAGATGGTTGCCCTGGAGGATCTGAAAGGAGTTTCCAGTGCCTATCCTCTGTCAATAGAAGAATACTCACTGGCTAATGAAGTCTCAGATACTATGTGGACAAGAAAATGATATGAGTCAGATGATAGGTCAGTCAGGTAAATTTAGACCTGGGTGAATGGTCTAATAAGAATGACCATTCATAATTTAATGTCAACTCAAGGGATTTCCCTAGTGGAGTGGTCCTGACCCTATTCTGCTTAATATTATTAGTAGCAACTTAACTGAAGATGTAGATAGTATTTCTATCAAATGTGAAGCTGACATAAAGCTTTGAGTGTTATTTGACAGTTGACAGGTAGGTGTCTAGGTGTACTGGACCTGGATTTAGAAAGATCTGAGTTCAGATTTGCTCTCAGATACTTACCAGCTATGTGACCTTGAGCAAGTCACTTATCTTCATTTTCCTCCTGTGTAAAATGGGGATTAAAATATCAGGGTTGTTGTGAGTATCGAATGAAATAATTTTTGTAAAGTGCCTGGTAGGCAATAGGGACCACCTTTATCCCTTCACATCTCAAAGGTTATGAGTGAAATATTCCAGCAATCTGGAAAATGCATGTAAGAAGTTTTGGCCCTCCCTTTGTACCAGAGAGGAAGTCTGAATATTTTCTTTTTCTTTTCTTTATGGGGATTTACAGTACCTTATTGTAAAATTTGGGTTAACTATTTGGTCATACACTACACATAAGTCAATGTTAAGTAAAAATACTTTTCTGTGTCATCTGCTGGCCTTCACATGTCCTTTGCAACTTCTACAAAACTCCCCCCAAATTCCTTTTTAATTTTTTATGCCAACCCACAATACATTGAAACTGTGATGGGAGAAGTCATGATATGGAAGGGATAACTGTATGTAAATGCTAGCTATTATTACTGTTATTTGTGCTTAGTTTTTGAAGAGGACCAGCGGCATCACCGGGTAATGGATTGACTTGTGAGTGAATTGGATTTAAATGAGACAGAGCTGTGCAAAGTTGTCAGCCTTACTCTCCCAGTCATTGAAATCCAGTGGCGAGACAAAGTCAAGACAAGGCAATGGCCCAGGATGAAATGGATGGCCTTGGTGGCTTCAGTGTTGGACCAAGCTCCAAGCACTCCACAGTGCCTGCTTCAGCTGCTCTGTATGGTCGCTGGAACAAAGTATTCTCATCCACTCACATCTTCACATGCCAGGATAGACATCCTCCTAACTTACTGATGAATTTGAGCCCCAAGAGTTACCTTCAACCTGGTTGTTCATTAGTATTACTACATTGGATGACAACATGGATCCAATCCAAGATCCAAACACATCTTGGAACCAATAAATATAAATATGTATAGAATGATTTTATATACACATATACATGCATACATACATATACATACATACATACATACCTATTTATGTAAATGGTAGCCATCTCTAGGGTGGGGGAATGGAGGGAAGAAAATAAGGGGAAGAAAAGATATGTATATGACAAGTTTATTATTTATTTTAAAAGAATAGCAAGTTGTACATAACAGATTTACAATTTCATGCACAATCACCTTTTTTATTATACTATATTATGGAAATGCTTGTTTTATTCCATAAATTAAAAGTAAAGTAAGTAAAAAAATTTTTTAAAATATTCTTGCAGACAAGAATAATGAGTCAAAGTTAATAAAGTGAAATTTCACACATATAACCACAAGTCCTGTCCTCAAATTAAAAAAAAAAATCACTTTCCAAAATTCAATATAAGAAATATGGGACTCAGAAAATTTTTCCTGAAAGGGGGCTTTTAAGGGACTGTAAGCTCAGTATAAATCAACCATGAAATATGGTGGCCAGAAAAGGTAATGTGTTCATATGTTCCATAAAGAAGGAGATAGTATCCAGAAGATGGTAGGTGATAGTTCCACATTCCTGCGATCTGGTCAGAGACCTTCCAGAACATTGTTTTCGCTTTTGGGTACCATCCTTCAGGAAGAATTTTTATAAGCTGGGAAGCAATCAGAAAAGGATGCCAAGGAAAATCATGCCGTTTGTTAAAGAAACTGGAAATGTTTGGTCTAGAGAAGAGAAGACAGAAGCATATAAGAATGGTCCTCAAGTGTTTGAAAGGTTGTCCTGTGAAAGGATAAACTTTCTGGCTGGGTTCATAAAGAAATACTAAGAGTGATTAGTGGAAAGTTCAAAGAAGCAGATTAGAGATATTCAAAAGTGCAATGGGCCTCATGCCTTAATGGTTTCCCCTCCACTAGAGGTTTTCAGTTAAAACCAAGATGTCCACTTCCTCAGGAAGTTATAGACAGAATTCTTGGTCAGGTATGGGTTAGACAACACCATCTCTAAATTTTCTTACAACTCCAAGATTCTGTAATTCAGAGTGCAGATAAAGAAGAAAAATAGACCAAGAGTAGTTCCTTGGAGGGCACCTATCTTAAGTAGGAAGAAGAGGGGTGATGAAATCAGGAAAGGATATTAAGGATCAATATGAGAAAGAGAAGTAGAGAGAACAGTGTCACAGAAGCCAAAGGAAGTGGGAGTGCGGAGAAGGAAGGGACAGTCAGCAGAACAGAATGGTATAAGAGGGTCAAGGAGAATTAAGACTGAGACAACGTCACTGGTTTTAGTAAATAGGGAGTCTCCGGTGACCTTGGAAAGACTGGTGGGGTCATAAGTAATATTACAAGTGGTTTAGAAAGGAAATTCATGAGGAAAGAAAAGCAAAGAGTATGGAAGATTCTAGTAATTTAACAATGAAAGGGAAGAGAAATATGAGATCATACCCTGAAGGTCCAGCAAGGTTAAGAAAAGGTTTTTGGAGCATATGGCAAACAGAAGCATGTTTATAGTCATGCGGGAAAGAGCCAGCAGGAAGGGAGAAAATAAAGATGAGGAGAGGGAATGAAGAAAAGTGTATCTTACAAAAGGAGGGAGTTGGACTCAATGACCTCTAAGGTCCATTCCAGATCTATATCCTATGAGATATTGTTGAATATTCCTAGGATTGGCTGTGCCAGAAACAGGAAGTAGGCATGGGGTTTGTTGGGAAGGAAGGATTTGATGTGCCAATGTGTGGGAACCCAGGCCAATACAGCACTCCAATTGAAATGTCCTACAAAGGGGATTGGACTTTCTATAGATCAATTGTACTGGCCTGGGCAAATTCCCAAGATAACATACCACTAGGCAGTTTCCTGGGGCTGCATCCAGCTTCTTGAAGCTGGTGACATTGCCTAGGGGTAGGAAAGAGGTGCAATTCACTAGTCCTTTTTTCCTTAGCCCCCAAAAATGCAAGTTATACCACAAGCCACCAAGCAAATGCCTAGTTATCTTCTCAGGGTAACTGGACCTTGTTTACAAGAGAGCAAATGAATGTATAAAAATTCAATTTTTTTTAAAAGAGTTAACATGAGCCAGATGTTACATTTGGAGACTGATAAAAAATATTCCATAGCACCTCTTCCAATAGTAAAACTACATTTTCAAATTTGTAGTCCCCATCCTCCATACTGCCTTAGAAATGCCCCTGAAGATGAACCAGAGATATTAAGCTATCATATAATTATTTTAAACCATCACTTTGCAATTCCACAGATAAGGCTAAGAGGGCACTTTTGTTAGGAATCCTTGCCTACAAATCCTTTTACCCTAGTTCACAAACTCCTTCCTGGCAGAAACAATTTCTTATTAAAGGAGAAAAAATGGACAAGATGTCCCCTAAGTTAGTTCCTAGTAACTTTAAGGGCCTATGAAAAACAATTAAAGCCATGCAAATTTAATATTTCTGGCATTTAGCACCCAGATATATTATTTTATCCAAAACATACATGAAATCTAAATTACAAAAGCCTGGTTCTGTGCTTTCGAAATCTAGGAGTTCATTTAAAAGCCTTGAAATTATTTCTCTGTTGTAAAAGTAAGAATGATGTTTAAAAGCTAGCAATTTATGGATGTGAGTAGAAGACATCTGTTTCTGATTAAATTAGTTAGTAAACTGGATTAATGCTTAGCAAGCAAGACCAGTGGTTGCCTCGGCAGACCACCAGAGCTAATCACCATCATCATTAACACCCCTTGGCCCAATATTAGAGAAGGTGTTGTCACATTCTTTAGAATGTGAAAACTTTGCTCTCCAAAGATGACAGAGAAAACATTTTGTTCTGAAGACATATATGGTAATTTACAAAATCAGTGCCTGTAGCCTATTCAAAATCATAAACAAGACCCTTTGGCCTGAACAGGCTTAATATTAATATGCTTTCGTAGAAGGTATATTTAAATAAAGATAATCTATAGGCTCCTCAACTTTTTGAGAAAAATCTCTTTCTCTTTTTCTCTTTCTCTATCACACACACACACACACACACACACACACACACACACACACACACACACACACACACACACACCCCACCCTCGGGGAGTAAGCCATCCAGCATCTACAGCTGGGTTACTGTCAGCTTTTCCTCTCGAGGGGAGCAGATCAATTGCTGATGCTTCCTCTGTATGCAGTTCCAGTCATCCTTAAAGGATGAAATCAGGTTTAGCTCCTGGTGAGCCTTTTAATGGCTTACCAAAAAAGAATTCTCCTCACCTGTTTGCTAATGGGAAAGATTTCATCCCCCAACTGGAAATAACACATGCAAATAATGTGAAGGGGAAGAGAAGACCGAATAGAATCCATTTATACTCACATGTAAATGACTGCTGTCATATACCTTTGGTGGGGGAAGAAAGTTAGAAAATAAAGAAGTCATGGGTTTCCTAAAACAGGGGAGTAGTAACTTATCCCTGAAGAAAAAAGGAAAAAGAAATCAGAAACAAACTTTGTAGACTTTGCAGTTTTGCTTTGGATCATCCTTGCTTGCTTTCAACTGTGTTCAGCTAAATAGAAGCTGTGGCAATGGCAATTCTGTCCTTTGCTGCCAGAAGGACTTTCGAAGCAACATTGTTTTTGAGACAATGATACTTGGCATGATTTATGGGTTTGTTTCCGACAACTGATTTCGGGAAGTTGACCTACCAGTTCCCTAAGGTCTCTTCTGCCCCCAACATCCTACGATTTCCATAATTCTCAGAGAATTGAAATATCACCATCTAATGCTCAACAATAACCTCTGAAAGCTTTGGGGCAGATATCACAGTATGCCTGGGGTACTTGCTTTGTGTAGACCCAATCACTGAATCTCTGCCAACAGCACCATCCAATGCAACCTGACTCAGCAAGCATTTATGAAGCATTTCCACCGAGCAAGGGATCTTGCTACATTACTCTGAGGATACTGACAAAAAAGAAATTGTCTTTGCCCTCAAGGAGCCCCCATTCTACTGTTTATTTTGCAAGAAATATGAAAATATCAAAAAAAACAAAAGGAAAAATGTAGAAAGGGAGTGGTTTGAATTTGAATTTAGTTTACAAGATCTGACTCAATTTTTCATGCTGTCATACAGTTCCAATTCCATTTACCAAACATTTATTAAACATCTACTGTGTTCAAAGCACATTATGTATTCAAGAAAGTGTAACTCAGGGTTTTTCAGATTTAAGAAGCATTAATCTATACTTCTTGGCAGGGGTATCCAACACTAAATATAATCAGTTAACAGATGAAAAAAAAAAAAAAACAAACAGACCCAAACACCCTGAATTCTAACTTGTCCATTTCTCAACTTACAGTAACTGGAAAGTGATCAAAGCAGTTACTTTTATTTTTATTGTGGCTTTATTTTTAAAAATTAAAATGTTGGATAAAAATCCTCAATACCAGAATTGAAACGTACAAGATGACCTCACATTGCGCTGATCAATCTGCTCATTTTTGGCCATTTTCAGTGTTGCTATAGTAAGCAATGTTGACAAGTAGATGAAAGAAGGCTTATAAATGGAATTCTGATCAGAGATAAGGCTGAACATAAACTATCTCCCCACATTTCTGCAATGTTGTGAGGCGCGGCATCGCCACAGATGGCCATCTCCCAATAATACATAAAACATTTCTGGATGGGGTTTGGAACACATTGTTGGATTCACAGGTCATTTGTACAGAACAATAATTCAATTCACTTAATGATGACCTCACTGTGAACAAACACATAGCCACAGAACAAGTCTGCTGGAACAGGAAAATGATACTAGATTTTAAAATGAAATCCTTAAAAAGCCGCCATGCTCTCTTGTTGAAATAACACTTAAATGTATTCAGTGTTCAGCTACCAGCCAGTTTGCTGAATTTATTTTAGGCTTCTGAATGTAACTGCTGTGTACAGCTCAGTCCTGTGTCTTCAGGACTGCCGGCTGGCAGTTTCTTTGGGGAAGGCTGCTGGTGCCCACTGAAATTTCGATTGGCTTATTGGCTCAGCTCATTGACAAGGAAGCCTGTAGTTCATCATCTTTCCTTCCCTAATAGCTGAGATGGCAGTCAATGAGAAACGACTGGAGAAACTTTCAGAAGACACATGGGAATAATTTAGCTAGACCCAATGAAAATTGGCTGTTTGTTTAAGTTAAAGTTGTTAAAAATCCAAACTCAAGGGCCACATTTCTCTTGAATATTTTGATTTTTCCACTTCAGCCTTTCTTTAAAAGATAACAGCAAGCAACAAACTTCTAACAAGTAAAACCAGAGAAAGCAGGAGTCCTTGATTCCCACCAAATAGAGGAACCAAATAGGAAGGCTTCTGAATGTCAGCCAACTCTTTCCAGCATCTTGGCTCTCATTAGGGAACAACTTTTTTATGTCACCCATGATAGGAACAAGCTCAGCCCCTGCCTACAAAGCCATTTTAGCCATGTTGCTTATTTCTGTTTTCCAAAGCCTGGCTTAAGTGCTATTGAAATGAAGGCCCTCATTGCCCTGGGTTTAACTATTAATAGCACACTCTCCTTTGTCACCCACATTCACCGTTAAAGCTCACGTAATAAACAGCAGGGATTTTAAACATGTTTTCGCTTTAATTTGCTTTTATTAAAAAGATCTTTGGCTTTCAGGGTTAGAATCATAAAGTCCCAGAGCAGAGCTGTAAAAAAGCAGAAACCAAAACCTGACGTGTCCCAATAATTATATTATTTTTTTTTTGAGGGAAGGAAGGAGAGAAGGAAGTCTTACAGTCATGTTATCAGTGGTTCTTATAGCTAACATAAAACCACAACAGCAAATTTGTTTTTGGTCATATATCTTTGCAGACTGGAAACTAAAAACTCCCTCCCTATTACAAGTGTATATGGGGGAAGGTGTTCAGTGATGGGAGAAACACATTAGAGTATTTCTGTACCTATCTCATCAATATCCACTGGGGCATCTTACAATGGTGGTCATTTGTTCACCCTTGCTACAATATAGGAGATAGAATTTTTGCTCTCATTTATTCCCCCCAATCCAGTGAAAATGGTGGTAAGGGAAAGCTTCGTTTGAAGTTTTATGAAACAAAGCTAAGGCAGGTGGGAGGTAGTTTGTCCACTCGACAACTGTTTCCTTCAATGTTTCGAGGGATTCAGGATTTCATTAATGTGGGTCATCCCTCCATTGGTATAGATCAAGGTCCATTTACACCCTCATAATAATTCAAGGTTCTTAAACATGTCCTCTCAAGAATACTCCATAGAAGATGGTGGTTCTAATGTCAGTTCTTTCTCTAATGAAATGATGTGACATCAAGCTAAATCACGGACTCATATACCTTTTGGTCTTTCTATCCAATTTTAAAAAATGAAAGTAATTTCTAAAAGGGATCATTCATTTGTGAGTTGTATTAAAAATATACTTATAAAATATTTTTAAATGTTTTTCAGGTAGAATGTAGAGAGATTTCCTAGGGCCATGATAACAACTCTGTGGGCCTGAGGGGAAGAGAAGAGTTCAGAGGCATATAGTTTAGAAGTCTTTTCACCTTTTTGAATTTCAGTTTCTTCTTCAGTATAATTAGGTGAACTAGATGATCTCTAAGTTTCTATAGTTCTCTTTCTTGGCCTATAATTTTTGTAGGTAGGGGAAGTGCAGAGGGAAAGCAGCAAAAAAGATGCCAAGAGGCAAGGCTTCTGTTTGTTTATCTCAGACAATGAAGTGCTGGGCAACTATTTTGCCAAAAGACAAGGGGAAGATAATAATAGATCAAGGAAAACTACAAGAACCAAAAAGGATGCCAGACTTCAAATTCTATTCAGTTTCAGCACCAAAAGAAATTTGACCTTGATTAGGACAGTTGCCCTTTTGTTCACATATATAAGAAGTCTTGGATATAAAGGATTTTACTGATTTCTGTAGTAATAATAATATATAGCTTATTGCCATAATTGCAACTACAACCTAACCTGCCGCCGTATTAGATGGAGGTCCCCCCAAAAAGACGACTCCTTTTTCCTCCCTAACTCTTCAATTAACAGAGAACAAGGAAGGACATGTACAGCTAGGGGGCACCATAGTGTGGCCCAGCCTGGAGTCAAGAAGAATCATCTTCCTGAGTTCAAATCTGCCTTCAGACACTCACCAGTTGTGTGACCCTGGGCAAGTCACTTAACTCTGTTTGCCTCACTTTCCTCATCTGTAAAATGAGCTGGACAAGGAAATACCAAACCCCTCTGTCAACTTTGCCAAGAAAAATCCAAATGGGGTCGGAAAGAATTGAATGAATAAAAAATGACTGATCAACACAAAGAAGTACATCTATCATGAACAGCTGTTGTAGCTGACGGGGAGCTGGGCCCAGAAATGAAAAGGTGTTACAGTGGGATAGATGACATTTTGCTATTTGGACAGCACTTTTCAGTCATCTCCAGTTTCTTCCTGCCACTCTGTGCCACCTTTCCAATAGTGTCCCAGTGAGTTTAGGTGACACTGAGTCATAGGACACCGGGACCTCAAAATTGCCAGTGACCCACAGGGCATTAGAAAACTGCAAGCTATGTATGAGTAGGCTATGGTATATCACCAGTGAATCCTTGAATTCAAGGAGTGACCTAATACTATTTTCAGTTAGAGATATGATTAGAAAAGGGGACACTGGGCCTGAAGGCCCAGAAGAAATCCTCTGTGGGTTGTAAAGATCATCTCTGAAGAATTTATAGAAAGCTCTAGGAAGGGAACGCATGGAATCCTTACAAGCCCCACCAGTGGAGAGAGCATTCACACTGTTGAGATCTCAGATCCACTGATATATCCACAAGGAAGGCAAGAAAGGCCTCCTGAAATTTTTCGCCTGGGGAAACAAGGTACACTATTTTTCTACAGCTAATTAAAATGTAATGGTGGCACTGTTGTTTGATTTAAAAGTTTCTCTAAACACAGTAAAGTTTTATAACTCTGAGCGATTTCATTTGGAAAGGATTTGCATAAACCTTTCTAATTGGCTGACTTGTGGGCTCAGTCTTTCCTCTTGCACATGCTCAATTCTTTCGAATGGAAGATGGGTGAACTATGACCCTTCTCTTTTATATATATATAGAGAGAGATACTTATCAACTTGGTTGATATTGAGTTCATTTTTAATATCATGGAGTCACTTGTGAATCAATATCTGCCCAATACCTGTCTAATAAAAGTTCCTGTCAAACAGTTATTAAAAAAAAATAGGTCCTTTCTTTTCTAACTTTCCTTGAAGAACTCTCTATTGCCAAAGCATGTGCTTGACAACTTTTGCTCTCTACATTCAACTAGATAAAATAAGAAATTAATTTCTAAAAAAAGGGAATCACTAGTTACATTGTATCTATATTATATTGTATATTGTTACATTGTATCTGTAGTTATATTTAAAAACACACACTCACATGCTTTCAAAATCTTTCTCAGTAGAAAGGAAAGACGTCCTCCCTGTGTCTAGGGCCATAATGAAAATGACGTGAGCCTGGAGGATACAAAAACATATAGTTTTGAACCAACTGGCCTCTCCAGCAGGCAATTTTTTCCACTGTGAGCAAGGGATCCGCAAGTAATATAATCGAGAGTCCCCAAGTAGACGATTCCCATCTTACGCCACACTGATTAGAAATATTTTGTCTTTTCAAAAAATGGATATGTGTATTTTTCTTTTTATTTATTTTATTCTGAACTTTAAAAATACAGCCAGCATTTCCATAACAGTAGAATAGGGGGGAAAAGATGATTGCACATGAAACTTCAAATCTATTATGTACCACTTGCTATTTCTTTTAAATATATGTTATCATGCAACTTTCTTTTTTTTCCCTTTTTTCTTCCCTTCCTCCTCCCCTGCACACATCCCTCCACCCCCAGAGATAGTTATCATTAGACATAAGTATGTGTATATATGTAAAATCATTTTACACATACTTCTATTTATCAGTTCTTTCTCTAGATGCAGATAGAGTCTTCTTTGTTTGTATTTGGGTATTTATAATAGCCAACATGATTCAGTCACTCAAAGTTGTTCTTAAAACAATATTGTTCTTATTGTATACAGTGTTTTCTTGTTTCTTCTCATTTCATTCCTCATTATTTTATGTAAGACTATTTGTATTTTTAAATAAATTTTAAATTTCTAAATATGCATTTCTAAAGAGACATTTCTGGCCTCAAGGTGCAATATATTACACTCAGTCTTATAATTCTCATTCTCCCTCAATATAATGTTTCTTTTTCCTTTATGCCAAATGGGAAGTTTTCTCTTCCCCTTTTCCCCCAGTTCTCAGCCCCTCTCAGCATATAGGTAGATTTCTTTTGCCTGACAGGGAGATGCTGCTTTACCTTTGTGTGTTCGAGGAGACATGTAGTCTCCAAAAAGTTATAAATAAAAATGCTTCTCAAATGATCCCTAGGAGACTAGCAAGGCTAGGAAAACCTTATCCATGCCCCCACCCGACCCGCCCAACCCCCACGAAAAAGAAGCTGGCAAGGACTCTTCTTCTGCTTTGAATCACGTTCACCCAAGTGAGCTCCTTTGGGTGGGTGAAGGAAGCACAGCAAACCTACGCTTGATGAATGTGTTCCCTTCTCTCCTCTACCTTCCCTTCCTAGGTCGTTAATAGGGCTGCTAATCAGACCTTTATTTCCATTGTGCTCATGTCAAATCACTGTTTAATATGATATGAATGGGGGTGGCGGACACAAGAAGTCAGAGATATGGAGGCGTTCTCTGTCAAAGAATGTTAGAACTCGGAAGAGTCCTTCAACATGATCTAGTCCCACTTCCTCCATTTACTAATTAGGAAACTGAGGTCCAGAGAAATGAAGCAATATTCCCAAGGTCACAAATAAGTTAGGGACAGACCAAGGAGTGGAGCTCAGATTTCTGGACACCTAGTCCATTGGTTTTTCGACTATGCCAAAAAATCAGCTTCACCCTCCTACCCTCGTCCACTCTTAGTTCTGACACATTAGGTCAGAATTTTGGCTTTGCTTTCTTGGCTCTTTACAGATGGCTGGGTGGTGGAGGGGATAGAACCCCGGACCTGCTGGCAAGATGATCTGGGTTGCAATGTGACCTCAGACATTTAATTAGCAGCATGACCCTGTGCAAACCACTTAACATATATTCTACTTTTCATCTGCTGCCCTGCCTCGTTTCCATTCCAGGAAACAAGATGCCTTCCCAGGAGAAACTCAGCACCTCAAATCTTATCACCACTGGGCTAACTCAAGCCTTGACTAACTCTACCTCCTTCAGTCTCCTCTCTCCTCTGTCTTTTCTCCTCTACTAGCACAGAGTGAATGTAAATAGTAAATGTTTCTCTTTTGGCCAGGAACCCTGAGGGTCTTCCCCTCTCAGTTTGATTTTTTTTTTTATTAAAGGTGCCACCTCTTGAGTAACTTAAAGAGGACTATTCAATGAATGGGCATTACCTCACTCAAAGTGAGAACTCAAAAAGACCTTAGGCTAAAAAGGTCAGGGTCTCCTCCCAATGCTTTCTTTTATAGAGGGCAGGAAATGGATTCTCAGCTCACTCTCCTTTATATCTGCTGCCGGGCCTGGTTCCTACTCCATGGAATGAGATGCCCTCTGGTATCTACCCCTCCCTTTCCCGCCTCCTTTGTGTGTAGTCTTTTCCCTTTAGATTGTAAACTCATTGAAGGCAAGGCTGTCTTTCTTTTTATTAATTGTACTCCCAGCACTTAGCATAGTGCCTAGCATAGGCACTTAATAAATATTTATCAGATTGGCTTGGACTTAACATCTGTCTGCCTCAGTCTCCTCAACGATAAAATAGGGGTAATAATAGAATCTTCCTCACAGGGTTGCTGCGAGGATCAACTGCGATAATATTTGCAAAGTGTCTACCACATGTTTGTTTTGTTTTTTTACCATTTTTTGTCTTTTTTTGTATTTCACCTTTTGGCAGCTTCTCTAACCAGGGAAAAATCTCAGCATTTTCATGAAATATGTGGTAAAGATGAAGTTAAAAAACAATGATGAAGATGAAATTTGGGGAAGTTAGAGCTGAAAAAGTCTGGTGGAAATCAGAAGATTTGTATCTTAATCTTTGCTTTGTAAGTAAGCAGTCATATGGCTTGAGAAAAGCCATTTTAACTTCCTGGGTCTCAACTACCCCTTTTCTAAAAGGAAAGGGCTAGATTGGCTGACTTCTCAAGTCCTTTTTGAATTCTAAGTTTCTATGATCCCAACATTTAACACCCTCCACAATCTGCCCCAACCTACCTTTCCATGATATTGCATACTTGGTGCTTTTGTGGATAGGCAAAGAGTTGGCCTTTTCTGGGAAAAGGGATACCTCTGATCAATACCTAACCCTCTTTGTGCATGGGTTCATGGAGCCTTAGGACAGCACCAGGGGAGGAGAGCTCATCTGGGAATCAGAACTCCAAGTACGGTGTTCTACCGTACTCTAGTTCCTACCCTTACAAACTGTGACAATTTGGGTAAGAGAAGGGAATAAGCATTTATTAAACACCTATTATGTGCCAGGTACCATGTTAAGCACTTTACAAATATTATTTCCTTTGATCTTCACAACAACCCTTCAAGATAGGTGTTGTTTTGTTCCCCATTTTACAGTACAGGAAGTTGAGGCAAATAGAGGTTGTGATTTTCCCAGGGTTACACAACTGGTAAGTATCTGAGGCTATATTTGAACTCAGGGTTTTCTGACTCCGGGCCCAGCACTCCAGCCATTAGACCACCTAGCCACTTCGAAATTAAGTCATTTAATCTCTCGGCTTCAGTTTGCTCATTTATAAAACGAAGATAATGCCAAGCACATTTGCAGATTGTGTAACTTTGGGAAGGTCACTCAACATTTTAGGGTTCTGTGCAGTAGCCAAGACCATCATTTGTAGAGAAGGTGCCTTGGTAGAGAGGATTCTTTCACTCGGGACTTCCCAATACCAGTGAAACCAAAGTTTCCATCCTATCCCCTAACCCTCATACTTAGAAAGTTGTTTTGAGGAAACCCAACAACCATGAAGTTCTATATAAACAGAAGGTGTTCTTTTCACAGTTCTGGATAGCTTTCAGAGGTCAAGTAATTCCATTCCTCTAATTTCAGGTAAAAACACAAGTAGATTATAGTCAATGGTCATCCTTTAAAATGTTTCACTAATCTCCCCTTCCTTTCATTCCACTGTCTCCACCCTCCTTCAGTCCCCTATCTCGCGCCTGAAATAACTTCCTAACTACCTGCACTGTCCCCATACTCTGAGTCAATTTTATTCAACTCAATTTAGCTCTGGTCAGCTCATAGCTAAGAACCCACTCAACGCAAGATATTGTGTTGGGGCTCAATAGCAAAGATGAAAACAGAAGAACTTGCCCTTTAAGATCTAGACTAGATGCACACAGCTGCTGCCAGACTGACCTTCCAAAAATACACTTGATTATGTCATCTCCTTGAACAAAAGCCTTCAATGATTTCTTAACTACCTAAAATAATACCTTGGCATGCAAAGCCCTCCACAATCTGGTTTTTTCTGGTCTTCTTTCCCTGGCTCCTTTATTCTGCCTCTCTACTCCACTCATCTAATGAATTGTTTGCAAAGACTCTGGTTGCTCCTATCTAGTTCTCCTCCTCTCCGCCTGTCCAAACCCTACACATCCTTCAAAGGATCAGTTCAGTCACCCCACCTTCATGGAGTCTTGCCTTAATAACTCAGCTGAAGACAATCCTTTCCCTCCTCTGAGCTTCTATAGCACTGGCTCTTGTCCTCCATCCCAGTGGTCATATTCTTAACAGTCTGCTTGGGTATCTACCATGCTCCTCCCCCAAATGAAAAGAGTGTGCATTTTATATAGCTTATTCCAGTTGCCAAAAATGCTAGTTATAATTCTGTTGATTAGAAGGATCATGAAAAATATCCTGCACTGAATTTTTAAGAAAATTCTATTCATTCTATTAACATCATGGACCTCAGAACAGTACAAAGCCAACACAGTGAAATCCACAGTAATTGGAGTCTAAACATCCACAGTGAGCAAACAAAATGGATGAGAAATGCATGTTTCCTCCAGGCTAAACCTTGCAGCTAGAGATGCAATTCATTGAGTCAATCCATATTTCTATATCCAAGTATATGGGCAAGTCACTTAACTTCTCTATCTGTTTCCTCAGCTTTAAAATGGGATTAATAATATGTGTAATTTTTAACTCATAGATGATCAAATAAGATACATAGAGAACTTTGAAAACTTTAAAGTGCTACGCAAATATGAGTAATTACCTATATCTAATCTTTATCTATATCTATCATGTATGCATGTATGTATGTATGTTTCTATCCACATCTCTATAGAGGGTGTTCTAAAAGATTTAACGACTTACAACTGTCTAGCCTTCTGTCTTGGACTGGAACTAAAAATGGACAATGAATTAGGTCTACAATATGATAAGACATATAGCTTGCGATGGTTATATTTGTGAAATTACATGATATTTCATTGATCCCAAACTGCTTTCTATCACAAAAAATAATGTTTAACATCTATATTCTTTTGGTGATTTTATATGACTGTGAATCATACAATGCAAGTGATCTCAAAAAAATAAAGATATTAATTTCCCCAGAGAGGGATGGAAGCCTACACAGTGGGTACAATTAGACTATTGCATGTTTTCAATCATGATTTCAACATAAGAAGTGGAGAAAAAGATATCAAGAACATGTATACCCAGAAAAGGACCTGGGCTGTTCACATAATCTAGAGAAATAACAGACAGAGGTGAAATTCCTTCATCCCTTTCTCCAGGGAGAAGGGGTGGAACCAAGCTCACCATGGGCAGACCCAGGCTGGGGCAGAGCTTGTAGAGAAAAGCCAATAGCTGAGATCACAGACCAGCCCGTCCATGGGTTGGCATCTTTTCAGAGCTCACTCAGGCAATAGAAAATAGAGGCATAGGTTGGAACAGACAGTATTTCTCCAGGAAACTAAGTAGGACAATATGTTGTTGTTCAATAGTGTCTGACTCTTCGTGACCCCATTTGGGGTTTTCTTGGCAAAGATACTGGAGTGATTTGTCATTTCCTTCTCCTGCTCATTTTACAGATGAGGAAACAGAGGCAAGCAAGGTTGAATGACTGGCCCAGGGTCGCAGAACTAGTGTTTAAGGTTAGATTTGACCTCAGAAATATGAGTCTTCCTCATTCTAAGCCCAGAAATCTATCCACTGCGTCACCTTGCGGCCTGTAAGATAACATACAGATGTATTTGAATCCTGCTGGACCACAGATAGACGAATATAATGATTATAAGGAGATCCCAAGATGGACAGGGTACATGCAGCTCAACCCAAGCCCCTTCTAGAAGAGCAAATTCACCCACTGCTTCTATTATATTTTCTGGGTCCTTCCTCTAGAGAATTTTCCTCTTCCTTTCTTGGGCACAGAAAAAAGTGTGTCTTGCAATAATCTCTACAAACAATTCTGAAATTCTGGCCTGCAAGACCACACCAGAAATAACTGAGACAAGTGAAACAGGCTGATACAACTGGGCCTACAGCTGAGGGGTCACAACCAGTACTGTTTACCCACAGGACCTTCCTTTTCTACTATCGTGGTTCTCAGTACAGCTGCAGTAGCTGACACAATTCTGAGCCCTAGTCCTGTTGCCCTCTTGTTGACAGAGACAATACATGCCCTGAAGACACCAAGAGAACCAAAAACAGCCTCCATCCAGCACACTGGATAGATTTATTATATCTATTTTTCTGCATAAGCTCTATCTTACCGGGCTTAACAACTTTTAGCATGAATTTGATGGCATATGAAGTTTTCTGTCTAAAGGTCAGTCTAGCTGAGTATGTAAAGGTTCCATACTTGTAAGTTAATGGCTAGGTGTGTAGTGGATAGAATACTGGACCTAGAGACAGGAAGAGCTAAATTCAAATCTGACCTCAGACACTTACTAGCTGTGTGACCCTGGACAAGACAATGCACCCTGTTTGCCTCAGTTTCCCCATCCATGAAATGAGCTGGAGAAGGAAATGGCAAGCCACTTTAAGATATCTGAAAAGACAACCCCATATAGACTCACAAAGAGTCTGACATGACTGAAAGTGACTATACAACAAAGGACAATGAACAAAAGAAAATGCAAAATGACTCACAGTCACCTGTAGCTAACTCTTTTTTGCCCAGTGGTAGTGTCAGGATGTTAGAAAAAGAGACAAAAGATCCTAAAGTTTTTATTCTTCATCAACACTGATCCAGGTCAAGTCAACAAGCATTTATTTAGTGCTTACTATGTTCTAGGTATTGTGCTAAGTACTGACAATAATATTGGACACAATCTCAGAGGACAGGTACTAGCAGTCTGGGGACTAGGAAGTGCCTCTTGAAAACATTCCAGTGTCATTGCTGGAAGTCAATGTGAGCTCCTCAACCAAAGACTAATGAATTGATCGGGTACAAGAGAAACTGAACAGTATAATATCAACATTCTCACTACAAAGAAAACCCCTCTTCAGAATAATGTTTTTAAATGCATAAAATAGCATATGTAGGATTACAAAGGAAACTATATTGAAATAGTTATCAAAATGTAAAAAAAAAGTTCAAGAATCCCAAGTTAGGAACCTTTACTCTGAACCAAGAATACTGACAATTGATGAATGTTAATGCAAAGGTGAATATAGGGGAGGGAGCATGATGGAAAATGTGGTCAGAATTTTAAAATAAAAGAGGACCAAGGCATATTAGAATACACCAAAGCCTTCTATCTGTATGTCAAAATATATGCTTCTGGAATACAACTGAATGATACTAGACTTTAGAGGTATCAAATAACATCACAAAAAAAAATCCTGTCTTAACAGATATGAAACAACAGATACTCGTGTTCTTGTCATTCCCTAATCAGTTAACTGTTTGCAGTCATGTCATTAACTAGTTGGAAGAAAAATCAAATTCAACACCAGATTCTAGCAAATGATAAAAATGAAGACATGGCATGTAATTTTAAAAATTCTAACCTGGCCTATTCACGGTAGCTACAGACAGAAAATAAATGGGAAATGGAACCAAGAAAAGATACCAATACAGACCATCACCATTTCCTATGGCAGTTCTGATATAAAATCATTGATGAAAGAAGAACTCCTCAGCCAGCAATCATTTGATCTCTTGGCCAAGCAAAGGGACATGATTGACCAGACCTACTATATAAACTATATCAATTCATTCATGAAACATTATGGAAGAGAATGGTAGAAAACAGTGGGCAACATCCCTTTGCAAAACAGCATTGGGCAGTGGAAGGGGAAACAAGTCTCTAGTCCTCCCTTCAAACACACCAGCATCCCAGTTTGTCAGCCTTCTTGGCTCCCATGTGCTTTTCCTTTCATCCACCTCAGCCATACACAATCATATCTTACGTCTTCCTACACCTATAATTATACCATTTTTTCTGATTCTGAAATCTAAAATTCCCCTCTCTGATCATAACTTCCAGTGATGAAACTTCCTCTACAATTTCATATTGGCAACTATTCTTCATCTTATCATTTTAGCGTGTACTTGGACAATGGGAGGTTCAGACTTTTACCTAGGACACACAGTAAATATGAATAAGAAAAAGAATTTGAAGCAGGGTTATCCTCATTCAGATGCTGGCCACTCAGTCTCTGATTCTCCAGTCTTTCTTCTCCATCTTTCCCCTCATATTTGTCATTTACCCTTTTTATAACCTCAGTCCCCTCTACCTTTTCCTTCATTCTCCATCTGTAACTCCTGCTTTGGCCTTACTTTTCTCTCTTCATTGTCTTGACCCTTGAGTCCATGAGTTTTTCTTTACTCTTACATCTCTTGCTCTTATACAAGAAAAAGAAAGGGTGCCAGTGTCACCAGATCATGAATAGTACAGGATTGGAAAGGTAGGAAGGGGACAGATTATGTAGGGCTTCAAAAGCCAAGGGGAAGGTTTTATATTGGATCATGGCGGTGATAGGGAACCACCGGAGTTTACTGAGTAGCAGGGTAACATAGTCAGATCTGAACTTGAGGAAGATTACTTTAGCAGCTGAATGGAGAATTGGAATAAAATGGGGAAAAGTTTGACACAGGGAGGCCCAGTGCACTATTTCAGGAGTCCAGGAGTGAGGGGATGAGGGCCTGCATCCAGTGGTAACCAGTGTCCGAGGAAAGAAGGGGGTGCATACAAGAGATGTTGCAAAGATAGAAAAGATGGTACTTAACAACTAATTGAATATTGGAGTTCAGAGAGAGTGAATAATGACTGAGAACATGGTGGTGTCCTCATCAGTTACAGGGAAGTTGGAGGGGAGGATTTGGAAGAAAAAAGAATTCTGTTTTGGACACGTTGGATTTAAGATGTCTATGGAAGATCCGGTGGAAGGTATCTAACAGGCAGTTGGAGATGTGACTGAAGGTCAGGAGAGAGGTTAGGGCTGGATAATAAATAGGAGAATTTTATGTATGAAGGTGAAAAATCCATCAATGGGAACTGATGAGATCATTGAGCAAAACAGAATATAGAGAGAAGAGGGCCCAGTACAGTGTTTTGGGAGACATCCACAATTAAAGGTTGTGACTTGGATGAAGATACAGCAAAAGAGATTGAGAAAGAGCAGTCAAGCTAGGGGGAGAAGAATCAGGGGAACAGTGTCACAAAAACCTGGAAATATGGCAGCACCAAGGAGAAGAGGGTGATAGATAAGCGTCAAAGGCTGCAGAGAGGGTGAGAAGGATGGGGGCTGAGAAAAGCCTATTTAATTTGACAATTAAGAAATCGTTTTTTGGAAACTTTATAAACTAAATTGAGCACTTAAGGAAAACAGAGAGATCAGACAAGGAATTAACTGGCATGAGAAATGGGAGAGAGATGGAAAAGAAAAGGAAGAAGATTCGCTCCCCTTCTCTCCATTTATTCTGGGATCAGCATTTCACAGGAATTCCCAGCAAAGTCTTATGATCTGCCCTGTCTCTCCTCTAGACAAGCATAGCGTCTCTTGTACTGTCCTTTATTACAACCCCTTCTCTCTTGGGGCAGCTAGATGACTCAGTGGATAGAACTCTGGACCTAGAGTCAGGAAGACTCAGCTTCTTGAGTTCAAATAGAGCCTCAGATACTTACTAGCTGTGTGATGCTAGGCAAGCCACTTAATTCTTTTTGCCTCAATTTCCTCATCTGTAAAATGAGCTGGAGAAGGAAGTGGCAAACCACTCCAGCATCTTTGCCAAGAAAACCCCTGAATGGGGTCATGGGGACTGAAACAACTGAAAATAACAATGGAACAGCAATAAAATCCACTCAGTTGCTTGATTCCTCTTCTTGTTCAGGATTTTTCTTCCCAGAAGCCTTTTCACCAAAGGTTGGGGGAACCAAGCTTGGGCGTTGGAGCATAGCCCATTCAGTGAGTCATGTCTCTGCTTCAAGTCTTTCTGCCCCACCCCCTCTGGTGGTAGTACCTGGCACAAAATTGTCTTGGGAAAGAGATTGGAGCCTGAACCTGGATATAGAACGTGACATAGTTTTCCTTTTTTAGGGTATTTCTATTACAGGTCAATAGCTAACTCATTCATTTGTCCAGTCCTGTTTTCTTTAGAGCTAAAATGAGTTCCTTATTAAGAGATCTTATAATGTTGATAATGCATCTTTAAAATGTTAAGTTGATGTAGATGATAAGGAGAAGACTAGGGACAGTTTAGCTAGTTGACAAGTGATTTGCATTAATGTCAGAATTTACTAAAATAGTTTTGGTAAAATTATGGTGAATGATAATGCCAGGTTAATCAAGAAGGGAAAACTTGATTCTTAGGGGATCTGAGGAATCTGGTCCATCTTTCAATGCAAATCAACAACTTTTATTAAGCATCTACAAAGTACAAAACACCAATCTAGGGGATATAAGGACAAGAATGAAAAAATTCCTGCCCTCAGGGGGCTTATGTTTTAATGGGGGGAGGTTAGATGATGGGAGGGGGCCTCCACCAGAAACCAGATATGTAAATAGAAGACCTTTTTTCTCTCCAGGATTGTTGATTTTATCATGCCTTTCTCAAAACACTAAGTTCACTTTAAGGAGAAAAATAAATGTGGGTTTTCCCTTTTGTTTTTTTCAAACCACTTTTAACTAAAAATGGGAAGGCTTCTTTCTGTAATGCTGCAATCATGCCTCATAAATCACTAGACTGTCAATGGTGGAAGTTAAAACTTTCCCCTCCCAGTAGTCACAAAAAAGTGTGTTTTTTTCTTTTTCTTTTTTTTTTGTCTAGATAAAATCCCAATTTGTAGTTCGAGAATGTACTGTAAAATGTAAATAACATTTTAATGAGAACTGAAAAAACTAATGTGCTAAGCTGGTCTTTCACCTTTAGAGAGCTGAATTCCAGTGCACCTTAGGTCAGAATGAAACGAATTTGGTGGTCTCAGCCTCCCCAGTAGGCATTTTCCCACATTAGAAAACTACCACACAATTTGGTTCAATTGGGTACAAAGGATCATCTCGGCTCTGCCCAAAACCAGAACTGGAGTTCGGATGGTGTAATGACAGGAGAGGCTGGAGATGAAACAAGGAGCATCTTTCTGGATTTAACAGAAAAGAAAAGCAGTGTTTCCCCATGTCAATATCTGTCTATCATCTCAAATGTCATCGAAATATGTCCCTTTGCTCCAGTTTCCCTAAGTATTCATGTTCCAGCCTGAACAAGACATATAGGAACAGACTTCATACAATATTGTATAAAACATCTTCATTTCTCCCAGTTTCTTACCACCAGCAACTCCAGGTCAGAGGGCGTCTTAATGGTATGCACGCATACACTTGCACACATACTTACACACCATATATGCACACTCACAGGGAGAGCTATAGCAGGCACTCATAATGCATATATTGCAATTTGAAAAAAAAAAACCTGACTTCTTTAGAATATCCAAGAAGATATTTGATCCTGGCAATGAACTTTTGATCACAATCAGTTAAAGATTCAGTAGCATGGACTAGCTTAAAAAGGTTCCATTATTTTAGGTGGTACAGTGGATAGAGTTCTGGACCTACTCTCAGGAGGCACCAAGTTCAAACCCACCCTCAGACACTTACTAGCTATGTGACCCTTAAATCTCCTTTTGCTTCAGTTCCCTGAACTGTGAAACAGGGATCACAGTGATACCAATCTCACCTTCAACCAGTGCCTGGCACACAGCAGGTGCTTAATAAATGCTTTTTCCTTCCCTTCCCATCCCTGATTCCTTATTTCCCAGTACTCTTCCAGTCCAAGTGCATCTCCCTACTGTTCCCTATATTCTCAATGATTAATCCTACTCCCCTGCCTTTACCCATGCACCTTCCTACCTTTCAAACTCTTTCCTCATTATCCATGAATCAATCATTTAATCAAGCATTTCTTAAGCATTTACGTTGGGCCGGGCACTGGGGATTCAGACAAAAATGAAACAATCCCTGTCCTCCTAGTGCTTACATTCTATAGTGGGGGTGGTGGCAGAAGAACATGTAATCATATAAAGTAAATGCAATACAAGGGGAAAGCAGGCACTAGCAGTGTGGGGTGATGGAGAGGAAATGTTTTATACAGGGGACAGCATTCAGTCAATTCTTTTTTAAAATTTTATTTATGTCATGGGTTTTTTTTTCCCCTTTGGTTTCCATATCACCTTATTCCAAATAAGTCTTTTCCTCCCTAGAGAGCTATCCTTCGTGACAAAAATAAAATAAAATAAAATAAAAGAGGGGGGAGAAAAAGCACTTCAGCAAAATTAATCAACACATCAACTGAGTACAGCAATATATGATTGAAAAAAGGCACTTAAAAGTGCTTACCTTCTATGCCTAATGGCCAGTCATTGAAAGGCTCAGCTGAAGACTCATCTCCTCTAACAAACCTTCCATGATATTCTAGCCCATATTGAAATCTCTTTTTGCTAGTTTCTACTGCATTTGTCTATCTTGTACAACTAGCCCTGTATTATAAATACACTATCTTATTCCTCAATTGTTGTACAACGTAATACTTCACCCTATCTATATATGATTTTATACATACATTGATATATAAAATTTTATTTCCAGTAAACATATATTTACTGGAAATAAGTATGGATGTATATACTTACTGAAAATAAAATTATATTATGGGTTTTTTCACGGATCGTTTCATGTGTGTTAATCTTGTCTTCCCAACTCGATTATAAACTCTGTGAGCGGGGGAAGGGGGGGAGGATGGGGATGAGGACGGGGGGGGGGGGGGGGGGGGGGGTCGGACACATAGTCCCTCTGCTTCTTTTGTACCTCCCTCCCCTACACTTAGCTCAGGGCCAGCATATGCCAGGAACTCAACAAATACCCATTTATTGGTCGACTACCTGATCAAAGCTTTAATGGAAAAAAAAATAAGGTGCTGGAATTGTTCTTCTCAGTGTCCTGTGGGAGCTTCCCACTCTAGTTCTAAGCCCTTTGAAATTTCAATGGACTTAAATCCTACCTATAATCCTATATGGCAAATTCAGAATTTTGCACCTCTTCACCACTGCTTTTAAAGTCATTTAACTGATTCAGGTATTTTTTAAGTGCTTATGAGAAGGTGGGATTAGTTCTCCAAAAAGCATTCCAATGGGGAATGCCAACAATCCCACTGCGGGCAAAGAATATCACTGGATCTCACACCATTAGAGGATGCCATCGCTCAGAGCATCAGAGTTTAAGGACTGGTTTTTGGAACCACTCTTTGAAGGGCATCTGACCCTTCAGCTTGAATATTCTAGGCAGTTCTAAAAGCAGCCACCACAAGTCAAATAAATAAATGAAGTGGAGGTAGAGGACGTTGCCTCTGTGTGGCTCCCAGGTATCCAGGGAGCAGAAATCCTAGCACTGCTTATGAACTGGGACCCTTCATGTGGCCACATATTGTTCAGTTCAACAGAGCTGGGTAGGCTTTGCCCTAAGGTTCCATTTCAATACAAAGCTGCCTTTAAGGGTGCTGTTTCTGGCCTACACACTGGAGGTTAATGTCTGTCAATCTCTAGTTAGAAAAAAGGGAGACCGCAATAAAACTGCAGGAGCCAATATTGGGAATTACAACTAGAGGATTTTCAGCAAGGTCTGACTCTCCCCAACTGCTAGCTGCAGTTAGTCTTTCTGAGGATGGAGAACAATAAAAGGGGAGAAGGAATTTCAGGCAATCGCTGCTGGATTGCATTAGCAGGGGTCTATGCTGGGGCTGATGTGCCAGGGCTGAAGAACCAGATTTTTGAGGGAATGGACAAAAGTTCACCAAAGACAAGTTTGGGTGCCTCGCAGTCTGCAGAGGAGAAGGTCCATGCTAGAGGATGTGCATGTGCAGTATTTGAGTAGTTGTTGCAACTCAAAATGTAATTCTGCTAATAAAAGCATGCATTAATTATAGTTGCAGCAAAGGACCACGGGAAGTAGAAGAACTACATTCAGGAAATAGCTGGACTGGAAGAACTTGAAGAGGGCTGCAAAAGACAGCCTAAATGGTAGAGTCCTGTGGGAGCCCTACAAAGGGCCAGAGAACATCGCAGGGGGGAGTAGAAAGCAGCAGAGGAAGCCAAATTGACCCGACTTCAGAGGGCTTGGGGAAGGGGGGAGGGGAAACAAGTGGGTAAGTGAGCTGAGAATAGAGAAGGGATGAAGTTAGGGTTGTCAATGCCACCTGTCCGGATGCTGAGTGGCCCTAATTTTGGCAAGGGTACTCTGATGATTGCAAGAAAGGTTTGCTGGACTTGGACCTTGGGAGCTTCCCAAAATATTTTTGGGACTGATGCAATATCACTTTGTGATGGCACTGCATTGCGATGTGGTGACCTTGCTAACCTGGTGGTGGTGGTGATAATGACATAAAGATGAAAAGCCCTTTTGTTCCCTATAATGAAGGAAAGGGGAAGGGGGGAGGGTTCAAGTTTAAAATAAGCAGAGCAAACTTCGAATACAGCAGGGGGAGGAGCTAAATTGTCCAGTTGTCACGGATGGCAAGGGACAGCAGGGTGGCATGGACAATCTCATATAGCCCAAATGGCTGCATAGGCGACCAGCCTTCCTCCATCAGAAAGCAGCACAAAGGACAGAGCAGCCCTTCCAATAGTCTAGTGACTGCTTTGGAGTGGGGGAGACAGAGCTAAAATAGGGAAGGGATACAGAGACTAGGCCTGCTCAAGAGAAACCAAGAGCTGGAGGGATTGGTCTATGATTGGCCAAGGTCTCAAAACAAAAAGAATTGGCCTAGCTCTAGGTAGCCCCTAGTTGTGCAAAAAGATTTGAATTTTGAAATTGTCTTAGACCTTGCGAACTAATTCGACTCCCTTTGCCCCTGGTCCCCTATATCATTCTTGATTTCCCTGGAGAAAAGATGGGTCCAGGGTGGGGGAGGGAGAACAGGGAGGAAACCCAAAGAGGGAGTCTTCCTTCACCCTCAAAAAAAGTGTCAGCGTCTCCTGCCTCCCCCTCCCACCAACAATTTTCAAAATGTAGCTGCTGCATCTTTTCAGCAAGTAATGAGCACGAGTTGAAAGGCACTTGCTGCTGCATTTCTGATCAGACTGTAAGGTAGGTAAGCAGAGAAGTAGTTGGGGTTTTTTTAATTTTCATTTTTGCTAAATGCATGCCCGTTGGAAGAAGGCAGCAGCACGCTCTCTCACTTTGTCTTGGCAGGGCACAGCCATCAGACGAAGTGGGAGGAAGAAACATTAACTTCAACAGCTGTTTCTTGACCCCGGCTGTCAGTCTTCCCAAGAATAAATTTTGGAGAGTCCTATTTGAAACAAAGAGGGAGTTTTCGGTGGGAGAAAAGTTCCCTGCTTCCGAGGCTGCAGCCCGGAGAGGCCCGGGAACGGGATGCTGGCAGTGCCCACGCATCCTCCCGGCCTGTGCCGGGGGCAGGGCCGGAGCCAAGCCGCCTGCAAGCTCCCCGCTCGGCTCCCTGGGCCTGCAGCTCCCCCCCCCCACGCGCGCACAGATCCAGCGCCGGTGGTAAGAGCCGTAGCTAGACTACAGTAATTCCCCAGCTCGGGCGGCTTGAAACTGCTCGGGCTGAATAGCATTTGCTGTTCCGTCCTCCGGCCGCCTCCCGCCGCCGCCGCCGCGCTCTCTGCAAAGCAGCTCCCCTGCTCCCGGAAGTTGTGCTGACACAGTCTCGCTGCCAGCCGAAGTTTGTCAACATCAAACTTGTCCTGTGCGCGGTACGTGCTCCTTCCGCGAGCACCCAAGCGCCCCAAGCAGCCCCCGGCCGAGATGTCCTGCGTGTGTCTGGGGAAGGGGGCGGGGGCGGGGTGAGCCGGATTCCCTGAAGGCTGAGGCTGCCCGAGACTGACATGGGGTCTGTGACAGGGTGTCTGTGTGTCCTGGGCTGCGAGGTGGACACGCAGACGGACAGGCGCGCGGAGGCGGCCCCCGGGGGGTGCAGGCGGAAGAAGGGGGTGCTGTACGTCTGCAGGCTGGGGCCCGAGGAGAGCCTGGGAGCTCCCATTCCAGCCCACTGGGTCCGGAAGTCTGGTGGGGGGTGGCTGTGTTGTTAATAGGCTCGGGAAGTGTGGTTAGAGGGTGCCTTGCTGCTTCCTCTGGGGGCAACAAAGGTGACTTGGCAACAGCGGACTGGCAGAGGCAGGGATGCCCAGGGACCGCCTGTGCTTGCCCACACCAGCCGAGTCATCTCCATCCTTCAGAGGAAAGGGCGTTGAGGTCACAGATCCACTGAGTGATTTGTGGAGACTAGATAAATAAAAAGAAATGCCCAGCACTGGACTGCCACTCTCCTTTCTGTTGGAAAGCCCCCCTGACCCCTTGAGTAAGTCCTTCAGTACAAACTTCAACTGAGTCATTTTCCTAGGCGATGAAAATGGTCGCAAGCCCTCTTCAAGTTGCTGCAACCGAGTTTTTTTAGTTCTCCACTGGCTTGATGCTCCTGGAGCTTCCCCAAGACTTTCCGGGAGGATGATTAACCCTTTTCGTTCCTTAGCTTGTACTCCGGGCATGTTTAGTCCAGTTTCAGATTGCTTGGAAATGCAAGGCCTGCTTTGCAAAGGTGTGACCTAGGCATTCTGAAGGTATGTCGCCTAGAGGACCAAGAGCTTAAATCGACTGGTCCAAACCCTTTTAACCCTTTAAAGCTATTAACCCCTTCCCCTCCCCCCATTATTAACTTTTAATTTCTTACATGCTGTCATGTAGCATATGTGGGAAATCAAAGAGGGAGGGTGCAGGGATTTGTGTGCAAAGTTGTATGAGACATGGGCTGCCTGGGAAGATTCAGGAACCCAGACGGGCTACACAAATGGGCTGAAGGCAGTCTGTTCATTTGCATTAGAAATCTGGCAACTTGGTGGGTGCAGCAGGATTCTTTTCCACTCTATCAAAAATCAGTCAAGGTGAAGAAAGGCATCTGAAGGGATTATTATATAGCACACCAAGGGCAGGAGCATATTTGCGTTGGAGAGCGATAGAAGAGGGACTTAACTCTTCTGGGGGACCAGAGAAGCACTTATTTGACCTATGCAGACAACATCCTCACATGTAGTAAGATCTCCTCTGCAGCCATTTGTCTCAACAGGAGCAATGAGCAAAGCACCCCCTTGTTTTTCAGACTGAATGAAAAAGGAAAATTATCCATAACTCCAGGGGCACTCCTTTAAGCAACAAAACAAGCCTTGGAAAACACCCTAAAAGCAACGAACCCGAAATTTTATTAGCGTTGATGAAGCAACTTCTGAGGTTAAGCCATAGGTCAATCAAACAGCTCTTATTAAATCCCTACTATGTGCTAGGCGCTGGGAACACATAGATGTATGTATGTATTGTGTAATGTAAATGTGTATATATACATACATACACACATATATACCTGCATATATGTAACATTATATTACATGTATATATGTGTATATATACATTACATACATATTTATGTTGCTGATTGAAATATTGCATAACAGACAGACCCTGAAATAAGTCAAAAGAAATGTGTTTTCTTCAAAGTTTAGTTACTAGCTATATCACATCCCTTCCTGGCAGCATGTCAGAATAATGTTCCCAGCAATTATTTGGACTTATTTTCCTTGGGTGATTTTTTTTTTGTTTCTATTTCATATGTTTGCTCATAATCACTGTGCCAGCTTCCACATGTACTGCTCCCAGTGACACACCTCCATTGTGGTATAAGATGCTAGGAAGAAACTGAAAGATGCCATTTTCAAAATACAGTGCAGGCAATATTTTACCTGGATGCTTCAACTGCCCATTGTGGATGTGTATGTAAAAAGCTTAAATTGAAAAAGGTTATAAGAGCTATACAGAGGAAATCTATCTGGGCTTATTTGCAAATACACCATTTTGCATTGTTGTCTGCTGTTTTTCATAGCTGGACAAGGCCCCTTTTCTGAGTTTTTCAGTTTTAGACACTCAGTATGAGCTTTCCTCATTTCTTTTAAGCATGAGGAAACAATTTCTTTTTACAGTGATACGAGTTCTGTGCTCATCTGGATTTAGTTACTTCATAAGGTAAATATCTCTAAATGTGCTTTGGGATCTTTGGGGATACAAAGCAAGGTAAAGACAGAAAATAGCATAGGGTAAAATGCTTGAGGATGTCAAACAACCTGATGCTCTTACAAAAGTAATCGGATCATTGAAAGTATCTGGGAATTGTTTAATTTTGAAATAATAAAACGTTTTCAATTGGTCTCACTTCTGATTAAAGTTATCTTTGGGGTATGAATGATTCTTAGTATTTGACCCTGAAAATTCAATGAGATCAAACGTCCTGCCAGAAAAATGCTTTCTCTATGAAAACAAGTATTGAATCACATATTAATTGCATTTCTAAGTGCTGAAATTTTTGTAATTAATTTTGTTTTAAGGCCACATATCTCTTGGATAATAGCTATAGTGATGTAGCTGATAGACCTGCCTACAGTCATGAATATTCATGCAGTTCATGTACAGCACAATACTGCCCCTGCATGCCTGTAGGAAAATAAATGTATTGACTTGCTTTTCCTAAAATAACAATTCTTAGTTACTAATGATTAAAATAAGTTTATTGCTGCACAGATTATGGACAATTTAGTGTTTACTGTTTGAAATAAAGTACCCTAATTCTTTTGTTTCATTAGGTTCCCTGACTGAGACCAAGGAGGCTCCATCTTCCTGCATATCTGAATCTACCCTTCTGTGAGGCATCTAAAGGAACATTATTCTTTTGCATAAGTTTGCCATCATTGTATATTTTCTTCTCAAGTGTAATTTTTCCCTCTCCTCTGATCATATCTATAGAAGCATCTTAGTAGCTATCAGTAACAACTCAGATTTCATAAGTGTATATACATATATACCTACATGTATATGTATGGTACTCAGATTATATCAATCATTGGTCAGCTTGATCAACCTTTTCATTCATCAAAATTTACCTGGGTTTATTGAAAGCTACCTTCAAAATTTGTTGATGAAAATGGCAAATAAATGACTCCAACAAAGCTCCGCCCACTTTCATCAGTGATGGAGAGGTTTTTTGGTGTGGGGTGATATTCAAATGTTCATATGCATTTCCTTGCGGATTCCTCTTTTGATACAAGGTTCTAACTAAAAATACTCATTTTCCAGGCATGACCCACAGATATTCCATGCAAAAATTGTGCATATTAACCCTCAAATAAAAGAGTGAAAGAAAAATACTATATGAAGTTAAATGAGATGAAATTCATTTAGATATAATTTAATCCCTTGAATTGGAAGATTGTGCGATTCTAATTTAAACACATCGCAATAAGGAAGGTGAAAGTATCTCCAGGGAGTGTGGGTTGCTGGTAAATTTGGGTCAAATGAAGGCAGTTCTGTCATAAAGAGAGATGTAAGATGTTTGATTCTTCATGTAGGGCAATTTAGATTTTTCTACCAGCTAAAAAGAAACCAGCAGATTGTTTTTCTTCTAAAACCTGGTAGGCTCTTTGTATTTTCTTCTTCACTTACTGTTAATAACCAGTTCTGAATTCTATTCCATTGAAGTATCTATTTGTATCAAAATTGATGCTAGTTTTAATCTGAGATTACCTTGACTGTGCTTGAAATCTGTTGGTATTTTTTTTTAACCTATAACATGTTTTTACATGTTTAGGATTGCTGCTGCTGCTGTAAAAAAAAATTGTATTGATATTTTAATGAGTTCATGTGTTTAGTCAAAATGTGCAAAATGCTAAAATTAGATTGTAAAGATACTAAAAACCTAAGTGGGTTAGTAAGCCCTTGATAACAATTGTAGTTTTTATGGATAAAAACTATTTTAAACATTTTTAATAAAGCTTAGAATAGTGTTTTTTAAAACTTGTTATGGAATTTTCTTTGTCTATGAGGAATATTAAAGAAAAGTTTCAAACTTGGAATTATTTTATTTGGGAGTGCTTTGCGGTAAAGCTTTTCCATACTCCTAGGAACACTCATTGCAATTTCACTTACCATTATCCATGGCAGAATGTTTATATTTTACCCTTGTGAGCCAAAGAAGTTTTTTTAGTGTCTTTTTTTAGTAGAACTTGGAAAGTATCTACAGCTCATTGCAAAGCTGGGAATTCTATAAATAATACTCCAAATGACCATTTAGTCTGTGACTTGTTTAATGAGTAGACATAAGAAAGAAGTTATCCACTAAATTGTGAATTTAAAAATTTTAGTGTGTCTTTCAAGTGAGATTATGGCCAAAGTGACACTGTAGCCATTATAGTTTAGCATTCAATATCTTTTGGTCCATCTATGTTTTCCTTATAAACTTACTCCCTTGCTCAAAACAAAGTCAAGTGCAAGTCATGTCATTATTTCTCTGATAGCATGGTCTTCTTTGGCAACGAAGGATGAACACACACAACACACACTCTGCATATAGGTCCGAGTGGGTTTTTTTTTTTTTTTTACCTGCCAATTTGACATCTCTTTTCAGAAATTCAGGCTAGATGTGTCTTTCTGCTAAACTTACCCTCTGTAACAGAGATTCCTAAATTAGAAATTATCTGGCTGTTTTATTGATGAATCATGAGACAAAGGATAATGATGCTTCTTTTTTATGTATTGACTGGGACAAGATAATTGCCTTAAAGAAAGAGTCCCCTTTGATTTTGTGCATAGAGAATTCTGGAAGACCCAGTGGAACCTGATATGGATAATTTCAAGTTACTACTTCTATGATATTTTTCAAATCATAAGTATATTTTAAAACGATAAAATTCATGAGGTTGAAATGATCCAATAGTGGGTTTATTTTGCAATAAAGGCACTCAGATAGCCAGTCTGACATGGTCTATTTTGGAGACCATTGTATGGAACAGATTTGCCAGATAAAGAACAGAAGTCCAGTATGGCACTTTTAGCCCAACATCTGTCATGCAGAGATTTAAAACCAAAGGGGTTCTGGAAACTCAGCTAGACCAACAGTTGGAGGCCCAAAGAGATCACTTACCCAGAGCCAAGAGTTCAATCATGGTCCTTTGTCTCAGGATGCACTGTGCCACATTCTCTCCCAATTAGCTTCCAGTTTCCTCATCTTTCCTATCACTGTCTTGCTGTATTCCAACATCATCCCAACCCTCTTCCAGGGATCCCCTTACCTCATTTCCTACTTAGAATAATTTCTTCCTGTATTTCTCTTTTGTTGGATTTTTTCCTCCATTTACCACCAAGCAGCTGTTGGATCTCTCTCCCTTCAGCATTCCAAGGGCTGTGTGCCTGTCAGGGATGTCCCTGCCTGTCAGGTTTGCACCATACCCTCCAGGCCTCAGTCAAGTTTCATTTTCAAACCCTTGTTGCTATAATTAGCCAGGCTTGTACTTCCTCATGAGGAGAAGGAGAAATAAAGAAAGGACATATGTAGCCAATGAACTCAAGAGTTGGAGATCTCAAAGCTGGGACTCAGTTCCAGTTTGGGGTTTCTTTTTTTTTCCCAACCCAGTGACAGAGGACAATGGTAAATGCTGTTGGTTGAACAATGCTGTTGGATGACTGAAGAACTCCTTGATACTTTTAAAGGATTTTGTATATCCCTAGGATTGCAATTGAGCACAGTTTCTGCCAAAGACCTAAAGATGCTTTAAGGGTAGGATGTGGAAAATTCCTCCCTGTCCCACCAATAGGATAGTGGACAGGCAAAGGGAGAGCCTTGATGACTTTTCTTGGCAAATGTATGAGATAAAGCTCACCATTAGTTACTGCTACCCAGGCACTCCAATCTGAAGCAGTGAGGAAAAAATACTTGCCATCCAGCTGGAAACAGTAAGCCTGAACTGGTTGGAAAGGGAAAGATCTATCACTGGTCTAAATCTTGTGTTTGCCAGTGACCCAAAAGTTTTGGGTGGAGACCAGAGAATTCGGCAACCATTGGGGGAGGGGTGGAGTGGGAAATGATAAGTGGGGCAGAGTTTGTTTAATGGAAAGTGCAAAATACATATTGTGGCCTAACTACTCCCATCCAGGTAATACTAACTGGTTCTGCTGTGATGAATTTGACCATGGTACCACAAGCTTTGTCAGGCCTGGCCAAAGGCATCAGAGATGTCTTTCAGAAATTAGCCTTATTAAGATGAGCATATAATATTTGTCCTGCTCTGAATGCTGAGATGTTACAATTTCTACAGATTAAACTGCCTTGCCCCACTACTTTTTGTTTCTAGGAGGGGCTGAGTGTGGTACCATGGGCAAAGATAGACAGATCTGAAGTCCAGTGGACCCACTACATGACAAATTATTCAATCTCTTTGGGGCATAGTTTGTTCATCTGTAAAATGAGGTTTCATTCAATAGTCTTTCCAATTTGAAATCTGTGATCTTAGTGTCATATAGAGAGGAAAAAGAGCTTTAAAAAATTCTCTCCTTGTGTTTGGGCTTCCCTGGTTATTGCTAATCTTGAACATGAGTGGTAAAGGAAGTTGAAAATGTGGTCTATTTCCCCCTTCGCCAGCATTGTGCCCAATTAATAACAAGAAACTTGACATTTACATAGATTAAAGCCCTTTTCAGGCATTGGCATGGCCTCCTTCCTTGGAGAATCATAAACCACTATTGATAATTGTTAAGGGTTAAATGGCGAAAGTGAAGGGTTACAGGTAAAACTGTCAAAAGTTAAAGTCGTACTACCATTCTCAGGCTCCTAGAACAAAGACAAAAGCCTTCTGAGTTTCAGAGAACTATGGGTCAAAGTAGAACCCTGACCTTTGGTAGGGGTGAGATCTTGGAGAAGCAGGAGGGGATTTTAGTTTAGAAGACACTGATCTCCAGAATAGATAAGGGATTCTCTCTGAAAGCTTAAATTTTAAATAATTACAGGGGGAGCAATAGCCAAGCATGTTTTTTTTTTTTTTTGTGAAACTTTTTCTCCTGTGTAATAATGTTTTTGGAAAGGTCGTAACTTCAGATCTGGAAGGGAGCTTTGAGGGCATCTAATCCAAACCTTTCATTTTACAGATGAAGAAACTGAGTCCTGGAGAGGTTAGGTGGTTTGCTCAAGGCTGATGAGTAAGTGGTCAAGGTCTCATGATTCCAAATTCAGCATTCTTTCCCATGTATCTTAGATTTTCAGTCATTTATGTCTAGCCTGTTTTATAAAATATAAATAAGTACAACCAATTCAGCTGGGTGGTACAGCAGATAGAGCACCAGACCTGGAGGCAGGAAGACCTGAGTTCAAATCCAACCTCAGATACTTACTAGCTGTGTGATCCCAAGCAAGTCACTTCACCAACCCTGTTTGCTTCTGTTTCTTCATCTCGAAAATGAGCTGGAGAAGGAAATGGCAAACCACTCCAGAATCTTTGCCAAGAAAACCCCAAATAGGGTCACAAACAGTCAGGTATGACTGGAACCACTGAACAACATATAAATGATTAGAACCAGTTCATACTGGAACTAAATTGCCTAGATTAAAAAGAGGCCATTTTATATGGTACCTGGGCAGCAGACTCTGCTTTTGTGTCATAATTCTAGGGAAATATTTTGGTTCTGTTTGATTACCTTGTAGGCCTTTGATGGAAGCCCCAGGTCCATAGGATTTAGAGTTTGAAGGGACCTTAGAGACCATTTAATCTAATTAAGAAACTGAGGCCCAGAAGGGCGAAATGCCTTGTAGTAGCTCACAAAGGTAGCATACACAGCAAAGTGAGGATTTGAACTGGTCTTCAAATTCCAAGTTCACTGCTCTTGCCACTCAGACTGGTGTCCCAGTCTCATCATGTCGATAAACTCTGCCATATTCTATGTGTTTCCTGACAATGTGTCTCTATTAACATTTAAGCTCTTTGAGGATAGAGTGTCTTTGCCAATCATCCTCTGGGAGTCTTTTATTCCCCGTCCCTTACACATTGTCTCACACAGTGCAGGGCTGTAATGGATACTCAAATATTTGCTGATTATTGATGGGAACAAGTAGAATCATTAGACAAAATATGAGTAAAATCTTTCTTCAAAAAATCAACTGTTTTGAGGAAAAAGAAACTGATCTCTTTGCATTTTATTTTTCCTTTCCCTGCAAGAGCTGGCCTTATACTGGTAAAAATGTGTTCTTACAGTGAATGCTAATAAAATCTGCTCATCATCATCCCAAATTTACTAAAACAGTGGCGTAAAGATATGATATAGTGATGGCTTTATCATGGTGTGGTGGGAAGAAAAATGGATTTGTTGTTACAAGGTCAAGGTTCAAATCCTCTTTCTAAAGCTTTCTACCTGTGTGACTTTTGGGCAAATCAGTTATCAGTCAATAAACATTTATTAAGCACCTACTTCGAGCTAGGTGTTGTGCTAAGTGCTAGGGATACAAAAGAAGCAAACTTCCCTCAAGCAGTTCACAGTCTAATGACGGAAGACAATGAGCAAGCAGCTGTGTACAAATGAGCTACATACGGGGTAAATAGAAATTACCAGGGAGAAGGCACTAGAATTATAAAGGGTTAGATTCCTGTAGAAGGTGTGGTTTTAATTGGGATTTAGAGGAAACTAGGGAAGGTGAGGAGGCAGAATGTTCCAGGCATGGAGGATAGACAGCTGGAGAAAGTGTGAAGAGCTGAGAGATGGGGTATCTTGTTCATGGAAAAGCTGGGGTCTAGTATCACTGGATCTGAAGAATACATTTTAAAGAGTAAGGTGTAAGTAGCCTGGAAAGGTAGAAGGGGGATTGGCTAGGGGGTTACGCCTTGAACATCAAATAGAAGAGTTTATATTTGATCCTAGAGGTAATTGGGAGCCACCGGAGTTTACTGAGTGGTTATGTATGTGTGTATATGTATGTATGTATGTAGATGTATATATACCTACATGTATATGTGTAGCACCTAGATAATATCAAGCCCTTTCATTCATCTAAATTTGTCTGGGCTTTTCCTACAAAATTTTCTGATGAAAACAGCAAATGAATGACTCTAACAAAGCTCCGCCCACTTTCATTCATGGTAAGTTTTTGTTGTTCTGACATGGAAAAGCTCATGTACATTTCCTTGATGATTGCCCTTGGGATATAGGAATCTGACTAGAAATGGATTTAGGAGGAAAGATAATGGGCTTGATTTTAGACGTGTTGAGTTTAAGATGTCTAACGGACATCAATTTGAGATGTTTAAAAGAAAGTTGGAGATGTGAGATTATAGGTCAGGACAGAGGTAAGGTAAACTTGAGGAATCATCAGTAGAGAGACCATAATGAAATCTGTGGGAATTGATGAGGTCATCAAGTAAAGTAGTATAGAGGGAGAAGAGGGGACCAGGACAGAACACTGAGGGATGCCTAGGGTTAGAAGGTATGGTCTGAATCCAGTAAAGAAGACAGAGAAGAAGGGTAAGACAGAGATAGGTAGGATAAGAACCAGGAGAGAGTGGTATCCTGAATCCTAGAGAGAAGGGAATATCAAAGATGAGAGACTAATCAACCCTGTCAAAGGCTACAGCGATGTCAAGGAGAATGAGGATTGAGAAAATGCCATTGGATTTGGCAACTAATAGCAGTTTGGGTACACTAAGATCAGAATCCAATGGTAAGGGATTAAGAAGAGAAGGGAGGAGAGAAAGTAAAGGCACCTCCATCTTCCTAGGCCTTGGTTTCCTTCTCTGTAAAATGAAGGATTTGAACTGAGGTTCTCCAAGTCCTCTCCAGCTCTAAATCTTTGGACTCCTCCTAGCCATCTTTTGCTTCAGTTTGTTACAATGGATAATGATTGAAAGTAATCCTGACACCAGGGGGCAGCAGGGGAAACCAGTATTGAATCCCAGCTGCTTAAGAGTTGCAAAGGACCTTACAGTGAAAGCCAGGGCTAGGGGGTAGGCAAGATAGGCAGCTATCCAGGGCACACTACAAAGCAAGGAAATCACAATGAAAGGTAAATTTTAATATTGCTTTTTTAAAAAATAAGTGTACATTTTTTTAATGGCAGAAAATCCCTTTCTTTATGGGGCATAGATATTTTGTACTATTTCTCATGTATAATTGTGAAGGCATAATTTTAAAGTACTGTCAAGGGTATATAATACTTTGTTCTGCCTCTGCATGGAGGCCATCTCCCAATGCAGGAATCCCTTTTTCATAATTTATTATAACATATATGATTTATATAATATAATATATATTTTTTATAATTTATTATATTCCTGACATGTGGTGATGAACTAAAATCCATGAAATAAATAAAATCTGGGTAAATTAAATCAAGAAGGGATTGAACTTGGAGGTTCTGCTGTAAGGGCCAAGAGGCAAAATCATAGGGTCATAGAATTAGAGCTGAAAGGGACCTGAGAGTTCATCTTGTCCAAAAGATTCCAAAAGGCTTCCAAAGCCTCCCCCCGCCCCCGCAGCTTTTTAACTCTAAGACCAACTGAGAAGGATGATTTGATCACATTTGACAAGGAAGGCAGGTCAACTGGGTCGATGAGGTGAGCAAACTATAGCTGCTTCTATTTGATTCAAAACATTCTGGATGATGTATTTTTGAAAAACACCTCTAAATATATTGGTAATTGGTTAATTTTTAAAACAATTTCATTTGGATGTTTGGAATCATGTAGACCCTCACAGCAAGCCTTCAGAGAGCTTTGATTTCCTTCATGTGGGCACTTTATCCACTCTCAAGTCACGGTCTCACTGTGCCTTAGTAGATTTTGTGAATTGTTGTGTCCAAAAAAAAATATATATATGTATGTGTATGTATATATACGTGTATATACACCCACCTGTTACCCACCTTCTGGTGATAAACTTCTCCCAAACTAGGCTGGATCCAGACTCCAGCAGACCTTTCTAGCTTTCTAGGACTTGTACTCTACTGGCATGAAAATGTATACCAGGATCATGTCCATGCTTTGATGACACATAAAGAGTACCGATTTAATGGAGTTATATAGGCATCATCTAAGAGAAAGGATTTTTGAAAAATAAATGCCATAAAATAATAACCATAGTATGAAGAAAAACTACTTGGAAAAGTCTAAGAATTCTGATCAGTGCCATGACCAACCCAGATTCTAGAGGCCTGAAGATGACAAAGGGCAGTGGTTTCAGGACACAGAATGAGACATATAATTTTTGAACATAGCCAATGTGGGAAATTGCTTTGCTCAACCAGACATACATATCTGTGATAAGGATTTTAGTTTTTAATTTATTTTCATTTGGAGTGGTGAAGAGAGAAAGAAAAGAAATATTTGCTAATAAAAAAATGCATTTAATTTTTAAAAAGAAAATGAAACACTAATGTGGTTGGCAGAGATACCAACTCCAACGTCAGAGGGAGTTTGTCTTAGTCCCAACGGTCCTTTACTCAGTCTTCAAAAACAAAGGTTTTGTCTGGTACATGTGGTTGAAGGCAGCAGAATTTTACATAGAAATCATTCCTCCTTTTTTTTTTTTTTTTTTTGACTTTCTGTTGCTAAATGTTCTGTTGCTGATTTTTTTAAAAGACGTTTTTCTGTCAAAAGACTTCTGGCTTAGCTTTCAAGACAACAGATCTGGTTTTCTTGGTCACCTTTACTGTGTCTGGTCAGACCAACCCTGGGGAGAAAGGAGAAAAAACCCACCAAGTGGAGCTAAAGAATATAGTAGAGTACAGTTTAGAAAAAATACCCCCTAGTACACCTAGCCAGATAGGATGTGATTTTTAAAATGAGGCAAATTCTCACGCCAAAGTATGTGATCTTTAGTCGGTGGTGGTATACTGCGGGAAGCTTCCTTATCTTGGAGCTGCCAAGGCGAGATCACCTCATTTCTGACATGTAGAACTTCTGCCCTTTGTGGATCCTGCTGAAGAGTGAGGGAGGGAATCCCTCAGGAGAACAGTTCCAACTTAAAAAAAAATTATCATTTGGTTTTTCCTTCAGATCTTCTGCTTCTGCAGTGCCATCCAGCAATGGTCTCTGTAGTAGAGGCTTGCCCAAGAAAAGTAATGGCTCCTAATGGACCAGTGTCAAGAGGGCAGTTCCTTCAGTTTCCTACTATCTGCCTCCCATGGAGAGCAGGCCAGTGAGAAAAGGTCATAGGCTATTGAACTTTTTCAATGTACAAGACCCTCTTTTATTATTATCGGAACCTCGTAGAGGTTAATTCAACTCTTGTAAAATAGAAAATTAAGGCAATTTTTCTTGTCTTCTTCCTGAGGTAATAGAAGGGAAAAAAGATTGATAGGAGAATAGATTTTGAGTTAGAAGGGACCTGAGAGATCATTTATCCCAAATCTTTCTCTTTACAGATGAAAAAAACTGAGGCATAGAGTGGTGAATTAACTTGCCCAAGGTCACACAAGTAGTAATTCGATCTCAATTATTTTGATATGACAGATGGAAATGTTTTAGAAATTTGAATTTCCTAGATAATCACCTTTATTCTACACTGCTCCTGGAAGTCTTACATGGGAATGGGAAGTACATAGAATGGCCTTAAAAGTGCTGGCTATGGAGTGAGTAGACCCTGGTTTCTAATTATGGTTTTCCTACCTATGACTCAATTTCCTCATCTATAAAGTGAGGAGATTTTGGTAGATGATCTGTCAGATCTTACAACTCAAAATCCTGTTCTATGTTCAATTGTTTCAGTTGTGTGTGACTCTTTGTGACCTCATTTGAGGTTTTCTTTCAAAGATTCTGGAGTGGTTTGCCATTTCCTTCTCCAGCTCATTTTATAGATGAGAAACTGAGGTAAACAGGGTTAAGTGACTTTCCCAGAGTCACATAATTAGTAAGTGTCTGAGGTCACATTTGAACTCAGGAAGGTGAGTCTTCCTGACTCCAGGCCTGGCATTCTATCCACTGAGCCATGTAGCATCCAATTCTAAATTCTACACTCCCCGAAATTAACCATCAGTAAAGAGAGGTTAATGATTCCTATAGTGTTCAAGTTCTCCTTCCTCTGAATGATGATGTCAGCTAACGATGGGTGTCCAAGGTTTGTATCGGTGCAGATTAATTTAATGATTTCTTCTAGAGGAAATTTGGGCAACTTAATTATACTTACATATCTTAAGTGTAAGTACTTGGTACTTAAACTTCTGATAAAACATGACTCCAACAATGTAACAAACAAGCTGTAACATATTTCAAATTACACATTGAACACAGTGATTGTAAGAGGTGAGGAACTGACACCCTGGGGAAAGTGGAGGTTGGTTGATATTGGGGGTATTTTTAAAGTTTTAGAAGTATCCGTTTCAAATGGACATGGCCATTGTATAAACCTTTGAAATATCTCTTTAGGTTTTAGTCTAGGAAAATTTCTCTAGAACACCCATATTGTAGCTATAAACATCATCCTGTTCAGCTCCTCTGTTTTGTGGATGAAAAAACTCACTCTTAAAGAAGCTAACTGATTTGTGTACCTCTGATTATACTCTAAGCAGCTGTGCTACATCTATCACTCCATCTAGGTGTGCCTGAATTACAAAATCAGACTATAATGAATTAAGTATTTGTCATGTTTAATTTTAATTTGTGAGGAAAAAAATTCACTCTAATCAAAATGTTTTCTTTGGTGAGTGATTTATCTTTTTGTGACTGTCTAGAATTTCCCATTTTCAAATGAATTTAAGCTATTACAAGCCAGGAGGATTCTTTACCTTTTTTGTGTCAAGAGCCCCTTTAGTAGTCTGGCAGAGTCTATCAATCTCTTCTCAGAATATTTTAAACCATATAAAGCAAAATATATATATATATCTAAAAAGGAAACCAATTATATTGATATAATTATAAAACTTATTTTTAATGTTCACAAAATGCTCTGCTGTAGACACAAATGCATTGGGGGGCTCAGGGACAGCATTCCATGGTATACCCTCAGTTCTCCTCCTAGACTAGGAACTTCTCAAGGAGATAGGGTTTGCTTCCCTCTGCCCCTTCAGAATGCGAGATGTCCAAAGGTTGGACTCTGTCACTCTTTTCTATAACTCTCCGTCTTCTGTCCTCCCCTATCCCCACACAGGATAGGACTCTGTCTACCCTTGGGCACTGTTCATGTCAGGTATTTTTTTTAGAGTTTTCATCATTTTATTATTTAAATTTTTAATTCTCCCCTCAATTACATGCAAAAAACAATTTTCAAAATTCATTTTTAAAAATGTTGAATTCCAAATTCTTTCTCTCCCTCCCTTTGATTCCCCTTCACTGAGAAGACAAGAATTTTGATATAGTTTTTATATATGCAGCCTTGCAAAACATATTTCCATATTTGTCATGTTATAAAAGAAAACAAGAAAAAATAATGAAGAAAACACAGGTTGAAAAACAAGAAAGATAAAGTTAAAAAAAGTTATGCTTCTATTTGCAGTCAGACTCCATCAGTTCTTTCTCTGGAGATGGATAGCATTTTTCATCATAAACCCTTTGGAATTGTCCAGCATCATTACATTAAAGAGATTAGCTAAGTCCTTCATAGTTGATCATCATACAATATTGCTTTTACTATACAATGTTTTCCTGGTTCTGCTCATTTCACTTTGCGTAAAGATTTTTCTGAGAATATCCTGGTTGTTATTTCTTATAACACAATAGTATTCCATCACATCACAATCATATGCCACAACTTGTTCAGTCAGTCCTCCAAATGATGGACATCCCCTAAATTTTCAATTATTTGCCACCACAAAAAGAGCTGCTGTAAATATTTTTATACATATAGGTCATTTTTAAAAAATCTCCTTAGAGATAACGATGTTGTTGGGTATGCATGGTTTTATAGCCCTTTGAGCATAGTTCCAAATTATTCTCCAAAATGGTTCAATCAGTTTGCAACTCCACCAACAGCACATTAATGTCTCTATTTTTCCACAGCATCTCAAACATTTGTCATTTTTCTTTTCTGCCATATTAGCCAATCTGACAGATATGGCTTGGTACCTCAAAGTTGTTTTAATTTTCATTTCCCTAATCAATAGTGAATTACATTTTTTCACTAGATTATAGATAGCTTTGATTGCATTGTTTGAAAACTTCCCTTTCATATCTTTTGATCCTTTATCAATTAGGAAATGGCTCTTGTTTTTATAAACTTGACTCAGCTTTCTATATATTTGGGAAATACATCAGAAATTTATCAGAAAAAGCTTACTATAATTTTTTTTCAGTTATGATGACTGTGAATTTCCCTCCATCCTTTTTCCCTTCCATTTATCTTACTCTTTCTCCTTTCACCCTATGCATTCTCAAAAGTATTTTACTTGTAACTACGGCATCCCCCAATCCCCCTTCCCCTTCTATCAGCCTCTTTCCCCTCATTCCCCTTCCCCTTCTATCAGCCTCTTCCCCCTTATTCCCCTTCCCCTTCTATCAGCCTCTTCCCCCTTATTCCCCTTCCCCTTCTATCAGCCTCTTTCCCCTCATTCCCCTTCCCCTTCTATCAGCCTCTTTCCCCTTATTCCCCTTCTCCTTTCCTGTAAGGTGGATAGATTTCTATACCCAAATGAGTATGTGTGTTATTCCCTCTCTGAACCAATTCCAATGAGAGTAAGGTTCAAGCACTTGGCCCCACCTCCCTCATCCTCCCCTCTATTGTAGAGGCTCTTTAGGGATTCTTTTATGTCAGATAGTTTACCCTACTCTACTTTTCGCTATCCCTTCTCAGTGCATTCCTTTTTATCACCTTTTAATTTTTTTTTTTTTAGATATCATCCCTTCATATCTAACTCACCCTAATAATGATAAGATTCTTAGGAATTACAATGATCCTCTTCTCCTTTAGGAATGTAAACAGTTTAATCTTATGATTAATCCCTTATGGTTTCTCTTTCATGATTACCTTCATATGTTTCTCTTTTATGCATTTGAAAGTCAAATTTTCCATTCAGTTCTGGTCTTTTCATCAAGAATGCTTGAAAGTCCCCTATTTCATTGAATATCCTTTTTCCCCCTGAAGGATTATACTCAGTTTTGCTGGGTAGGTTATTCTTGATTTTAATCCAAACCCCTTGGCCTTCTGAAATATCATATTCCAAACCTTCTGATTCTTTAATGTAGAAACTGCTAAATCTTGTGTTATTTTAACATAGCTCTATGCTATTTGAGTTGTTTCTTTTTGGATGCTTGCAATATTATGTACCTGATATGGGAACTGTGGAGTTTTATATCTATCTATCTATCTATCTATCTATCTATCTATCTATCTATCTATCTATCTATCTGTCTGTCTGTCTGTCTGTCTGTCTCTCTATCTGTCTTTCTGTATGTATATATGTACATAATTTCAGATGGTCCAATAATTCTTAAGTTATCTCTTCTCATTCTGTTTTCCAGGGCAGTTGTTTTTCCAGTGAGGTATTTCACATTTTCTTCTATTTTTTCATCTTTTGGTTCTGTTTGATTGTTTCCTGATATCTTATGGAATCATTAGCTTCCATTTGCCCAATTCTATTCAGTGAGATTTTGTACCTTCTTTTCCATTTGACTAATTCAACTGTTTAAGGAATTCTTCTCTTCAGGGACTTTTTAAATATCTTTTTCCATTTGGCCAATTCTGTTTTTTAGGTATTTTTTCCAGTATTTTTTGTGCCTGTTTTGCCAAGCTGTTGACTATTTTTTCTTGCACCACTCATTTCTTTTCCCAATTTTTTCTCTCTCTTATTTAATTTTTAAAAAATCTGTTTTGAGTTCTTCCAGAATTCTTTTTTTTGGGGGGCCTGAGATCAATTCATATTTTTCTTTGAGGCTTTGTATATTGCAATTTTGACTTTATTATCTTTTTCTGACTTTGTGTTTTGAGCTTCCCCATCACCATAGTACCTTTCTCTGGTCAGGTTTTGGTTATTGTTTGTTCATTTTCCAAGCCTATTTCTTGACTTTTAACTTTATATTAAAGTTAGACTCTGCTACTGGGGTAGAGGAGGCATTATCCCAAGCTTCAGGTTTTTTGTGCAACTGTTTTCAGAGCTAGTTCTGGGGTCCGTAAATTTTTGGTTCTTCCAAGATGGTATAATCTAAGGAGAGGTATATTTAATACTCTCCTGGACTGTGCTCTGCTCATGGTGTTTTAACCAAACTAATATAAATCTTAATTAAAGGTAGTTTGGGGTTGAAGTTAAGCTTTAGCCTTTTTAGGTCTAACAATACACATAAGTCCTTTATTACTATACTATACTCACCCACCTCAACAAGAACAATTTCCTCAAATATAAAATGAAGATAATAACATCACCTATATCTCAAGGTTGTTGTGAGTATTAAACAAGATAATATTTGTAAAGCACAATGCTAGACACATAAGACTAAATGCTTATTCCTTTCCCGTTCCCTTCTTGTGTTCTATTATTATTTGAGTATTTCTGTACTGTTATAGTCTTCTAATATTTCAGGGGTCAGGAAAGTGTAGAATGGGTTTTACATTTTAAATGAAGTTTTATTATATTTATTGACTTTTGTAACCAACAAACTATAGAACAATTTTTACATTTCAAAACCAATTTCATTATATTTAAAAATGAAAAGAAATGCTTAACTTGAACAGACCCAACAAAAAGAGGCCCTTAGGCCATACAAAATGTGCCAATCACTATATGATCATAAGCATCATGAAGACAGGAATTACAGCTTATATGCTATATATCTATATCTATCTATGTATATATCTATGTATATATATCTATATCTATATCTATCTATCTATCTATCTATCTATCTATCTATCTATCTATCTATCTATCTATCTATCTATACTTAAAAGACAGTAGAAAGGGGAGTTCATTTCAGGCATGGGAGATTACCTGTGCGGAGATTTAAAACATCATTTAGTTCTTATACAATATCTTTTGTCTAGTGTAAAATGGCAAAATGAGGCAATTTTAAAAAATTTACTAAAAAATTAAATAATAAATTCAACTTATAAATATTTCTTTGGATTTACAAGGTTGTCTTTTTAAAAAAATGGATTGTTAAAGAAATGTAATTGTAACTAATGCCTCAGTGTGATGTACAAGAGCAAGAAGTAGACTTTTATGGTAAGAATATTGAGTTCATGAAGAGGAATAATGCATAATGAGTTTTTAAACCAGGGAAGGCTGCAGGAAAATCAGAATGGATGCCATGGATGTGTAGTACAGAACAGGATTGCGCAATAGTAACTATAGTAAAGTAGGTAGTGCTTCTCCCCAGGCTGACAAATGGAGGGAGGACATGCTTCTTGGAAGGGAAGTGGCTCCCTAGGGGAGTGTGTGCTTTTCCTCTAAGAGATCTAGAGACAATAGTCCCCTGCATCTCATGCCTGGCAGCTGCCTGAGAGGATAAGGGAGAAGGCAAGAGAAAAATGGGGTAGAGGAGAACAAACAAACTCTCCTGGCACAATTGCCCTGGAAAGATATGTGGGAGATGGTATACCTTGGGACTTTTGTTTGGGGAGTTCCTCGCCAATGGAAGCCTTCTCTCAATTTGTAGACTAGTGAATGCCTTAGTCCCAACCTAGATGAAACACCCTGTGGTTTTTGTCTGGAAAAGAAATTCCCTCATCCCAAAGAAACCTGGCTCATGTATCTGGAGTTCTTGGGGTCCCCTTTGCCTTTGCTGAGGTGTGCTGGAGCAAGCTCCAGATGGTTCACAAAAGGCAATTATTAAATTTTCAATGCGAGCATTAACATCTCAGAAATTGGGAAATACTACAAATTAGGGCTTGATTCATGGCTTTGTTGATTTTCTAGATTTAAGAAAGTGATTGAGAAAATGTTAATAGTTTAGATCAATAGTAATGCAGTATTGTCTTGTATAAATATTTTTTTTCCTGTTGAACTGGTTGTTAGACAAGCTCCTACTTAGAGTCCTCTTCCCAGTAGGAATGAGGTTCACAAAGCATAGCCTTCTGTGGAGTAGCCCAGCTTCTGTTCCCAAAGGATCCAGATCTTGTCATATCCTCTCTCTGTAGGAAGCTCCTGTTCCACAGGAACACTCAGCCTCTCCTTAGTAGTCAGGCAGATTCCTTATCCTTAGAGGGTCAAAGACTTTGATTTGCTGCCCCTCTCATCTTATTCTCTATTGAGCCTTCCAACCTCCCCAGTGCTCTGGAATTAGGCATGGTCAATGAGGGACCCTCCACTGTTTTAGCCCCAGGCGAAAAAATGTGCTTGTATGCTTCTCCCTAACACCCAATCTTCCCTCTCAAAGCCTAGTCCTTTCTAAGGCCCATGTGGATCTCCACTCATATCGGATATATTGACCTTGTTGCTTGAATTGAGATATGGAATGGGCCAATAGTGTTCACCTCAGTTTCACCACTATACTAGTAACCTGTTTCAAATAAAGAGAAATAAAACCTGTTTGAGCCCATGAGAACAAACAAGAAGCTAAGAGAATTCAAGTTACCATGGACTTCTCCACTGCTTACCTTTCGACATTGGAGTCAATATCACTGAGAGTGAACAAATTGGAAGATGAATACTTTTAAAGAATTATAGGGATAAAGCTGAAAGAGATGATTTGGTCCATCCCCAATCTTTTACCTAGGAGAAAACTGACCTAGAGAGGGAAAGAGACTTCTCAATAGAGATAAGAAGGAAAAGGGATAGAATTCCTACTAAAGTTCACTGCTGTTTGTAACACGCATTTTTATAGCCCACTTCTTTCTCAAGAATTTATCCCATAGTATTATAGGCCTTGATGAATAATGGTTACCCACAAAATGATGGATAAAATTTAATTTTTTTGTGGTGGTAGTGGTGGTGGGTACCTGTGATTTCATCAATTAAGAAATTCCCTTCACCAATGCAGGCAAAATTCCTCCCTGCCCCTGCCATTTCCCCACCCTCAATTCCCACATTAACCTTATTACCTTGTAACTGGAACAGGTACCACTCAGTAGGCCATGCTTTGGGTAATGAATTATAGGTAACACCCCTACCTTTGCTTTTTTGTTTTCACTGGGGCATAGTGAAGTAACACAAGATGAGCAGGCCTCCCTTGGTTTCCATTATGTCATTATGTTATGTTTCTCCTTCCATCCACACCTATTCTGAATTTCCCATTTCCTACTGAGACAACACTTGTATATCCAATCTTCCCCTTTTCCCCTTTGCATCATTGTCTCATTATTCAAAGAAAATTGCTCTCTCCAAAGTTACCAATCACCTCTTAGTTGTTCAATAGGATGAGATTTTCTTAAACCTCATCTTCTTGACCCACCCCCCCTTTTTTGCAGCTTTTGATACTATGAACCACTTTCTTCCTGGATACTTCTCCTCTCTGGGTTGCTGAAAACAATATGTCACCACTAAAATCTTTCATCTCAGCACACTTAAAATACTTTGAAATAAAATTGTTTATACTGTTTAAATATCTTCCAAATTTCATGGGGGGTTGAATCCATTTATTAGGAACAAAAAAATGCAAAACTTCTAATTAATTTGCAAAAACTGATTGACCTCAGGAAAGATAGAACTTTCCTAGTTGAACTTTCACAAAGACTTTTGTATAATTGGTAGATGGAATTGAAAAGTGAATATCATAAATTAGTAAGCTTAGTCAATAAAATTCCTTTTGAATTTTTGATTTTATAAGTCCTTTTTTCAGGCATGACAACTGTTAAAACCAAATATGAAAACAAAATGAACTTAGGATCAGATCTTCAAATCATCGTAACACAAAGTATAAAATCAAAAATTTAAAAAAATAAAGTATATTCAATCACATCACTGCCACCAAAATATTAATAAGAATATTTATATTTTGACATTAACAATGATAGTTATTATATTAATAAGAGACTAAAGACTTCTTGTAACATTAATAAATAAAATGTTCTCTTCAAAATGTTATTTATCTTATCCTTTTTAAATTTCTTTTTTTGTAAAAGTTGAAAAATATATAATTATTACCATAGTAGTACATATATAATTTAGGAATAAATATGCCTATATGGGGGTATCTGCTCAAGAACATTGTTACAAATGAGGTATATGGCATAGAAGTTTGTATATAACTGCCTTAGTTGCCTGTGACAGTGAGAAGCTATGTCACTTGACCTTGGTCACCCAGTCAGTGATGCAGCAGTGAAAATCTGAAGACTTTAGAGCAAGTGGTGGGGGATGGGGAGTGACATCGTGAGACCCATGCCTTAAGAAAATCTTTTGGTAGTTGGATGGAGGAAGCATGGGTTGGAAAGAGGAAAGATTAGAAGCTGAGAAACCAATTAAGAGATTAATATAATAGTCCAGGAGAAAAACATTGAGGGCCTATAGTAGGGCAGTGCCCATGTGAATCAAGTGATTTGGTTAATAGTTTTTGGAATCAAGGAAATTAGCAGTTGTATTGTCAAATGCTGACAACGATTTTCTAAAACCAATTCAGGGGATGGGGGTGAGGGGAGTGAAAGGGGATTAGAAGTGGGTGCTTTTAGTAGAAGATGGTTAACTTCCCTCTAGAAAGTACAATCATCCTGGGATAACTTGTTGCTTCCATTTCATTTCTAGAGATGTTCATGGACAAATGAGTGCTGCTGCTAGCTGTGATGTACTTTTTCTGAAAATGCATAGAACTTTGATCTCTAAAGCAATATTCTTAGAAACTAGTTTTATCAATTTAAAAGGGAAAATTTTTTAAGGTCAGTAATGGTTTTGTTAAAATTTATAAATTTGAAACATATGACATTGTATGTAAGGAGGATTTTGGTGGAGCCAAGATGAAGGAGTAGAAGGATAGCCCTGTAGAAGCTCTTCCCCCATAGTCCATAAAATACCTGTAAAAAAAATGATTCTAAATAAATTCTAGAGCAGCAGAAGCCACAAAATGAAGGAGTGAAACAGATTTTCAGCCCAAGATAGCCTGGAAGGTGGATAGGAAAGGTCTGTTGCGCTGGACCTGGAGTGGAACACAGCCAAGCCTGGGTCATGGGTGGGCTTCAAAGCACTAAGTCATGGACAGCCACTGTGGTTCCCAAATTTCTCAATCCGCCAACACCAAAGACAGCTTCGGAGGTCAGTAAGAAAGTTCTTTCACCTGAGTAAGAAGGGAGTGTGGTCTGGCCCCAGCCCACCCCCAGGGCAGTGGCAGTCACTGTAGCAACAGCATCCACTTTTGAAGCCCTTGGCTTAAAGAACCTGGGGGAATCGAGCAACTGATGTGAGTCTCAGTCCTGAGTGGAGGTCCTGAGGTGAGGAGGAGTGGTGGTGTGGTGGAGCTAGTGGTGGCAGTGGACAGGCAATCCTACTCACAGATCCTGGCCAGAAAAGAGTGCTTGTGGCTGCTCATGGACCAGAGTGCAGGCCAGGAGAGGAGTAAACTTACCTTTTTTGATTGTCCAACTTTGGTGGAACTGAGAACTTCTAGGTCCTTGGAGATGTCTGAGAGAACAGCTGCAAAAAACCTCTGAGGCCTAGGGTAATATACCCTCCACTTTTTGAAAAGGACTCAAAAGTCAAGTATCTGGCAAGGAAAATACCCAAAAAAGGGGGAAAATAATAAGACTGTAGGTGATTTTCTTGGTGAAAAGATATTTTCTTCCACCTTTTTGTATGAGGAAGAACAAAGTGTACCATCAGAGGAAGACATCAGAGTCAAAGCTTTTACATCCAAAACCTCCAAAAAAAATATGCAATGGCCTCAGGTCATGGAAGAGCTCAAAAAGGAAGTAAGAGAGGTGGAGGAAAAATTGGGAAGAGAAATGAGAGCGATGCAAGAAAATCATGAAAAGCAAGTCAACAGCTTGTTAAAAGAGACTCAAAAAAACACTGAAGAAAATAATGCCTTTATAAATAACTAACCCAAATGGCAGAAAAGTTCCAAAAAGCCAATTAGGAGAAGAATGCTTTAAAAAGCAGAATTAGCTAAATGGAAAAGGAGATTTGAAAGCTCACTGAAGAAAATAGTTCTTTAAAAAATTAAAACGGAGCAGATGGAAACTAATGACTTTATGAAAAACCAGGAAATTATAAAAAAAAAAATCAAAATAACGAAAAAATAGAAGACAATGTGAAATATCTCATTGGAAAAATAACTGACCTGGAAAGTAGATCAAGAAGAGATAATTTTAAAGTTATTGGTGAAGGAGAATTTTGTTATCCTTTTTAGTTCAATTTCTCAGGATCCATGGTCATGGAAATATCTAGTTTCCAGGTGTTAGATAATAACACTCAGAATAATTCCAAGGATTCTAGATAGTAATTCCCAAAATTATATTGGCAGATAGTCCTACTGAGGCTGTGCCATGAGATAAAGGGTGACATAATGTAATATTTACTATGCTTGTGCAAAATGACAATATTGCCAAAGTTAACTTGTGAGTTTCATGTTGGCAAGATGCTTTCTTTGTCTGTTGCCCTATAAAGCAGTAGGGCACTGGTCAGTGAGTGGGGAAACCACGCGGAACCCATAGGGAAATCTGTAGTGCCTTAACTAGCCCCCATTGAGGAGTTTTAGGGGAGTGTACAAGTGTAACTGTCTCAATTAACCCATCGAGATGTGGGGGTAGTTGCCCCCCCTTCTTACTATCCCCTTCGAGAAGGGTGATTAGAAAGTGCTGTAAGAGTTGGTTCTCCCACAACCCTTTGAGAAGACAAGACTAGAATAAAGCTGATTATTAACCCCTCCAAAGCTGTCTGCCTGTCTGACCAGATCAAGAGTGAACGTGTTAGAGGTTGGAGACTGAAATTGCAGTGTGTTATCTGTGAAGCAAGCATACAGTGCAGTCATATCCGTGAATGAAGATTGATGGCTAATTGCACTTGCTTACCACTGAAATGAGTTAGGGTTGGTTAATTGTGTGAAAGAGACATTTTATAACAAGGTTGAGCAAAGAATAATGTTGTCCACACTTGTTGAAATATTCATTCATCCTTACTTTGCACCAAAGTTTTAGCTGTAAGGTGAAATATAAAATATTCTGGCTGATTATGACTTTTGGTGCAGTTATGTATATTCGCGTTTGATGACATCAGTGGTTCACTGGTATGCATGCTGATTGAGGAAAAATTATGCTAATGAGTAGTTCACATTTCTATAAACTTTCATAGTTTACAGAACTTATTCCTTAAATTATCTACATTTATTGATCCTATTTCTGCCATTGTCCATAATTTACAGATTAGGAAACTGACACTTGCAGGGAGTAAGTGATTTGTCATAGGTATACAGATAAGGAAGTGGTGAAGTTAGGATTTGAACCCAGGGTTTCCTTAGTCCAAGTTAAATATTCTTTATATTATATACTATGATGCTTGAGAGAACAATGCCAAAAAGAAAGAAAAAAAATCACCAAGTGTATCACATGGCTATAAGTATAACTTTCTTTCCCTTTTAAGGTTTCATCATCTTCATTTGAGGCAACTGGTGGTACAGTGGATAGAACACTGGAGTTAAGAAAGCTTGAGTTCAAATCCAGCCTCAGATACTTGCTAGTTGTGTGACCCTGAAAAAGTCTCTTCACCTCTGTTTGCCTCAGTTGACCCAAGTATAAAGAGAAGATAATAGCACCTACCTCAAAGGGTTGTTATGTGGATCAAATGAGATAACATTTGTTAAACGCTTAGCACAGTGTTTAGTATACAGAAGGCATTTAATAAATGCTTATTCTCCTTATTTTAAACTAGTTCTGCCCAAACTGTCCTTTGGGCTAACAGCTTCTCCTGGATGTAGCTACTCAATGTATTAATTCCCTTGGGCACATTGCTTCACAGTTTTCTCGTCAGGAAAATAGGCTCAACAATTCTTGAAGTACCTCCCTCAACAAGGTTGTTGTGGGATCAAATGAGGGCTTTATAAGGGTTATGATGTATACAAATGTGAGAAATTGTTATTATTATTTGAAATTAGTATCCGAAACTTCTAAAACTTTAGAAGAAAACTTCTAAAAAATTCGGTTTTGTATTTGATGTCAGGTAACACATCTGGCAGATAGTACAGTTATATTGGACAAGAAATAATTTTGTCATGGTCTCATTCTCTGCTATCAATGGTTAATGCGTCTGTGCGCTTCTGACACTAAGCTGCCTCAGAATGTCTGATTCTGACCTGATGCAACTGAATGGAACTGGTTTCTCCACTTTTTAATTAGTTCTTTGTCAGTTGAAAGCTAAACTTTTGCTTTATATGTTCATTTCATTGTTCTCTTTTGCTGCAACTTTTTTCTGGGATTTTAAAGAATGTGTTTTTATCTTAAGGAAGCCTGCAAAAGAGAAGAGCTTTTAGAGAGCAAAGTATTAAAGGAGAAAAGACTGTTGCTGAAGTTACTGTGATGGCTATGGCTGTAGGGAGGTCAGATGTCAGGATCACTCTTCAGTGGCAGACTGGGGACAAAAGGAAAGTACAGTCAAAAATGGAAAACAACACCAACAATCTCTAAATAGCCCAATTATTCCTCAGAAAACAAGCAAAGACCTTCCAAGGACCCTGGAGGGGAGAAGAGTTCTTAGTGATTACTCTATAGGGTGGAGTAGGAGTTTTGAAATTGGAAAAGACAGTTTAAAAAGATTAAAAACTGCTAACTCTTGTAATGAAGAAAAAATGCTTGTCATGGGTAGGACACTACAAAGACTGGAATACTGAAAATTAGAAAGAGGTAATTTTTACTGAGGAAACTCACTTTTTCATTGAAGAGTATATCAAAAACTACTGTTAGAAGCCCAGATAAGTCTGAAAACCTAGTCATTTATTACATAAGATCATAAAGTGTCTACCTCATCTCCATGATTAAGGGGCTTTTTTTAAAACTTTAAGGGGTCCTGGAAGTCATCTCCGTGGAGGGAATGAAAAAACTATGATTTTCGTGTTAATTTGCTAAAAAGCAGCAAGGTTCCAGAACAGAAGTTCCCACAGAAATGGAGAGTTATAAAATGAATCTAAACCAACCTACCCTCCATGAAATGTTAAGAAATTTATCGAAGAGAGGGAGATAACATGCTTCAATGTATTGTACTGGGAACTAACTTGATTTAAACTTCAGTGAAAACCTGTGAAAACCTATTAATAGACTTGAAAAAATAGTTGTTTTATTAAGGGTATTGTTAATATGCAATGTAATGAATATGGTTCCACAGAGAATCAAAAAATATGTGCCAAAATCTTGTGAACTCAATGCCAAATTGTGTAAAACAAGTGATCACAGTAAAAGGAGGACATGTACATTAAATATTTTTAAAGATATAAAAAGTTGTAAGGCTCATTACATTTTAATACATTTAATCATTTTACTTTGTCCCAGTCATTCTTTACAATCTGGTATGCCATACAGTAGAATATCCATTCTTCTACATCATTATCATTCATATTGACATAGTGTTCTAAGGTTTGCAAAGTGCTTTTCTCATTACAACATGGTGAGATATACCCATTATTACCCTCATTTTATAAATAAGAAAACTGAGGCTCAGAAGGATTATCTGATTTACAATTAGTAAATATCAGGGTCAGGATTTGAACCCACATCTCCTACTTTCAGAAATATCATACTCTCCACTTTGCTTCATAAGTCATTGTATTACAACTTTAAATGGTTATCAAGGCTATCAGAAAAGAATATGTGATCAAGTACAGTACGATAAAAACAAAATCACAGGTATGCGAGAGTCATATATTTTTTAAAATATTTGCCAGCATGCTCTTGTCTGTTTCAATTATATTACTTACATGTTTTGAGAGATGGTTATTATATAGATCAGAGTAAGTATAGTCTTTATTCTTAAAGAAGGTTCAAAATATTGAAAGATTATGGAGATTCTAGAGGCTCCTGGAAAGTTAGAATTGGAAAATCCAAAAAATTTAGAGCTGGGAGGGATCTCTGAGGTCATCTAGTTCAAATCCTCATTTTACCAAAGAGGAAACTGTAATGCTAATGAGGTTCATTAATGGGCCTGCCCATAAAGGGAAGTTTGATTCGGGAGAGATTTGTGGGAAGACCCACACCTTTTGTTAAGGAGGAACTTGTTCTCAAGGATTGATATGTCCTCTGGCTCTGAAAAGAGTATACATACTCTGAAGAGAGGTTTTGTTTTGGGGCTTACTCACTGGAAGTGTTTGGCCAGATGAGACTCTGGGAAGCCTAAGGACACTCCCTCCACTTTGTAAACCCAGATGTTGGCACTTGTCTCTCTGGTAACTATGTATGTATGGTCAGACAGTTATCTGTCTGTTGATCTGTGACATATCTAATTGCTTACAGTCAGATCATTCGGAAGCCCTGTTTGTTGGTTGATCTTTGCTTCTCTGTATTTTCTCTGAAGTTCAGAGTACTGAATTTTTCTCCTGAATTAAGTTAATGATATATGTGCTTTATTAAAGTGACTGTTGCTTCAAAAGTTGTTTCCTTTTAGAAAAGCAGATCAAAGAACTTGTGATAGGAGGCCATCATGGATGTGTCAGGGTGCTTGCTTTTATAGAAACTGAGGCAGAAAGATGTAAAATCAATTGTCTAAGGTCACAAAGATAGTGCCAGAGACCAAATTTGGACCTGAGACCTCTCAAATCTAGCATTCCAACCTCTGTACCACCTGTGTTCAGATTCTGTCTTTGATGCAACTGTGTGTACGTTGGGCAAGTCACTTAACACTAGTGCGTCTCTGGTAAACCCTTAGGAATTTATTGGTTGAAATTGGTTGAATGAATGTAGGGAGTTTCTGTATTGGGTTCCCAGTGATGGCTTGTACATATAAAAAAGAATTAAAAAAACAGAACAGGAAAACACAAAGAAAATAATAGTTCTTCCATGTAAAAATGTTGATTTCCTGGTGACCAGGGTATGGGTATAAGCATTCTGAATATGCCAAGTCCCATACAAAACAAGTATGGATCCTGTCCTCCTGAAAGCATCCATTCTGACAGCAGAGGCTTGTACTGTAAGTAAAGAAAGCTCCACAGGGTAGCAATTAAAGTATCCTATAGATATGATAATAAAAAGTCTCAAGCTGAAGACCAATTGCCTCTCTCACCCATGAAGTATATCTATTGTGTGACATTGTGACCACAGACTCTCTGGTGAATTATTGAGCTTCTCAAATGGTTATTTTAATGTTTGGGCTAATGAGTTCTTACCCTTCCAAGGATGGTCTCATAATTAATGATAAGCCTTAGCATCCTTGCCAGCCAATAGGCCTTTTCCCTCTAAGGCATTTTCTGGACGGCTTCCTAACCTATCCTCTTCTGTGAGGATACCATTCCAGGAAAAAAAATTAAGAACCACCCTCTAGCCTATCTTATCTTGTTCTATTCTGTCCTATCCCTGCCTAGCCTGTCTTAACCTATCCTAAATGAAGGAGACTTGTAACTTGTGTGGGTTTTGTTACATTTAATGACTTTACATAATTTCTAGTCCAGTTAAAATTAAATTTGAATTATGACAAATTATTTTAAAAAACCAATGTTGCTTAATTAGAATGTGAACACTGAGTACAGGGAATGTCTTTGACTCTGCATTGGTGTCCCTACTTAACACATAGGTGCTCAGTAAATGTCTGTTGATTGATTCATACCTTCCCTTCAACTAGGGACCTAGCTAGAGACAAACTATCTAGGCATTGTCGTCAGTATTCTCTGAAAAGGAAAATGGCCTTCAGAAGAAACTAGCTTGGTACAATGGAAAAAGCATTGACTTTTAGCTCATATTTCTCCTCTGATGTTCTGATGTACACCAAGTGTATGACTGTGCACAAGTCAGGGGCTGGGTATTTGGGCCTGAAAAATGAAAGGGATTGCCTAGATGCCTCTGAGGCCATTTCAGAGTCTAGGTCTGGGATCCTATGAACCCTGCTGAGGAGCAGCTAAGGGCAGCAATGACAATGAACGTTGGTTCAGACTCTGGATCACTAATGAATGGTAAAGATGATCAGTCTTAGGACACATTCCTTTTCATGCTTAAAGAACACCTTGCTTTACCCCTTCACAATTTTAATAAATCATCATCAGAAGGGATAAGCACCATCTGCAAAGAATATTCCAAAGAATGAATTGATATTATTAAGACTCCTCTCCTCTATTCAGCATACGTGGGCTCTCAGTCTGGTTTCATATATTACTGTGTAATGGAATAATGTACAGGAAATGAGTAGACCCTCCCCAGTCCTGTAAATCAGTACAGTCATTTACAAGAGCTAGCTGAATGGAGGGAGGGAGAAGTATGCGTCCAGGGAATTGGGTCTTCATGGCTCCTTAGGGGCTATAACAGTCCATCTCTCTTTTTCACTTCTGTATCTTAGCTTACAAAAGCTCTTAGCCTCTCTGGTCTATTGCTTCTACCTTTCTTGTTTTTAATGTTGAAAATTCTGAGGATACTTCACTCAATGGATAAGAGAGATCCTCTCAAGTACCTAAGTCATTCCTGGGAGTAAGGATAAGGGAGAGACTCCATCTCTAATTTCATTGATAACAGAATTCCTACCAGAAGAGATCAGCCCCTTCTTGGAATTATTGTCTCAGAGAGTTGCATCACAATAAAAACTACCTAACCACAATAATGATGAGCAGTCATATAGTGTTTTAAGGTTTTCAAGTACGTAATGAATGTCATCTCATTTGGTCCTCACAGCAGTCCTAGGAGGTAAGTACAATTATGATCTTCATTTTACAGATGAGGAAACTGAGGCCCAGGAGGTTAAGTCACTTGTTCAGGAGGCTAAATTTGAGTTCAGGTCTTCGTGACTTCCATTGCATCAATTAACATAGAATCAATTATTCAGTAAGCACTTGTTAAATCTTTACAATACGTCAGGCATTGTGCTAAGCTCTGGGGAGACAAAGAATGGCCCCCATCCACTAAAAGATCCATGCCTACCCCAAAGAAGCTCACATTCTACTGAGGGTGGACAATATACAAACGATTATGTTTTATATATATATATATATATATATATATATATATATATGTGTGTGTGTGTGTGTGTGTGTGTGTGTATGTATGCGAATATATATGTACACACGTGTATAGACATACATATATACATATTTTATGTATAAATATAGAAATAAAATGTATATATTTAATATATTCATTACATTTACAATATAAATCAAATTTCTAATATATCTATATATTTACTATATTAAAAAAATAAAAATATAAAAATAAAATCAGTGTGTGTGTGTGTGTGTGTGCACTAGAAATAGGTTGAACTAGGAAATTGTAACAAGTGAGACATGAGTTGAAATTTAAAGGAAGACAAAAGAATGAGGAGGCAGAGGTGAGGAGAGAACATTCCAGCCTGGGCAAAGGCTGGGGAGATGGAGTCTTGTGTTTCAGGAATAGCAAGGAGGATGTTGGATGGGAGAGGAGAGGAATAAGGTATAGGAAGACTGAGAAGGAAGGGCTAAGTGGATGAAGAGTTTTACAAGCCAGACAGAGGGCAATTGGGAGCCACTAAAGTTTCTTAAGTGGAATGGATGATGTGGTCATACCTGGATTTTAGGAAGTTCATTTTGGCCCCTGAGTGGAGGATGGACTGAGCAGAAAAGATTTGAGGTCAGGAGGCCTGAGTTGCTGAAGTGCTGGGCTGTGACAGACTGGCTTGCCAATATGGCAACAGGGCCAATATGTGTCAGGAGAAAAATTTGGAGTCAGGTCCACTCTACCATGCTACCTCGCAGTAAAATAGACTTAATCTCTTTCAGGTGAGTATGGTACATTATTGGATAACTAGTCCCTTCTTCTGGCCTTGTGTGTTTGGCAAAAATTTTAGAGAAAAATCTAGATGATCTTGTTGTATTTATGATACAAAGGCTAGATTATAAGCAATCATGGAAACATACTTTGAAAGGCATTCTGTTTTTATATTGGAAGAATTGGGCAAGAGGGTTGGTGTTCCGGGAATTCATAGCATGTCAAACAAAATCATGCGGACACTCCAAAAAGGATTCAGCATCACCAGCGTGTCCTCCTGTTCATCCCCTTTTGTTGTCCCCATTCTGTGCTAGGAATATACATCATATTTAATAATTCATCCCTAGTCAAAAACTGAGGTGGTTTCTTTTGTCTACACTATTCCCTATCTGAGCAGCTAGAGGAGAGTGGATACAGTGCTAGATGTGAAATCACAAAGACCTGAGTTCAAGTCCAGCCTCAGACCCTTCCTAAATATATGACCTTGGGCAAGTTACTTAACCTGCACCTGCCTGCCTGAGATGCCTCAACTATAAAACAGAGATAATAATAATAATCTACTGCTTTCCAGGGTTGTTATGAAGATCAAAGTAGATGTTTGTAAAGTGCTTAGCCCCTGTGCCTGGCACTTAGTAGATATTTAATAAATGCTCTCTTCCTTGCTTTCTTCATTCCTTCCATCCATCCACCCATCCATCTACTCATCTTCCTTGAGGTAGAAACCTATATAGCTTCCTGGGGCTACATTTTGTGGATCAGAGAGGTAATTCTTTGGGTTTGTAAGTTATTTGATATATGTTTTTTCCTTGAAACTAATTTCCTGGCTTGTCTATCTCCCAGTGAAGAGGTCTGAGTTCAAGTTACTTAGGATGAATGAAGCTTCAAAACCAGATTCAAGGAATGGTCTGGGATCATTAGCCTGAGACTTGTTTAAAGACAGGATGACTTCACTTTCCTCTCTCCCCTTGAGATTAATTAGTTTGCCATATTTTTAGGAATGAAGTAAAGGAGGATCTTGCAGTTTGAGGATATTGCTCAGTACTGTGAGCACCTCTTGCCATCTTTTTCCACCTTTTACCCAAAACGATGGCATTTGCCGTGGGTCCCTGTAGAGAAACCTAGTGCTGTGTGGTATGAACAGATAAGGTGGCATTTTCCCTTCCGTAACTATCATTTCATTTATCAGTAGACAAGTAAGAGACTGCTAAGCTTTCAGTGTTACAAATTATGCTACAAAACTTTTTGTCTTTGTATCTCTGGTGCCTGTCACAGTGCTTTCCACATAGTATAAAAGTTATTTAAATAGAGCTTGTTTAATAAAAGCTTGTTGGAAGACAATATATATCACTACCTCACACGATGAGGGAACTCCCTCCTCATGTCTCTGAGCATCCTTGAGTGCAGGTGCTCACACCTGTAGGAAGCCTTACCTGATGTCTCTACTTATTGCCTTCTCTCTCTTGGATTTACTATTTGTTACATGTAGTACCCTTCAGGAGAGTGTGAGCAACTTGAGGTTTCTTTCTTTCTTTCCTTCTTTCCTTCTTTCTTTCTTTCTTTCTTTCTTTCTTTCTTTCTTTCTTTCTTTCTTTCTTTCTTTCTTTCTTTCTTTCTTTCTTTCCTTCTTTCTTTCTTTCTTTCTTTCTTTCTTTCTTTCTTTCTTCCTTTTTCTTTCTTTCTTTCTTTTTTCCTTTTTCTTTCTTTCTTTCTTTTTTCCTTTCTTTATTTCTTTCTATCCTTTTTCTTTCTTTCTTTCTTTCTTTCTTTCCTTCTTTCTTTCTTTCTTCCTTCCTTTTTCTTTCTTTCTTTCTTTCTCTCTTTCTTTCTTTCTCTCTCTCTCTCTTTCTTTCTTTCTTTTCTTCCTTTCTCTCTTGTCTTCCTTCTTTCTTTCCTTATCTTTACTTCCTTTCCTTTTAATCTTTCCTTCCTTCTCTTCTTCCTTTCTTTTTTCTCCATCTTTCTTTCTTTCTATCTTTCTTCCTTTCTTTCTTTCCTTTTCCTAGATCTACCATAATACTTTACACATAATAGATTCTTCCAAAATATTCCAACTGTCATCCTTACCTCCCAGATTCAATCAAGTTCCAGATCTCTTATGTCTATCCCCCCTTTTCACTCACATAGCTACTCTCCCCTACCCTCATCACCTTTCTCTTGACTATTATAACTAACTGCTAACTGGTCTCCTTACCTTCAAGATTCTCTTACAATGATCCATTTTTCACATGATTGTTAAAGTAATATTCCTAACATGGGTCTGATACAGTCACTGCCTTGCTCAATAAACTCCAGTGGCTCTCTATTTCCTCTTTGATCAAATAGAAACTTCTCTGTTTGGCATCTAAAGTCATTTGCAACTAGTTCTAACCTACTTTTCCAACCTTTTAGGACCTGTCTTCATATAATCTAGAGTTCAGCCAAACAGGTCCATGTCCCTCACACATGACCTTCCAGTTTCCATCTCCGATATCTTTGCATTGACTGAAACTCATGCCTGGAATGCACTTCCTCCTCATCTCTGCTTCTTAAAATCCCTAGTTTCCAGGAAAACTCAGATCAAGTCCCATGTCTTTTATGAGGTCTTTCTTGATTCCCCCACCTGGGTAATACTTCTCTCCCCCAAATCACCTTGTATTTATTTATCTTATATATGCTAATACATGTACATACTGACTTTATACACATACACACGGTACCTAGCATAACACTTGATACAGTAGGCATTTAATTAGTGCTTATTGATTGATAACTGACTCACCAGAATTCAGAAGATGGAAAACTTCAAAATAGCTCAAAGGCAAAGAATAGATAGGAGGACAGAGTAGATGTAGCCCTGCCATCCCCATCCTACAGACCTAAAACCAACAATGCAGAATCAATTATTTTATGTGGCACTTAAGAATTCTACTACTCTTAATTTGTTTGTGTGTCTGGTGTAAACAAATAAGTGATCTCTTAAAAACCCATCGTGAAATCCTTCTTTTTCCAACCCCAGAACATTCAGATCCCTCTGCCAATTCTCTGGAGAATGTGCTTTCCCCATCTTTCCTCCAGGTCAGACATTGATACCCCATCTCCTTCCTTACTGGGATGTTGGTAGAGCTCTGGATCTGGAATTAGGAATAATTGAGTTCCAAGTCTGCTTTGGATAATTACTAGTTGTGTGGCTGGACAAGTCAATTAACCTCTATTTGCCTTAGTTTTCTCAAATGGAGACAATAGTAATACTTACCTCTTAGATGTCTTGTGAAGATAAAATGATATAACATTTGTTTAAAAAAGAAAAGCCCTTAGCCCAGTGCCTGGAACATTGATGTTATATAAATGCTTATTACTTCCTTCCCTTGCCCGAGGGAACCCAGAATCTTACTCTGCTCTGACCTTTAGGCATACTTCGATGCCTTTCAGTGGTGACAAACCTCCATTCACCATGAGATGTCCTGGGCCTTTCCATCTGCCCTTCAGATGAATCTTTCTATATATATTATCTCTCTCAATTAGAGTAACAGCTCTTTCTTTTTATATTCATATCCTCAGTGATTGGCACAGTGCTTGGCAGATAGTAAGCACTTAATAAATGCTTTTTCATCTCTCTATATCTATCCATCCATTCATTCAGAGTTACCATTATCTTCTTAAGCACGTTAAGATCTATTTCCTCTCTTAGAGTGAGCTTCTTGGGAGTAGGGACTGATGTGTGTGTGTGTGTGTGTGTGTGTGTGTGCACAGCCACACTACTGTGCCCCTTTCTTTATATCCTCAAGACTTAGCAAACTGTCTAGTGCACAGTAGGTCTTTATAAATGCTTGTTGATTGGCTGGGTTAAGTCTGTCAGTGACCCCAAGTGGCTTAACCTTTCTTTCTTTACTCAGCTAGTTTCCTTTATCTTAAGTCTGATGGGACTCAGACATGAGTCTTTATTTGACAGGCATTCATTTCTTGTCTGCTACCTTCGCAAGGGCAGCTAGGTGGTGCAGTGGATAGAGCACTAGTGCAGGAGTCAGGAGGACCTGAGTTCAAATCTCACCCTAGACACTTGGCGCTCACTAGCTGTGTGACCTTAGGCAAGTCACTTAACCCCAACTGCCTCATCCTGGGTCATCTCCAGTCATCCTGATGAATATCTGGTCACTGGATTCAGATAGCTGTGGAGGAGAAGTGAGGCTTGTGACTTGCACAGCCCTCCCTCACTCAAAACAAAGTCAAATGCAAGCCATGTCATTATTTCTCTGATGGCAAGGTATTCTTTGACAATGAAGGATGAGCACACACATACGCTACCTTCACATCTATTTTGTGATACGACAATCATCCTTTTTATTTTCAGGATCACCTAAGCCTGTCCAACTGTTTTTCCATCTATTGTGGAAATCTTTTTCTTTTAAGATACAATGGTGAGAATGCACAATTGGATTGGATGAAATAATTGATCTATGAAGATCTAATTGTCTTTCCCTAAATCATCCATTTCCCACTTTGCTAATTTGAGTCACTTACAGAAGTATATGTGGGGTTGCAAGCTTTAGTCAGATAGAGTTAAGACTGAGATTTCCTACCATGAATCCCTGCTCAGTTTTACAAAAATAAACGTGGAAAAATGACTAATTTCATCATCCCATTTGTCTCATGAAACTAACCAGCTGAACAAGAAATGAATGAATGAAAAAGCATTTATTAAGTGTTAACTATCCTCTAAACATTATGTTAAGTGCTACAAATATAAATAGAAAAATCAAGAGAGTCTCTGCTCTTAACCTGCATGAAAGAATGTTCAGCCTCTGGGTAGATGAAAGGCATGAAAATCCTAAAGCCCAAGATCCTTAAGTTACATCAGGAGGGCAGATGATAGTGCTACTAGGGGCAGGGAAGATAATAAGGACTGGAGGACCTACATCTCTAGGTATGACTTCTATATTATCCAAGCTGTGTCATCAAATCAAGCTGCCCAGTTTAGTTCTGAGCAGCCTGCTTCTGGGGGAACAAAACAAGGCTGGACAGAGCACCCTACTGGTGGCCACTCTTCCTGATGCCCAGCTATCCCCAAATGGGTTCATCATCATCACACATTTGTTAAGTACCTATTGTATTCTAGGAATTGTTCTGGGGATACTGCAATGTTAATGTATGGTTAATGATGGGTGGGGGAAGAGTTAAAGATCTTCCCTGCCCATTAATAGGACTCAATAACTTTTGTTAATTTCTATTGAGGCAGTGGGTCAGAGAGTCATAACCTCCAGCTCTGAAAAGTGTATAAATACTCTGAGGTGAGATTTTATTTTGCGGTTTACTCATTGGAAGTGTTTGTTTGGTCAGAGGAGATTCTGGGTAGCTGCTAAAGAGCCTTGTCTGCCCTTTAAAAACCCAGATATTGGTGCTTCTCTCTCTGGTAACTATATATATATATATATATGTAATGGTCAAATAGTTGGATCTGTCTGTTGATCTGTGATGTATGTATTGCTTATGGTCAGACAGTTGGAAGCCCTGTCTGTTGGTCTTTATTTTTCTGATTTTATTTTCACTGTTGGCATATGTGTTTGATTAAAGTGATTGTTGACCCCTCAAAAGTTGCTTTATTTTTAGAAGAGCAAATCTAAGAACCTGTACAGCAGACTCTCCTGTATGCCAGAGTCCTTGCTGTTACAGATACCTAGACAAAATGAAAAATAGTCCCTGCCTTTGAAGAGCAATCAAATTTAAATAAATATATATATATTGAATTGATTCATCAATATTTATAGAATCTATTATTGACAGATCACTTTATTCTTTAAAAGTAAAGGAAAATAAAGTAAGTAAAATATAAAATAAAAGGAAATAAAGTAAGTAAAATATAAAAGGAAAAAGAAAAATAAAGTGGAATATAAAATAAAAAATAAAGGAAATAAAATAAAAGGAAAGGAAAATAAAGTAAGTAAAATATAAAATAAAGGGAAAGAAAATAAGAGTGATCCTTGTTGTTTAATTAATACTTCATGTTTTCCTGTATACATTGTCTCTCTGGATTTACACAGCCATTCTATGAAGTAGGGAGGGCAGCTGCTATGATGAGAAGAGCTCTGAATTCGGAGTCCAGTCCAAATATGCTATGTGTGGTAAATCACTTATATTCTTTGAGCTTCAGTTATTTAATCTGTGAAATAAAGGAGTTGTACTAAATGATCTTTAAGGTCCCTGCCAATTCTAAAATTCTATGATTACCAATAAGGAAGCTAAGACACACAGAAAGTCAGGGACAAAGTCAATCAATCAATCAGTGTCAGACATAGTGCTAAGACTATTGGGATTGAGGTCTTCTGGCTCCATGTCCAGGCATTTGCCACTATGACACTGAGCATCACAGCCCTCAAAAGTCTGAAGAGACCTTGTCAAGGGAAGAGCCCCAATTACAGCAAAGGGCAGTCCTATGTCCCTCTCACTGCTGTTCCCAAGGCAGCTTCATGCCTTGCATCCTAATTACATCACTGCACCCCAGTCTACTTGAAAGGACATAGAGAGAATTTCTGAGCATTTGAGCTTCATATCTTCCAGTCAATTGATAAACTTTTTTTTTTTATTAAATACTTACTATGTGTCAGGCAATGTGCTAAGCACTGGGAATATAAAAAGAGGCCGAAGACAGACCCTGCCATCAAGGAACTCACAATACGGGGGGGAACAACAAGCAAACGGATATGTACAAACAAGCTATGTATAGGATAAATAGGAAATAATTAAGAGAGAGAAGGCACTAGAATTATGAGAGATTGGAAAAAGCTTCCCAAGATGGGATTTTAGTTGGGACTTAAAGGAAGACAGGGAAGGCAATAGGCAGAGATAAGGAGGGAGAGTATTCCAGACATGGGGGCTAACCAGAGAAAATGTCCAGAACTGAGTGATGAAGGGTCTTGTTCATGGACCAGCAAAGAGCCCAGTGTCACTGAATCGTAGTGGAGTATAAGGTATAAGACAACTGGGAAGGTAGGAGGGGGCTAGGTTATGAAGGACTTTGAATGCCAAATAGAATGCTTTATAGTTGATCCTGGAGGCACTAGGGAGCAACTGGGGTTTATTGAGTAGGGAAGAGACATAGTCTGATCTTTACTTAATGAAAATCACTTTAGTGACTGAATGGAGAATAGATTAATGTGGGGAGAGACTGGAGACAGGCAGACCTACCAGCAGCTATTACAAAGTCCTTGTGGAAGTGATGAGGGCTGCACCAGAGTGGTGGCAGTGTCAGAGAAGAGAAGGGGGCATGGTTGAGAGATGTTGCAAAGGTGGAATCAATAAGCTTTGGAAACCGTTTGGATTTGGCTGGGGGTGGTAGTGGTGAGAGACAGTGAGGAGTCAATGATGACACTTAGGTTGTGAGACTAAGGGACTGGGAGGATGGTGTTGCAGTGGACAGTATTAAGAAAGATAGGAAGGGGGGCGGAGCCAAGATGGCGGAGTAGAAGGACGCACGTTTACGAGCTCCGAAACCAAAGCCCATGGAATTGGTGTAGAAAGAGTCCCCCATAGATTCTGGGTGAGTGCAAGGTGTGCAGAGGCAGAGTGGAGGAGATTTCCGTCTCAGGGAGCCCTCAAGACCCGTCCCCAGGGTCCGGCGCGCCCCGGAGAGTAAACCCGACCCCCAGCGCTGCCCTGGCCGAGGCCTCAGAGAAGCGGATCGGAGCAGGCTTCAGAGACGGAAGCTGAAGCAGCCGGGAAAGTCCCTCCGCTCACAGAAGCAGGTCAGTGAGAGAGGCCGGGCTGAAGGAGAGGGGAAGCAGGGCGTCTGTGACTCGGGCCCCCTCGGGAGGAAGCGGCGGCGGCAGGGACGGGGGCAGGAAGCGGCGGAGGCAGAGGCGTGGGCGGCGGCTGAGGCGGCAGCGGCCCGGGACTCAGGAATCCCCCAGCAGCAGGCAGGATCTTCATTACAGAAGAATCCCGCATAAAACCTGACGGAGCTGAGCCTGAGAGACAGCCCTGCCCCCAGCCCGCTCTGTTGCTGAAGGTTTCTGCTCGGGACCCCCAGGGGAGCTGAGATTGGGAGGCGGACCCCCCACCCCGCCCCCACCCGCTCCATTCTTGAGAGTCGCTGCATAAAGCCCCCCCGAGGGATCAGAGTCTCAGAGACAGCCCTGGCCCCGCCCCAGCACCTGAACTAAAGCTCACTGATTGACAGCCAGCAGGAGGAAAGCCCATTTGAATCTCAGAGGCCAGGCGCTGGCTGGGCGGATCCAGGCAGGGGTGGAAGGGAATCTCAGAGGTCAAGTAACTGGCTTGGAAAATGCCTAGAAAGGGAAAGAAAAATAAGACTTTAGAGAGTTTTTTCCAACAAATGCAAATGATCCCAACCTTCGGATCTGATGGGGAGGACGAGAATGTATTTTTCCCATCAGGGAAAGATGTGGTGGGCGGGGCCTCAGTACCCCAGACACCCCAGGGGGGTGTTGGGTGGGCTCAGGCCTTGGAAGAGCTTAAAAAGGATTTTGAAAAGCAAGTTAGACAGGTGGAGGAAAGACTGGGAAAAGAAATGACAAAGATGCAAGAAGAGTATGAAAAAAAGGTCAATATCTTGGTAAAGGAGACCCAAAAAAATGCTGAGGAAATTAACACCTTGAAAAATAGGCTCACTCAATTGGCAAAAGAGGTTCAAAAAGCCAATGAGGAGAAGAATGCATTCAAAAGCAAAATGAGCCAAATGGAAAAAGAGGCTCAAAAGCTCACTGAATTTAATAGTTCTCTCAAAATTAGAATGGAACAGATGGAGTCTAATGATTTTATGAGAAACCAAGAAATCACCAAACAAAACCAAAAGAACAATAAAATGGAAGAGAATGTGAAATATCTCATGGGAAAAACAACTGACCTGGAAAATAGATCAAGGAGAGACAACTTAAAAATTATGGGACTACCTGAAAGCCATGATCAAAAAAAGAGCCTAGACATCGTCTTGCATGAAATTATCAAGGAAAACTGCCCTGACATTCTAGAACCAGAGGGCAAAATAAGTATTGAAAGAATCCATCGATCACCACCTGAAAGAGATCCAAAAAGAGAAACTCCTAGGAACATTGTGGCCAAATTCCAGAACTCCCAGCTCAAGGAAAAAATCTTGCAAGCAGCCAGAAACAAACAATTCCAGTACTGTGGTAATACAATCAGGATAACCCAAGATCTAGCAGCTTCTACATTAAGGGATCGAAGGGCGTGGAATAGGATATTCCAGAAGGCAAAGGAACTAGGACTCAAACCAAGAATCACCTACCCGGCTAAACTGAGTATAATATTTCAAGGGAAAATATGGTCTTTCAATGAAACAGAGGACTTTCATTCATTCTTGATGAAAAAACCAGAGCTGAAAAGAAAATTTGACTTTCAAACACAAGAATGAGAGGAAGCATGCAAAAGTAAACAGCAAGGAGAAGTATTAAGGGACTTACCAGAAATGAACTGTTTGCATTCATACATGGAAGGACAATATTTCTAACTCTTAAAACTTTTCAGTATCTGGGTGGTTGGTGGGACCACACATACACATGTACACGCATGCACACACATACACACATGCATTCACATGCAGAGACAGAGAGCACAGATTGAACTGAATAGGATGGGACCATACCTTAAAAGGAATTAAGGTAAATGATGAGAGAGAAATGTAGTGAGAGGAAAGAGGGAGAAATGGAAGGGGGTAACTATATGTCATTTAAGAGGCAAGTAGGAGATGTTTTTAGTGGAGGGAAAAAGAGGAGAGCCGAAGAAAAAAAAAAACAAACAAACAAACAAAAGTTTACCCTCATCACATTTGACTAAATGAAGGAGTGAAATGCACACTCATTTTGGTATGAAAACCTATCTTACAGTATAAGAAAGCGGGGGAGAAGGAGATATTGGGGGGGGATGATGGAAGGGGAGGGCAAAGGGAGGAGGGAGTAATTGAAAGTCAACACTTGGGGAGGGACAGGATCAAAGAGAAACAATGAGGGGCAGGTGAGGAGGGATGGCAATTCAGTTAGTCTTACACAACACGACTATCAGGAAGGTCATTTGCAAAGCTACACAGATATGGCCTATAATGAATTGCCTGCCGTACCAAAGGGAATGGGTGGGGAGGGAGGGATGGGGAGAATTTGGAACTCAAAGTTTTAGGAACAATTGTTTAGTATTGCTGTTGCAACTAAGAAAGAAGACATACAGTTAATGAGGAATAGAAAGTCATCTGGCCCTACAGGAGAAAAGAGAAGATAGAGACAAGGGAAGGGAGGGATGACAGAAGAGAGGACAGATTGGAGATAGGGAAAATTAGATTGCTTGGGGTATTGGGGTGGGGGGAGGGGAGAAAAAGGGAGAAAATTTGGAACCCAAAAATTTGTGAAAATGAATGTAAAATAAATAAATAAATAAATAAATTAAAATAAAAAAAAAAAAAAAAAAAAAAAAAGAAAGAAAGAAGAAATTTTCCTTCCAACAACTGTATTGACTGAAGTCAAAAAAAAAAAAAAAAAAAAAAAAAAAAAAAAGAAAGATAGGAAGGGGTAGGGTCTGGTTTTGGACATGTCGAGTTTGAGAAGTCTACTAGATATTCGGTTTATGATGTAAGAAAGGCAGGTGGAGATGTGAGATTAGTGATAGCTGCAGAGGTTAGTAGATTTCAGAACTGTCATCATCGAGATGGTAATTAAATCCATGGGAGCTGTAGTAGTATAGAGGGAGAAGAGGACCCAGGAGAGAACCCTGTGGGACACATAGTTAAAGGCTCTGATCTGGGTGACAATACAGCAAAGGAGACTGAGAAGGATCAGAGGGGTGGGAAACGCACCAGGAGAGAAGAATGTATCAAGAAGAGGCTGAGCAATACTTTTAATGACTGCAGAGACTGAGAATAAGTAACAGAGTGGGGATGACAGAAGGACAATCTGTTGGAGGAAATGAGATGTAATGAGGTTGTTTGAGCTGGTAGAGGAGTTAGCCTTGGTAAGGATAAGGAGTAAGACCACGTGATCACATGAGGCAGGGATGAAGGAGGGAAATTGTGGCAGAAGGCATCTGAATAATGGCAGAGAAGGAAGAGGGGAAAAGAGGGAGATCCCACCCAGTAAATAGCCTCCATTTTTTTCTTCCTCAGAACTTTGCACAGTGCACTGAATATAGTAGGTTTTTAAGGCTTAAAGAAGGAAAGAAGGAAGGAAAATGAGAAAAGAACAAAAGAAGGAAGGAAGGAGGAAGGATGGAGGAAGGAAGGAGGAAGGAAGGAAGGAAAGAATGAAGGAAGGAAGGAAGGAAGGATGGAGGAAGGAAGGAAGGAAAGAAGAGGGAAGGAAGGATTAACTTCACATAGAGCCAAACATTTTCCTCTGTGTCTTGGCCAGAATTCAACAGTCATATCTTCCCTTTGCATGCCCATCTAAATTCTCTGAAGTTTTAACTAAATGAGGTGTTCCTCATCTAATTCATTAATCAGTGATGTTTCTGTGAACCATCACTTAACTGTCACCTCTTAGCACAGATAGAGGCAACAAGGGAACGATAAGGACCATGGAAACAATGGTTTCTTGAGTGTTTTATGTAGATTTTATTAAACTCCATTCATTCAACAAGTGTAGTAAGTCTAAACTATGTGCAAGGCGCTGGACTAGGCACTGGGGACACAGCAATAAAAAAAATGACAAGATCCATTTCTTGAGGAACTGACCTTCTCAAACTCCAACCAAATGGAACCCTTGAGAAATGGGTCAGAAACATTAAATGAGGTAATTTCAGATGGGGAACAAAAATATGAGCAAAATTCATGGAGTCACACAGTAGGTGCCTAATAAATGCTTGTTGAATGGGATTGAGTGTGTATGGTATATTTGGTGGACTTGAAGTAAATCTGTCTGCTTGGAATAGTGAGGATACTTATAGAATGAGAGAGAGAGAGAGAGAGAGAGAGAGAGAGAGAGAGAGAGAGAGAGAGAGAGAGAGAGAGAGAGAGAGAGAGAGAGAGAGAGAGAGAGAGAGAGAGAGAGAAGAGACAGAGAGAGAGACAGAGAGAGAGACAGAGAGACAGAGACAGAGACAGAGAGACAGAGAGAGAAAGGCAGATTGGAGTCAGATTGTGGAGGACTTTGAATGGCAGGTAACAGTGAAGCAATGAAGATTTTTTGAACCAGAGAGTGATGTGATAGAAGTGGTGTTTTAGGAAGATTTACTTTTATAGATTTCAATAGTGAGAAACTGGAGACAAGGAGGCTAGATAGTATTGATATAAGCAATAACTACTTGATTGAGAGTAATGGCCTTGAGAATGGATATGAAAGGACAGATGCAAGATGCATTATGAGAGAACAGACCAAACTTGCTGACTAACTGGGATCTTGGACATTAATTTGCCTTGTTCAGGAGCTAAGAATGAAAGGGAACTTCCCTAGGTGTGGATTCTACACAGCACATATTGGGGAAGACTCAGGGAAAAATGAAAAAGGAAAAAAGCCTCTCAGCCACATGCACATTGGTGGACCCTGTGGCTTTTTTGCCATCACTGCACCTCTCTTCTGGTGATCCAATCAAACTCCAAGAATGACAGAGATAAGCAGATTAGCAGGTGGAGAGTCCATCCCATGCAGATAAACTGAAACAGCCCACAAACATCTCAGGAGGACATACAAACTCCCACAAATGGTTAGCTGGGAATGAGAGTCCTTTTTTTTTTTTTTTTTTTTTTTTTTTCTCTTTTTTTTCTTTTTCTTCTTTTTCTTTTTCTTTTTTTTTTTCTATATATATATTTTTTTAATTTATTTATTTATTTATTTATTTATTTTACATTCATTTTCACAAATTTTTGGGTTCCAAATTTTCTCCCTTTTTCTCCCCTCCCCCCACCCCAATACCCCAAGCAATCTAATTTTCCCTATCTCCAATCTGTCCTCTCTTCTGTCATCCCTCCCTTCCCTTGTCTCTATCTTCTCTTTTCTCCTGTAGGGCCAGATGACTTTCTATTCCTCATTAACTGTATGTCTTCTTTCCTAGTTGCAACAGCAATACTAAACAATTGTTCCTAAAACTTTGAGTTCCAAATTCTCCCCATCCCTCCCTCCCCACCCATTCCCTTTGGTACGGCAGGCAATTCATTATAGGCCATATCTGTGTAGCTTTGCAAATGACCTTCCTGATAGTCGTGTTGTGTAAGACTAACTGAATTGCCATCCCTCCTCACCTGCCCCTCATTGTTTCTCTTTGATCCTGTCCCTCCCCAAGTGTTGACTTTCAATTACTCCCTCCTCCCTTTGCCCTCCCTTCCATCATCCCCCCCCAATATCTCCTTCTCCCCCGCTTTCTTATACTGTAAGATAGGTTTTCATACCAAAATGAGTGTGCATTTCACTCCTTTGTTTAGTCAAATGTGATGAGGGTAAACTTTTGTTTGTTTGTTTGTTTGTTTTTTTTTTTTTTCTTCAGCTCTCCTCTTTTTCCCTCCACTAAAAACATCTCCTACTTGCCTCTTAAATGACATATAGTTACCCCCTTCCATTTCTCCCTCTTTCCTCTCACTACATTTCTCTCTCATCATTTACCTTAATTCCTTTTAAGGTATGGTCCCATCCTATTCAGTTCAATCTGTGCTCTCTGTCTCTGCATGTGAATGCATGTGTGTATGTGTGTGCATGCATGTACATGTGTATGTGTGGTCCCACCAACCACCCAGATACTGAAAAGTTTTAAGAGTTAGAAATATTGTCCTTCCATGTATGAATGCAAACAGTTCATTTCTGGTAAGTCCCTTAATACTTCTCCTTGCTGTTTACTTTTGCATGCTTCCTCTCATTCTTGTGTTTGAAAGTCAAATTTTCTTTTCAGCTCTGGTTTTTTCATCAAGAATGATTGAAAGTCCTCTGTTTCATTGAAAGACCATATTTTCCCTTGAAATATTATACTCAGTTTAGCCGGGTAGGTGATTCTTGGTTTGAGTCCTAGTTCCTTTGCCTTCTGGAATATCCTATTCCACGCCCTTCGATCCCTTAATGTAGAAGCTGCTAGATCTTGGGTTATCCTGATTGTATTACCACAGTACTGGAATTGTTTGTTTCTGGCTGCTTGCAAGATTTTTTCCTTGAGCTGGGAGTTCTGGAATTTGGCCACAATGTTCCTAGGAGTTTCTCTTTTTGGATCTCTTTCAGGTGGTGATCGATGGATTCTTTCAATACTTATTTTGCCCTCTGGTTCTAGAATGTCAGGGCAGTTTTCCTTGATAATTTCATGCAAGACGATGTCTAGGCTCTTTTTTTGATCATGGCTTTCAGGTAGTCCCATAATTTTTAAGTTGTCTCTCCTTGATCTATTTTCCAGGTCAGTTGTTTTTCCCATGAGATATTTCACATTCTCTTCCATTTTATTGTTCTTTTGGTTTTGTTTGGTGATTTCTTGGTTTCTCATAAAATCATTAGACTCCATCTGTTCCATTCTAATTTTGAGAGAACTATTAAATTCAGTGAGCTTTTGAGCCTCTTTTTCCATTTGGCTCATTTTGCTTTTGAATGCATTCTTCTCCTCATTGGCTTTTTGAACCTCTTTTGCCAATTGAGTGAGCCTATTTTTCAAGGTGTTAATTTCCTCAGCATTTTTTTGGGTCTCCTTTACCAAGATATTGACCTTTTTTTCATACTCTTCTTGCATCTTTGTCATTTCTTTTCCCAGTCTTTCCTCCACCTGTCTAACTTGCTTTTCAAAATCCTTTTTAAGCTCTTCCAAGGCCTGAGCCCACCCAACACCCCCCTGGGGTGTCTGGGGTACTGAGGCCCCGCCCTCCACATCTTTCCCTGATGGGAAAAATACGTTCTCGTCCTCCCCATCTGATCCGAAGGTTGGGATCATTTGCATTTGTTGGAAAAAAACTCTCTAAAGTCTTATTTTTTTCTTCCCCTTTCTAGGCATTTTCCCAGCCAGTTACTTGACCTCTGAGATTCCCTTCCACCCCCGCCTGGATCCGCCCAGCCAGGCGCCTGGCCTCTGAGATTCAAATGGGCTTTCCTCCTGCTGGCTGTCAATCAGTGAGCTTTAGTTCAGGTGCTGGGGCGGGGCCAGGGCTGTCTCCGAGACTCTGATCCCTCGGGGGGCTTTATGCAGCGACTCTCAAGAATGGAGCGGGTGGGGGGCGGGGTGGGGGGCCCGCCTCCCAATCTCAGCTCCCCTGGGGGTCCCGAGCAGAAAACCTTCAGCAACAGAGCGGGCTGGGGGCAGGGGCCGTCTCTCAGGCTCAGCTCCCGTCAGGTTTTATGCGGAAATCTTCTGTAATGAAGATCCTGCCTGCTGCTGGGGGATTCCTGAGTCCCGGGGCCGCTGCCCGCCTCAGCTGCCGCCCACACCTCTGCCTCCGCGGCTTCCTGCCCCCGTCCCTGCCGGCCGCCGCTTCCTCCCGAGGGGGCCCGAGTCACAGACGCCCTGCTTCCCCTCTCCTTCAGCCCGGCCTCTCTCACTGACCTGCTTCTGTGGGCGGAGGGACTTTCCCGGCTGCTTCAGCTTCCGTCTCTGAAGCCTGCTCCGATCCGCTTCTCTGAGGCCTCGGCCAGGGCAGCGCTGGGGGTCGGGTTTACTCTCCGGGGCGCGCCGGACCCTGGGGACGGGTCTTGAGGGCTCCCTGGGACGGAAATCTCCTCCACTCTGCCTCTGCACACCTTGCACTCACCCAGAATCTATGGGGGACTCCTTTCTACAACCAATTCCATGGGCTTTGGTTTCGGAGCTCGTAAACGTGCGTCCTTCTACTCCGCCATCTTGGCTCCGCCCCCCGGGAATGAGAGTCCTACAGAGCTTCAGGTAGAGAAAATTTTTAGTTCTTGAGCAAATATGGTGACCAATTTAATGCAAAGCAATTATACTTTGGACCATGTTCTGGTATTTCTGAATGAAGGAATAAAATCATATATTCCAGTAGAATAAGAAATTTAAGGCATTGAGTCCAAATGATAATAATAGCTCACATTTAGAAAACACTTTCTTCAAACATGCATTATTATCTCTGTTTTACAGATGAGGTAACTGAGGTTCAGAGCAGTTAAGTGATTCATATGACTTGAGGTAAGATTCAAATCCAGGTCTTCCTGATTTTAAGTAAAGGAAGGTTTCCAGATATTGATGATTTCTTTTATATATTTTGAGGCTGGGTTTTTTTTTTTTTTTGTATTTTTCAACATTTCTACTTACATTGATCAAATGAGGGAATGTATTCAAAACATCTTGAAAACCTTAAAACACTATGTACATATAAGCTCCCTATATTAATATTTTTCTTATTTGCACAAACCAATCCCCACAGCTGCAATTCATTCTCTTCTGGCCTCCACCTTTTATTTGTTTTCAAATATTATTTTATTTTTTCTAACTATATGTAAAGACACATTTTGACATTCATTTTTTAAAATTTTTGAGCTCTGAATTTTCTCTTTCTCTCCCTCATCTCCCCCTTCCCTGAAACAGTAAGCAATTTGATATAGGTTTTATATATATGCAATCATGTAACCATATTTCCATATTAGTCATGAAAAAAACCAAAAGAAAAAAATCATAAAAAAATAAAGAAACTAAATACAGTATGCTTTTATCTGCATTCAGATGCTGTCAGTTCTTTTTCTGGATAGGGATAGCATTTTTCATCACGAGTCCTTTGAAATTGTCTTGTATCATTGTGTTCCTGAGAATAGCTAAGTCATTCACAGTTGATCATCATCGAATGTTGCTGTTACTATGTACAGTGTTTTCCTGGTTCGGCTCACTTCACTTTGAGTCAGTTCATGTAAGTCTTTCCAGGTTTTTCTGAAATCCATCTGCTTATTACTTCTTATAGCACAATAATATTCCATTACAATCATATGCCATGACTAGTTCAGATATTCTCCAGTTGAAGGGCAGACTCTCAATTTACAATTTTTTGCCACCACAAAGAGAACTACTACAAATATTTATGTACACGGAGGTACTTCTCCCACTCTTCCTTTTTTTTTTTTTATCTCTTTGGAATACAGACCTAGCCGTTCACCTCCACCTTTTAGAATCCTTATCTTTCTTCCAGACTCAGTCCAGATATTACTTTTGCTGTAAAGCATCTCCCATATTATTAATGCTCCTTTTCCACACTGCCTTGAATGGACTTCTGTATGTTCCTCATGAACTGCATAACCAGTATAATATAAGCTTTTTTTGAGGCCAAGGATCATCTTGAATGCTGTCGGCATTTAATTTTTAAATTTAATGTTGGTTTCTAATTTAAATTTTAGTTTGATAAATTGAATTTAAATTAAGGATATTTGGGGAACAACCTTTGCTTTTAAGGGTTGAGAGAAGGTAAATATCATATTTTACTTTTAACTTGCTGTTGCTGTCCAGGACCTACTACAAGTATTGGTAATGGCCAGCATAGATCCTGCTAGTACAGACTTGACAAAAGTTTTGCTGGGCCGAAGGTAGGAGTGGAAATGACACCGTTATTTTTGCTTTGGTATAATGCATGGACCAAGGATTGCTGAGTGAATTATGAACAATACTAGAGGATGACCTTTAACATCTTGTCTTCAGTTTTTGTTTTCGTACCTTGAATCTGAAAGAGGGAGAGAGAGGGAGGAAGGGAGAAAGAAAGGAGAGAGAGAGAAGGAGAGACAGGTTGAGAGAGAGGGGGAAGGAGAGGGGAGGAAGGAGAAAGGGGGAGAGAGAGAGAGCACCCTATAGTCTAACTCAGTCCCCCAGTCCCTGTGGCCAGATCTGATTCTCCGGTTTCTTTGGAAAAGACCTACTCTTGCCTCCTTGTCTGGCGCTTTCTTCCCTGCCCCTCAGAGGCATGTCTGCTCAGGTTCATCCATAGCACTTTCAGAAAGAGCATTTGTGCAGAAGGGACTTTTAGTCTCGTGTATTTTTTTATTCTTAGGCAAGCTTCCCAGATTTTTTCATTGAGAGTATCCCACCCTGCTCATATTCTTATACCCTCAATCTTTTTTAACTGATAGACAATCAGAATGTTTAAAATGAACATATTTAATTTTGTTTGAGAAAGAAAAGGAAATAGCAACTTAAAAAAACTGAGTTATTTGCCAGAGATCATAAAAGTGTCTGTCAGTTAATTCAGGATTCAGAATTCAAACTGAGGTCCTCTTATGCTAATTCTAGCATTTTTGTCATTATACCACACTGTGAGGACTGCCAAAAATCCTCAACCAATAAATGATTCTGTAAGGAAGAAGAAAATACTTCTGATCATTTAGTCCTAAATCACAAGAATGAGAAGGTAATTAAAAGATGACTGAATTCTTTTTATTTATTACATATAACTTCCAAATACATAACACTTTAAGATTTATAAAGCATTTTCCTTATGACAAGAACCTTTCAAGATGTTATTTATTTATTTTAAAACCTTATTTAATATTTTATTTTCCCCAATTACATGTAAAAACAATTTTGACAGTCTATTTTCAAAATTTGATTTCCAAACTTTTTCCCTTTCTTCCCCTTCCCTTTATTGAGAAGGCAAGAAATTTGACATAGGTTATACATGTGTAGTCATGCAAAACACATTTCCATAGAACTCATTCTGTGATGGAAAACAGACAAAATATCCCAAGAAAAATAAAGCAAGTTAAGAAAAAGTATCTTTGATCTGCATTCAGGATCTACCAGTCCTTTCTCTGGAGATGCATAGCACTTTTCATCATATGTCCTACAGAGCTGTAGTGGATCATTGGAATGTTGAAATGGCTAATTTATTCGTAGTACATCATGAGACTTTTGTTAAATGATTATAAATGCAGGGTATGATTGACTTGAGAAAATCACTTACTTGGGATTCTGATGATCCACTATTAATGTCAGAAATTTGGGATATTTCAACAATGAAAAAGATCACCAAATCTATGTAACAGGGCCTAAACATTATGACCTCCAGTTGGATTTAGGAGGAAATGTATTTTACAAGATAGTATTGCAAAATTAAGTGGTGAGAGAGATTTGCACCTTTTTATTACTCCAATATGCGCAGCTGGATGGCACAGTGGATGGAGTGCTGGGTCAGAAGTCAGGAAGACTCATCTTCCTGAGTTCAAATCTGGCTTCATCCACTTACTAGTTGCATGACCCTAGGCAAGTCATTTAACCCTGTTTGCCTCAGTTCCTCATCTGTAAAATGGGCTAGAGAAGGAAATGGCAAACTACTCCAGTATCACTGCCAAGAAAACCCCAAATGGGTCACAGAATCAGACAGACTGAACAGCGACAATTCTAATAATGGCCATTTCAGATAGGCACTAGGTACTGACTATGCTGACTGCTGGCTTTATTCCTTATGACAGTCCCTGTGTGATCCCCTGCATTCAGTGACCTTTCTTGCACCATCTCCTCTACACTGATAAAACAGATCCATCCTATGTCATGCTCTGTTAATCTGAACTTAATTTCTTTCTAGGAATCAGAAACAAAAAGGGTAACTGCTCTAACTCCAACTTTTTTTCTATTTGTGTTTTTTCCCCTGATAAATGATAAATTTATCAGCTGAATGATAAATTTAGAGACTGGAAAATAGCAAGCTAGCACTTACCAGGCCTTAACATTTTATGTCCAGGTTTTTATCTTGGCCTCAAATGAATGTCCTCTTTTATATATACAATTTAGTTTCAAAAAGTTAATCACTTGGGGGTACAATTAGCCATTTATACCCTCCAAATAAGGTGAAATCATCTAATTGGGCACATGAGGGGATAATTGCACTTGCAAGAAAGACTGGTAATGAAGCTGTTGTGCGTACAACTAGTAGTTGGGAAAACTTTGCCTCAAGAAGGGGCAAGCAGCAGGAGCTCTAGCCTGGGGTGGTATAATTACTTTACAAAACACTAAACTCCCTGAAAAAACTTCAGCAATTTCAACTATGAAATTATTATAGATTCAGCTAGCATTTGGAACCTTCAGATATTCCTTTTCCTTTCAATATAAATGACATCACTTGCCCAGTGTTGCATTGAACAGACATGTATTCAGCACCTGCTGCATGCAGGAAGGGCATTGTGCTTTGTGCTGGGGGAGATGGGAAATTTACCTTTTAGTCTTTGCCTTCAATGGGCTTCCAGTACAGTAGGGGGATGTGACAAGTACTGATTCATGGTGCTGCATTTCAGAAGAGACAAAAGAAAGCTCTGTGGAAGCAGAGCTAGAGCTAAGTGGACTAGGATAGGTTTTTCCACCATAGACAATTGTATAGGAATTTGGACCTGAAGTCAATGATTAGTGGCTGCATTTGCCTAAGTCACCCCATCTGACTGCTTCATAGTGTTGCTGTAAATGTGACCTACTTTTATCAGGTTTGTTATCATCTAATTCATGATCCAATATTAGTAATTCAACATTTGAGTGGTGAAGTCAGGTATTTAGGGTAACAGACTGTACCTTGAACAGAGTAGGTTAAGTAGAATTGAAAGGGCTTCCTTGATGTCTCTATGATATTTTAAAAATGACTGATGTGGATTTAAATCCTGCCTCTCTCATTCAGTATCTGTGTAACTTTCAGCAAGTCACTCACTGAGCTTCAAGTTTTCTCATCTGGATAATGGAGTGATAGGATTAGAGAAACTTTAAAGCTCCTTCCCACTCCAAAGTGACTATAGGTTCAAAGGGCTGACCACAGTAAACATTTTCCAGACTCTAACATGCACAGAGGGGGAGCTAGGTGGCAAAGTGGATAGAGACCTGGGCCTGGAGTCAGGAAAACAGTGTAACTCTGGGCAAGTCACTTAATCCTGTTTGCCTTAGTTTCCTCATCTGCAAAATGAGCTGGAGAAGGAAACGACAAACCACTCTGGTAAATTTACAAGAAAAACCTCTAATGGGGACACAGAGTCAGACACAACTAAAATGACTCAGCAGCAGCATGTACAGACTGAAAAACCAAGGTTTGCCAACCAGCCCTCCCTCCTCTACCCATCGAAACAGAGATGGTTGGGGGTTGTGCTTAGCTGATTATTACCCTAGACCTTTGAGCTTCCAAGGGAGGAAACACCATCTACCAATGCATCTCAGAAAGTGTTCTCTAAGCTAGAGCCTTCAGAGAGCTACCCAAGACATGGGGAAGTTCAGAGTCTCGCTTAGTCATGCAACCAGAGTATATTAGCTGCAGGATCTGAAACCAGGCCTTCCTGATGCTGGGGCTCCCTTTCATTAAATCATTATTCAAGTGAGAACACTGCCAAAAAGACATATCTCATCTCACCAATGAGATCGTTAGTATGTACCAACCGATGTACTGCAGTCAGACATCAATGTAGGCATATTTCATGAAGCCAACTAGAAATGCCCCTCAACCCAAATAGGATGAAGTATTCCGAGCACCTGGGGAAGAAAGAGCTAGTTCAGTGTAGACAGTGCTGAGTGATAGAGATTGGTGGCTGTGTCACAACCCACCCTGAGTAGCAGAATGAAGTTCATAGGCAGGCTTTCTAGCACTAGTTCAACTGCCAACCAGGAAGAAATGATTTCATATCGTTAGAAAATGTATCAGTAATAAATTAAAGCCCTCCCAGAAGCAAGAGTGAAAGCCTTGTGTACATAGAGCAGGGTAGTGTGAAAAGAGTGTTGTTTCAAGCTGTAACCTTTCTGATTCTATATTTGACCAAAAACACCTCTTAAAAGTGCAGAGTTAAAGTACCAACGATCCATTACTCATTTTTTTCTTTTTGTATATTTTTTTTGGTTACACTTTAAGTTCCGAATTGTGTGCTCCCCACCCCACACTAGAGAAGGCCACCATTTCACATACGTGCACACACACGTATACATACATGTAAAACCATACTATGCATACCTCTATTTATCAATTCTGCCTCTTGAGGTAGATACCATCTTCCTTCATGAGTCCTTTATAGATGATTTGGGTATTTACAATATTCAGAATACCTTAGTCCAAAAGATCTTTGGTGAAGTTGGGTCATTTGAACAATGTATAAAAATATGAAAGTCATGGAGTAAAAATATTTAATATATTTAGTACTTCCCTTGGGTTATTGATGCATATTTCTTGTGCAACAGAATAAAAATAATATTATTGCAGGAAAAGTTATTACTTCTCTCCATCCTATTGTAATTAACTGACAGAACTATTAATTAAATAAAACTTTTAGATTAAAAAAAAACCCAAATAAGAATATATGGATGACCATGCATCTACACAGTGTCCCAAAAGTCTTAGTGTAGCTTAGTTCTAAGCTTTGATAGCTTAAAACCACACTATGATATTTTGGAAGAGAGTGTATGTGTGCATATATGTGTATGGACAAGGATACAACAATATAATATAACAATATAGTATAATATAATATAGCATAATACAACATAACATAGTATGGTATAATATAATACAACAAATATTATGTAATGTAGTATAATATGTAGTGTAATATAATATAGTATAGCATAATATAACAAACAACATAATATAATATGTGATATAATGTAACGTGACATGATATAACGGCATAATATAATTTGACACTGACATAATTTTCTCACATATGGTTCTGTGAAAAAGTTATGTTATTTATTATCTAACATTATGTTCTTTTTCACTCACTAAAGTCTTCCTCCATTGCCTCATGCTATAGAGAAGCCTACATTCTTGAAAGCCTCAGCAGCAGAGGGAGATCTCTATTTGGTCCTATCAAGTTGGAAAGTCTTTGTGTACGGGCCCATTGATGGCCTGGCTGCCATCTGAGCAGCAGCATTAGTTAAGTTCTGAGAGGTTCATTAGCACTCCATGTTGAATAGCTCTAGCAACCTAAGAAGGCAGCCTTCTAAGATGGAGTCAGTAGACAGAATATATACAATGACAAAATCACGGCTCCCTTAAGTATGCTTTCTCTTAAATGTTTTCACATTAATTTTGTCTGTAGTGCCCTTTTCCAGTCCTCTCTCCCTTCCTAGATATAAACATTTCAGTTTACAGCTTACTAGTCCCAAGATTATTTGTTTTGTTGAAAGGTCGAGGATCTCTTGTCTAGGGTTGCCTTCATAATCAGACCTTCATGGTACCTCAAAAGATGTCATATTCTAGTGGTTCTCATTGATATTTGTCTATATTTAGATTTTTTTTACTGTTTCAAAACAAAAGATGCTGTAACTGCCACATAAACACTCTCACAAAATAATGCAGTATGAATAAAATAAAAGTATGCTTTAAAATTGAAATATTCTTCCAATATCTTTTATTTTTTCTCACACTGTGAGAGATGGTGGCCAGCAGAGTAGGAACCTGTTTTGCTAACACACTAGCTGACAGAGAAAAGAAATGTGCTTGGGCTGGGACAACCAAGAGATTATAAATGTGGGAGACAGATTTCCTTGGTGTTCCTCTCAGCTCGCTGATTAGTTTGGAACCTGGGCTGATGTCCATCGGTATTTAGGAAGGATCCACAATATCCAGGCATCAACAGATAAACAGACACTGTCCTTGATCTGAGTTGCTTGAAGTTGTCTAAAATGTCAAGATGGGAAAATGGGTATTTTTAATTTCTATTTTTCTTCTTCTCCTGTGTAGAAGATGGCAATAATAATAAACACTTTTATGTCCTGACAGCAGTTGGTACTGTTTATAATACTGTTAGACATGGCATATTTTATACTCCATTTTAAGATTTTAATAAAGGAAAAAATCTGTAAGATGTGGGGTATATTATTATACCTAGAGCAGCCAATTAAATTAGTCTCCTGATACAGCCTGCTTTATAAACTCATTTATCACACAAGTTAGCTGAATCTGACCTTTCAACTCCCTCTTGGATAAGGAAGGTAGCAATTTCTCAGTAGACAAAATTTTTGATTTTTTTGACAGAACTTCTTCTCCAGTTTGATTCCTCCTCTGTTCTATATGATTCTGGCATAACCTTCTTAGAAGGAAGATCCTTTTACACATTGGCAAGGAGAAAGTTCAGTAAAGATATGGTCTTTGGTATTTTATAACCCAAATTCGATTCATAAATTCAGAGGAGGTAGAGTTCAAAGTATTATCTTATCTAACCTCCTTGCTTTCCAAAGAAAGCCACTAAAGTCCAGAGAAACAACATGATTTATTTGAGGACACAGGACTTGTCAGTAGAAACAGCTGGGATTTGAATCCAAGCCTTCTGTCTCTAATTTCAATGTACTCTCCACTAGACCACACTGGCTTTCCATACTGAGAGTCAAAGTTTTAGGAGAGTCTTTTGTTCACAGTGTTGGTCCTTCTGAGGTAGGCAGATCTCAGTGATGTGCTTGGTACACGTAGGTGCTTAAATGATTGCTGATTATATACCTGGCATGCTCACTGAGCAAGAGGGAAGTATGGTTGTTAATATACATGTCTGATAGGCATTGAAACGTTTCTTTTTTCAATAGAATGAATGGTCTGTATTAGGTTATCTCTGAGGTAGGTCCTTCCTAGCTTTGAGTCTAAGACTCAAGATGGTCCATGACTTGCATGTCAAATTTTGGTGTTGTCATTGTGATTTAAATTAGTCACCAACAACCATCGTTCTCATCCATAATTGTCATCATGAGGACAAAGAAATGATAATGGTGATGGTAAGAGAATATATTTTCCCAAGACATGTTTTCAGTAAATTCTATCAAACTAATTAAAAGAAGATTAAAAAAAAAATCCTCACAGTTTACCAGTGCTCTAGGCTTTGCAAAGTACTTCTCCTTCAATAGAGTTGTGAGAAGTTTTTGTTTAGTCATTTCAGGCATGTCTGACTCTTCATGACCCCATGAGGGGTTTTCTTGGCAAAGATGTTGGACTGGTTTGCCATTTCCTTCTTGAGCTCATTTTCCAGATGAGGACACCGAGGTAAATAGGTGTACGTGACTTGCCAAGGGTCACACAGCTAGTAAGTGTGAAGTCAGATTTGAACTGAAGTCTTCCTTATTCCACGTCCAGCACTCCATCCGCTGCACTGTCTAGCTGCCCTTCATGAGAAGCTTCCCATTGCCTTTTTGAAGCAAAATTTTATCTGAATCCACACTTTGAAGAAGCGAGTTCTCCTTCAGTAAAGTAGAGTAACCTCATGGTCCTCTCCTTTTACAAGGAATCTAATTTCATTTTAATGAGGTAATAGCTGTATTTGTGGATAGCTCATGTATAAGAGGTACTCTTTGTCCTCTTGGATCCAGCACCTTAATGATCCCTGCCATTTGTGATAAAAATGTAATTTTCTTAGCAATAGCAGAATTAGGACCCACTCATCAGGGGAATTTGGTGAAGGTGATTTGAATGAAGTGATCAATGTGTTTTCAGGGCACCTTTTGTAATTTGACTCATATTGAACTGTGGCACTAACGGATTTGTTCCTACAATGGAGGTTGCTGCAAGGATCTTACATTTACTTATATTATGAATAACTAATGATCTCCATAGGACTCTTGAAGACCAGGAGAGCATGTGGTTGGCCAGATTTTTTGGTAGAATAGACAAGGGGCACTGGATCCCATCCATAAACTGTTCTCAAACGCAATGACACCCATTTGAAGCATTATGACAGGGTTAGGCTGTAACACAAAAAGTCTCAGGTCATTCTCTTTAGATGAAGTTAAATGCTGTGCATCTCTCCACCCAGCAAAAACTCTGGGTAGATCATTTCACATTGAGTCCTTAGCTGTCATTCTGTTCTACAAAGGAAGAAAGTGGTCACATATTTTCCTCTGTGCCATTTTCATTATTATTGGGGATCGACTCAGTTCAGCTATATGAATCACTGATGAGTTCAGTCAAGGAGTAGCTCAGAATATTATTCAAAGTATTCATGGAACTATTTAGGATGCCTGGATTTAGGAGATTAGGAGAAATTAACAAAGAGCCTGGGATAAGATCTACACATGGTTATTGCCACAGCCTTATGTAAGGAGCCAGATACTAAGAAGGTAATATTGCCAGAATGGGGTCAGTCTCTTAAATGAAGACCTCAGTTCCCAGGTCTCCCTTCTAAGAAAAATGGAACTATCTAGCAAAACAGCTTGCATTGTAAGAAGTTATATGTGTACTTTTGAACTCCAAGCTGAAAATTAGAATTTGCAATTCAAAGAGTTCCTGTTTCAATAGTTGGGTTAAGATCACTAGATAGCTTATAATGGTGGTGAAAGCTATAGAGAACTCTCTGGTTCTTGAATGGAGGTAGATAGACTTGGAAAAAAGAATATGTTTCACAATGGAGTAGCCAATTAATTTTTTTAGTGGCTTAGAGTGCAATGTATCCAAAATCCAAACCAATTTCAAAATTTAATCAGTAAAAAATATAAGTGGTTTGATTCAAACAAGACAAGCTAATAAGATTGGAAATGAAGAATAGTGTATTTTTTTAAAGCTGAGACTACAAGTCTTAATTACAGCCCATTTTCATGAAGTAAAACCTCCCTCCAAGTGTCTAGCTGAAGTTAGCTTCCAGTGTAGGAGGAAGTCAGTCACAGGAGTTCAAGATGTAGGGATGGATTTTGTGTGTCTATGCACTGGGAGGTCACATGCCAGAGAGAGTAGGTGGAGACAGAGTTAAGTATGAGAACTTTATGTAAGATCTCCAAGGGGAGAGAAAAAGATCATTGTTGACCCAAGGGGTATGTTTGGAAGGAGCATCAGTGTTTAAATCTAGATAGCTACTTCCCTCAGTGATCTCTTAAAAAAAAAATCACATTAGAGGAGGTAGAGTCAAGATGGCAGAGTATAGCCCAGGACCCAAATGAGCTTTCCGAATATTCCTCTCCTAACAACTTTAAAACAGAAACTCAAATAAAATTTTGGAGCCATAGAGCCAACAAAGGGTTAGAAGGAGACATTTATTCAGCCTAAGAAAATGTAAGAGGTTCACAGGAGAGTTCTACAGTATGGGAATGGGTGCATGCCTGGAGTGCTGCAGAAATACCAGCAGTGGAGCTTCAAGGTTGTTGCTACAGCAGCAGCTGCAGCTTCAGGAACTCTCAGCCCAGAGACAGTAAGGGGGTAAGACAACTGGTCAGAAAGAGATTACAGGGGACCCTTGGCTGGCACTGGGTACATCTGGTACTAATTGGCAACTCTATTATCCATAAGCCATTCTGGTCCATGGTTCTAGGGAGAAGAGTGCTTATGATTGGTCACAAGGAAACTAGGGCCCTGGGCACAGTTCCAGGACCAAGAAGAACACGAATACTTTTGTTTCAGGGTAATAGGTACCCTTCATGGGTAAAGTCTAGAGCACAGACCAGGACAGCAGTGATCACACTTCTCCCAGGATCACAGCACCTTGAAAGCACCAAATACCTGCAGACTGCCCTGAACTATCTCTGAAAATAACTGCATGGAAAAAGCCTGAAACTTGGCACAGTGCCTCCCCATTCCAGGTGAGCAGAGGTCAACTTTAACATAAAGTTCAAAGTGAAGAAATAAGCTGGGAAAAATTAGTAAGTTACAAAAAAAAATTTGACCATAAAAAACTACTATGGTGACAGGGAAGATCAAGACATGAATTTAAAAGAAGACAATAATGTGAAAACAACTACAACCAAAGCCTCAAAAAAAAAATGCTAATTGGAACCAAGACCAACAAGAATTCCTGGAATATTTAAAGGAAGAGTTAGGAGTGGTAGAGGAAAAATTGGGAAGAGAAATCAGAATGACACGAGAAAATTGTGAAAAGGGAATTGACAGCTTGGTAAAAGAGGCATAGAAAATACTGAAGAAAATAACAACTTAAAAAACAAAATTGGCCTAATGGTAAAAGAGATAGAAAAATTCACTGAAGAAGAAAACTTTAAAAGCAGAATAGGTCAAGTGAGAGGGCAAAACTTGCCCAAGTCAGAAACAGAGCAGGTCAAAATCTCCTGCAAATCTGTAGTGGGCTTGCAAATAGTTCCCAAACTTTCAGCCTGGGTAAGACAGGGAGGGACAGCCTTCCCATCTTCTGCTCAAAAAATGTAAGAGACAAATCTTAGGTAAGGTTCAAATCTTAGGTGTGCTACTTATTAGTTGGGCAAGTCCTGTCATTTCTCTGGGTCTTGGTTTTTCTCATCTATAAAATGAGAGATTTGGATTAGATGAACTCTGAAATCCTTTGTAACTCTAAACCCTATGATCATTAGGGGACCTTTAAGATAGCAGTTTCAGGAGAGTAGTGGGGACAAAAATTAGACTCAAGGGAAAGAAGAAAGTGTTGGAAGTGAGGGAGGACAGGAAGTGGACAAAAACTACCCAAAATATTAGACTGCAAATGGATAAAAAGAAGAGAGATGGTAGTTTGATGGAGTAGATAAATCAAAGGAACTGTGGATACCTGATTGCATTTGTAAGCAGATGGAAAGGACACTTTCTAAAGGAAGAAATTGAAGATATGTGAAAAAACATATATGTATTGGAGTAAGTACATGGAAGAGGCAGGAGGGGATGAGATCAAGTGTATGTGAGTACACCAAGCTGCCTAGGGGGCTTCAGTTCATCCTCTCCCTTCTCTCTCCCTCTCCCCTTCCTTTGGGGCTTTGGGGTTTACTGGCTAGATTTCTTTCCTTCCTTTCTTCATTCCTTACTTCCTTTTCCTTTCTTTCCCTTCATTTGCCTGCCTTCCTTCCTTCCTTCCTTCCTTCCTTCCTTCCTTCCTTCCTTCCTTCCTTCCTTCCTTCTCCCAGTACGCTCTGAAGTCCATGGACTGGACAACAATAGGTCCCTGCTCAAGCTCCACTTAATGGCTGGCTTAGGGTATCACTAGTAACAGTTTCCATTGATTTAGTTATTTTGTCTTTTGTTCATTAAAAGGGCCATTTCCTGACTACTTCTTAAAGACACCTATTCACTCAATGGGCATTACCTCCCTCTAAGTGAGTGCCTGAATAAGCCTTAGCTGAAAAAGGTCAAGGTCTCCTATTGCATCCAGGGTCTTCTCCAGTCATCCTGATGAATATCTGGTTACTGAACCCACATGGCTCAGGAGGAGAAAGTGAGGCTGGTAACCTGCACAGCCCTCCCTCACTCAAAATAAAGTCAAGTACAAGTCATGTCACCATTTCTCTGATGTCATGGTCTTCTTCAAAAACAAAGGACAAACACAGACAGGCAGGTCAAGTGCAAAATGAGGTACAAAAATGCATTGAAGAAAGAACTCCTCAAAAAGCAGAACAAATCAAATGGAAAAAATAGGAACAAATTCTCACTGAAGAAAACAATCAAATTGGAATTGAACAAGTGAAAGTTAATGAATGACACCAGAAGACACCAAGTAATAAAACAAAGTCAAAGGATGAAGAAATAGAAAAAATGTGGAAAAACAATTGACATATAGGTTGATGAGAGAAAATTTAAGAATTATTGGACTACCTAAAAGCCATGATATAAAAAAGAGCCTAGATTTCCTATTTCAAGAAACTATAAAGGAAAAATGTCCTGATATCTTAGATTCAGAGGGTAAAATAGAAATCAAAAGAATTCACCAGTCACCTCCTGAAAGATGTGTCAAAATAAAAGTCTCCAGAAATATTGTAGCCAAATTCCAGAACTCCCAGGTCAAAGAGAAAATATTGCAAGTAGCCAGAAAGAAACAATTCAAATATCATGGAGTCTCATTCAGGATCATACAAGACTTGACAGCTTCCGTGAGAAGGAGTGGAGGGTTTGGAATATGATATTTCAGAAGACAAAGGACCTAGGATTACAACTAAGTACTCAGAAAAATTAAGTATAATCCTTCAGGGGAAAAAATGACTATTTAATGAAATAGAGGACTTTCAAGCATTCCTGATGAAAAATGAGAGTTAAATAGAAAATCTGACATTCAAACTGAAAACTCAAAAGAATCATATAAAGGTAAATATGAAAGAGTAATGATAAGGGACTCTATAAAGTTAAGTTGTTTACATAGGAATGTATGGAAATTATGGTACCTGTAACTTCTAAAATCTTTATCATTATTAGGCAGTTAGAAGGCATCTACATAGATAGAGAGCACAGGCTTGAATTATGTTGGAATGGTCTAAAAAAATATGGTGGTAAAAAAAGGATGCACTGGGAGAAGGTGAGTGGGCAAGGTAGGATGGGGAAAATTTTCTCACATAAAATGATGTGCCAAGAAGAATTTTAATAGTGAAGAAAATGAGGGGGAAGTGCAATGCCTGAACCTCACTCTCCTCAGAATTGGTTCAAAGAGGGAAGAATATATACATATATATGTATACACACACACACACACACACTTAGTTGTGTATAGAAATTTCCCCATAGGAAATAGGAGGGGAAGAGGATAAAGGTGGGGTGACAAAAAAAGAGGATGGATTAAGGAGAGCAGTGATCAGAAGCAAAACAGACTTTTGAAGAGGGCAGGACAAAAAGAGAGAGATAAGCATAAACAGAAGAAAATAGGGTAGAGGGAAATACATAGTAATCATAATTGTGAATGAGAATGGGATGAGAGGACCCATAAAACAGAAGTAGGTAACTTAACGGAATAGAAACCAGAGTTCAACCATATGCTATATACAAGAGACACACTTCAAACAGAAAGACACACATAGAGTTAAAATAAAGGGCTAGAACAGAATCTATTGTGCTTCAGCTGAAGTAAAAAAGGCAAGGATAAAAATCATGATCCCAGACAAAGAAAATGCAAAAATAGAATTAATTAAAAGAGATTATCATGGAAACTACATTTTGCTAGAAGGTAAAATGGACAATGAAGTAATATGAAAAAAATTTATAGCAAGTTTCTTTGATGAAGACCTTGTTTCTCAAATATATAGGGAACTGAGTTAAATTTATAAAAACAAGAGCCATTTCTCAATTGATAAAGGATTAGGGGATAAGAACAGGCAGTTTTCAGAAAAAGACAAAGCTATAATCAAATGGGAAAGCATGCTCTAATTTATTGATTAAGGAAATACAAATTAAAACAAGTCTGTGGTACTACTTCACATCTATCAGATTGAGTAATATGACAGGAAAGGAAAATGACAAATATTGGAGGGTATGTGGGGAAATTGGGACACTAATGCAGTGTTGGTGGAATTGTAAATCAGTTCAATCATTCTGGAGAATAATTTGGGACAATGCCCATAAGGTTATAAAACTGTACATACCTTTTGATCCAGCAATACCACTAATGGGTCTATATCCCAAAGACATCAAAGAAAAATGAAAAGAACTTATTTGTACAAAAATATTTATAGCAGCTCTTCTTTGTGGTGGCACAGAATTGTAAATTGAAGGGATGCCCATCAACTAGGAAATGACTGGACAAGTTGTGGCATGTGATTGTATATGGTAACAGGAATGTTGAAATGATAATCAACTGTGAAAGATTTGACTACTCTGTTTGCATGATTTCACATGTATGATTGATTTCATATTGTTTGCCTTCTGTAATGCCAAGCAAAGTAGGATCTTTTGTTGTTTGAGTTTTAATCTGTCGAGTGCCTTTGACTGAGTCTTGCTTTTGATTTGAATCATTCAAGATCATTAATTAGAAACTGTGTGTATATATATATCATATATATAATATATATAGAGACATATATACACATAGTAGAGAGAGTAGTCAGAAGCAGAGCTGAGAGAAAAGTAACTGTGGGCAACCTAGGGGAACTTGTTTGTGGGGAGAGCTAGCAGAAAGAATGTTGTTGGTGCTCTGTCTGTTGATCTGTGTTAATTTCTCAGGCAGAAGCCTTGCCTGTTGTTTTTTTATGAGTGAACTGAGATGATGGCACTGGTTTTATATATATATACTGTTATGTTTTCTTTCCCTAGAAACAGAAGCTTTGGACAAGAGACCCTGGAGCCTATCAGGCAGAAACAGGAAGAGTTCGGAGTGGAACAATCTCGTGAGCTGAGACAAGGAGCAGGAGCAGAGAGTTGCCTGCCTATCAACTCAGGAAAGAGCTGGAAGGATACATGGGGCTTGGAAGTCAGTTTTGAATCAAGATGAGAGAGGCCATTACTGGATACTGTGTACTGATTTAGAAAAAAATTGTTCTTGCAGTGACCTAGGTGAGCATTGTGTGGTATTTTCTGCTACCCTTTAAGGATGCGTCATGCTAGGGAAGACCCTAGTCTGGGACTCCCTCACTTTGGGGATGCAACGATATGCTATGTACCATATGACATAGTGAATGTTATGAGACACACACATACACACATATATATGTACATATATATATTAAATGACATGTTTTGCTTAAGGATGTTGTTATGAATGTTATGTTTTATTTTCTTGAACAATATTTAGTTTATTGCTGAATAAAGAGTTCATCATCCTATGAGATTAAATCCTTGACATCATTCACAGCAGCAGTCCTTGGGTGTGCTGCCAGAAGTGACTGGCTTTACACCTTCTCAGCAGGTGGGGGAGGAGTGAGAGAGAGGGAAAGAATCTGGAACTCAAACTTTAAAAAGTAAAGGATGTTAGCATAAATAAATAATAGAATTTTAGAAAAGATCAGATTACCTCTTCTTCCCAAAAGATGGGTTGTTGATTTCCCTTTCAATTCATTTATGTTAGACCAAAGCCTCTAGGATTCCTGCCATTTGTGTTAAGGACTCCAGATATTCCAGTAATAGTTGTCAAATACCAGGGGTTCTAGTAATATACATCAGCTAAACTCCTCAGTCCATGAGATTCCATTTATAGCCCACAACTGCTTGGTACCTACAAATTGTACCCAGCACTTAAATCCCTATGGAATAGGAGACTTAAGTACAGTTAGATTAGAAATGGTGAGTCCTTTTAGTATAAATTTAGGGTTTTTCCTCACTCCCTAATTCTGCTGCCTTCCTTCTGTTACTTATGTCTTGTTTATCCTGTATGTAATTGCCTTGTACACATTTGTTTGCAAGTTGTCTTCTCCATTAGATTGAAAGCTACTTGAGGACAGGGTCTATCTTTTACTATTTTACTTAACACAGTGCCTGGAACATAGTAGTATTGACTGATTGATTTTCCACAAAACGAGAAAAAATTAGAATGTATCTCATAACATTTCTTTTTGGCCACCTCTAAAGACAATATTGTGGGGTGTTTTGCAGCTTTAACAGGACCCAACAAGGTAGATTAGAGTGTAATTGTGTGTGTGGTGTATCAACTTGACAAGCTGAAAATGCCCAAAAATAGCTGGGAAGAAAGACTTCATTTATGACCTTGGGAGCTGTGCTTGGACAAATGAACAATCTCGTTCTTCATAGAGCTCTGTTTCACTCACCTACATCTCTACCGGGGGCACCCAACTTTGGGAAATAGATGTGTTTCTGCACTCTAAATGACTTACTTTGCAACTCTTCGTCATAGCCAGACTTGCTTAAGCTGATGGCAAAAAGAGGTTTTGGAGCTTTTCCACCACAAGGTTATTTAAAGTTCTTTTGAGCTGCTGCCAGACCCTCATTTAGCATTTTAATAAACTTCCTGGGCCAAGGAGTAATTTTCCCTGTATCCTCTTTGTCCTCAGTGTGAAGTAACAGCAAAAAAAAGGAAAGTAGAAAAAGAAGAAAAAAAGGAAAGAAAAAAGATCATCATTTCAAGTCCAATCTTTGGCATGAATTATAAAATTATGCTTATGAATAACCAGACCAAACCATGGGCACAAAAGGGGATAGACTTATTTCTGTAGTTAGCATTAAAACTGGGGGTCCCTAAGACATATCAGGGATTTAAGAAAAGTGCCAAGAGAAACATTTTTTCCCCAATCCACATAGTTAGTGAAGGGCATTAGAGGAAACTGCACATACAGTCAAGTGACAGCAAGATAACTTGAATTAAATTGCCTAAACATTTGCTTACTTACAGTACCCTTATCTAAAGCTACTTTAAAAGCAGAAGTACCAATAAGTTCACATGTTCATATAGTGATATGAAAATTACCCTCCAAGATAGCTGGCTCTATGTCTCCCCAGAGCTTTTTTTTTTTTTGAGCCTGAATTTCAGGTTTCTTAGCTGAACTGTGATGTCACTTTTCAACATTCCTAGGAAAAATAATTGCAAAAATGTTTAAATAAATTTGCATGAGGTTTTTGAGAGTAAGGCAAGGCTGCTTATTCTGGTCTCCAGGGGGACTTCAAGGCAGGATCGATGCTATGACCACAACACACTGTTTAGACAGGATAATTATCAGCCCCTTTTCTCTCTCTTTCATTATTAAACTAAGAGCTATTCCCACTGAGGGTTTCACCTGGCATGTAGAAATACTGTTGCTGCAGAGTCCCCTATCTGGATTTTCAAACAGGCTAAGTCAATTAACAGTCTATTAAATTGCTCGTTTATAGTCATTGTTATTTAATACAGTACTACTTCTAGCCTTGTCATGAAGAACTGTCTGAAACCAAACCAAAGTTAGAATACAGCATATTTGGACTAACTAAAGGTGACTTCATCTTGTGCAGAGAATTATCGAAAAATATGAGCTCTTCGATGGCTTTTTCCCCCCACTTAATAGTATTTTATTTTTTCCAATTACATGTGAAGGTAGTTTTCAACATTCAGTTTTATAAGATTTTGAGTTCCATTTTTTTCTCCCTCCCTTCCATTCCCCTTCCCCAACAAAGCAAACAAGCTGATATAGGCTATACATGTACAATTATATTTAACATATTTCCACATTAGTCATGTTGTGAAAGAAAAATCAGAACAAAAGAGAAAAACCATGAGAAAGAAAAAAAGAGCACATAGTCTGCTTTGATCTGCATTCAGATGCCAGAGTTCTTTCTCTGGATGTGATTAACACTTTTCCACTGTGAGTCTTTTGGAAACATCTTGCACCACTAAGTCTATCAAAGCTGGTCATGGCAGTGTTTCTGTTACTGTGGACAATGCTCTCCTGGTCTGTTCACTTCGCTCAGCATCAGTTCATGTAAGTCTTTCAGGCTTTTCTGAACTCCTCCTGCTCATCATTTCTTATAGCACAATAGTATTCCATTACATTCATACATCACAACTTGTTCAGCCATTCCTCAGTTGATGGGCATCCCTTCAATATCTAATTCTTTGCCACCACATAAAGAGCTGCTATGAGTATTTTTGTACATGTGGGTCCTTTTCTCTTTTTTATTATCTCTTTGAGATACAGATCTAGTGGTAGTATTGCTGGGTCAAAGGGTATGCACAATTTTACAGCCCTTTGTGCATAGTTCCAAATTGCTCTCCAGAATGACTGGATCAGTTCACAACTCCAGCAACAATGCGTTACTGTTCCAATTTTCCCACATCTTGTCCAACATTTATTATTTTCCTTTTGTGTCATATCAGCCCATTGAATACGTGTGTGGTGGTACCTCAGAGTCTTCGATGACTTTTTACAGCAGGAACCGAAAGATCGATAAAATGAAACTGAACAGTAGAAAATTAAAATGACCAAGCTGACTCCAAAAAAGAGATGAGAAAATATATCTCCCTCCCTTCATGGTCAAGGTAAGGGACTTCCGATGGAGAATTTTATACAAGCTGACAATAAATAGTTGTTACAGGTTGGGTGGTTTTGTTGAATTGTTTTTCTCTCTTTGTTATAGAAAATGGCTTATACTGGCAGGGGAGGGTGGAGAAAAAATACATTCATAAACAAATATGAGATTGAAAACAAAACAAAAATATTGTTAGAAACAACAAAGTAGATTTTTTTTTTAAATAAGAAAATATGTACTGCTGTTGAATACTTAATTGTTCTTCCATCGGTCCACTGAAATTTAGAGCAAAGAACCCAAATTGACAGGAACGAGACAAATCAGTGTGGATTGCTAGGAATCAGAATCACACTTAGGCGCGTATTGGAAAAGTCTGTGTACTGCCATAATGCCACTGTAATATTGTAATATTGCTACTTCTTTAGGGGGACTTCAGAAAGTATTACTCAGATAACTCAGAGTCATTTGGAGAAGAAAATGGTTCTTGAAGCAACAGATATGGGACAAGGTAAAAACAAACAATATGCTAGTCTCATTCTATAGTGATATTGATTACACAACGAAGTGGGGATCTTGGTATGTGGGGATCACTACTGAGAAAGCAGTGTGGTCTCTACATATCATTCAAAGACTCAAATCAGAAAATTGTCAAGGGCCAATAGGCACCAATGTGTATCTTGGCACCATTGAAGAGAACAGCTGAGTTTTGGGGGGTTTTTTTAAGCATCCTTCAAATACTCCAAAAAGAAAGATCCCTAAAAATGAAGAAAACTTAATTGAGCTCCAGCTGCCATGGCTAGGTGGGAGGTAGGTTCACTGCTCCAGCCCCACCTGACTTCCCAGGTCAGTTCAAAGTAACTCTGCTACCATGCCTAGCACATAGTTTGTGCTTAATAAATACTTCTTGGCTGTTGACTGACTTATTCACAGTTGAAAAGGAAAGAGAGAGACAAAGGTTAGGTTGCCCTTTCTGAGAAATGAATATTTCCCTCTTATATTTAATAACTAATATTGTATTGGGGCCAAGGTTTTGCCCCTTTTCTACCTGCTCATCTAGAAATCAACCAGTGTGGGAAATCTCTCTTAAAGAGAGTAAATGAAATTCTAAGCTTGGGCCAATGGGTGCATTCCTGCTTACAGTGTTTGTTCAGATGGGTCTGGGAAAAGATTGTTTCTCCCTATTACCAAGACAGGTGATATGGAAATTGATGTCTCTTTGATCAAGATTTGAGTGACCTAAGTTACACATACCCCAAGACCTTTATTTTAATATAGCCTACACCTCCCATTATGCTAACCAGTCCAAGTTGATTTCTACTGTTTGGAGACACCTACTCTTCAAACGGTATATAAACTGTGAGCCCACCCACCATGAAGGGTCTTTAGTCTAAGACAGCCAGCCAAATAATCATCCTTTTATTAATAATATTTAGGACTTAATAATGATTATTATTTTTAAATTACCTGGAAACGATGTCTCTTAAACCTTTTTAATCATCACACCCTTTTGTATGTCCCCTTAGATAGGTTTAGTAATCAGTGAGTTATCATTTCTTGCAACCTCTGGAAGACTTTGCTATAAACATAGTACAAGTTTATGTGTGGCCAGAAATCAGCTGCCTAACATTTCACAAGATGGAAATCAAGTAGAGACTATCTAGGTATGTTCCAAGGAGTTGTTCCCCATTTCCCTATCTCCATCACAAGCACTGATAAATTTTTTTCATAAAAGCAATTTAGTCAACTCTCTCCCTCCTATGGTTTAAATTCATCATCTTCAATGCTTATACATACATATGTATATGTTTTACAATGAATATACACATAAATATCTATATATAAAATTCTACATACACACGTACATACTCATACACTCATGGAAAAATCCAATTGTGACTCCAAAGCATTATATGGACAATACGTTCTTCATCCACTTGATTTTTCATGTGGAGATTGTTAAGCAAATTTCTTTTGAGTAATGAATCTTATTGAGGAATCATTTTAGTGTTTAAGGACTTGATGTAACCAGTACAATGTCATTTGAATGAAGAAACATCTGAGGAAACTTCCTGTCTATAAGAAATCCCTTTTTCATTTGGACTTAGTTCAGAACACCCTCTATGACATCAGTGAACATTTCTGTTGAGTATATCTCTCCGTTTTATGCTTTACTTGATATAGAGGATTGTTGTACAAGGCTTTGGTTTTTTTTTCCTGCTGTAGTTGTATCTCTTTATTATCTTAATATATGAGAAACTCTTTTTATAACCTGAAAAGCCAGAGTACTGAGGAACTTTTGCACTCTCTTGACTGGAGTAGACCCCCTAAACGTGAGGAAATGTGTACATGGTACCCCGGAGTATCCCAAAATCAAATCCCCTCTGTAGGCACACAGTTCATATTCTTACTGAGGAAAATTGAGAGACTTAAATGAGAAACCATTAATCCCCAAATTTGTATGTAAATTTAGAGACTTGCATGGGAGAATTCCTTTGGCATATCTCATTCCCAAGTCTTATTTCAGTGATCTTTTCCCTCTCTTCTCTCGAATTCCTCCTCTCTGTCTCCTCAGTTTCCTTCTACTCCTCATGGTTATCAATTTATTCAGTTTAATTGGGCTTCAGATCATGTGATAGCAAATCTGTACAGGGTTCTCCAGGCTTCCCATGCCATTGTCTAGAACAGCTCCAAACTCATCTTCTGCATCTCTGGTTGCAATTGCAGCCGCTATTTAGCATTTCCCACTGTCGCTATTCATGCTTTCAAGGGAGAATGCCATTTATTCTGTAGAAGGAAGAGCTAAGTAAAGGATCTGTCTCTATGACATAAGCTTAGGAGATACCTTGGGGTAGGAGAGTTTTGAAAGACTCATTCCTGGAATCAACAAATGATAAGCACAATTTGTTATCTAGTTATCTCTTGACCTATGAATCTATGACTGTGAAGGCATGATCTGCTAAAGAATGTCATCTTTGAAAGTCTGTTTCTCTTGCATATTTCCATTAAGGATGCTATTGCTACTCAGACTGATTTGGAATCTCCTACATTTGGGCATTCCTCTTTCCAAAGATGCTGATCACAATCAATCTAATTCTTGTCTATGTCTTGCCATAAGATTACCACAGGAGGTCCTCTTCCCCCAAGTTATGAGTGCCTTTTTCACTATCTTTTGACACCATTAGGCCACCAATCTAACATGGATGACCTACCCGGTCAACCCTTGTTCATGTCATGTGACCAGTCCATTTTTTTCCACTCATAATCTTGTACACACCTTATTTTTTTTTTTCATTGCTGTCAGGCTGATGTTTGTTTTCAATTCTGTGTAGACTGTACCCTTCTGTGAATTGCAGCCCTCCAACGTGGGCAAAAGAACATTGGTATGAAACAGTTTGGAGTCATTAAAACAAATTCAAGATTACTCAAAGGCAATCTACCCAATTCTCCTTAAAGAATCATCACTTTCTCTGTGTATCCCTGCTAGCTATCATCCTCTATGTCTCCTCTCTTGAAAAATCCATCTACAGCATGATGCTTTACTTCCTTTCTTCTCAACTTCTTAATTCTCTGCAGCCTAGCTTTTGACCTAAACTGCTCTTTCTTAAGTCACCAGTAGTCTCTTAACTGCCAAATGTAATCTCTCTTCCTTCTCAGTCCTTTTCATTCTAGATTTCTCTGCAACTTTTGACACGGTTGATCACTCTCTCTTCTCTTTACCATTCTCTTCCCTCTAAATTTTTATAATATGGTTCTTTCCTGCTTCTCCTCAAATCATGTTTGACTGCTCCTTCTCAATCCCTCTTGCTGGATCTTTATCTAGGATATGCCCACTAACCATAGCTCATGGCTCAGTCTGGGGTCCTCTTCTTTTCTTTCTCCATATAGTCTAATTTGGTGATCCCATTGACTCCCATGGACTTCAATTAAATGGTCTGTGCAGATGATTCTCAGATCTATTTGACCAACCCGAACATCTCTTCTTAACTCCATTGTTACATGTCCAGTTGCCTATAAGACATCACTAATTGATGTCCCATAAACATGTTCAACTCAATACATCCAAAACTGAACTCATTCTCTTTCCTTTCTAAACCTTTCTTTCTTCCTAACTTCCTTATTACTTTTGAGGGCACTGCCTTTCTCACAGTCCTCTAGGTTTACAACTTAGGTGTCTTCCTCTTTTTTTATGCTCTCTCACACATTATATTCAATCTACTGCCAGGCTCTGTCCATTTTCCTTCATGACTTATGCACTCTTTCCCGTATGCTGTCTTCTCTTTTCTGACACTGCCCCTATTTATGTAAGCCCTTGTTACTTCACACCTGAAATACCGCAATAGCCTGTTGACTGTTCTCCTTGCCCCAAGTCTCTCCCTAGCTCCAATCCATCTTTCATTCAGCTATCAAAGTGATCTTCCAGGTCTAACAATGTCATAACATCTTCTACTTCTCCCTCAAACTCCTTCCTCCTGCCCCAGTGAATAAAATTCAATGGTCTTCTATTATCTCTAGGATTGAATATAAAATCATCTATCTATGCAACATCAAGTTTGAAAAATCCATTAGATGAATGGGCCACTGAAATTCTGGAGAGAGGTTAGGGTTGAGTATGTAGCTATGAGTTTTCTGTGTAATATAATTAAAACCATGGATGATGATTGGATGGTTGAGGGAGAAAGTATAAGGAGATGAAGGTCCTGAACAGAGCCTTGGGGTATACCCTTGGTTTTTGTCCTTTGGTTTCAAAGAGGATCAATGACATCATGGGTGATGTCTGGACTTGCATGTGAATTGGATTTAAGTGAGACAGAGTTGCGCAGAGTTGTCAGCTTAATTCTCTTTTCCTGAGTCATCAAAGTTCAGTTGCTGGAGAACAGTAAAGATAACTGGCAATGACCTGGGATACAATGGATGACCTTGGCATCTTTGATGTATAAACAAGTTATAAGTGTTCCACAGCATTTGCTTCAGCTGCCTTCAGTCATTCACCCATTTCACCAGGTGGAAGTCATGACATACTTGGAGTGGATTACCCTCCCACTTCCAACTCACTGACAGGTTTGAGGCCCTTTGGTTACCCTCAACTCAGTTTAGCCCATCAGCAAGATGACTTTACCTGGATATGTCTGCTGCACGTACTACAGCTTCTTGGAGTCACAAGTGTGAGGCAGACATCAAATGTGGATATGAAGCCCTGAAAAGGGCTCATCAAGCCTTCACACCACGGATATGTTTATTTTCTTTATCCTTAACTATTTTCATCTTTGTGCTGAACTCACTAAGTATGACAGTAATATGTTGATGTAATTTGGCCCATCTTTATCCAGTTCTTTATAGAATTTCTCTACATTTTCATCCTTAACAAACATTGATATATAAGCTATAATCATTTTCTTGGTGGTCTTTCTGCAAATACTAACCATGAAAAAAGATAATCAAATGTCCTATGAAATGTTATTTACTGTTACCTTGGAACTCATGATAAAACCCACCTCACAAACTCTTTTATTTGCTGTGAGCTGTCCTTCAACTATATTCAGCTATAGTTCCCTTCTGTGTCCTGGTTTCATTTATACATCATAATAACTGACATTCATACAGGTCGTTGATGTTTGCAAAACTCTTTATATTCATTACTTCATTTGCTCCTTACAAAATCCCTGCAAAATAAATGCTATAGGAGTTTTTTTCTCCATTTTATGGATGAGAGACCTGAGTCTGAGAGGGGTTAAGTTACTTGCCCAGGGTCATACAGTTACTAACTTTCTGATGTGAGACAATTCAAAGTTTTTTAGATTCCAAGGCCAACATTCAAGCCAGTGTATAACACAGTCTGTAACACATAAATCATTCTCACAAGGATTTATAGAAATGAGTAAACAGTCTGCTGTCATCTTAGGTCCCCCTATTGGGGGTAAGAATACTATCCATAAGATTGTCTAGATTTTTCCCCTCTTTGAGATGTCTTAAAAATGAATCCCCGAGTATATTAAAATTGTATGACTTCCAGCTCAAATTTCTTCTGTATGTGTTTGGCCAGATCTAGTGGTCCTCCCCAGTTTCATCTTCTTAAGTGCCATCAGCTCTTGGATAGTGAAGTGTTTGTGTCCAAATGTAGTGGTTCCACTGTCATTGATGATGAAAATAGATGGTTGTAGAAATTGTGCCAGATCTCTTCCATTTCATGCCTGTACTTAGCTAGGCTGTCCTTCAGACAGCAGATAGAATCTGTCTCTGGGAAAGTACTTGAAGCCTTTCCAGCTTGGTAGAAACTGGCAGAGCTCACATTCCACTAGCAGAGTTCTTGTAGAACACAGGGTCACCTCCAAAATAATAGAGTATTCCCTTTTTTAAAATAGGAAGCTAGCCTCTTTATCCTAGACAATTGCTCACTTAAACTCTATGCTTGTCTATTTATTTAAATAAGAACCCCAACAATTTTAGAAGTTAGCGGGGGGAGGGTATTTGTTCAAGGGGGCCCCTGCCATTTTAGGACTTTCAATACATTTAGGTATTTTTAAAGCTGGATTTTGCTTTCTGTGGATTTCAGTGATCTAGGATGTTGTGATGAGTTGTTTTTCCTGAACTTGCTTTTTGGCAAATAAAAATGAGGCAGCTAAGTGGCATATTGGAGAGAGTGCTGACCCTGGAGTCAGGAAGACCTGAATTCAAATTCAACCTTAGAATGTACTGCCTGTGTGACCTTGGGCAAGTCACTTAAATTCTGTTTACCTCAGTTTCCTCAACTGTAAAATGGGGATGATACTAGGACTTACCTCCCAGGGTTGTTGCGAGACTCAATGAGATGATATTTATAAAATCTGTAGCATAGTGTTTGAACATAATAGGTACTATATAAATTATTATTATTAAAAATAATGTTTCAGACTATCTGCCTTAAGAATCTGTGAGCCAAGGCTAATTGTAGACTACTGATCTACCAGTGGCTTTACTAAACCAAAAATATATCCATAGGATAGTATATGCTTGGCAGTATATATAGACTAACAGGACTCTAAAATAGGAGCTTACCTTTGAGGAATAAATTTCATCTAAATTTTAAAGTAACCCTATTCATCTGGATAGGATGCCTATGACTTACATCATGAGTGAAGTCAGATGGGTCTCCTACCATCAAAGGTATTAGGTCCTTTGTGAACTATGGTCTATGGCTCAAGTCGGACTCTACTAGTGCACTGGATAACCTCCACAGGCTTTATGATACCCATTAATGGCTGGAATCTACTTTCTGCATCTTTGATTAATTGTCTCAGCTAACTGGTAGAGCTTCCCAAATGGCCCAACTTTGAGCTGGTTCTCAGTACTAGTGAGGGCAAACACCTACCAAATCAACTGAATATTCATTGGTTCTATCTTTTTCATATCATCTCTATATATCAGGCACAATTTTTTTTAAAAAAATCTTTTACTTCCTTTCCTTCACCTCTAAACATGTGTATCTATACCGATCCTCCCTTACTTTCCTCCTGCTATCAGAAGAAGCATCTCTCCTCCTTTCCGAGGCTAATCAGCCTAACCTTGACCTCAGGACCATTTCCTCTTAGGTCTTTTGCAGTTCTTCCTTTAATTATCCCCTCTCATATCTTCTCTCTCTCTCTCATTTCATCTCTCCCTATCCTTTCTCCCTCTCCCTGTCTCTGTCTTTCTGTCTCTTCTCTGACTCATTTCCTCCTGCCTATAAATATGTACTGGTTTTCCTAGTCATGGAAAAATCTTCATTCACCTGATTCCCCCTTTGAATCATGTTCTGTTTTTATTGATATATTTCACTGCCAAACTTCTTGAATGACTGATCTACAAATGCTCTTTCCCTTTTCCATTATGCTCTTTAATTTCCATGCAGTTTTGCTTCTGTACCTCCACGCTATAAAAATTACCTTGAGAAGATCCCCATTGCCCTCCGGGCTGCTACATCTTTTCTCAGTCCTCGTTTCCCCCACCTGTTTCTAGAACATGACAAGATAGGCTGCCTTTTTTTTCAGACTAACTCCTTTGGTTTTCATCATGTGATACTACCTCGATTCTCCTCTTACCTCTCTGACTTCCTTCTAGTCGTTCCTTCTATAGCTCATTTATGTCCTCTAACATTCTAAATTTGAACATTTTCTCAAACTTCAGTCCTCAGCCCTCTTTCCTTCTCTCCCTTTACTAAGGTCCTCCCCTCAGGCTGCATGGTGATGTGCGTAGAGCCCTGGTTTCCCAAAGATCATGTTAGTGGAACACAAGTTCTGCTCGGTTATACCAAAATAGAAAGTCAATGTATGAGGGGTAAATTGTGAACTGTATATGTTTTCTTCAGACTGACCTTGCTCAGCTCCTCTCCAGGTTATCCACAGGGCAGTGAAATTTTTGGCCAAAGCATCTTTTGAAGATGGTTTATTAAATCATAGCGAGGTTGTAACTTATGGGAGTGAATGCTCACGGTAACAGAATCCCAGATCTTTGAAGTATGCAAGAAATAAGATACTATTTCTTTCAGAGGGCTCATCTCCTCCCAATATTCCAATTATCACCCTGTAAGGAAATGGAAATTCTATTATATTGTGGGTGGAACAATTATATAACTCCAGATAAAAGACACATATAATATTTCTTTCCTGAAACATGGGCAGAGGATTTCTTTATGACTTAAGATGAAGTGAAACATCTTAAGGGGATGGCAGAAGCTGCCACTTGTTATGCTCCAGGAGAAAGAACAAACTGCAACACATTTTGGAAATGAGAAAGTTGGCAGGAGGCTTAGGAGAAAAGAGTCAAAGTTTGTTTCTCCCGGGCAAAAGTGGTGACTAAATCTCTGGGAAGAGGATGGAGATAGTGAGGCAGCTCATTCTCAAACATGGAGTCTGAGATGACACTAATTTATTTCAGGAAGGTTGACATTGGTCAGTTTTTACTTTTTGGTCAACTCCAGAGCACTCTGATTTTTTGTGGCCATTGTATTTTGTGAACTTTGCTCACCTTTTGTAAATAAATCCCTTGATTTATTTTGACTTGAGGCTTGGAAAGGGAAAAAATGAGTGGAGAGTGGCAACCTAGGGGTAAATGAGGAAATAGGTACTGTTGGGCATCATCTTACAGTGAGTCACACTGGCAAAAGCAAAACAGAAGAGATACAGAGTCCATGATACAGATAAGGAAGGGTAGACCAAGGTCCCTTGGATAGTCATAGCCTTAGGTAGAGTCCCATGGATTCCTTTACAAACTCTTATGTGAATGACTTCTAAAGCTACACCTCCAGTCCTAGCCTTTCCCCTAAAATCCTGCTCCCCATTTAAAACTACCTCCGAAATAATTGCACAGTGATATCACACCATCATGAAGTCAGCCTCTATACATCTGAACTTCACTTCCACATTTCCTTTTTACTAAAGCCACCAGAATCCCTGATTTTCCTCAGTTCACATCCTGCATGAGACCTTTCCTCATTTTCCATGCTACGAGTGACTTTCCTCCACCCTGCCTTGCCACCATCCAAGTATCTTGTATTTACGTGTTATATACTTTGTATTAACTCCTTATACACTAGACTATAAGCTCTGTAAAGACATTTTTGTCTTTGTATCTCTAGTGCCTCAAAGAGTGCCTGACATAGAGAAGATACTCAATGAAAGCTTACTGATTGATTTAGCTTCTCACTGATTACCATATGTATATGTTGTGCATATATCTTGGACAGGCATACAGGTGGACAGTGAGCTGGGCTTAGGGTTGGAGCAAGAGGAAGAGAGAGGGCTGGGCTGCATTATGTCATGCTTTCAGTGATGCCAGACTATTTCTGAACACAAAAACTAATTTTTAAAAAATATTACTGTTCTCTCAGTGATGCTGTGTGGCTGTGAACACTATGAACCCTACAAAATCAAAATTGTGGTGGACTCAAAAGGCAACGGAGAAGAACTTCATGGTGGATGCAAAGTGCGTACAGTGCATTATTATTGTGCCAAAAATGGTCTAAAATATGTCTCAAAGGCACAGATAACCAGAAATAGGAGTATGCTGATCAGACAATGAGGATAGCAGTTGAAACACCAAGTGATGCCACAAATTGTTAAAAGCGCTAAAGAAAAGATCATAAATGTAGAACTGGAAAAGACCTTAGAAGCCATTTAATTCAACCTTCTCATTTTACAAATGAAGAAACTAAGGTTGAGGGAGGTTAAGTGACTTTCTGAGGGTTGCCCAGGTATTTGAACCCAGGGTCCTCTAACCGGAGAGCCAGTGTGCTATTTCTGCTGAACCATGCCGCCTCTTCATCCTTCAGGATATTGTAGTAAGTCAATCAATCAAATAACGACTATGTATTAAGCACCTGCTGTGTGCGGGCACTGGGCACTTACGAAGGATTTATCAAAGGAAATGGGTAACAGTTAACAGGATGAAAAGACATACGTAGCTTATGATTGTCACGTACAAAGGGGAGCTCACAGATCAATTGGAGTGACAAAACAGAGGGACAAGTGTGAAGCTGTGTCTACAACCACCTTCCCCTCTTCACCTCAAAACAGCAAGAAATGTACCAGATAAAGTAATACAAAATAATGACTAGAAGAGGAAAAATGAAAGAATGTGCTGTATGACTTATTCTTCCAGAAATGAACAGCAGGGTACTGTTCTACCAGCTCCCCATTCTGTTTTCCATTGTGCCCATCCTCTGTACCACCCCCAGGCTGGGTTCAGCACTCTGGACCCCATGTGGTGGTGGCTTCAGTTATTACGGCAGGAGTGGGGGGAAATAGCTACTGGGACTTGATCAGTAGGTGTGGTATGATGGTGGTCTCCCACCAAATGCATCAAATATACTGAAAATGGCAAGTAAAGAGGGAAATGAAAAGATATTCCTGAAGGGAAGTACTCACAGAAAGCAAAAACTGAACAGTAGAGAGACTGAGGAACTCAGCAAACAAAGAAGAGCTGTTAATATATTGAAATAACATGACATAAAAGAATCTCAGGATGAAGCAGATGATTTTGCAACAGCATCTATTAATAGAATCCCAGAAAAGGAAACCAGGTTAAAATCATCAGACAGGAGAGGCCCAAGAGTGGCTGGAAGGCCTCACTGGGAGGACTGGCCTATGACTAGGTTCAAGCTGACAAAAGTGACTCCATATTTGACCACTGAGTAACTTGCCTATGTACTGGGAAGAGTCTATGGACCCATTAACTGGTTTAGCTAGCTTCACCTAAGCCAGATATGCAAGGCACCCCTAATCATAATCCATTTAGTAAACTTTCCTAATTGCAATGCCCTTGTGGTCCATAATAGAGGGTTTCACCTGCTCACTGACTGATTGACCTTTAAGGAAACACTTCCACTTAGTCCTTGAGAATCTGCCTGAGAACTACACTTAGATATAAGGACAGAGACCCAGGCTTCTGGGCTCTCAATGGGGGTATGCATCAGACAATAGGCTAGAGCCTTGGTTGTGGAATTCAAAGGCTAGGGAGCCGCCTGCTTATATGCCTGTGAGTAACACAGGCTTTATGATGTTTGAGGGCCTGTGTTCATGATGTGGCTTGTCCTTCCTTCTTGAAGCGGACCACTGGCAATCATGAAACTGCTGTCCTGTGCATGAATTGGATTTAAGTGAGGCAGCATTTTGTAGAGTGGCCATTCTCCCTCTCTCCTCCAGAGTCATCCAAGTCCAGTGACAAGACAAAAGCCCAGATGACTGGTGATGGTCCTGGAGCTATATTTTGTAAGATGTTTGAGGGGTTAGGGGCTACATTTAAAATTGTTAATTAACCTTATTTTTATTACTATTTTTACTGGTACTTCACCTGAGATCTCCTTACACTAATAAAAAATTGAAGGGAGAGGAAAGAATGAAATTGGAGCTACTAATGGAAACGAGAGAAAAATTGGTATCTTAGAACAGAAGCTGAAAATCTATAGCCATGCAGTAACATTCTAAGTTATACTTTATAATGTTTTTCTTCAAACTTTTTTAAGTTAGAAAAATGTATGGCATATTTAACTATGTAAAGTGAATGTATTGACAGTAGTCGCTAATATCAGAAGTACAATCTAAATAATACCAAATATATTTAGTAATTAGGAGACTGCCCACTCATGTGCAAAGAATTTTTAAAAATCATACCAACCGATATTGGAAAGTGAATTATTCTTTACTTTTATTTCTGTTGTTTAACCAGATGCCCACATGAACTGTATTTGCTCCCTTTTTCATTCATTCTCCAATATTTTCATTCTAAATTAAGAAAATTCAGGATTCTTATCTGTGGACACCTTTGCTTTATGAGTGGAAGGGAACACATTAAATATTTATTTACTCCTATCATACCTAGGATAAAGAAAAAAGAGAGAATGAGGGAGAGACAATTCACAAAACGAATGGGTTGTTTTGCCATTTTTCAGTCATGTCCAGCTCTTTGTGATACCATTTGGAGTTTTATTCACAAAGATACTGGAGTAGTTTGCCATTTCTTTCTCTAGTTCATTTTTACAGATGAGGCTAATGAGGCCAACAGGGTTAAGTGACTTGCCCAGGGTCACACAGCTAGTAAGTGTCTGGAGCCAGATTTGAACTCAGGAAGATAAGTCTTTCTGACTCCAGGCCCAGAACTCTATCCACTGTGCCACTTAGCTGCCCCTAATGAGGGCTGGAAAGGTGGATGGGATGGATGAGATTCTGAAATCCTCCCAAAGACCAGAGTACAGGGGCAGGTGACCTGGAATGAATTCTCAGATTCAAGCATTCTTGAGGTCAAGGTAAAGATTTATTATACTTTTCAATGGGCAAGAGTTCTTAGAGAACCTGCAAACTTAGAGGAGTACAGGTAAAGTTTATATAGGATATTCTATAATAAAACATGTGCCATAATATGCTAACTAGGTGATTCAGGATGGGATTAGGGAGTGGTTAAGGAGTAGCTAGTTCTTAAAGGAGCATGCATTTGGTATCTACTGCACAGGCATTTTACCCAGAGTTCATTGGGAAATAGCCCAAGGTGGGAGCTAAATGGAGGTGTGGTTTTAGGCTTGAATCTTCTTTAAGTCAACTAAGGGTCAAGACTGACTAAAGAGTACCAGGCTGCTCTCATCAATGTCTTGTTAGACAAAACAAATGTAAGGGAGTATACGTATATGTCTAAGTCTAGGATACATATGATTGGTCAGTGAGTAGCAAATGTCTTTATGACCCAGTGCACAGCCAGTTCAACCAATACACAGCTGGTTTGGACTAATAAATTCTATAGGTGCAGCTGGCTACTGTATCAGGAAAAGAGAGAAAGTTTTGCTAGGGTGGGCTATGTCCTTGAGCTAGGGAAGAACTTTCAGGGATAGTGTTTTGGGGCCAGGAACAAATGTGGTTTTGGGAGACAAATGTGATTTTAGAATTTGGGTCCAAGCACATGCACCCAAGCACCCCAAGACCCCCACAAAGTGATTAAAAAGTGGTTTTTATGTTGGGATTTCCTTTGAAGTTTTAGGTGTGTTTTGATTCAGAATGAACTCCCTGGGTTCTGATCTCAGACCACTATTAAAGATTTTTGGTTCTTTGGTTGAGATTCAGGTACTTGTATTAAAGGAGTGAAGGATAGCATTCCCCTTGATAAGGCAGGAAGAGGTCCTAGTGATTTTTGGTTTTCTGGACCATGCTAAGGCACCTACTGAAATTCATTTCCAGTTTAGCTCTATGAAACAGTCCATAGGAGGTGGAAAGCCACAGGATCCTGAGAGCTGGATAGGGCTTTAGTCCAAATCCCTCATTTTGCAGATGAGAAAATTGAGGCCCAGATCTGAAAAGGAAAAGACAGAGGAGCCAGGAGTATAGGTAAGGGTAGAGGAAGCCAGGAGAAGGCAGAAGAGGGAGCAAATGCTAGCTCCACTTTGAAACCTCAGAACGGCAAATAAGACGAGAAAAGAGTAGTAAGGTTGACAACAAGGAGAGGAAAAAATGAATGTCCCCCCACTCCCCAACCCCCATTCCAACCTAAGTGATTTCTCTTTAAACTAAAACTTTGTCTTGTTAGAAGTGGGGGAAGAGAGAACCTTTGAGACCCTTGATGTGATGTCTTCCTAAAGGAAAGTAAAATCAATCTGTGAAAATATTTTTGTTCTTAAAGCATGAAGGAGCCTACACTGATTGAAAGCTGTAAGTCCTACTCAGAAGCAGGCTAGTATCTGCTCCCGCACAGGTAGTCAATGTGCAATATAGGTTTCGAATATGGGACAGCCTTTATTTCCTCCACCACAGAAAATGCATATAGTAGGCATGGACTTCTTCGGCAACGAAGGATGAACACAATACAGTGATACACAAAGGCCTCACCTGGATCCATGAACAATATAAAAACATAATGCATTTTAATTGGAAGCGTGGTACTGTGGAAAGAATACTGGATGTGGATTTGGAGGGCCTAGATTCAAATCCTGAGTCATATAACACATACCTATGTGATTTTCCACGTGCCATTTAATCTCTCTAGGTAGGCTGTAGGCTCCTCATTTGTAAAATGAAAGGGTTAGATCAGAGGTGGGGAACCTATAGCCTTGAGGCCACAAGTGGCCTTGTAGGTTCTCAAGTATGACCCTTTGACTGAATCCACATTTCACAGAACAAATCCCCTTAAAAACTTTGACTCAGTTGAAAGGCTGTGTTTGAGGACTGAGAGGGCCACATGTGACCTTGAGGCCATGGGTTCCCCACTCCTGGGTTGGGCTAATTGGCCTCTGAGTAACTTTCCAGTGCTAAATCCATGATCCCATGACTTTTAAGATCCATTCCAGTTCAAAATCTATATGGTACTATACCATATTTATATTTCCCTTAGGAATATATATTTCCTTTAGAAAGTAAAGATGCCTTAGGGTTGCTTAACTAAAACGCCCCATTTACATTCCACTGGCATTATTCACGCAACTCACAACAACATTGTGGAGGGCTGGCAAACTTTGCCTCTCCCGGCTCCTCATGACACAGTTTTAGACTTTCAGTTTAAGAGCGATCTTTTGGGGAGGATAATCTTCTTTTCCAAGAAGTATGCTGCTGATGAAATCTTCTCCCTCAACAAGGCCAGTGTCCAAATGCTGGAAGTCAGGGACTCTTAGTCTCTTGGGAATTTCCAAGCTTACACGGCAAGTCTATTCTCTGGAACACTAGCCTCTAACCTGTGCCCTCAAAAGGAAAACTTAAAGGCAGAAGGCAGCCAGAGACTTGAGGTCCCTGGATTCCTCTCTCAGGTTTGCCTGGGAATGGCCATGTCCCCTCTCTGTGCTCTTCTCCCTGCAAGTTACTGTTTTCTTCTCCTTGGTGCAGGGCAGTTTAAGGGAAGAGAAAATCTTAATTAAGAAGTTCTAGGAAGAGATTGGTATGAGGAAAAAAGGAGGCAAGCCATTTCACAGCCCAGATCACTGAGGGGTGGGGCAGATGCTCTGAAAATGGTTTATTCTTTTGGACTTCTATCAATCACTCCTTGGGAGGTAAGCCCAATATTTAAAGCCCAGTCAGTAAGGCAACTATGCAAGTTCACCTCCTTGGGAGATGGGACTTGTCAAATTGAACAAGGGAGCCCCTGATATATATCTAAAGTAAGCTACAAGGCAAGTTATCACTGTTGTTATGTATGTCTTAATTTTCTACCCATTACCTTCTCCAACTTGTGGAGCTGTGTCCAACTTTCAGTTGCATCAACTCTTCTTGACCCCGTTTGGGGTTTTCTTGGAAAAGATACTGAAGTGGTTTGCCATTTCCTTCTCCAGCTCATCTGACAGCTGAGGAAACTGAGCCAACGAGGGTGGAGTAACTTGCCCAAAGTCACACAGCTGGTAAGTGTCTGAGGTTAGATTTAAATTCAAGAAGATGAGTCTTCCTGACTCCAGGCCTGGCACTCCATGTGCTGTGCCACCTAACTGTCCCATATCAAACTGTAAACATGTTCTTAAATTGTGTCAGTCAATAGCAATTGTTTAAGTGCCTACTGTGTACACTGTGCTAAACACTAGGGACATACATACAAATAAAAAGAGTCACTGACCTCAAGAAACTTACAATCTAATGGGAGAAGACAGCACAAAAGGAAGCTGAAAAGGGAGTGGGGCATGTTGGAGAAGTTCGAAAGCAGGACAGCTCTTGGTAAATGGGAAGAAGATTACAGCTGGGCCCTGTAAATGGAGGTTTTGGAGCTCATGACTGCCCTCCAGTCATAAGGTGAAATCAGAGAGGCAGAGTTGAAGTTGGGAGGATTCTTTGTGATAACCAAGGAAAGCAGCATGGTACAGCAGAAAGGTGTTAGCTTTGCGGTAAGAGGACCTGGGTTAAATCTTGACTCTTCCACATACTCCCTGGGACACCTTAGGGAAGTCATTTACACTCCCTCAACTTTAGTTTCCTCATGTGTAAAATAAGGTAAAAAAAAAAAACCAAAACAACCAACTAGATGGTCTCTTAAGTTCCTTTTAACTCTAAGTCTATGGTAATATAATCTTATGGAGTTAGTTCTGGGATTTACTTCCCCCATTGACATATCACTTAACATATCCCCTTATACATATCACTTAACCTCTCTGGGGCTCAGTTTCCTTATCTGTAAAATGAAGAGGTTGGTTAGATGGCCTGCAAGATCCTTTCCAGCTCTAAATCTGTGATCCCTATTTTAATTAAGAGGAGGCTTGACATAATGGATAGAACTTGGTACAGTTTAAAAGTCCACTCCAAATACTGACATCTATATGATTTGAGAGAAGTCATTTAACCTTCCCCCGCCCCCCAGGGCATCAGTTTCCTAATCTGTAAAATAAAATAATACTTGTACCACCTGCCCTAGGGGGTGGTTGTGAGGAAAGTTCTTTGCTAATCTTAAAATTCTACATAAATAAGAGTTTTTAATTTCCTCCAAAACATCTCACTATTGCTGGGCATCATGGGTTTAGTGGGAGCAATATCTGAGTCCCTGCTTCCATGTAAGTTAAGCTAGTGTCTCCTTAATAGGTATTGAGACCATCCTTTAGACATTATTGGCTTAGGGGACGGAAATCGAAGGTGCTTTTTAACTCCCTCCCATCCGGCTTCTGACTTCATCATTCATTCAGCTGCAACTGGTCCCTCCCAAGTTACAAAGCATCTCTTCGGTGCCAAATCTAATGGCCTGTTTTCCAACCTCTCATCCTTCTAGACTTCTCTGCAGCTTTGACATGGCTGATCACCCTCTTCTGCTTCATATTTTCCTTTCAGGTTTCCTAATACTGCTCTCTCCTAATTCTCTTTCTTCACATTCAACCAATTCTTTCCAGTTGCCTTTCCTAAATCTTCATCCATGTCACACCCAGTAATCAATAACACGGGCTCTGTTCTGGGCCTTCTTCCCTTCTCCTGCTTTACTTTTTCACTGGATAATCTCATCATCTCCCATAGATTCAATTATCTTCTCTATTCTGATGATTCTCAAATCTACTTATCCATCCTTAGCTTCGCTGCTGACTTCCACTCTCATATCTCCATCTGCCTATTAGGTACCTCAAAGTAGATGTCCTTTAGAGAACTTAAAGTCAACATATCTAAAACAGAACTCATCTTCACCCCCACCAACCCCCTTCCAAAACTCTCCTTCTTCTTAAATTCTCCATTATTGTCAAGGCCACTACCACCCTCTCAGCCTTGAAACAGACATCATCTTTGTTTCCTCACTATCTTTCCCCACCCCAGGGTGAGAGATAGTGAGGTAAAGAAGAAATTGCCAAGGCCTGTTAATTTTACCTTTCTAACATCTGTTGAATATACCACCTTTTCTCCTCTGACACTACCACCATGCCACCCATGAGGAGCAGGCAGGCCCTCATCCCTTCACTCATGGCCTGGTATGATAGTCTCCTGGTTGGTGTGCCCGTCACCCATCTCTTTCCATTCCAGTTCACCGTCTACTCAGCTGTCAAAGTGATCTTCCTAAAGTCCAGTCTATTCGCCTATTTTTAATAAATTCCAGTGGCTCCCTATTACCTCCAGGATCAAGACCGTAATAACTTGACTCCTTTCTATCTTTCTAGTCTTGTTACAAATTGCATTCCCTATCCCCTTTGTCCCTCAGAACACACACATATACAAATACTCCTCTATCTGGTGACATGCATCTCCTTGTTGTTCAGAGACATTCTGTTTCCCAACTTTAGGCATTTTCACTGGCTGTACTCTATCCCCAGAATGTTCTTCCTCCTTCTCTAATGGGGCAGCCAGGTGGCGTAATGGCCAGAGCACTGGGCCTAGAGTCAGGAAGATCTGACCTCACAAAGCAGCTGTGTGATGCAGGGCAAGTGACTTAAACTCTGTTTGTCTCAGTTTCCTCATTTGTAAAATAGAGGTAGTAATGCCACCTAACTCCTAGGGTTATTATGAGTATCAAATGAGCTAATAATTGTAGAGTGTTCAGCATAGTGCTAGTAAGCATTATATAAACATGACTTTTTCTAAGTCCCAGCTAAAATCCCACTTTCTACAAAAAAAGTCTTTCCAGATCCCTGTAATGCACTAGCCTTGCTTCTATGGGTTATTTCTAATTTATCTTGTATAGCTTGTTTGTACACAGTTGTTCGCATGTTGTCTCCCCCTCTAGACTATGAGCTCCTTGAGAGCAGGAATTGTCTCTTACCTGTCTTTGTATCTGGTAGGGGCTTAATCATTGTTTATTGACTGACCTCCTGATGGCCTGAATATAACAGTCACAAGGAGCTCCAGGAGCTCTCTGAGACTTGGCTGACAGAGAGTGTTGTGCTAGAAGCTGGGGCTGGAGAAGCTTTGCTGAGCTGAGGTGATGAGGGGTGTCTTCAATGCCCCTCCTTGTTAAATATCCTTCTCTGGCTATGGCTAATTAACTCTCCCTTTGTTAACTGTTGAATGACCTATGAGTATCTAATTTCATTCCAATATTGAACATAACCTACTATGGAACCCAGCCCAGAACAATGGATGTATTCATGCAGGATTGGAACAGCATAATCTTGCTGAAGTGGGGGCTGGGCAGTGCCAAGGAATGTGAACACACAGTGGCATTTATGCTTTGGGATATGCTTTCAGTGATGCTGCTAGAAATAGCGGTTGCTTCCCAGGATGCACTTCCATCCCACGAAGATGAGAGTGTAAACTGCCCGTGGCCATTCATCAAGGAGAGACCAATGTGAATATGTTCTGTGTCCTTAAGAATTGTTTTTTGACATTGCACATGGTAATAGTAACACTGTGTGATGATCACCTATGAATGACTTAGGTCTTCTCAGCAATTCAAGACAATTCTCAGAGATTCATGATGGAAGATACTATCCACATCCAGAGGGAGAATTGTAGAGTTTGAATGCAGATCAAAGCATAATATTTTCATTTTTTTTTGGTTTTGTCCATGATGTGGACATGTTATATGATTGCACATGTATAACATATATCAGATTGCTTGCTGTCATGGGGATGAAAAAAGGGAAGGAGGAAGAGAGAAAAATTTGGAATTCAAAATCTTCCAACAAATGAATGTTGAAAATTGTCTTTACATGTAATTAGAAAAAATAAAATACTATCACAAATAAGAGGTTTCCACTAACATATATGTGTGTGTGTATATGTGTATATATACACACACGTCTATATATATATATATATATATAGACGTGTGTGTATATTATAAAGAACCTTATCTTGAAGATAATTGTGGTAAATTGTCTTTTGTCTTTTAGGTTCACCAGCTGTATGGTCCCTGGGCCATGAAGCCTGGTCATTTAAGCCTTCTCCAAGTTCAACTAGAGGATTGTCTTGGGACTCAGTTGACCTTCCAAGCTTCCAGGAGATAAACAAAATTTTGGAAACTGAAAGCAGTTTAACCTCACTAGGAGGGGCCACATGAAGAAGAACGAGGTATGTTCTACCCTTGTTGAGGCTGAATGCCCTAGTACTGCTAATACCCATCATTACCTATTTGCCTCTGAGGAGCCTACTGAAAGAAGGCCAGCTTGAACAACATAATATTTACATGTGGATGGGAAAAAACTGGTTTAGAATGGCCTTTGTAAAATGACAATACAAAGACATAATTAGCTGTCTGGCCTACGGATGTATATGGACATAGCTAGCCAGTTGAGGGATGGAGGAGGAATGCCCAGTGGTGATGTAATATATACCAAGGCAGATCCATGGATTTTTGGATTGTCTAATACTGTTCTGAAGAAATTGTTGCAAGTTTTTTTTATTGGCATTTCAGAGGATAACCAGAATTTTGCTACATGGATTTTGCTGTGGGTTTTTTTTTTTTTTGGTTCAAGCCATTGGAAAACGCATTTGAAAAGATGATACCCAATTCTTCCCAGGAACCCAGAAACATCTCTGGAAATAAGGATAAGAAAGGTGCCAATTCCATCCAGTTAATTAGCCAAAGTCAGGCAGGGCTACTGCATCAGTTTAAAAAGTTTACACACTCTCTCTAGAGCTGTGAACTATGAATTATAACTCTTTCTGGACATTACTGTAAAGGGCCCCTGTAGAGATCAGGCCCTAGACCCTCTCCTCAAGCCTGGAAGAATTGGATACTGTTTGCACAAGGCAGACAGAGAAAATTTATTATAGGAATGTAGAGAGAGAATATTTATTATAGAAAAATTTATTTAATAGAATAGTCTTTGTTTAATATATTTTTGTTTCATATATGGGAGATCCTGAGCTGGCCATTCCTAGTCTTAGAGGAAGTCTTGTGAGTTGAAGATATCAGGTGCTTCTGGGTCCCTCAGGGAAGGTTGTCTGGAAGTAGGAGGAGTTTCCCACATTGCAGAGTATGGGCGCTAGCAGGAAAAGGAATCCAAGCTCAGGCACTATTGACCACTATTGACTATTGATTCTGGTTGGAAATGCCTGAACCATCCTGTGTGGCAGTGGCTGATCTCCAGGGGAAGTGACTTTCTGGCTTTTGGCACCTGGCTCCAGTGTAGGAGGGTGGAGTAGGCTAGAGCAGTAGCTACAGTGCTCTGCGTGAACATGTGAGAACAGTGGCAGTACAGACCTACAGCAAAGCTCTGCATCGGTCAGGCCTGGGCATGCCAGGAATTACACATCCTTTAATGCATACCCCAACACATGGGAACCATCAGACTGGCATAGGGAAAATGGAGTAAGGCCTCAGCCATAGGAATGCAATGGAGGTCAGGTCTCGGTCAGGTCTCAGTCATGACGATTATCTTGCCCTGGTATAGGGAGACAGGGGGAGGACCCAAGATACCACTCAGACTCTCCACAGTAGCAGTTGACTTTGGCAGAATAGTCAAGGGTACAGGCATTTGCAGTAGTGGCCAGGGGATTGGCAAGCAGAGTAGATAGGAGTAGACAGTACATCAGCTCCCAGAAGCAGTGACAGCCCTGTGGCAGAGGAGTAAGCACTGGAAAACAGAAGGCCCACTTACTATAATCTAGAATATATTAGTTCTAGATTGTAGATTCCATATTGGTGCCAGTGACCATTGGTTATCATACAGATTTTCCCCTGGGAAGCCTTAGGGGACCAGGGGATGCATTGTGTGGTGACTTGCTTTCTGGCCACAAAGGGGAGGAGAAAGTGTCTGCCTAGCCTTCAGAGAAGTGGGACAATTCCTCAGAGGCTTCTTACACTGGAAACATTTTATATCCCCCTCATGGGGCTCCTAAGAAGGAAGGAAGTCTTGACTGATAGGCCTGGGCTCATTAAGTGGGTAGTGGTACATGAAAATTTCTCCTTGAGTAGTTACGAAGAACAGTGACTATGAAAAATTATTATGATCTGTGCTATGGCCTTGCTGTTCCTAATGTTGTTCCTGCCTTTGGGCACTTCTTTATTTGGGAGAACCATAGGGAATTGCAAAAACAGCTTGACACCTGTTCCATGGACCTGATCTTTTAACTTGGGACTTGGGTCTTACCAGTGGTGATGTTCATGGGTGCTTGTGAGGCCTATGATTTTTTATCTTTGTTTTCTCATACACAATCACTCCTTCCATTATATATTGCATTATTTTGTTTTATTTTTGATATTTTTAGGTTTTAGTTTTTCTTTCCTTCTAATGCTGCCCATATGAGGTTACCTGAATGTTGGTTAAAGTTGACCAGTAATGGCTTTAACATCATTTAAGAGGTGGAAATTCCTCTAGAAGGTCTTCAGGACCTTACTGCCAAAGGGTGGAGTGTGGGAACAGGCAGTGATATCCTCACCTTTGCCCCCAAGCAAGCCAAACTAGTTTTTTTCTATTGAAACCATTCTCAATTCTTCATTGGCTCAGAAGACATGGTTTAGGCTGTTGGCATCCCTTCTGGTCACCTGAGTACAACATATTCCCTAGAAGCTCAAGGCACTGTCTGATGCTTGGCTGGTGGACCATGATGAACAATTCAGGCAAGAGAACTTGGGGTATCCTCATCCTCGTTGAATGGCTTTCTCTTGCTATGGCTAAGTAAATTTCCTTTTGCTAACTACTGAATGACCTACAAACATGTTATTTAATTGCAAAATTGAACATAACGATCTGAGTCAGACTCTCCCCAGAACAAAGAAAAGTAATTAGCATACCAAGGCATAGCTGTAAAATGCTTATTAAAAAAAGACCAGTAGCCTACAATAACATTAATAATGACAACAGTAGCAAATCTAAAATCTTAGCTGCAAAATACATTGCTCCTTTTATTTCTCTTTTAGGCTATTTTTTTTTCTTCCACCAAACTTGATTTTAGTGCTCATAGAAGTTTCATTTCTAAATTCAAGTTCATTTTTCCTGTAGTGTTATTTTACACTATGATTGCTTTTACACTGTGTGTTACCTCATTTCTTTTTCTCCTCTTGAACTTTTCTGCTTTTTCTCCATCTCTGCTGTTCTTTTTTTTTCCTTGCTGTTCTTTCTCCCATTCAATTTTATTTTTTCATTGAACAAAAACTCACCTTTTCTTCTCCTGCCCTTCCCTTTGCAATTGAAAAAAAAGAAAAACTAAATTCTCACATCAAATATTGAATCAAGCAAAACAATTTGCTGAAGTGGTCATGTCCAAAAGGTAAATGTCTCAACGTCCCCATTATTTTTAAATCACAAGATCATAGTGTGGGGAGCTGAAAGGACCTGAGGATCATGGGGAGCTGAAAGGACCTGAGGATCATCTCATTTTAAACCTCTTCCTTTTACAGACGAGCAAACTGAGACCCAGGGAAGAAGAGAGACTCGTCCAAATACGTAGGAGAGATGGGATTTCTGTAATGGGAAGATTGAATTCACTTTGGACGTGCCCTTTCTTATAGGATATATTGAGCATGTTCTAAGGACTGGACCCTCATTGATCAGTTCTTCCATTATGCTTTGGTCTTCTCTCTCCTTGTCTAGAGCCTTTTCTACTACATGATGTTCAGTCGTTATGTGACTAAACATTGTAAGCCATGTGATTTTTAGTTTGGGATGCCTTCCATATCCTTAATTCAATTGTAATCAGTTCAACAAATATTTACTAAGCACTTGTTTATGAAATGTAACAGGCTAGGTTCTGGCTAAAACCATAGTCTACAGCCTTCAAGTAGCTTACAGTCTTCCAGGAAGACATGGTTTTTCAGATAAATATATGATAATTTAAAGAGGGGAAAGAATATTAACAGCTACAGGAATAAGAGTAGGTAAGCCTCTTGAAGTCAGTTTATCTTCATCATTTCTCTCTGGTTGCTGAAGCAGTATCATATCTCTCACTTCAGCCTCTTTTACAATCTCTATCACAAACATCTTTGGTCAGATTATTTCTGTTAAAATACTGATTTTGAAATGTCATTCCCAAGAACCCAGAGTGCTTCTCTTGTATCAAGTCCAGACTCCTCAGTTGGACATTTCAGTCCTCCGTCAAGTGACCCCACTCAACCCTCCCTATCCTACCTTTATCTTTCACTGTTTCCTAACATGATCCCTCTGCTCCAAGTCAGGCTCTTTTTTTTCTCTGCCCCCATTTTCATTTCCACCTCTGTCCCTTTGCTAGGATTTCTCCTCCTGCCTGGGAGACCCTTTTCTCTCATCCTGTCCTATCTTGTACTTCCTAAAAGAACCATCTCAAGATTCATCTCCCTCTTCCAGGAAATCTTCTTACACTAAACTCGATCCACAATGACCTTCCCTTCCCTTTGAATCCCTTTAGCACATATGCCCCTTTCAACACCACATGACCTTTCTCCCAGTTTATTGCCTGGAAATCGTTGTTCACATGTCTGATATGTGGACATCACATGCATCTTGCTCTCCCAGCTAAATGGTAAAGCTGGTTTTCTTTTGTTTCTTTAGTGTTCTCCTTGTTTCTGTTCAGCCACTTCAGTTGTGGCTGACTCTTTGTGACCCCATTTGGGATTTTCTTGGCAAAAATACTGGAGTGGTTTCCCATTTCCTTCCCTGGCTCATTTACAGATGAGGAAACTGAGGCAAACAAGGTTAAGTGACTTGCCCAGGGTCATGCAGCTAATAAGTGCCTGAGATCATATTTGAACTTGGCTCTTCCTGATTCCAGTCTCAGCATTCTATCCACGGCATCAAACAAAACCACAAAACAGTGTATGCTTCGTGAGATTCTAAATGAACGGACTGATACAGTTTGTCCATCTGTAACCTACCTGGAGTCCTCTCTGAATCTATTTCAAATCTAAACTCATGGTCCAACTGAAGGAATATTTTTTTATTGCTCCTTTCACCTTAGCACAAGATGCAAATGTCTCTAATATTTTTTCAGAATGTCCTTCCAGATAGAGTGGCAGGCTTCTTAACACATACTTTGTGTGTGAATCAGTAAACGAAGTTAACACAAGTATTATATTTTTCTTTGAAATGATGATTGTGGAAGGTATACTTAACCAGAATTTTCAGGGATCCAGATAGCTTGCTCATCAGGCTAGGGCAGAGTCAGGGTGGGAGGAAGGGGGAGACCAGCTGGTGTAAAAAGCCGTATCTATTCAACGTAAGAGCAGAAAGCAGAGCGAACATTCATCCACATATTTCCAGCCAGCTGCTTGGGTCCAGTTGTTTACATATCAGCTCCAGAGACCTTGCCCTTCTACTTCCTCATGGCTTAAATCCACAGTTTCTTGGAATTCCAATAGTGGATCCTGGTGTGACTATCCTTTCTTGGAATTCTCTGATCAAGTTTTGACCCATATCCTCCCTTGACCTGCTTGATGACTTCCCAACTTGCTCAGTGCTTCAAGACCCTCCCCCGACACAATACAAGTACCACTATAATTTCCACACTACATTTTGCAGAAGTCCACTTTTAGGATTTTCCCGTGAGCTGCTACCTTTGTCACTCCACTGTGGCAAAAATCTCTACTGTGTTTGTTAAGGGAGTTTCATGTGGAACTTCTCATTATTCATCATTTTATTCTGAATGTTACTACCTCAAAAGTTTTCCGTTCACAATTTAAGGGTGTAGCCAGAAGAGGCCTGGCCAGGGTTAATGAAGTTATATAATGAGATTTTTATTCTAAGTCTTTGCAGACAATTCCATTGACTTTAATGAAATAACATCTCCTAGATGGAGTATGAAGACTACCCCTCAAAAACAAAACAAAGAAATAAAAAAAAGAATATCCTTCATCTTTGTATAGGCCTTTGTTGACCCACTGAAAATTCCCAGAGAATAGGTGAATGGATCATTATGTTCTGGAAAAATTGATTGTATCAACAAGTAGGACCAAGGGTCCTCCCCACACTTCATCAAAGAGTGGTTCTCAGTCATTTTCAGGGGGATCAACCCATCACTCTTGGATAGACATTCCCTGTAGAATTTAATCTATGAGATCCTACTTGCCCTTCCCCAAAACTATTTAAAATCTGAGGTGTAGAAACAATAATCCCTGGTTTTCCTTTCTTCTGTCACAAATTCCAGAAGGGAGTGGTCACTTTCCCCCCAGGGTTTCTATCATTTCTGTCCCAGCAACCAACTTCTCTCTATAAGTGAAAGTTAGAGCCAGTGTAGACTTGCCTTTTGTTAGGTGCCTTTACTTGTTAGAGAATGAAATTATCATTTTACTTTCTCAAGTAATTAATCTCAAAATTCTTTAGGTACATGAACAATTCTTCCTCCCATTGCATTGTCTTCGCAGAATCATTTGAGGCTGCTTGGCCTCTGATTTGCCAACCTGTATTTTGAACTTATTAATAGCTGCTTATTTTATCAGTGTTTACACTTTTGAGTGAGACTTTTTACACTTAATAATTCTGTAAGCAACTTAATATGATGTAAATAATCCTTTTGATGTCACAGAAATTTTTCAAGTTTGTTCTTGATTATGCAAAGCATATTAATTTCCCTGGAAAATTGTCTTGCCTATAAAATCTGCATGCACACTTTCCAGGATGTCATTTCAATTTATTAGGTTTTATGTTATCTGCAGCTAAAGCATTTGCATAGAGCAAACACAGTGTGGTCTGCCTTCTCCATCAGCTACTACTGAGAAATCCATGGTAGATATAGTGGATCATATTTTCTAAACTTGGATTTTTATATTGTGTTCCTATATTTCCACTACTTGCCTTTATTGTCTTTTTTTTTTTTTAGTTTCAATCTCTCCAATCAGTTTTCTTTTCAACTCTATTAGGTATTTATCCATCATTTTAAAAAAATTATGGACAACAAAAAAATTAAAGACAAGTTTAAATTAATTGTTGAAAGCTTCAAATGGTTTTCTACAAATGTTCTTGAGTTATTTCAACTTTTTAAGAAAACTACAGATTCTTTGTAAACCATGTTATTATACTGCACATACCAAAATGAGTAATGTTGACAAACATGGCAGATAGTATGATATTTTTAACTGCCATAAAATGATCGTTTTAACTTTGAGTTGATATACTTCACATTAAAATGAAGTGAGCCTTGTGACAACACAACCCATCGTTAGACCAAGGATTATGGTCTCGTTAAAAGTTGACATAGTGTCTACTCAGATTTACCATATTTGTGTGTTCTGTATTAAAATAATCACTCTTCTGCATTCACTGTCAATTGGAGCAAATTTGTCTTACATGAATTGATTTTGATTTGAACTTTGTCTTCAGGGAAAAAGTCACTATATTTATAGAGGAGTTATATTAAAGTAGAGATGATCATTTTGGCCACTGCTTTGTCCCACCCTACCGGCCCTCCCCCCCAACTTTCTCATTCACTCCTTCGACAAAGTTTTATACCTACCTCTCTAGTAAGGAGGTGTTACCTCCACAACAGTTTCCGTAAGTGGCCATCTGCTGTCCATCTGATAACCTCTAATGATAGAGAACTCATTGTTTACAATGGCATCTCAATCTGGTTTTAGATATGTCAGAAATATTTTTAAAAAACTAATTTTGTTGTTTTGTTTGTTTTTTCCACATCATTTGAAAATCCTGGCAGTACAAATTTGAACAATATCACTGGTAGTCTACTCAAGGGCTATTCTTACCTCGTAAAGTAGCAGGGAGTCTTAAGTAGACATAGCTTGAAAAGAAAGAAGCTAGTGCTGAGGCTGATGATGGGGAAGGAGGTGTGGCTTGAGGTGCCTGGTGCTTTCTGTATCTAATCCCTTTTCTAAAGGACAACTCTTTACTCCCTTGGGCACCAGCCTCCCTTAATTCTCCTTTCTCCAACCTAAACATCTTCAGTTCTTCCACTGAAGATTGAAATGGTTTTAAGTGCCCTTAGCATCCCAACCACTCTCTTCTGGACATGATTCAGATTATCGAAGTCCTTGCTAACATGTGGCGCCAAGAATGTAGCACAATACTCCAAACATGGTTTCACCAAAACAGAGTCCAGTGGGACTCCAGTCTTTCCCTTCGTGGATGCTCTGATCCTTCGTCCTACAACCTCAAAGTATGCTAGAACCATGAGGACCTTTTCCCAGATATTATTTTCAGCCAGATTTCCTTTGACACCTTTTTTCCATCGCAGAAAAATCTCTGTTTGGGATATAGCTGTTCGTCAGTCTTTAAGAGCACAGTTGGGTCTTGATTAGTGCGAATAATAAATCTGCTGAAGTGGTAGCAGGTGTTTGATTTGCATTATTCAAATTTATGATTATGTAAAATAAAATGCTGGGCAGTTAGGTGTCACAGTGTATAGAGTGCTAGACCTGAAGTCAGGAAGATTTATCTTCATGAGTTCAAATCCAGCCTCAAATACTTACTAGCTATATGACCTTGGACAAGTCATTTAACTCAGTTTACCTTAGTTCCTTATCTGTCAAATGAGCTGGAGAAGGAATTGGCAAACTACTTCATTATTTCTGCCAGAAAATTTCCAAATGGGGCCATGACGAGTCAGATGACTGAAACAGCTGAATAATGATAAAAATAAAATGTGGTCAGTGGTTCCAATCCAATGGAAATATACAGTGGTAATCTGAATAAGGCAATGGTTTCCTGGGATTATCACTAATTGGAATGTAGCTGCACCTTTCTGAAGCATCAGAAACATAGAAAGCATATTGGTGTTTAAATTTAGTTTGCAGAGTTAGCTATTTGTGCCAGATTAGTCTGGCTAACTCCATTTTAAAACTGTGTTTAAAATTTGAGTCTGGGTATCTAGCCTGCGTAAGATGGCTGATGTGCATGCTCCCATCTCCTCATAATTATATGAACTAACCAAAATACTCAGGAAGGAGCTAAGGTGGTACTAACTCTAACACTTATATGTGTGTATATGCATGTATGTATGTATATGTATATAAATGTATATTTTTAAAAAACCAAGGTTTTTTTTAACTGTTTGTTGCTGTCCAGACCTATGATTTCATCTTTTAAGGGAAGGCCTAGGGAGGAATCTCCCTTTACCAACATAGATCAGCAGTTGCCTAGTTCAGTAAGAGTGATTTTTCCAAGATGGTGGTTCTTTTTGGTCTCAGGACCCCTTTACAACTCTTCAATATTATTGAGGACCCCCAAGAGCTTTTGTTTATGTGAATTGTAACTATTGATTGTATTAGAAATGAAAATTGATACATTTAAAGTATTTACTAATTTATTTTAAAAATAGCAATGATAAATCCATTGCATGTTAACATATATAATGTTCTTAAGTTTAAAAAAAATCCTACATTTTCCAAAACAACAACCAAAAAACCTTAGTGAGAAGAATGGCATTGTTTTACTTATTTTTGCAAATCTCTTTAACGTCTGGCTTAAAAGAAGACTATGGCGTCTCCAGTCTGGAGGGATATGTTACTTTGGTTTAAATATATGAAGAGAAACAGTCTCACACAAGATATGTGCAGACAGTTTTCACTTTATCTAAGCAGACCCTTTCCATAGACCTCTGGGTAATGGGAATTTGCCTGCTGATATGAGGAAGTGGGGGAGGGAAGGAATCAGGAAAGGGGCCATACACCTGTGGAGGGAGGGGACAAACAGTTCAAAGACATCTTGGGATCACGCACTGAGAACGGTAGGTGGAGGAACATAATGGAGACCGAGGTCAGTCACATGGGGGTGGGGCAGCAGTAGGGGCCGGACATAGAAACAGACAAAGTCTGCTTGGCTTTGATTCTAGGCTACCCCACACTCCCCTAACCCCCGATCACCTGAAATCTCATCTCCAAGAAGACCAACTCAGGTTTTGATGCTTAACGCCTTCTCAGTTCACCCTCAGATACCTCTAATTGGAAGATGTTCCTTGGGGTTTTTTTTCAGTCTTTCAGTTGTGTCTGACACTTCACGGACCCATGGACCACTGCAGGCGGGCCCTTCTATCTTTCACTGTCTCTCAAAGTCTTTCCAAGCTCATGATTGCTATTTCTATGACATTATCTGTCCATCTCGTCCTCTGCTGTCCCCTTCCCTTTTTGCCTTCAATCTTTCCCAAAATCAGAGTGCTTTCCAATAAGTCCTAGGTTTTCATTATGTGGTCAAAGTATTTAGGCTTCAGCTTTAGTAGTTGACCTTCCAACGAATAGTGTGAATTAATTTCTTTAAATATTGACTCATTTTTTCTCCTTGCTGTCCAAAGGTCTCACAGAAGTCTTCTCTGGCACCACAATTTTAAAGCATCCATTCCGAGGGACTCAGCTTTCTCTTCTGTCCAATTCTAACAGCCACACATTACTAGCAGAAAAACCATAGCTTTAATTATGTGGGACTTTGTTGGTAAGGTGGTGTCCCTGCTTTTTAGCATGCTCTCTAGATTTTCCATAACTTTTCTTTTTTTTTTGATAAAAATTTATTTATTTAACTTTTACATTCATTTTCACAAAATTTGGGGTTTCAAATTTTCTCCCCTTTTCTCCCCTCCCCCCACCCAAATACACTGAGCAATCTAATTTTCCCTATCTCCAATCTGCCCTCTCTTCTATCATCCCTCCCTTCTCTTGTCCCCATCTTCTCTTTTGTCCTGTAAGGCCAGATGACTTTCTATTCCCCATTAACTGTATTTCTTATTTCCTGGTAGCAAGAATAATACTCAACAGTTGTTCCTAAAACTTTAAGTTCTAAATTCTCCCCATCCCTCCCTCCCCACCCATTCCCTTTGGGAAGGCAGGCAATTCAATATAGGCCATATCCGTGTAGTTTTGCAAATGACTTTGATAATAGTTGTGTTGTGTAAGACTAACTGTATTTCCCTCCATCCTATCCTGCCCCCCCATTGTTTCTATTCTGTCTTTTGATCCTGTCCCTCCCCGAGTGTTGACTTCAAATTGCTCCCTCCTCCCATTGCCCTCCCTTCCATCATCCCCCCCCCTTGTTTATCTCCTTCTCCCCCACTTTCCTGTATTGTAAGATAGGTTTTCATACCAAAATGAGTGTGCATTTTATTCCTTCCTTTAGTCAAATGTGATAAGGGTAAACTTCTTGTTTTTTTTCCTCAGGTCTCCTCTTTTTCCCTCCATTAAAAAGTCTCCTGCTTGCCTCTTAAATGACATATAATTTACCCCATTCCATTTCACCCTCTTTCCTCCCCCTACCTTTGTCTCTCACCATTTACCTTAATTTCTTTTAAGATATGGACCCATCCTATTCAATTCACTCTGTGTTCTCTGTCTCTGTATGTGCGTGCATGTGTTTATGTGTGTGTGCGTGCATGTACGTGTGTGTGTGATCCCACCAACTACCCAGATACTGAAAAGTTTTAAGAGTTACAAATATTGTCCTTCCATGTAGGAATGTAAACAGTTCACCTTTGGTAAGTCCCTTAAGACTTCTCTTTGCTGTTTACTTTTTCATGCTTCTTCTCATTCTTGTGTTTGAAAGTCAAATTTTCTTTTCAGCTCTGGTCTTTTCATCAAGAATGCTTGAAAATCCTCTGTTTCATTGAAAGACCATATTTTGCCCTGAAGTATTATACTCAGTTTTGCTGGGTAGGTGATTCTTGATTTGAGTCCTAGTTCCTTTGACTTCTGGAATATCCTATTCCACACCCTTCGATCCCTCAATGTAGAAGCTGCTAGATCTTGAGTTATCCTGATTTTATTTCCACAGTACTGGAATTGTTTCTTTCTAGCTGCTTGCAAGATTTTCTCCTTGACCTGGGAGTTCTGGAATTTGGCCACAATGTTCCTAGGAGTTTCTCTTTTTGGATCCCTTTCAGGTGGTGATCAATGGATTCTTTCAATACTTATTTTGCCCACTGGTTGTAGAATGTCAGGGCAGTTTTCCTCGATAATTTCATGGAAGATGATGTCTAGGCTCTTTTTTTGATCATGACTTTCAGGTAGTCCCATAATTTTTAAATTGTCTCTCCTGAATCTATTTTCCAGGTCAGTTGCTTTTCCCATGAGATATTTCACATTCTCTTCCATTTTTTCATTCTTTTGGTTTTGTTTTGTGATTTCTTGGTTTCTCAGAAAGTCAATAGACTCCATCTGTTCCATTCTAATTTTGAAAGAACTATTCTCTTCAGTGAGCTTTTGAACCTCTTTTTCCATTTGGCTAATTCTGCTTTTGAAAGCATTCTTCTCCTCACTGGCTTTTTGAACCTCCTTTGCCAATTGAGTGAGCCTATTTTTCAAGGTGTTATTTTCTTCAGCATTTTTTGGGGTCTCCTTTACCAAGGTATTGACCCGTTTTTCATACTTTTCTTGCATCTCTCTCATTTCTCTTCCCAGTATTTCCTCCACCTGTCTAACTTGCTTTTCAAAATCCTTTTTGAGCTCTTCCAAGGCCTGAGCCCACCCGACATCCCCCTGGGATGTCTGGGATACAGAGGCCCTGCCCTCCACATCTTTCCCTGATGGTAAGAATATGGCCTTGTCATCAGAACTGAAAGGTGGGAACATCTGTACCCCATCAAAGTAGCTCTCTATGGTCTTATTTTGCTTCCTTTTTCTGGGCATTTTCCCAGCCAGTTACTTGACTTCTGAGATTCCTGTCCACCCTGCCTAGATCCGCCCGGCTAGTGCTTAGGGTCTGAGATTCAAATTGGCTATCCGTGGCGGGAGCGGCTGCTATTCAATGTGAACTTAAGTTCTGGTGCTGGGGTGGGGGCAGAGCTGCCTCCCAGGCTCAGTTCCCTCAGGGGCTTTATGCAGAGACCTTCAGTAATGGAGCGGGTGGGGACAGGGCCACCTCCCAGTCTCAGCTCCTTCAGGTGGTTTATGCAGAGACCTTCAGTAATGAAGATCCTGCCTGCTTGGGGAGTCCCAGGGGGCCGCCGCTGCTGCTGCTGCCCCTGCCTCTGCCTCCGCCGCTTCCTGCCCCTGCCTCTGCTTCCACTGCTTCCTCCCGAGGGGGCCCAAGCCACGGAGACACCCCGCTCCCCTCTCGGCCAGCCCAGACTTCTCTTTCACTGACCTATAGCTCCTGTGGGTGGAGGGACCTTCCCGGCTGCCGGAGGTTCCGTCCCTGAAGCCTGCTCGGATCTGCTCCTCTGGGGCCACGGCCAGGGCAGTGCAGGGGTGGGCTCCGCTTCCTGGGGCACGACGGACCCTGGGGACGGCTCTCCAGGGCTCTCTGGAACGGAAATCTCTTCCACTGTGTTTCTGCATACCCTGCAGTGATCCAGAACTTGTGGGGAGCTCTTCTTACATTAAATCCATGGGCTGTGGGTTCAGAGCTAGCATATGTGAGTCTTTCTACTCCGCCATCTTGACTCCACCCCCTACCATAGCTTTTCTTACAAGGAGTGTCTTTTAATTTTACGGCTGCAGTCACTGTCTGCAGTGATCTTTGAGCCCAAGATATAAATCCTGACACTGTTTCTCTTTTTTCTCCCTCTGTTTTCCAGGAAATGATGGACCAGTTGCAAAGATCTTGGTTTTTATGTATATTATATATATATATATATATATGTATGTATGTATGTATGTATGTATGTATGTGTGTATACACACACACACACACACACACTTTTAAACTCTTTTTGTGTATCATCTTTCCCTATTAGATTGTAAATTCCTTGAGGATGGGGACTGTCTCCTTTTCTTATTTGTATCTCCAATTTGAATTGAAGTGACCTCATAGCACCTGGATCCCAGTCTTTATTCATTTTACAGGGCTGCTTGATGGAAGAATATTTCTTTAAATGTGTTTGAAGAAAATAAAGTCTGTTGTTAAGGTATATGATCTATTGTGTTAATGAAATTTAAACTACTGTTTTTTTTTACAAAAGAGGCTACATGCTTTTTAATGTGAACAGTAATGAAAATCAACAAACATTTCTAGACCTCTGCTCTTGGTTAGATATTGTGCTTGGGGCTCTGCATATAATAATAAAGAATAAAAGAGTCCCTGCCCCCAAGGAGTTTGTATTCTCTTGGGTAAAATGAAAATAGGTTAGGTAAAAAGAAAAGTTAAAGGCTATCTTCCTTATGATAATCATTTAATATCATTTTTGGACTTCAGTAAGGGCCAGACCCTGAATTAACCAACCAGAAGAAGAGCCTGGCTTTAACAGATTCTTTGTTTTCTGAGTACAGTCACAGAATACCTCTTCCTATGTCAACAAGGCCAGATGGGGCTGACTTAGCATTCTTTATGAGATCCCTAACCTAAGACACTATCTTGAATAATGGAACTTTTTCCATATCTTAATATTTTGTGGATGTATACTATGGTACAGCATGTTAATGATAAAGAAAACACAGATCATGGGTTGTTGTTTCAATTGACAATTTGTCAACTCTTTTATCTTATTGTATTTACAGTTTATTCAATTAAGAAACTTCCTTTCTCATGGTATAGTTAACACATATAGAGACCATAAATCAGAGAGACATAGACATCCTTGGATTGCCCTAAAACAGATTTGAGCCTGGTCATCTTTGTATCAGTCAGAAGTTTCCTTCTAGCTCCATGATTGTGCATCTGCTAGCTTTAAGGGAAGAAACAATATGAATTTACATATCACCAAGCATATTTGCCTCCATGACCAAACTTTCAGGTTGACACAAGAAAATAATTTAGGATGGTAACTATTTTATTTCCTTGGGAAACATTTCTGTAGCTAAGGTATCATTCTTTTTTTTTTTCTTTCAATTCTGAGGTAATTCTTTGGCAAGAGAAGTATTGAGGAAGACTCCAAGATGCATGAAGTTGTATTCCAGCAGAGCTTTGCCTTTGCAACTTAAATATGTCTACAGAGTTAGTCGGTGGAAAATGTAATTCTCTGAGACTTTAAGTGGTGTAGACTTCTTCAACAGAGTCATATCTGTATTGTCATATTAGGACATTTTTTTTCTCTGTGAGACATCTCATCAGAAAGAAAGGATGTTAAACTCTAAATGGCCCCATGAAAAGATGGTCCAAGTCATTCGTAGTAAGAGAAATGCAGATTAAAACAAATCTATGGTTTCTCCTCACAGTATGCAAATTGATGATGACAACTAGAGATGGGAACAGTCAATGGTGGAGGGGCTCTTGGAAGGCAGGAACCCTAATTCATTGTGGATGGAGTTGTGAAATGCTCTAACCATTCTTGAAGGTTTTACCAATATGCAAAAAAGTAAAAGGACTATATACCATTTGATCCAGTGTTCTCAGTACTAGGCATACATCCCAAGTTTGTCAAAGACAGAAATAATCCAATATATACCAAAATATTCATATCAGCACTCTTTGTGTTAGCATAGATTTGGAAGCAAAGTAAAGCCTATTGACAGGGCAACTGCTAAAATATCTATGGCACATGAATATATTGGAATATTGTTGTATAGTAAGAAGTGGTGACTGAGGAACTTAGAGGAACACGGGAAAATTTATATGAACTGAGATAGAATGAAGTAAGCATATCAGAAAAAAAACCCCTAGTATATGCAATTACTACTAAAATATAACTGAAAAGGATAAAAACTATTAGTCTTTGAAAAACCAATGAGAAGTCCAGAGAACTACATACATATGTACATAAATGCATATGTACATACATATGTGCATACATATGTACATACATATGTACATACATACGTGCATAACTTGATCCTCATGGCAAAGTGCTGGGAGAATACTAAAACAGAATATCATATACTTTATCAGATGTATTCACTCAAATAGACGTTTCATTGTCACAAGGAAAGGTCCATCTTTTGGGGGGAAGGAAGGAAAAAAACATTTAGGAACTTTGCTAAGCACTTTATAAATATGATCTCATTTTATCCTCCCAACAATCCTGAGAGGTAAGTGCTATTATTACATTTTGCAGTTGATGAAACTGAGGCAGACAGAGGTTAAGTGACTTTCCCAGGGTCACATAGGTAGTAAGTGTCTAAGGCTGGATTTGAACTCAGATCTTCCTGACTCCCGTCCCAATATTCTATCTACTGTGACACCTGAGGATTGGGGGGAGGGGAGAAATAGACTTAAATGACTGATGAAGCACAAAAGACATAATCATAAAGTATTTTTAGGAAGAAATAAAGGATAATGAATTAGAAATATTGTTGAGGTTTTGTAAATGTGTTGACAGAATTCCTTCTTTCTAATTGGACTTCTTTTCCGTCGTTACTATGATAGTACATGGCAAAACCAAGTAAAGTATTTTGCACATGGTAGGTGCTTAATAAGTGTTTGCTGGATTGAATTAAATGCACTCCTGCACACCATATCTTTATATCTTGCTTATCCATTAGGCTGGGTACTGTCACTTCTTAGGCATTAGAATAAACGCAGCCTGGCTAGAAGCATCTCTGGCAGCAATGTCCATTAACTATTTAGACTGCTCCTGGTCCCTAAAGTTGTAACAGCGAAAAGGCCTTCATGTGATTACAAAACTGCTCACAGGTGGATTTGTTTCACAATGAGCCAGCCCTTGAGAGCTATTCCAATCACAGTGGCCTTGCCTAGAATGTAAACTGCTATTTATCTGGTTTTATCCTATGCTTAAACAGAGCCATTTTCTCTAGATTATAAGAATGATGGTGCCACTGTTAGTGAAAATGGTAAGTATATTATGAAAAATAAGTTCCTAGCTATAATCTGTAAATATAGTCATCTCAACTGAAGGCCATCAAGGCCGCAGAGCTGTGAGGTACACCTTTGTCATTTTAGGTGGAGCCCTGGGAGACACACTTACTGACTGGTAGGGGACAGATGCTGGCACAGTGTGCTTCATTCACAAGCCAGACGATGACATTGTCTCAGGTGTCAACGTGTGGTGAAGGAGCTCCTCCCAGACAACTGGCTGCTCAGGTGTCAGTGTTGATAGGAACAATTAATTTGTCTACGGTGAAATGCTGTTTTTCTCTTTCCAGGATGTCATCCTCAGTCATGGGACAAAGGGTTGGGATATACGTATTAAGGGAATCATATTCTCAGAGAAACCTGGCAAGACATGCATGAACTGATGTAAAGTGAATCGAGTAGAAGCAGGAGAGCAATATACAGTAATGACAATATTGTAAAAACAAATGACTGTTGAGAGACTTAAACCTTTGATCATTTCGATGACCAACCTAAATTCCAGAATATTAATGATGAAATATGATACTCACTTCCTAACAAAAGAGGATCAACTCAGGGTGCATATTGAGATAGATCTTTTTTGGCCCATTATGGGAAATTGTTTTGGTTGACTATATATATTTGTTGCAAGAGTTTTGTTTTTCTTTTTTTTTTTTTTTTTAATAAAGGAGGGTATGTAAAAGACAGAAAATATGTGAATTTTTGTTTATTAAAAAATTGAATTTAAAAATAAACTGAGCATAACAAAAATGATTTTAAAAAAAGAAATTCTTCTTCAACTTAGACTTTGTACCATATTTGCTCTATTACAGTGGAGGTATATGGTGGCCAAAGATGTTTATCTCACACATAGCAGGCACTTAATAAATACTTGTAGAATTAAATTGATCTTCTCAGTGCAATGGATTTGTTTAAGTCACAGAATCATGGACTTAGAGATGGAAATGAAAAAGCTAAGGCATTTAGAATTAAATGACTTCTACCAGGTCACACAAAGCTAGAATTAGAACACAGATACTTTGACTCATTCCGCTCTGTCACTCATGTATCTCTAAGCTCTAGTACAGAGTCTAAGATGAAGGATTTTCTTTTTTTAAGTAATTTTTGTTATCCTCAATTTATATTATTTTCAATTTTAATTTGATTTTTCAATGAACAAAAATCTTCATTTTTTTCTCTCTCTACCTATTCTCTCCTATTGGAAAAGAAAAGCAAAACAAAACTTTTGCAATGCATATGTACAGTCCTTTACATATTAAAAAAATAGCTATCTCTATGTGTACCCTGAATCCATTTCCTTTCTGTTAGGAAATGAATACCACATTTCATCAGAAATACTCTGAAATGGTAATTGGACATTGAAGTCATCAGTCCCTATTGCCCATGGCTCCTAGAATGAGAAAACCCTTTCTACGGACATCCTGCACTGAGCTTCATGTTCCTAGGGATTTTAATGAAACTAATGTCGAGAAGTTTTCTTTTGTCTCTGGCCCATTCAGAGCTCTTGTTTTGCCTGTTCGGGTTGGTTTGCCTGAGAAAATTTTCTGACTAATTTCTATAGTTGGTTCTGCCCTTTATGATGAAATTGACTTCTCTATCTTCTTGCCCTAGATTAAACCCCTTCTTCTCTGGATACCAGGGAGCCCAGGTTCACAAAATTTAGGTTATCATTATTTCTTTCTCTGAGCTTGGAATTGCCATTGAACTCTCTCAGCTCAAGTCTCATAAAACAATTTTTGAAATTTGGGGAAAAATATGTACATATAGAATTTATATATACATACATACTACATATACTTGTACATAAACACAGATATATGCTTATGTATATACTTACATACTCCCAGACTGATATCTTTCTTTTCTTTATCTCATTAAGGGGGCCATGCCCTGGCTACCTCTTAAACAGGTCTATTCAATGAATGGATGTTACCTCACCCTAAATGAGTATCTGCACAGACATTGATCTAAAGGTCTCCCAGTGAATACTGGATCATTTTCAGTCATCCCGATGAATATCTGGTCACTGGATTCATTCAGATGGATCTGGAGGAGAAGTGAGGCTAGTGACCTTGCACAGCCCTCCCTCACTCAAAACAAAGTCAAGTGCAAGTCATGTCATCATTTGTCTGATGGCATGGTCTTCTTTGGCAATGAAGGATGAGCACAGCAACACTTTACATACATATCTACTTATATATACCTATTCACATATATACTCATATATCTCTTCCTGGATCACTGCCTTGTCATGGCAGAGGGACTTGTATAGCTGAACAAAACTGTGAGCATTTTTATAAACTGTTAAAGAATGACATAAGCAAAACCAGGAGAACAATTTATATAATAACAACAACGCTGTAAAAACAACGTTTAAAACTGTGAGACTTGTCATCAGTCCAAGGACTGTTCATGATTGCCGAGGACTGCTGATGAAGTATGGTCTACGTTACAGAGAATTGATGGATTTGGACAGCAGAAGGATACACACACGCAGACACACACACACACACACACACATATATACATATATACATGTAGATAGATGATAGATATAGATATATAATATACACATATATGCACATGTGTATATCTATATAGAGAGATATATATCTATGTGTATGTATGTAAATCTACACAGAAAGTATATGCAGGCTACATAAAAGATAGAATGTGTTATTGATATATAGATATATCTCTGTGTATAAGTGCAGACAAAAGATATGTAATGTTATTGATATAATAGACATATCTCAGTGTATATACATACACATATGTGTGTATATATTCATACTATTAAGGAAATGTGTTTTCTTGACTATGCATAATCATTACAAGAAGTTTTTTTCTTTTTTCTAGTGGGGTGGAGGTGAGAGGGAGAGAAAGTATCTTTCTGTTCATTTTTTAAAAATAGACTTATGGGGTACTACAGATGTGAAACATTGCAAGCATTTTTCAGATGAGGTCACTATATTGTGAGTTTTACTTAACTGTTTTACTTTATTTCAAGAAGTGAGAGTGATCTGCAGATGACTGCCATGCCAGAATGAAGTGCATCTCTCTAAAAGAAGACCTCTGTGAAATGGGAACTTACGCTGGTAAATGAGATGACTGCAAGGTCCCTAGGGTCAGAGGTTTAGAGCTGGAAGGGATTGCAGAGACATATGAGAGGAAATGCATTAAATACATATTCCATGTTGACTGTTAAAACTTTTATAAAAGTTTTGTGCACAACAACTTTGCGGTTATTTTTACCATCATAATATTTCCCTACAGAAGAAAAAGGAGGAAGAAGAAAGAGGAGGAGGAGGAGGAGGAGGAGGAGGAGGAGGAGGAGGAGACACTAGGGTTAAAAAGAATGGATTTTAAATATAGACCTTGAAGGAACTTGAGTCAATATAATCCAGCCTCCTCGATTCGAAAGCTAAGGTCTGGGACCTGTTGACTTGCCCAACATCACAGTTAGTAAACATCAAAGGTGAGACTTAAACTCAGGTCCTTCGACTACAGGGCCAGTATGCTTGTCCATTTAGCCACACTGCCTCTTATATCTTTATTCCCAGGTAATGCTGAGTGACAAGGAACAGAGACCAAGAGTTGAAGTGGTAGTAAGAAAACAGTAGAAGATAGTAAATTAAACCTGAGGACATTTTGGTGGGAAAAAAGGGGGAAGGAATTGTTCACATGATGCCCCAGCAGAATTTGGAGCAGCATTTGGCTTTAAGAAGACTAATCTTTCAGTAGTTTTGGTATCCGTTGCAGGAAAGACAGAATGGTATGATGCCAAGGGAAATGGGTGTTGGAGTCAGAAGATCTGTGTTCAAATCAAGGCTAGGCTTAGATAATGTAATAAAAGAGCATCGTGATAAACTCTCATGGATCAGAAAAATCACCCTTTGGACATTGTTATAACCTCCTTACCGATTCTCCTGCTTCCAGTATCTTTTCTCTCCAGTCCACTCTTTGCCCAGCTGCCAAAGTAACAGGCATGGGTCTGAAATTCCTTAAACCCTTCAGTTGTTCCTTACTATTTATAGGATAAAATGCAAATTTCTTAGCCTAGAACTTAAAGTCCTCTACAATCTGGTTTGAGGCTACCTTTACAGCCTTATTTCACATTAGATCCCTCTGTGTTCCAGATACTAGCTCTTCCATCAACTCAACACTCTATCTTCTGCCTCTATCTGATATCATCCATGCCTGGGATGGATGCTTTCCTTCTCACCTGTTAAAATCCTTCAGGTTTCAAATCAGGCATCACTTCCTCCATGAAGCCATCTTCTCTTTCTCAGATTTGCCAAGGCTACTCTTCCTGGATCTCTCCTCTGCCCTTCAGTGTCTTACCTTATCACCTCTCCTCTGTTCCATCACTGCCCTACTTAGCAGTATATATGCCATTTCCCCTTAGTTGCTCCTTGAGGACAATGCTATTTTTTTCAACTTTGCATTACCAGCACCCAATTGAGTATTTTGCATATAGTAGATACTTAATAAATATTCATTTAATTTAATCCTGACCAACTCAATTCAGTTCTTCTAGCACTTTCTTGTCCCCTCAGATAGACTTAGATTAGTATTACTTGAGGGTCCCTGCTGTCAGGGGGAAGACAAGGACCAGTGTCTAAGGTACTCTGAACCTAAAGGAGGTATAATGAATCACACAAAAGACACTTGAGTCAGGAATCTCACATGTTGTATAGATAGGACTTATCCTTTACAGAAGGTCCTAAATGAGCAGAGGTTTCCCAAAGTCAGTGATGCTGACCCCTGGGGCAGTGCTGGAACAGTAGTAGCCTCAGGTGCAATTGGGGAAAGTTGAATAAAAAATAAGGGGGCAGTAGAAGCCTAAGGAAAGATGAGAAGAAAATTTTGAAAAACTGTTTGTACATGTTTCATCTGTTGTGTAACCGGGTAAAAGTCATGATGATTACATTATTTTCCAAATAAACACACAAAATGCAAATTTTAACTGATCAGTGGTCAAGTCTCCTAACAGGTCTTAACAAGCAAGTGTTACCAGCTTAGCGCCTATGGCATCATCAGGAAATCCAGTATGCATCAGCAGGAATATGTGCATGTAAGGATTGGATTACAATATGATACTATATGATTACATGATGCAGTATTGCATAATTAAAATTTAAGTGCAGGAAAAACCCCGTAAATTTACAATAAATTACTAAATTTAAGATGTGTCATTTCTTAAACAAAAATTGTTTTTTTTTGAAATGCACAAATTTCCAAAAAACAAAAAAAGCAAAACCATTAAGGAGTTAACGATTTCTGGGTGGCTACTGAGTAATTTTTTTTAAAGGGGCATAAAAGGCCAAATAAGTTTGGGAACCTCTATGAATCAGCATGGGAATCACGAACTTCTCATTCTACAAATTTTTTTTTTTTCCTGAAGAATTCTGTGAGGGGCAGAGAATGTTGGGAGTTGAGGCATTCTGTCGTCATTGAACAAATGATCAATTCTGATGCACCAGCAGCAAAATAGCTCCCTATGCAGGTAAGTATAGCCCTTATGTATAAGTACATAGGTTAATGCTTCCCGCAAGGTGTCAGCTGATGAGAAGGCAGCAGACTCAACCAAATGCATGACATGAATACCTACTACATGACTTAGGACTATGTACCCTTTTTTGTGACAGTCAGGCTCTGTGGACAATAATCTTAAAAATGGGCATGGCTTCAGCCCAATGTGTGCAAGTTACCTCTCTCTGAGCACTTAAAATTCTGAACCTTCAAGGTATTTTTGTGGATATCAGCTGGAAAGAGCTGGAGTTGCCGAAAGCTTATCCCTCCCATGAGATCCTCCTCTTGTACACCAAACCTCCCTGTTCAACACAGGTATGAGTGTAAGTGTGGCTGTGCTCATACACATCTGCCTGTGCTCACACTGACCCTAACCCCCAACATGAGAATGGTACATCACAAGGAAACCTCGACTCTCACTGCCTGAAGGCAATATATCTTATATTTCCTGCCCTGCCTCAAGATTTTACATTGCACTTAAAGAGACTGGGGGGGAATGTTTATTAGACTGAAAATAGCTCCAGCCCCAACCATTATTCACCCTTCAAGTATAGGGGTAAGACCTTCACATCTCTGTTTCATTTAACCACTAACTGTCAGATTAGCTTTTACAAAGGAATATTTATTTCAAAACATATAATCACAAATATATAAACTTACTCTTACTACACATGGCAGGCATAATCCTCCTTCCCCTTTGCACTCCAGTCTGTGGGGAGATGAAGGACATTAGGTTTATAGTTTAGCTCAGTTCCTATAGAGTTGAGGTATCAGACTTATGGTCAAAGTGAGCCTGAACCAGATTAAAATATAACTGGGAAATGTTTAGCAAAATAAATAAAAATATAACACAATAGAGGTAATATTAATTTTTTGTTTTCTAACTTAATATGAGGTGCACAGATACATTTCTCTTTGAGTTTGACATTGCTGCTATAGAATACAGTCCTAAGTCCCAAATTCTTAAGTTTCCTTGCTGGGCTGACTATAATCCAGGCTCCCTACTCACCAGGTTTGAACTACTGGATCATGCAAGGATCTCTGCAGACACCTGAAACTGAGAAAGACACAAGGCAGAACAGAGACCCCAGGCCCATAGGGAGAGCAGGAAAAGGAGGTCGTTCCCCTCTCACTAGTTCAGTTCATGGCATCTAAACTGTGGGTGACCCATGACCTTCACCCTCTGGATGAAGAAGAAAGCAACACACAGGATGACTGCCTCAGTCTCATCAACGTCAAAGATTCAGCCTTTCTGGCTACACAGGTAATCAAAGGAAGTTACTTGTGTGAGAGGGTACATAGGGTGCCTCCGTGTTAGGTGATCTGGGCACATCAATACCAGTCTTCTGCAAAGCCAACTATAGAATGTAGAGAAATGATTATAATAAGAAGATTTCTTGACAGGCTATTTGGAAGAATTAGTAGCCTATAGCTACTTGAAATTGCATATTTTTATGTAATCTAACCACATATAACTGTAAATCAAACGATTTTTACTCTCAGAGCATTGTTTGCCACTACTGTGAATGTTCATAGGACTTCTAAAAAAAGTATACTTCTAAAAAGCATGAAACAAAATACTTTCAGGTGTGCGGATTTGAGGAAGTGAGTTAGTAACTATTCAGTTCTAAAAGGAACTGGATCTTAATGATGGTGTTCAATTCTCACTTGAATAGCAACCCCCTAGCACCCCCCTCAGTATTTATTGAGAAAGCTATTATACACGCCAATAGAAATGGCACAAATGGAAACATTTACATCTTTTGTGGTAGAACCACCTATGGCAAAGGCACCTTTTGTGTATGCTGCTCATACTGAATGGGCTATTTTTTCCTGAGAACGGTGAAGTAGCTCCCTGACTTCATTGACAAGGTTTCATTAGTCAAATCATGGGAGTCCTCCTTTGAATTTTTTAGGTCTTCTCACCAAAATCCAACTTCTGGCTTTCACTGCCAAGTCTCACAATTGTCCTTATTTCTGTTGCCTTTTCTTTTTCCTCGAGTTTATTTTCATAGTTTCTCTTTTCCCCTGCTTTGGCCCTCTCAGGTTGAGTTCAGATGGCGGATGAGGTAACTCCTCACAGTCACTTAAGTTTATTTTCAGGTTTTCACCGCGTGTGACTTCTGTCAGCCCGTCTGCTCAAGTTTTTACAGCTGGAGTGGTGGCAACGTGGAGGGCCTGATTCCAAACTTCTGATCCGTGTTCCTTCTTTGTATTTATTACTTTTAAAATATCATGAGCAGATGACTAGGCTACATCAGCAGCAAATTGGAAAATCTGAATGCACCTAAAGAGAGGCTAGTGCTTCAGACAAATAAAACTTCATCTGCCCCATATTTAATAACAGTGACCATCGTTAGTGTTGGATAGTAATTGGGTATAAGGGATAAGGAGCTTATATATAATTTATCGAAGTTACTATTATGCTTATTCAGCCAAACCATTTTATTAGTTACTCCTTCAGGACTGACAGTTTTCATTGATCTTTGATTGCTTTGATAGATCAGTTATGTCATTGATGAAAGTACTGCCAGCCTTGGTGAAGCTAGAAATCCACACATGCCACCTTAATTCATGTGATTCTGGTCCATATCCTCCCGGGAATGCTCTACAGCAGCAGTGTCAGCCTCCGATAGAAATGGATCCTGCAAATCATGGATTTAATCGTTGCTCAGTTGTGTCTGACTCTTCATTGACCCCATTTGGGGTTTTCTTGGCAAAAATATTGGAGTGGTTTGCCATTTCCTTCTTCAGTTCATTTTATAGATGAGGAAATTGAGGCAAATAGTGTAAGGTGACACCCAAGATTCACATAGCTAGTGAAGTGTGTGAAGTCAGGTTTGAACTCATGAATATGAGTCTTCCTCATACCGGGCCCAGTTCTCTATCTCTGTGCCACCTCGCTGCCCTCATGTACTTACTTAGAAAACCTCAAATTAACAATCCTGCCTCAGATATTTACTGACTGTGTGACCCTGAACAAGTCACTTAACCCTATTTGCATCAGTTTTCTCCTCTGTAAAATGAGCCAGAGAAGTAAATGGCAAACCACTCCAGTATCTTTACCTAAGAAAACACTAATTGAGGTCATGAAGAGTCAGACTCCGCTGAAACAACTGGATGACAACGATGTTGTAATGTCTTTTTGTTTATTTTGTTAAACATTTCCCAACTACATTTTGATCCGGTTGGGGCCCCACTCCTTTACCCGGGTTGCATATTGCCTTTAATGTGTTTGACACTTGGGGGCTATGCATTGTAGGAGGGGCTTCCCTAAGCTATATTGACTTTGCAGTGGAGCATAATGTTTTTCATCCTTTAGCTTTCCCTTCTTCCCTCTGCATGAGCACCAGTTCCCCTCCCTTCCTGGTCCTATATATCTCTGAAGACACATCAGGCTGCTGCTAAAACCTGCTTGTATCTGCCATGTGCCTCTCCATTGTCTTCTGGGTGACCTGCAACTTTGGTACTTTGAAGACTGGATTGCACGATCTCAATCATATCATATCTCTAGAAGAAGGTTTTTAAAATGAGCCTTTGTTTCAGAACATTCCCAGGGATATGAGAAGTACTGTACAGCTTTCCAAATGCCATTATGCTTTCATGCCATATATAGCTTAATCTCCATTATGCCTGTGCTCCACTGACACTCATACATATATATATATTAGAATGTTCTGCACCTAACTTCCTTCCTGGGCTTCTGATTCTTCTCCTGGGACCCAACATTGAAGGACTCTGTTTTTATCCTTGATCGATCAATACTTGTTAAATGAATACATGAATGAATGAGTGAAAAACAGATTTCAGACTAGCATATCCCTTTAGGATGGTACCTGGTATATAATAGGTGTTTAATAAATGCTTTGTGGGTTCATTGATATAAATCCCAGAATCACAGAATGTTAGAAGAGGTCCCAGAGGCCCCTTTAGTCCAACTGATGACTGAAACAAATATTTTAAAATCTGCACATAGTAGTTGGGCCCCACTTCACAAAAAATTGCCATAAAATCTGTAACAATTATGAGGTGAAATACAGCATTTTCATAACATAGTAGAATAGGAAAAAAAAGACAATTGTACATGAAGTTGCAGATCTATTATGCACAACTTGATATTCCTTTAAAATATATAATAAAGTTTTCATGTAACTTCCTTTTTTAAGTTTTTTTCTTGGTATCTCACCCACCACCAATGACTACCAGTAGAAACAAATATGTACAAATATGTGTATGTGTATATATATATATAATATATATATTGTGTATATATATTATACATATATTATATATGTATACACACACATATATATGTACACACACAGAAAAGAATTATATACATCTTTTTATCAGTTCTTTCTCTGGATGCAGATAGCATTTGCCTTCATATGTCCTTTGTAGTTGATTTGGATATTATAATAGTCAAAATGATTTAGTCACTCAAAATCACTTTAAACCCTCCCCAGATAATTTTCAGATAAACTATAATTTAGCTACTCCTTTCTATTTTTTAACATAAATATTATTTTCTTTCTTTTTCTTATCTTTTTTTAAAATTTATTTTTAGTTTTCAACATTCATTTCCACAAGATTTTGGGTTCCAAATTTTCTCCCCATCTCTCCCCTCCCCCCACCCCAAGACATTGTGCATTCTGATTACCCTTTCCCCCAATTTGCTGTCCTTTCTATCATACCCCTCCCTTTCCTTATCCCCATCATCTCTCTTTTCTTGTAGGGCAAGATGGATTTCTATACCAGCTACCTGTATTTTTTATTTCCCAGTTGCATGAAAAAACAGTTCTCAACATTTGTTCCTAAAACTTTGAGTTTCAACTTCTCTCCCTTCTTCCCTCCCAATCCATACCCACTGAGAAGGCAAGTCATTCAATATTGGTTATAAATGTGTAATTATGCAAAAGACTTCCATAATAGTCATGTTGTGATAGACTAACTATATTTGCCTCCATCCTATCCTGTCCCCTATTTATTCTATTCTCTCTTAGGACCTTGTCCCTCCCCAAAAGAGTTTACTTCTAATTACTCCCTTGTTCCATTTACCCTCCTTTCCATCATCCTTCCCACACCCCACTCGTTCCCTTCTCCCCTACTTTCCTGTGGTGTAAGATAGATTTTCATACGAAATTGAATGTGCATGTTATTCCCTCCTTGAGCCAAATGTGATGGGGGTAAGCACCACTTTTTCCCTCTGACGTCCCCTTTTCTCCCCTCCAATGAAAAGTTTTTTCTTGCCTCTTTTATGAGACATAATTTGCCCCATTCCATTTCTCCCTTTCTCTTCCCAATACATTCCTCTCTCAACCCTTAATTTTATTTTTTTTTATGTATCATCCCTTCCTATTCAACTCACCCTGTGCCCTCTGTCTATATGTATATGATCCCTCCAACTACCCAAATACTGAGAAAAGTCATGAGAATTACAATTATTGTCTTTCCATGTAGGAATGTAAACAGTTCAATTTTAGTAAGTCCCTTGTGATTTCTCTTCCCTGTTTACCTTTGCATGCCTCTCTTGATTCTTGTTCTTGAAAGTCAAATTTTCTATTCAGCTCTGATCTTTTCATCAAAAAATGCCTGAAAGTCCTCTATTTCATTGAATGACCATTGTTTCCCTTGAAAAAATTCTGGGCTTTGCTGGGTAGGTGATTCTTGGTTTTAATTCTAGTTCATTTGACTTCTGGGATATCGTATTCCAAGCCCTTTGATTCCTTAATGTTGAGGCTGCTAGATCTTGTGCTATCCTGATTGTATTGCCACAATACTTGAATAGTTTCTTTCTAGTTGCTTACAATATTTTCTCCTTAACCTGGGAACTCTGGAATTTGGCTACAATATTCCTAGGAGTTTTTCTTTTCAGATCTCTTTCAGGAGGTAATTGGTGGATTTTTTCAATATTTATTTTACCCTCTGGTTCTAGAATATCAGGGCAGTTTTCCTTGAGAATTTCATGAAAGGTGATGTCTAGGCTTTTTTTTATCATGGCTTTCAGGTAGTCTCATAATTTTTAAATTGTCTCTCCTGGATCTATTTTCCAGGTCAGCTGTTTTTCCAATGAGATATTTCACATTGTCTTCTATGTTTTCATTCTTTTGATTTTGTTTTGTAATTTCTTGGTTTCTCATAAAGTCGTCAACTTCCATCTGCTCCATTCTAATTTTTAAGGAACTATTTTCTTCAGTGACCTTTTGAACCTCCTTTTCCATTTAGCTAATTTTGCTTTTTAAAGCATTCTTCTCCTCATTGGTTTTTTGGACCTCTTTTGCCAGTTGAGTTAGTCTATTTTTAAAGGTGTTATTTCTTCAGTATTTTTTGGGTCTCCTTTAGTAAGCTGTTGACTTGCTTTTCATGATTTTCTTGCATTACTCTTATATCACTTCCCAATTTTTCCTCCACTAATCTTACTTGATTTTCAAAATCCTTTTTGAGCTCTTCCTTGGACTGAGACCATTGCATATTTATTTGAGAGGTTTTGGATGTAGAAGCCTTGACTTTTATGATGGAAGAAAATACCTGTTCACTAAGAAAGTAACCTTCTATAGTCTTATTTTTTCCCCTTTTTTTGAGCATTTTCCCAGCCAGTTACTTGACTTTTGAGTCCTTTGTCAAGAAGAGGGTATACTCTGAGGACCTATAAGTTCCCAGTTCCTCCAAGGAGGCACAATCAAGGGAAAGAAATTTACTCTTCTCCTGACCTGCACTCTGGTCTGGGAGCAACCACAACCTTTTCTGCCCAGGATCTGCAAGCAGAATTCTCTCTCCAGAGCCTCCACCAGCTCCACCATGCCAGCGCTCCTCCTCACCCCAAGACCACCAGTCAGGGCTGAGTTCCAGATCAGTTGTACAATTCCCACAGGGTCTTTAGGCTGAGGGCTCCTAAAATGGATAACTTGCCACAGCAAAAGCTGCTGCCCTGGGGCCTCCAGGCCAAATTGAGTTCCCTCCTCATCCATGTGAAAGTGCTTTTTCACTGACCTTTGAAGCTGCCTTTGGCATTTGTGGGTTAAGTAATCTGTAACTGCAGCTGCTGCTGGAGATTCTGCCCCGTGAGGCCTGCTCCATTCCTGTCCCTGCCACACAGAGCAGCCAAGGCTGGGCTGTACTCTACTCTGAGTTCAGTGCAATAGACCTTTCCTGTCAGCCTTCCAGGCTGTCTTGGATTGGAAATCTCTTTTGCTCTGTCGTTTTGTGGCTTATGCTGCTCTAGAATTTGTTTAAGGTCATTTTTTTACAGGTATTTTATGGGCTATGGGGGGAGAGCTACAGTAGGTGCATCTTTCAACTCTGCTACCTTGGCTCCAACCCCCACTATTCCTTTCTCTTGCAGGAAACATCTGACTCAGGCCAACTCCCTGGTAAATTAGGTTCAAGATTAGAATGAAATGGTGCTCACTGAACACATAACAGCAAATAGAGATGGCAAGAGAAGACTATCTAACAAACATTCAGTGAGTACATTGGGTTTAGGTTGATCCAGCAATATGCTTTTGAATGTCTGACAACCAGATTTCAAAAATAAAAAGTACACATGAGACACTTTTGAGCTTAATCTGCAATTATTAACATTTTCTCTGTCACTTTCCTATATCTATTTAGTTAACAAAAAAAAATGGAGCACTTATTTATAGGTTTAGTGTTTTTGAAGTTATAAATGTTTACATTGAAAATTTAACAATTAGCTCTTGTAATGAAGGTTTAAACTGGGTTCCATCACACCTCTGGGTTGATCCAGTTGAGTACAGCTTCCTGGAAATGGCCTATCATTCAAAATCTCAGGTCCAGTGAGATCTTCCTCGTTTTTTTTGTATTTGTGGGATCAGGAAGTCATGTTAATGGCCCAAACTTTAATCTTCTAAGGCAGTCAAGGCTCAAGGAGAAATTTCAGTATCTTTTAAGGAAAAGAATTCTCCCAGGCCATATGACAGGGAATGTTAACAAAAATTTCCTACAAAATTCCTGTGTGTTCTACTCGTGAACCTGTTTTTTTTTTTTTTTAACTTAAATATAAGACTACATATATCACGATAAAATTTTGTCATTAGATTTACCTGAACATTTTGGTTTCTCATAATCTTTACAGATCTTAAACCAGTCATTCAATATACTAACTTCTTATTTTGTGTTATCTGTAAATCAGATAAACATACCTCCTATGCTTTTAACCAAGTCATTCATAAAAATGTTAAATAGCATGAAAGCACAAATGCCTCTGCTACATCCCTAGAGAACATCTAAGTTGATATCAGAACATTCATCAATGACTACTCTTTAGGTCTGTTCTTCCAATTATTTCCAAATCTATGTAACTATTTTGGTCTAGCTAACATTTTTCTCTCTCTTTTTTAAAAGTATGACATGTGATACTTTGGAAATGCTTTACTAGAATCAAGGTAGATTTCCTATATATCTTTAAATATTCATAGTAACACTTTTTTGTGGTATCAAAAGCTGAATACAAAAAGGAATCCTAAAGAATGGGAATGACAGGCCAAATTATGAAATGACAATAATAGTAGTAACTGACGTTTACACAGTATTTTAAGAACGGCAAATGCTTTGCTTCCATTTTATAGGGGAGATATATCTTTCCAGTCACCCAGATTCATAACCTCAGTCATCCTTGATTTCCCACTCTCCTTCACTTCGCCCATTTCTACCAGTTGTCAAGGCTTGTTGATCCACCTCTACAAAATCTTTTGCATCTGTCCCTTTCTCTCTACTCATACAACCATCACCTTGTTTTAACTGGGCTCTTCTTTATAGCGTCCTAATTGATTTCCCAGCTCTTAGTCTCTCTCACCTCCCCAGTGCATCCTTCATGCAGGTTTCAAAGTGATACTCCCCAAACCTAGGTATGTCCTTTTTACCTCTGTGTTGAATAAACCCAGGGGTTGCCTACTATTTCTAGAAACAAATACAAACTCCTCTGTTTGGAACTGGAAGGCTTATTATACGTTACCTCCTTTCTACCAAATTTGTCTTATTATACATTGCCTCCCTTCCACCAAATTCTACTTATTAATTACATCCCTTTACCCTACAACTAAACAGGCTTAGTGATTGCTCCTCACAGGTGATGTCCCTGTGCTGATGCTGTCCTCCACATCTGTGATGTATCCCCTCCCCACTTTTGCCTCTTGGAATCTCTTCACTGGGTCCTTGAATTGGGAGTTGGGGGGAGTTGGTTAGAAAACTCCCAAGTGAGAAAAAGTATGTAGAAAAGGAAACTGGAAGTGCCAAAGATACTATTTTGCCCACTTTATAATTTTCTTTAGTTCTTTTTATCTCTGACTGTGTATAGACCAAAGGAAGTTGTGTATGATAAATTCTGTGTCATGAACAACTTATTTTTAAAAAAAAATTTTACCAATTTTTTTCTGTTTCTTATATCACCATAGCATCCCAAGTATCTTTCCTCATTCTCATCTCCTTGAGATAAAATGACATATATAGTATTATTTTAGAGAGAAAAAAAAATCAGTCCCAAAACATGTGTAATATCTGTCAACCTCCCACCTTTATGAAGTAGTTTGGGGGTGTCATTTCATATCTTTTCATTCGAGTTTTACTTCATCTTTATAATTTTGCAATACTTACTCTTGATTTTTTGGTAGTCATGAACAGGTTAGTGGAAACATTGCGTCAGTAGTCTTCTATGCCTATCTGAATATAGGTTTGGAGATGGAAGGTAAAGAACTGCTCAGGGATAAAGTTCTCTCTTTTCTGGAATATGGGGATTGCTAGCCAGGGCCAGTCACATCTTTTCTTCTCTCACTGAGGAATTCCTATTTCTAAGACACTGGTCTGGACTTCAGTCATTCGGAGAACTTTTTCTGCACTTGTGGGGGTGGAAGTGGGAGAAATTGGGGGTAGTGAAGAGATTTAAAAGACCATGTTTTCTTACAGTTCATCCTTGAACATGGTGCTCTGACTCATTTTTAGCCGAGGGCAAAGGAAGCAAAAACTTTAGTTTTAACTTGGTTCTACCTTTTGGGAAGCTTATAAAAATTATTAATAATTAAAACCACAGAATTTTCTTTCAGTTTGGCTCAGCATCTAACCAGAAGAAAGCCTATCACTTTAGGAGACCAAAGCTTGAACCTCTCTGTATGCCAACACCAAAACACATTTTCTCCATGCTGCAGCTCCTCTGTTCTCAGATCAGGCAATGCAGGGATTAGCAGTTAGAAAGCAATTGTATTTACCTAGCTGGCAAAAATTCAAATTACTCATAGAAAAATTTATAGAACAAAATTACTTTGGTGGTAAGCTTTCCCTTCTACTCTGGAATAAATGACGGGACCTTCAAAATTTGGTACTAATTCTTCCAAATAGAAAATCAACCACCACCAACTCATTGGGGCAATTCAATTGAAGGCATTGTGGCACTTGGAATCTGGCAGCTGCCCCAGAGTCTGCTGCACCACACATCTCAACTCATTAGTCTATAGTCTCCTGGGCCAAAGACCATTTCATTCACCCATTCATTCAAAAAGTGTTGCTGCTACCATAACCTATGTCTCTGCCATATGTGTTTCCTAAGCAGAGACTGACTTAGAACTCCTGCTTGCCTTAGTCCCCCCTTGAGTGGAAGGAAAAATACTTTTTTTGTAGTACTACATTTCCCAGAAGCCACCACTAGTATCCCTGAAGACTTCCCTCTATCCATAAAGACTTGTCTTCAAAAACTTTTCTAATCCTAGGGTTTTAGCCCTAAATTCTTGAGACTGCCCCTAAGTTCTTACCTAACTCCCTCCTATTTTTGAACTGAAGAGAAGTTTTTCTAGAAGTAAAAAGATATCACCATTTACTTTCTCTCCTGAATATAGATTCTGGCACTTAAGCTATTTAATGGATTACAAAAATAAGGGGAAAAGTAAGAGAAACAAATTTCTATCATCATGAACCCAGGTCCTTCTTGTTCACATCACAGTATTTTCTCAGATACAGATCAGGAGTAACAAAGTTAGAAAAAGCTATGTTCTTTTTTTTTAACAGCACATGAGGATGATTTGGGTAGGATTGGCTTGACTAAGCAGTCGCTATTTACTTGAAAGAATGCTTTGGGTTTAAATAAACTAATCAAATGCAGAGAAGACTGAACCCAATTTACCTTGTCAACAAATACCTATTAATCTCCTATGTGTGAGACCCTCTGGTAGTTGCTAAGAAGAGAAAATCTGAACTCAAATAGTCTGTCTCCTCAGGGTGCTTATACTCTAGAAGCAATTCTAGTTCTGTGCCTACAGTACCCGATGTAGTAAATACAAGGTAATTTGAGCATGTATTACCAGAGCACTAAAAATGGGGAGGTTCAGAGGTTCAGGAGAACTTTTTTCCTGGAGTTAGACCCTGAGCTGAGCCTGGAAGATAAGTTAGGACCGTAAGAAGTCCAGGTGATGTTGGAGGGCATTCCTGGAGTCTAGAGATGAAATGCTGATATAGTATCCTACTGCCACATTCAGTTTCCCAGAACCAATTGGAATGTATCAGCTAACCAAAATCATTGCTCAGTAGTCCACATTTTCCACTGGATCTCTATGAAGTAGTCTGAAATGATCAGGTAACAACATAGTGAAGCAAAAAGAAATTACAAAATAGAATGCAAGGTAAATAACAAGGCAAATCAAAATCAAGCAGCAAACACTCTCTCCACTTGCTGCTAGGAAGTTTCTCCTGATGGCATTAAAAAGTTTTTAAGAGTTAGAGCTGTCTGAAAGGAGAATCAGCTACCTCAAGATGGCCTCTATTAGGTCTATTATAGTGAAGAATGTTTGGAGGCATAATCTGGCTATTGAAGTCCCTTCCACATCTCAGATTATGTGATTCTGCAATTCTGAGATCCTTCCTCCCACTCTCCAGTTCCAGGAGAATGTTCATTGAAATGGCACAGTGGACAGAACTCTGGGCCTATTATCAGGAAGACCTGAATTCCAATCTGATCTCAGACACTTAGCTAGCTGTGAAACCTGGCCAAGAAAGCTGTGCCTGCCTTAATTTCCTCATCTGCCAAATGGGGATAATAATAGCACCTACCTCCTAGGATTGTTGTGAGGATACAATGAGGTAATATTTGAAAATGCTTTGAAAACTTTAAAGTATCACTACTATTCATTTGTCCCAGCTCCCTACGTTGCCTTATTGACACAGCTGTGATCACTAGGGAATGGTCACGGTATAACGTCATCTTCCCACTGAATGAACACAGGAGCTCGCGATCTGATGGACATGAAGGACTCAATATCTGAAAGGCTTTGTATCGCAATACCAGAATTGTGGAACATTGGTATCCATGCTGTAGTTTCTCAGTGTAGACTGAACAAAGTTTCAAGGGCCTGGATCTGCTACTTTTTGAGCAGAAGGACAGCTCAAAGGTGCAGCTGCTTTACTGCCTCAAAGAACAAACACAAGAGAGAGAAAGCCAAGTACTAGTCCCAAGAGAGATGAGGTGCTGCATAAGAAATACTCTTCAACTTCCACCATTTTGTTTTTCCTCTTCCATCTCTTTCCCTCATCTATTCTTTCTCTGTCCCACCCTTTTCATTTGTCAATTTCCCTTCATATTTCCTGCCCCTTTCCTTTCAAAACCTCTGGAAGTTATAGAGCCTAACCCCATTCACCTATGGTAAAGAGGCCCCCTTACCTTGATTTCAGGGAACTAACTAGAATAACAGTAGGTCTGGAACATGCAATGTGTGACAGGGAACAATATGAAATAAGGCATCATATGGAAAGGTAGGTTGGAACCAGATTGTAGAGAACTTGAAATGCCAGGCTGAGGTATTTGTATTTTATCCTGGAGGCAAAAGGGAGATACTGAAGATTTTTAAGCAGGGGAAGCACATGATCAGACCTGTGCTTTAGGGAGATTATTTTTGGCAGCTCTGTGGAGGATGGATTGGTGGAGGAAAGAGAGTGGAGGGTCTAGAAGCAGGGAAACTAATTAGGAAGCATTTTATTAAACCAAGCAAAAGGTGATGAGGGCTTAAACTTTGTTTGTGGCCATGTGCGTGAAGAGAAGGGAACAGATGTGAAATAGAATCAACAAAAGTTGGTAATTGATTGTATATGTGGGAAGAAGGAAAGGGTCAAGGATGTGAAAATTGTGAACATGTGATTAAAATGAGGGTGGTGCCTTTAACAGAAAGGGGAAAATTCAGAAAAGGAGTAGGTTTAAGTAAGATTGAGTTCCATTTTTGGAAATGTTGAGTTTGAGATGCCATTGAAGACTATAGGAACACAGAGAGAAAAAAAGGCTAGTATAATCAGTCAACAAGCTTTTATTAAGTACTGAGTATATTCTGGGCATTGTACTAATCATCAGAAACACAATGAAAGGCAAAAAATTATCCCTGCCTTCAAGGAGTTCACATGCTAGTGGGGGAGACAACATGCCAATAACTGTACATACTTAGTGTGAACAGTGGAAATGAAAGTCTTCTTAGAGGGAAGGCACTAATGGATGGGGATGGGGGAGGGCATCAGGAAAGGTCTCCTGCGAAAGGTCAGATATGATATGAGTCTTAAAGGAGTCCAGGGAAGCCAGGACGTAGAAGTGAAAAGAGAGAACAATGCAGGATTGGGGAACAGCCGGTAACAAGAAATAGACATAAGTTATGGAGCGCCATTTGCATTGGCGACATAAAGTACATGGAGAGGTTTAAAGTAAAAGACTAGAAAGTTAAGAAGGGACCAGGGTGTAAAAGGCTTTAAAAGCCAAATAGTGAATTTCATATTTGATTTTAGAATAGGATAAAATCACTGGAGTTCAAGGAGCAGGGGATTAGTGTAGACAGATCTGGGCCTTCAGAGCATCACTTAGCAGCTGAGTTTTATATGGTTTGAAATGGGACTTGAAGCGGTTAGAAAGCCATTGTAATAGCCCAAGTGTGAGAGGGTGAGAGTCAGCACCAAGGTCGTGGCTGCATGAATAGAGAAGAGGGAACATATACAGGAGATGCTGTGAAGGTTGAATCAACTTGACACAGCAACATTGGATGTGGAAAGTGAGTGCGAGAGGAGCTGAGGACCACACTGAGCTTGGGATCCTGGGTGACTGGGGAAAGGGTGCTACAGTTAATAGTCATTGAAAAGAGATGAATACAGAGAAGTATGGAAAGATCTACGTGAACAGATATTGAGAGAATAAGCAGAGCCAAGAAAACACTATGTACAGTGCCTACAACAATGTAAATGGAAAGAGCAAGCACAAAAAAAAAAAAATAAGTGAACATAAAATTACGAAGATCAAGCCTGACTTGGTTGAAGAGATATGAGAGGACACCCCCAAACCAACTACTTCATGGAGACGGGAGGTCCACGGGTGTTACACATTGTATAATTTTAATTTTTTTCAATATTTTGATTAGTTGTGCCAAATTCTTTTTCTTCTTTAAAAAATACTATTTGTTATAAGGGATGACTCTCTAGGAGGAATTTGGGGAGGGATACTGAGGATAATGATGATGTAAGAAATAAAAGACATCAATAAAAATTGTTTTTAAGAAGTAATGGGGAACAAGAGATCATTAAAAATGGGAAAGGGTCCGACATGTAAAAAATATTTATAACAGCTCTCTTTGTGGTGGCCAAAAACTGGAAATCAAGGGAATGCCCATCAACTGGGGAATGGCTGAATAAATTGTGATATAAGAATGTAATGGAATACTATTGTGCTATAAGAAATGATGAACAGGGAGACTTCAGAGAGGCCTGGAAAGACTTATATGATTTGATGCTGAGCAAAAGGAGCAGAACCAGGAGAATTTTGTGCACAGCAACGACCACAGTGTGTGAGAGTTTTTTCTAGTAGACTTGTAACTTCTTTGCAATGCAAAGACTTAAAAAAATTCCCAATGGTCTTTTAAGGCAAAATGCCTTCCACACCCAGAGAAAGAACTATGGAATTCAATCACAGAATGTAGCAGATCATTTTCTTTTGTATTATGTTTTGGTTTGTTATATGATTTCTCTCATTCGTTTTAATTCTTCTGCACAGCATGACCATCATGAAAATGTATTTAATAGAAATGTATATGTAGAACCTATATAAAATTGCATGCTGTCTCAGGAAGGGAGGTGGGAAGTAGGGGGGAGGGAGGGGAAAAAATCTAGTTTATATGGTAGTGATTGTAGAACTCTGGAAATAAGTAAAATTAATAAAAATTTTAAAAAGAAATAGAAAAAAAAGTAATGGGGAAGTTGGGAAGAGCAGAGGGCTTGGGGGGGGAAAGATAAGGAGTTCTGTTTTAGGCACACTGAGTTAGAGGTGTCTATGGGACTTTCAGTTTGAGAAGTCCAAAAAGCAGTGCAAGACTGGAGTCAGGGAAGAGATCTGAGCTGAACATCTAGGTCTGGGAATCTTCTGTACAGAGACAACAATTGAACCCACTGTAGCTGATGAGATTGCCAAGTAAAATAGTGCAGAGAGAGCACAGAAGATCACCCAAAGGCAAAGGCACTGTTAGTGGGTGTCACCTAGATGAAGAGCCAGAAAAAAAGAAATGAAAAAGAACGGTATGGTCAGAGGACCAGGTCAGAGCAGTGTCATGAAAATCTTGAAAGAGGAGTAGAAAGGAATGCCACGGGAGGCTAAAGGAAGGATAAGAAGTTTAAAATCTCTTTTGTGGTGAGTGGGATAGGGAATCAGTTAAGGAAGGCGAATAAGCATTTATATAGCATCTACTATGTGCCAGACATTGTACTAAATGTTTTTCGTAAATATCTCATTTGATCCTCACAATAACCCTATAAGTGCCACTATTAACTCCCTTTTACAGTCGGGGAAACTGAGCCAGACATAGATTAAGTGATTTGCCAAGGATCACACAGCCAGTAAATATGTGAGACCAGATTAGAACTCAGATCTTCCTAACTTCAGACCCAGCACTCAATCCCTTGTGCTAACAGCTTACCTCTGGTGGAAGAGGAATTAGAATGAAATGGAAATCAGTCATTTGGAACAAAGCTCTGAACAGGGGATATAGATGGATGGACATCAAAGGACAGGTTGCTAAGTGATGGGGACAAAGGAATGGCTTGGACGGGGCAATGAAAAACACAAGTCAGCTATCTCTGCCCCCTGGCAGAGGATCCTAGCTCAGTGAAGAAGACATCTCACCTGATGATGTCATCAGAGGGAATCAGTGGCTCTGCAGCTTTAGAAGTACAAGTTGCTTTAAAGTCAGAGGTATTTCCTACATATATGTACCTTTTCTTATGTGTTCCCTGGCAGTGATGATACATATTCTTTATGTTTGTACCCATCCATTTTCTTTGCATATCCTTTGGTCCCGTAAAATGTTAGATGTAGAAGGGGCAGTTCAGATGGCACATTGAATAGAACGCTGAAGTCTTGAGTCAGGAAGACCTGAATTCAAGCCTCAGAAACTTATTGGCATCACTTAACCAAGTCACTTAATCTCTGCTTGCCTATTTTCTCAACTGTAAAATGGGGATAATTAGAACACCCTCCTCTCAGGGTTGTTGTGAGGACCAAATGAGATAATATTTCTAAAGTGTTTAGCACGTTAGCACATAGTAGGTGCTATATAAAAAAGTTAACTATCACTATCATCATTACTACATGTATTCTCTTTCTCTACGTGTGTCCACTTCTTCACTGGTGATATGTCAAACTGTGTGTAGAAAGGGAAGGGAAAGGGAATATTTCTAGACACTTATTTTGTTATGCTATGTGACTGTATCTTCTAATTTGAAATTGTGTAACGGCTGGGTAACCTACTAAAATTAAACACATTAGGTAGTCTTTATCTTCCAAGTTCTTTGCACTACACAGTGTCATAACCACCATTGTCATGTCATAAAATATTAGATATGGAAGGGAACTTAGATGTTACCTAGTCCCAGCCCTGCCCTCCTTCCTTTTTTTTACAGAGGACTGGAGGGATTGACAGACATATCCAAGGTTCCATGGTTATTAGGATAACAGGAGATGTAAGCCAGACCTTCTAACTTCAAGTCCAGTGCTCTTTTTTTCATATTTTCATTATCTTATGCTGCATTTTTGTTATATTATCCTTCTTTTCTTACTCATTACTTCAGACCCCAAACTCTACTTATTAATCATTAGCTACAGGGGGGTACAAATTTTACTTTATTACCATTTGCTTATATTATATTAAAGTAATGACAACAATTAGTTCTTTTATAGTCACATACTATTATTAAAATGATTGCTTAATCAAAAGTCTTTAATTCTTTTTCAAAAAAAATAAAAAGGTTTTATAACTTCGAAAAACCTTTTAAAACCTTGCATTAGATGATTTCAATTCAATTAAGAATATTTAGCGGATACCAATTATGGTGGGAGCAATATCCTAACATCCCCTACTTCTTTTGCAACTTAGGTTATTTTTTTCAGACTTAAATTGTTTTCCAGAATGGGTGGACAAATTCACTGCTCTACCAACAGTGAATTTATATGTCTGACTTCCCACGGACCTTCCAACATTTAGATCAGATTCATTCTTGAAGGCTTTTCAATAATGACTCGATGGTTCATTTTGCCTCCTACCAGAAATCTTCCTGGGAACACCTGAAATTGATTCATTTCTAGCTCTCCCTTAGGGTAATTCAGTTCTCCTCTAAGTCACCAAGGTAACAAAGGCATTAACATGGTACGGATTTATTAAAGGCACAGAACAGAAAAAAAGCCAAAATCAACAACATTTCATCTGACCCCAATTAACAAAGGAATAGCTTTAGTTATCATCCCCTCACCCAAACCCAACGTTCCTTCTAGTAGTACAGCTCACAGATCCCATGAAATCACAGCAGCATTTGATGGTGTCTCCTTCATAAATGGTGTTGAGAACCTATACTTACTTTCCTCTGGGATCTGCTTGCTTTCCTAATTTGACATCAATCTGCATCTCAATCTCTTAATTCCGCACTTTTAAATCATTCTGCTTGATACTAGAAGGCTGTGGCAACCATCTTGCCTGATTTTGCTCTGAAACTCTTTGGCCAGCAAGGTACCTCCATCACCTAACAAACACTAGATTCCTAGCCTCATCCATTTTTTTTTTCAGCTCATTTTTTTTTCTTCTTTGAGTATGTGCATTGGGCCATCAATATTATGGGAAAAATGCCTTTCACTCCTTCTAAAGCTGCTTAGATTTCTCTGGCCAACAATTCCCTTGGTGGAATAGAGGTGACTTCAAGTTCTGGCAAAATTGTAGAAGGTATTCACTAAAGGGATAGTTAGTGAAAATTTAGAAAATGAAGCAGCTATTGATGAGGCCTGGAAGAGGGGTGTGAGAGCCCCACAAGGACCAGAGTACCAGAGGCAGGTCACCTGAAGAAGAATTCATGGACTCAAGCGTTGTTGAGGTCAAAGTAAAGATTTATTACTCTTTTCAGCAGGCAAGAGTTCTTAGGAAACCTGCAACCTTAGAGGGTTACAGGTAAACTTTATATAGAATATTTTACAGTGAAATATGTGCCAAATATGCTAACTAGGTGTTTTGGGGTGGGATTTGGGAATAGTTAAAGAGTGGTCAGTTCTTAAAGGAACATGCACCTTTGATATCTACCGTGCAGGTATTTTACCCAAAATTCATCAGGTAGACGTATGGTTTTAGGCCTAAAACATCACTAAGTCAACCAACGGTTAGGGTTGGCTCAGAAATACCAGGTTGCTCCCATCAACGTCTTGTTAGACAAGTAAATGTAAGGAAGTACGCATATGTCTAAGTCTAGGATACATATGATTGGTTAGCAAATAGTAAATGTCATTATGACCCAGTGTACAGCCAGTTCAGTCAGTACATAATTGGTTCAGACTAATAAGTTCTATAGGTGCAGCTGGCTGCTGTATCAGGAAGGGAAATAACGGTTGTTGTTGGGGCAGGCTGAGTCCTTGGGCCGGGGAGAAACTGCCTCGAATAGTATTTTGAGGCTAGGGAGAAAAGTGATCTTTAAAGAGATGTGATTTTAGGATTGGGGCCCAAGCACATATATACAAGCACCCCATCACTATCACAATATACCAGCATAGCTGGTTATTGCTTATTCATGGTTATTCAGCATAGTTAAACATTATTTCAGACAAATGTCATTTTCTTCTTTTGATAGGGTTATTAGACTGATAAAGTGGCTTTAATTTGCTTAGACATTGGCAAAACCTTTCACAAAGTCTGTGACTCTGTTCCTGAGGACAAAATGGAGAGATGTGAGGTAGATAATAGTGAATTTAGGTGGATTCAGTATTGGGTGAATGACTGATCCCCAAAAGAAGTTTTTAATGATTTGACATAATGTTGGAAGGCGGAACATTCCAGAAATCTATTCTCAGATTTGTGCTCCTTTATATTTTTAAAAATGAATAAAGGCCCAAAGGACATACTTTTTTTTTTGGCAAATGACACACAATGAGGACAGATAGCTAGCATGTTAGATAATAGAGTCAGGATGCACCAAAATTTTGAGAGATCAGAACACTAGACTGAATCTAATAAAATTAAGTCTAATTGAGATAAATGTACAGTTTTACCCTTGAGTTTTCAAAAAAGTAATCTTCATAAGTACAATATGAGGATGATGTTAGTTCTTTGGGAAAACGTAGGGTTTTTAGTAGACTCAAATCTCAATGAGAGTAAACAATATGAGATACAATAGTGAGAAAGTAGATGCGACTTTAAGAGAGCCATAGTATCCAGGAATTGAATAGTTCCTCCATACCCTGGTCAAGTCTCATCTATGGTAGAGCAGTCAAGATGATGAAAGCTCATGAGATCATGCTAGCTACGGTCTAATTGAAGAGCCTAGCTTGTTTATCCTGGACAAAATGAGATGTAGAAAAAGAATGTGGTGGCTTTTTCCAAGCGTTTGAAGGGTGAGGAGTAGAAGGGATTAGATTTAATTCACTTGTTCCTTTGTTTGTCTGTTTATTTATTTGCCTGCTTGTTTTGCTAACCCAAAGGGACTGAACTAGGAACAATGGATAGAGGCATTGGGTTTAAGATTGGATCATAGTGGAAGCTCTTTGGGAGACAGAAATATCCTGAGATCACGAAGACAGAGGTTAGCTAATCCCTCAGTTTTCTAGACTGAGGTCATATTGGTTGTAGGAACCCTAACCATGTCATCTGGTTATCCTGGCTTATTAGACACAAGAAAAGAATACCTTGGGGTGTTTCCCCAAGTCAAGGTGGCTCCAAAGATCACGTTCCAGGTTTGGTTGTTTGTCCTTCATTTTCAAATGAAGCCTCACTTTCTCCTCCAGAGCCATCTGGATCTAGTGGCCTGATATTCATCAGGACAACTGGAGATGGCCAGGAGGCAATGGGAGACCCTAGCCCTTTTAGGCTAAGGCCTTTTCAGATTGCCACTTTGAGTGAGGTAATGCCCATTCAGTGATAGGCCTCTTTAAGAAGTCTAGGCAATATTTTCCTGGAGTTTGGAGTTTGGAGTTTGTACCCAGGGGCCAGGGACCTAATTTTGGGCCTTTGTCTTTATCAGATTTTTCATTTTAAGAAAAAGTTCAAAAGTTCTAAGGGGGTAGGATTAAAGGTGGAAAATGGAGTGTGAAGAGTACCTCTTCACTAGTTAAGATCATTGCATTCTCTACCTCCTGAGGAAGTGATTGGGCTAACACCCAGCTGGAGGCAGGGCTCTCTTCTACCTTCTGAAAGTGCTAAAGTTCCCCTTTGATTATTTCAGAACACTTAGAGGAATTCAATCGTTATTAAGGGGCTATTATTCTATTGTGGGGAGCAGAATGTTAACCCCAAATAGTATTTTAACATCTTGTGACTTTTTCTTTTTTCACAATGTTACCTTAAATAATATTGGGATAGAGAAACATCCAAGAGTTTGAGGGGGTGCTATGACAATTTGGTTATTTCTTTCCCTAAACTAGTTATTTTTGGATTTAGAATAATGTTCATAGAAAATTCTTTTTCTACCCAAAGTGCCTAAAATTCAGAGTATGACTTTGGGCAAATAAATCACTTGGCTTCAGGCAGTTTCCAAAGACTTCCAGATGGAGGGAGGACCCATTCTACTTTATTGTTACCATAACCATGAGAGCTAAGTTAAAAACCATGGGCAACATGGCATAGTGGACAGAAATCTCGCCTTTCTGTCCAAAAGACCTGGCCAATGGCTACGTATTGTCTATATGACTATGGACTAATGAACTTCTCAGTGCTCTCAAGTAATTCTTTAAGCCTACAAGTTGGAGAGAAGTTAATGACTTGCTTCTGAGGAGGGTGTTTCCTTAGTGGGAGACCCAAAACTTACAAAATCAGAGGTTGAGATCCTGCCTCACGCCTCAAAACAAACCAACCAAAAAACCCTACCTAAACTCAAAACAAACAAACGTGGACTGACTTCCTTCCTGTGGGCAGAGCCCTTGATTTAAGGGGAAAACATGGTTCTTCCTCATAGGAGCCCTTAGTCTGCCATAGGAGACAACCTCTGCCATCCAGTGTTCCTCTTTATTTGAGGAAGGACACAAGTGTGAAACAGAAATCAAACCTTACACAGTGGGGATTGGTGTAGAAATGAGGAGCACCTAATTTCAGTTGCAGGGAGATACATATAAAAATGTTAAGAATTTTAGACATGGCTAATGCAGGAATTTGTTTTAGTTGACCCTGCATATTTGTTTCAAGGGTTTTGTTTTTGTTTTTCCAATGGGTATAGGGTGGGACAGAAAAAAAATTTCTAGTTAATTAGAAAAAAATCAATTTAAAAATAAGAATGCTGAGGAAAAAGTTGAGGAAAAAAACTGCCCTGGTATGGAGGTTAATCAAGAGTGGCTATCTGGAGGAGGGCAATTTTAACGTAGGATTAGGGTGGGGGAGGAGCCCACTGGGAGTTAATATTTAGAGAGGTTATATTTAGGTGGAGACAGAGCAGGAGTTAAAGGATTTCCAAGGTCTGATAAGTAAAAATATAAGCTCTCTGAAAGCAGGGTTGTTTCAAGGAATTTTTCTATATAACCTGGATAGCATAGTGCCTTATATTTAACTCCTTTGTATATATTTATAGTTATTAATTTTATGTTTGTACTTGTGTATTTTTATAAGGACTTGTCTCCTGCGCTAGAATGTAGGGTTCCTGCAAGTAGGGATTGTTTTGTTCTCTGTTTTTATAGATACCTAACATTTTATATAAAAATTGTTAACATCACACATAATATTACCCATTACCTGCCACTCTCTCTTGATAATTCTGGCAATGTCCTGGCATTCCTATCCAATTAGACTGAGCTGAACCATACCTACCTAAGTCCTCACTCTTGAATCTTTCCTTCTACAGGGATCTAGTTTGAACCGGACCCTTTGTTGGGTTGATTGAGATTTATGGCAAGTTAGATGATGAGAACGAGCAGGTTTTCCTTGCTAGATTGCCAAGGGCTGCTGGCTTCTCATGACCAGTCCTTGCTTCCTGAGAGAGCCTCTGCCCTTTTCCTCCTAAACGTATAAGACTTTTCCTGTAGGTCTCCCGGTGGAAAGTCTGCCAGATTTGCTGCCCTGTTGTCTCAGTTAAAGACACTTTATTCCTCCACTTACGAGTTGGATTTATTTAAAGACTTGATGTAGGCATTTAAGAAATAGTTGCTGACTGACTGACTGCTATCACCTGCAGCTTAGTGCAAATGTAAGTTTGTGGCACCCTGAAGGAAGACTCCCTCTGAGTTTAGTTGTCATGGCTATAGACTACTGCAAGAAGGGCTGATCTAGCAGGAAAACGTTCCAGCAGCTACACAGGCATGGGAACTTTGGAGGTGGTCAGTGTGACTTAAGCAAAGTTAGTGTTTCAGGAAGCACAAATGTACTCTAACTGTAACATGGTGGATCTGCTTTCCTTGTATCTGACTCAGAGGAGTCAGTTGAGGTAACCTAGGGGATAATCCACCAATTACCTCCCTGTCACCAATATGGAAGCTGAAGGGACTCTGTTTACAGAGTTGAGAAGAAATTCCTCCAAAAGAGACTTTTAACTTCAAAAATATGGCCAGGGAAGCCTCGAAAAGAAGAGATAAAAGATCTAGTTACTTATCTCTCCTGGCAGAAACTTGGTGGAGGTATCTTGTTAAATGCTTACAACAGGCTCCCCTGAAATTAAAAGGACCCATGCCACTTTTAAATTGAACCTGTATTATTAACGTTTTCTCAACTACTCTCTCTAAGTCTAGGCAATCAACAGAACATTAAATCAAGAAGATTTGCCAGTTTCAATATGTAAATGTTCAGTGCTGAAAATTTAATAGTTGACTTTGTTGGCTCCAGCACAAGGCACACTGGGGCCATCTCACGCTGAATATTTTCAGTGAAAGCATTCATACTTGATAAATCAAGACTTGATAAATTGTTTTGTCTATACTTAACAAAGTGATGGAGGAAGTAATGGTGCAAATTAAACTTAGAAGTGTTCAGTGTCTTTTGAGAACCAGTTGTTAAACTTTACCAGCAGTCTATTGGTCTGAAGGTATAAAATAAAGAAAGTTTGGAGTGGCCATTAGCACATCAAGCACTTTGGGGAAGGAAAACATCAGAGAGCTTAAGATAAAGGCAAACCAAGAAAGGCCAGAAAAACCGGGGGTAGATGGAGCTGCTATCTTGGAAAAAGGCAGTATAAGTTTAGTAGTTTTTTAGTTGTGCCCAAATCTTCTTGACCCCACTTGGAGTTTTCTTGCCAAAGATACTGGAGTGGTTTGCCATTTCCTTCTCCAGCTCGTTCCCGAGATGAGGAAACTGAGGCAAACAGAGTTAAGTCTTACCCAGCGTCACACAGCTGAGCAAGGGCTGGATATGACAATCAAAGAAAGAGAAGTCCTAGCTGATGCTCCATGTAACGAGGGATGGTCACCTCTCCTCCTCTAAAGGGGTCTAAGGTGGGCTGGCAACGTGGGGGTTGGGGTGAGATAAATGTTACCATAGTCAGGGATCCAGAGTATTAACGAAGGCATTAGTTCCTCTCCCTTTCCTTTTCCTTCTCTCTCTCCCCATTTCCTTTCCTGTTTTATGCACAAAATTTTGCGTATCCATGACAACTCCTTCTGAGCAATTCTTTAGGTATACCTAAGACACAGTTTATACAACTGCTTGTGGTCAATGGTTGTAAGACCCTGGCAAAGCACATTACCCACATCTACCTGGGGGAGTCTTTCCACACAATTTGGTGAGGTGAGTCATTTAGATGGGAGATACAAAACAAGGAAGAGGAGTTGCTTTTGTTTACTGACCAGTTCTGTGTATTTTTGGGGTACCGTGGTAGGAGTAATTTTAACTTCTTGGTAAGGGGATTTTAACATCTTTGTTCATGTTCCATTGGGCTTTTTTTTTTTTTCTGGTAAAGATCCCTGACACCTTATATGTGTGGACAAGGAAGGGGAAAGGGGGAAGGAATTGGGGGTGGGGGGAGTGGAAAAGTATCTTCAACTTTAAACTATGTCAGTCAGAAATGTTCTTTATAAATATTATAGCAAATTCTTCTACAAAACAAAGGATACTGGCCTTGCATTTGGAGTGGAATACAGAGGGGGAAGGGCATCAAACAAGCAAAGGCTGAAGGGAAATCCTAGCTTGTCTTCCTAGTGTGGGGATCTAAGAGGATGTCGTCAGCTCACCTCTCAGCCTGGTATTTATTCAATGAGCCTTCTCCTTAACTGAGCCCAAGGTAGCAGGGCTCCCAAAGCCTTTCCTAAGGCCTAGAAGCTTATGCTCAAGCCATAAATTGTAATGAACCTCTGAACGGACTCAGAACAACTTTTGGTTTCACAATTTGAAGCTTAAACATTATTGTACTCTAGGAATAGAGATCCTGTGAAGCAAGTACTGGCTATTTCCTGCTCTTCTGCTGTCTGTTTCTCCATTTGCCCCCAATTGCATTCTATTTGAACACTTGGAAAATTAATTTTGATGATGTTTAAAAATCTCTGCATATTCATTTAAATATACTTCTTATGTGCTGTTTTATGTTTGATCACTTACCTGGTTAGTTCATACATTATTTTCCTAAAAATACATTTTTGTTATGAATGATGTAATTGAAAATAATATAGTACAATATAACATAATATAATATGATATAATATAATATAACAATTTCTGGAAGAAGGTCTACATGGTCAACTTTCTTCTTTTGCTAGGTGTAACTGAAAACCTTAGTTAAATTAGGAAATGATACAGACTGAATAAAAGAACTGTAATCTACATAGATAATGATTGTTGCATTTTGCTGACATGTAATTCACATGTAATTCTTTTCATTGCTCATATTCGTAATCAGGATATGTTTCTATATTGCTTCAATAGATCCATAGTCTCCCCCATGGAGGTACTGCCCTCCAGTGTTGCGGATCCATAAATCAGCCACATTCCATGAGAATTTTTCCTCTGTCCCCATGCCCATTTCTTTCCATGGAGGAGGTATCTCTTCCTCTAGGACATTTAATATATCTTTAGGTCTCATACAGGAGGGACCTTCCTTTGTTTTCAATCGTATTTGTCTTTGGTAATAAATTTTAGTCTATTTCTCTGAGCCAGGAAAGAGTATTAGAATTGAGGTTATGGAAATAGCCTACTTTGCTTGTTTCTTGTGTGTAAATCATATCTCTCTGAACTTACATTTCCTAATCTATAAATTGAAAGGTTGGATTAGATGATCTTTAAGATCCCTTCTACTTCTAAACCCAACTTTATGCCTCTAAGCTTCTGGATATCAATAATGCTCCTTCTTGCATAGAAAGGCAATGTGGCATAGAGGATTAAGAGCTAACTTTGAAACCAGGGAAAATCTGGGTTCAAGTCTTGCCTCTGACACAAATTATCTGTCTGATCTTGGGCAAGTCACCCTAACCTCTCTAGACAATACCCTAAGACTCTAGGTTGATCTTCGTTGGTAGAGGGAGTCTGCTATGCTAATGATGTCATAGTTCTGACCACTATACCTATGGGCAAGATAGAAGATGATTGTACTCTATGATTTCTACGGTACCTTCCAGTTTAAAATATGAGCTTATGATACTAAGCTTCTCTTTGGAGTATAAATCTTTGTGCATAGTTGGCACAAAGAATATACACACTTCAGTAACTCTTTGAGCATAGCTCCAAATTGCTTTCTAGAATGACTGGAACAATCTCAGCTCTACTAACAATGTACAAGTATACTTCTGTATGGAGTGTTCAAGTAGGACTAGGACCTCTGGTATGAGGGCTTACGGAGTCCTTCTCAGGGCTGCTCATTCACCTGTCACCCAACTACTACCTATGGTTCCAAGAAGCTGCAGCATGTACAATGGCCACACTCCAGTAAAACCATCTCAGCAGATGGGCTAAACCAGATTGAGGGTAACTGATAGGTCTCAAACCTATTGATGAATTAGGGAGATGTCTACCCCAAACATGTGACGACTATCCTCTGCAGAATGGGTGGGTAAGAACAATTTGTTCAACAGCCCCAAAGGCAGCTGAAGCAGGCACTATGGAGTGCTTAGAGTTTGGTCAAACATCAGAGATGTCAAGATCATCCACTGCATGCTGGGCCACTGCTCATTGTCTTGACTTTTGTCTTGCCACTGGACTTGGTTGACTCTGGAAGAGAGAGCAAAATAAGATTTTGAACAACTCTGCCTCGCTTAAATACAATTCACATGCAACTCAAGATATTATCCATGATGCCATTGCTTCTCTTTGAAAACAACGGATTAGCAACAATGACCACCACCACCTTCTTCTTGTGCTCATCATGCTTGGTAATATACCCACCTTGTCTCTCAACATCACCCTTTTAGTTATCCATCATTTTGATTCCTTAGAAATTAGGTTCTCCTGATTTGCAACCATAGCATTACTGGAAGGATATTGGTGTTAAAGATGGGATTTTTATGTCAGAGAGAACTTGGGATCATTAAATATGGCATACTGTTTCTCAAATGCAGTCCAACCTGCTTTCTTGCTCCTCCTCAGCACTGTGCCCAGGTCATTATCTCACTACAGTGTTTGTATACATGTATGGTCTACGAGGAATAGTCAGACATAGAGGAGGAGATCTGGGAGAGAAGAGTGTTACAATAACCTAAAGAGAAGAATATGTCAGAAGTGACAAGAGCTGAAGCAACAACTAGAAGAATGAGATTGAGGAAAGACAACTGGATTTGGCAAGATCGTTGGTAACTTTGGAGGGAGCAGTTTCCATGCAATAATGAGGTGGAAAGCAGACAGTAGAAAGTTAGGAAGATGGAGAAAAGCAAGTAGAAGTGCCTTTTGTAGATGGCTTTCTCAAGTTGTTTAACCACAAGAGGGAGGAGAGATATGGGATGATAGCTAGTAGGAATGGTAGAAATAAGGGAGGGGTTTTTAAGGATGAGAAATGGGCACATTCATAGGCAGTAGGGAAGTAGCCTGTAGAGAGGGAGGGAGTGTGTTTAATAGAAGAGGCAATCTGTTGGGGTAGATTGGATGGAATGGGATTGTTTGTGTACATATAAGAGTTTGCCATGTTAAGTAGAGGGTCATTTCTCCGTATGAGACAGTAGTGAAAGAGGAGATACAGGCTAAAGGGACCAGAGTGATGTAAGATAAAGAAAAGGAGAGGAGAGCGAGCTCTTAGTAAATGATCTCAGATTTTTCAGTGAAATATGCAGCAAGGTTTTCCTCTAAGAAAATGGGGGAGGGGAGTCATCAGAGATTTGAAGAAGGATTAAAAAGGTTTAGAAAAGCCACTATGGTGAGTGGGATAGAGAATTGATTAGTTAGTCATAAAAGGATTGCCATGTCACAGTGAGAGCCCAATGGAACATAAATTTGTAGTGGACCCAGTCAGCAGTTTCATGATTTCCTCCAATTTTGCTCAGAAGCATGTGAATAGTATTGGAAGAAAGCAGATGGTAGGAATTTGGGGTTTGGCAGGGAAAGATCTTTGATAAGACAAAGAAAGCAGTGGATTTGAGGGAAGAAAGTCGTGTAGAGTTGAGTTGTTTTTATCAAGGGGGGACTATAAGAGTGTAGCCAGAGTAGGGGTGATAGCCTGGGAAAGAGTTGAGAGGTAGGGGGATTGGAGGCCATGGTGAGAATGAAGAATGAAATTTGAGGCTGTAAGGCAGGAGAGGTGAAATGACAGATTATGATCAGATAAGGGAGTTTCAGAGCCAATGAACATGGATATGGAACAGCTGCAGGCAGTGGTAAGATCAAAGTTATGATCATCCCTGTGTGAAATGATAGTGTTGTAGAGACATAAATCATGGGAAATAAATAAATGGAAGAATTGGGAGGTTAAGAGTGCCTAAGGGAGTATTAATATGGATGTTAAGTCTCCTAGTATGAGGGCAGAAGTTGAGGAGGAGAGAAATACTGTGATCCAGGCATGGAACTTATTGAGAAAGGAAGGAGAGTATTCTGAAAGTTGTAGATACCAGTCAGCAGAATCTTGATTGGGTGATAAAATATGGATTGAATGAACTTCAGAGAAGGAGAGGTTACTGAGGGATGATGGTTGAGGGAAATCCTGAAAGTGACAATGGGGGAGCAAGGAGTATTCCAGCTCCTCTTCCATGACCAGTGAGTTGGAGGTGTGGTTATAAGTGCAACCAATGCTGGAAATGATAGCCAGGAAACTGTGTTATCAGGCAGGAGCAAGATTTCAGCGAATGCAAGAAGATGGAAAGAGAAAGAAAGGAATAGGGTTAAGATGAAATCTATTTTTTTTTTTACCTATGAAGCAGGCTTTCTGTAGAGCAAAACAACTTTAAAGTAGAATGTCAGGGAGGGGAGAAAGTAGGGTTAAGAGGGATTAGACTCAGGGAGTAGTTAGTTGGGGATGAAGAATAGGTCTGGAAAAATGTCAGCTGGGAGTTCTGAAACACTGGGATGAAGTGGGTGTAAGTATATTAATTACTGATGAATGAGGTCAGGTAGTTTATTACTGTAAATAAGGATTTGGCCTTTGGTGGAATTGTTTCAGGATGTCCATCGATTATGTATACTTATAAAGCATGGGTGTGTGCGTTGAGGGTCCTTGGTTAGGGGCAAGTCAAATCTTATGGAACTATAGTCAGTCAGAGAGGTGCTTGGAGTAAAATGGAAGGTAAAAATGAGAATTTCTTTTATACTGGTGTAGTGAATGGAGTGGTGAGCCCCATATGTAGATGGAGAGCATGTGGTGAGGACTCTGTCTATAGACCTGTCTAGCCTCTGATCCTTCTGCCTTTCTCCAAGGGAGTATAAGCAAAAGATTGGAACTAGAGATGACCACTCTGCTCTCCTCAGAGGAAGGGAGGGCAGTAGAATGGAATTGTATCTGCTACCTTAAATGTCGTTCATCTGGAGATAAGATCAGGTTCCATCTAATTTTGGATTGCTCTGTTGTTATTTTGGCAGGTAGAGGGACCCCAAGCTCCGTATCGAAAGCTTGACCACTTTCTCACTTAATATCAGTTCTAAAATGAAGGCACAAAGCAAATAGCAAAACCCATTTATCCAAATTGTAGCAAAACAGAAATAAGGGAAGGTATACCTAGAAGAATACATATCAGACAATTGTGAATGAAGGATTTCTCCCACTGGGAGCAAGTTCACTTAACTCAACCAAAAAATGAGTCCTAGATCCCACCCAAGGGGAAAACTCCCTGAAATCTCTAGAGTAGCAAGCTGGATATAGGGACATGATAGAAACTGTCGGCTCCTCTCAGGTCTTTTTAGAATCTTTTCCTTTAGTAGTCTGAAGAGGGGTTGATCTCTTCCATCTTCTCTCTTGAAATGGAAGACAGGACCACCCAAAGCAACTCAATACTGAAAGAAGACTTGAAGTTTGTTCAGTTCCAAAAGAGACTGGCCCTGAAGAGTCCCAAAGGAGGACTGGCTAAGAACTCAAGCTCTCATTTCTCACCTTGAGCCAACTCCTCCCTGCCTCTCATGCAGGGCAGGACATTCATTTCTACCATTAAGGAGAGTCCTGTACCAATGTCTTAGGACAGGGGTTACACTGGTAATTGCTCCTATATGGAATGATGATAGATCCATTTCAAAGGTTTTACTTCATCCATTTCCCATTTTTCATTAAACGGGTCATGTTAGAGAAATTATAATTACCTTTAATACCTTCTCATTTTTATGGTTTCTTCTACTTTGGCATTAATTTTGACCTTTATTCTAATGTGCCCATAGGGTTACTACTATAAAGTACTGTGCCTTCCTTTTGTGGACATTTTATTTACTTAAAGAGACAGAAAAAAAGATATTCCTTTAAGAAAAAAAGCTTCAACTGTTCTGAAGACCCGAGAGAAAACGACCCTTCAAATAATGTTTTGAGAGGCTATATTTGAAAGCATTTGAGAGATAAGAGCCTTGACTGAGGTAACAATGGTTGCAGTGGGTTGTTTTCTAGCAGCTAAATTGAATATGACTAGTTTTCCGAACTTTGGAACTTATTCTTGCAAACTCTGTATCAAAGAACTGATTTAGGGACTGTGAGACTATCGTGTAACAGCTATTTGTGTTATACTTGATAAAATTGTAGATTTAATGTTTCTCATCATAAGGTGGTTGTCATTCAGTCATCAGCTCTTCATGATCCCATCTGGGGTTTTCTTGGCAAAGATACTGGCATGCTTTGCCATTTTCTTCTCCAGCTCATTTTACAGATGAGGAACTGAGGCAAAAAGGGGTAAATGACTTGCCCAGGGTTACACAGGTAGTAAGTGTCTGAAGCCAGACTTGAATTCAGGAAGGTGAGTCTTCGTGATTTCAGGACCAGCACTCTGTTCACTGTACCACTAGTGGCCCCCATCATATGGCAGAGGTGAGTTACTTCAGACCAGGAGACTCTACTTTGAAGGGGGTGAAAGTGCAGGGTGAACATAAGGAAACTGATAAATAGGAGCCTATGAGAAAACAAAAGAAGTCATGGACCAAAGAAAGCACAGAAGCTAGAATAATCAAAGCAGAGCCTGAGGGAGAGAGGAAAGAATAACTGAACTGAAAGCTAAAAAAGAAGAGTTTGAATTATATGCCCCTTCCTTCACCCCCATGACTGAACTGATTGAGGATGACACAGGGAAGATGATAGTTGCTGCTGGGAGCTGATTAATGTAAATCTTTGTTGCTGGGAACTGAATTGGAGGAATCCTTTTGCATTGTTTTTTAGTGTCATCTACTGTGTGAAAGCTAACTGAAGACAGGTGCTATAGATGACCTGGGAGCTTATTTGATTAGAAAAGATTCCTGATGGTGGTTGCTGATGGGGAGAAAGCCGAATCTTTTGTGACCTGAAGAGTTGTCTGGGTTTCTCTACCTTAGTCTTAAGTATTATCTGTAGCTTGAGAGAGGAGAACATCCTAAGAAGCTTGACTGGATTGCCTTCTACTGGCTTAAATGATTGGAAAGGGAGAAACTCCTCATGATCTAGTGAGCAGATATGCAGATTCCAGGAAGCTGCTTGCCAATGAAAGGGTATTATGCTGCCATTTTACTAAGAGTTTAACACTGCTTCCAAGGTCTAAGAGTATAAAAGAAGAGGCTTTATGCAACTGGAGAGTGGAGAAGACCAGAAGAAGAACATTTTTCCAGCAGGAAAGATGTTGTTTAACTGTTCCCCTAAAAAACCATGAACATCAAAACCTGAAGTTGAGATTTGGGAGTTTTTCTGGGTACTTGGTTTCCCTCCTTCCGTACCGCATTGTTAGGGTTCCATAAGTTTGTGCCTTTTTTCTCTCACATGGACACGGTGCATCAATGAGTGAATATAACCCATGTTTATTATTTAATTGTTATGCCTTGATGATTCTTGCTTCGGCCTTCTGTGGATTAAATGTCATGATGGTTCTCGTTTTTGCCTCCTCAGTTTGTTAATGCTCCATATTTAAGGGTTAATGGTATCATTATGGCTTATTGGAAGTACATGACTGGAATCCTAGGTGCTGCAGGGGTGAGTAGTAGGAATACATACCCCTAGATGCCCATCCATTGGGGAACGGCTGAACAAGTTGTAGTATATCATTGTAATAGAATACTATTTTGACGCAAGAAATGATGAAGGGAATAGTTTCAGAAAAATCTTGGAAGGCTCATAGGAACTGATGGAAAGTGAAGAAGAACCAAGAGAACAACGTATACAGCAGTGTTACAACGATAATTAACTATGGAAGATTTCATAACTGATCAATGCAATGATCCATGACAACTCTAAAGACTCATGATGAAAAATGCTGTCCCCCTCTAGATATAGAGCTGATGGATTCTGAGGGGTCAGGCATGGCAAGACAATAAGCATTCACTAAGTCATTACTAACTACCCATTACCATGCTAAGTGCTAGGGATACAGATACAAACACAAAAGAAGTCCTTGTCCTGAAAGCATTCACATCGTAACATAAAAAAGGGAGCTGACAGGAAAGCTGAGAAGAAGGTACTTACATGAGGTCATGGGGCTGCAATATGGAAAGTCCAGAACATACATCTGAAAGGGTAATGAAGGCTGGTCAGCCTGGGCCTCTTACTAAGATGGAGGCCCTGGAGGAAGGTGCCATGTTGTATGTGTATATGTACATAGATGTGTGTATGTATGTATGTATGTATGTGAATGTGTGTGTGTGTTGTTAATCATTTAAGATCATTTGAAACCCAATAAGGGCCAAAGCCTGAACTAATCAACCAGAAGAAGCACCTTGGCGTAACAGACATTCTCTTCTTTGTTCTCTGAGTAAACCCAGAGAATGCTTCTTCCTGTGTCAACAACTACAAGGCCATATGAAGCTAAGAGCATTCCTCTGTTTATGGCCATTAAGGTGCCTGAACCCAAGACACTATCTTGAATAATGAGACTTTTCTTATCTTAATTTTTGTGAATATATACTATGTTATGTCATGTTCACGGTAGAGGAAACACAGATATTCTGGGTTGTATTTTCAATTGACAAAATTTGTCAACTCTCTTATCTTGTTGTGTTTGCAAACTATTCAGTTGGGAAAATTCCTTTCTCATGCTATGGTTAAATACATATTGTGATCAAGAATTTGGGTGACATGGACATCCTGAACTGAGATTGTTTTAAATATATAAAAGACTTCTCATTCTTTTATCAGTCAGTCAGTATTTAAGTTCTGGCTCTGTGTACACATGTATTCGCTAGCTTTAATTGTCTCACAATGTCAGTTAGTCATTTCCTCACTAAGATAGTGTCAATTTCACTATTTGGGGAGATACTGTTCAATGCTTGTCTTGTCTAGATCCTTCCAGATCTCTTCTTGAAGAAATACCTTATCAGATATTGGGAGTCCACTGGTAACGATGGTCTTTAAAAACCCAGGGACACCTCCAGACCACAAAGGGACAACAGATGGGACATGTTTAATGAGTGCTCCATACATCCCCTTCAAGCTCTCTGCATGTAAAAAAGGCAGGAATTCTACTGAGCAGGCTGAGGAGACAGTGACCTTGCTTCTTGGACTTGACATTATCTCTTGCCTTTTTTTCAAAAATTCATCTATATAGGAGAACAGAAGAAATTTGTGATAAAAAAACTGGGGAAGTCCAAATTTCAGAGATGTTATGTAGGTAATAGATGAAAAACTACTTCCTGGCTTATTGTCTAGGATTCAGAGATTAAAATGGTGTGGCAAGTAAAATGACACTGAAGTAAACTGAGGTACAATTTTCTCCAGGGTGAGATAACAAAGTTAATAAAATTGACCACTGATGACTTGGCAAAGCCAGGGGCCTGAGCATTTGTTAGGATAGCAGTAACCAATAAATTGGGATAATAGCCTTTCTCAGTGACCAAAGATCATGAGTGAGGGCCAACAGGGTCTTTTAAAAGTTAGGTGTGTCTCCTTCTGATTGGCTTGACAGTATATCATTTGGACCTCTACTGGCAAAGGTAAGACAATCCCAAAATCGATATTTTAATGAGGAGCTAGGTTAAATCTTACCTCAGCTCTTCCCCCACTATTTCCTTGTGGAGGGTATCATCTCCAGGTGATAGGATTAGTCTGTCACTTGGGAAAGTGGGTTGGCCTTCAGGTAGGGTTTATTTAACTTACTCTCTGACAATTAAAGAATGTTAATTCTTTTTTGGGCCTCTGCTACCTCTGTTAATCTTGGCCAGAAAATCAAAACCACCCCAGTCAAGACCTCCTCTCTATTAGCCTTCCCCTTGGAGACCAAGTCACCCCTAACTTTGATAAGGAGAAAGAAGGACCCAAGAGCCATTCCCAGAATCAGGGTCCAGCCTAAGCTGGTTCTTTGTTTAGAGGACCATTTAAAATTGGTAAGCCAGCAAATGCCCTTGTGTGAAGAGTGATCATGTTATTCTAATATACCTTAACAGTTATCCTTTTCACATCTGGGGCTTAGGGACATGTTGCCCCTCTGATCTGGAAAAATTTTGGAAAAAATTTTGACCTTCCCTTCATACCAAAGAAGAAGGCTGAATTTTTTCTTTTTCTTTTATGGGGTGTTTACAATACCTTACTGTAAAATTTGGGTTATTTAGTCATAGGCTCTCTGTCATCTGCTGGTTTTCCAGTGTAGTCTGTGGCTTCCACAAAACTCCCCCAAACTTCCCTTTTAATTTCTTATGTCAGCCTGCGATACATTGGATCTGAGATGGGGAAAGTTGCTTGTATGGAAGGGATAACTTTAGAAATGGGGTTTGACAAAATGGGGAATAGGATGGATTACATAGTAATATTGGTTATTAAATGATGCAGCATATTAATTTTCCTCAGTGAAGAGTTATATGGAACGTTCATAATAAACTAATCTGGAGTCTGACATCACTGGAAGACAGTGGTCCTTCAGCAGACTTGTGAGTTGCTTGAATACGTTTCCTGTATGAGCTTGACCACATCTGTCCATCCATATTTGTTCCTATATATATATAGTAAAGTATGCCCTAGATTTAGAGGGGAAATGCTTTGTTATTACTTTTCTTACCACTAAATTCCTTTGCTTTTTAACTACTTGTATGCCTTGACTGACCACTAAAGATAAACACATTGAGGAGGGTCATGAGCTGTGAACCCAAAGAACATTTTGAACCTTAGGTAGCAGTTCTCTTGGAAGGCCACTCTACAACATGGGAGTGCCCCAATATGCTATATTAGAGGAAACATCTATCCATAATGTCATTTCTAAAAGTTTGAGGAAAATCCTGTGACAAGTAGGTGGCACAGTAAATAGAGTATTGGACTTGGAATCAGGAAAACCTGAGTTCCAATCCTGACTCAGATATTTAGCAGTATGATCCTGGACATAGTACTTCATTCACTTCTACTAGTCTCAGTTTCCACAATAGGGATAATTGAGCACCTACTTACATGGTTGTTGTGAGGACCAAATGAAATACATGAAGTGCTTTGCAAATCTCAAGGGAATATATACATATGTATGTATATAGGTATATATAGTTGTGTATATGTATATATAAATATATATGTATACATGCTAACTCTCATTTTTAGCAATCTTTTTGAATTTAAGTTTCCATGTAATTCATGGTGAAAGGAATGATTATTAATAACTAATGATTTGGGAAGATCCAGAGTTAGCCCCTTTTTCTAAAGTTCTTATTACAAAGCTCAGTCTCTGAAGGTTGAATTGACTTTCTCCTCAATTATGGTTAGACCCCACTTAACCTTCCTTACAAGGAATTTATTCTAAGACAGGGAAGCCCATTATACTCTACACAGGTTTGGGTGGGGATAAATTCTTTGATTAAATTCCCCAGGGCTGGCCAATTTAGAAGTAGACTATATATTCAAAGTTCATTAGATTAAGTCCAGCCCCTCATTGTAATATTCATTCTCTCATTAATTGTTAACCAATCAGAATTGATTGCTACCCTCTGGAATACCCACTTTTCCAAAGGCATATAAACTGAGCTCACAGTCATGATTGTCTTTGACATTCAAGAGTGCCACTGACTTCTTAAATGCTAGCATTATTAATGAAAAGATTAATTACCCAGAAATTATGTCTCTTGAACTTTTTTGAACATCATGATGGATGTTATATCTTTAATTGATATCCAATTCAGCAAGAATGTATTAAGCATCTATCAGGTATAAAATACTGTGCTTTGTGCAGATGAGACAAAAGAAATCTTCGTCCTCAGAAGGAGTTTACATTCTTCTGAGTGAGAAGGAAGAATACACATGAGCTGATAAGCATATACGTGGGGATTTGAGGAAAGAGAGTACAGACAACCAGGAGCATCAGGTAAATTTCCTCATAGGAGGAGGTAAATGGGCTGAACTTTGAAAAAAGCTAGGGATTGATTCTAAAAGGCAGAATTAAAGACAGATGTCCTTCTAGGCATCAAGTCCAGCCTATACAAAGGCACAAGATGGGTGATTTCAGGAAACAGCAGGGAGGACAGTTTGTCCAGAGCAGAGTATATGGAGTGGGGGTGTGGATGGGGATGGGAAGGGGAAGGGAAGGAGGGAATAAACATTTAGATGTAGTGCCTACTATGCACACTATGCTAAATGCCTTGCAAATATATCTCATTTGATCATTTGAAGGGAAGTAAAATACATTGTTTGTAAAGATTGGCAGACTTCAATATTGTTCAGACTTTTAAATGTTAAGTTTAGGATTTGTATTTAACTCTAGAGGTAATAGGGATCCCCTGAAGCTTTTTGAGCAGGATAGTGATGTGGTTGGAGTTGGGCATTATGTCAGACCTATGTTTTGTTAAGATTATTTCAGCAGCTATACGGAGGACAGATTGAAGCGACCGGATGTCAGAGGTCTAATACGGAGGCTGTTGCAATAACAGTGATGAAGATCTAAGCCAAAGTTTTGTTGACCTGAGTGGGGTGAAGGGACTATGCCTAAGTGTATTTCTTCTCTATTGCCATACCAATAGTTTTTTGCTCTTTCTTGGAAAATGATTTTTAAAATCTGTAAGATATATTGAGTTTAATTTTTACTGCTTCACAAACAGATCAAACAATGACTTTCACGAAGTCATGGACATCATCTATACATACTATACTGGTGCCCAGAATTGTGTTCACCTGTTCATATTTAGGGATATTTGGATTGATTTAGGCAACTTCCTTTCCTAACTAGCTCTGCACATCTCTCTACATTTCTTCCCACTTCATGATTCTTAGCCGCCTGTGGTCTTTGGGTCCTCCAGATTTAAGCCAGATCACCCTACCTGTCACCCACAGGCCAGGTTTCTGGCTTAGTCAATGTAACGCTTAGACTAGAATACCTTCGAAGGAAAGATGGCTTAGGACACAGTTCCCTTATCAACCCCAAATAAATAGTATTCCAACTTCTCACAGTTTTAGTCAGTGTAAGTCAGACATAAAGATGGGTTGGGTTCTTTCCCTACATAGGTAGGAAGGATGAAGAATGTAAGGAGTAAATAGGAAAGGAGGGAGAGAAGACAGAAAGAATGGGAGGCTAGTAAAGGTAAGGGAACTTGTATTTAGTTAGCAGATATTTTTGGAGTATCTAGTCTAACAAACAGTCAACTAGAAAACATAATTTTGAATATGTTGATTTTTCTCTTGGTGAATATCAGTGATTGTGATTAAAATGATTTTATCCAAGTGATGGGCTTTTCCAGAGGCATCGACTCCTTATAGAAAAAGACCCAGCATTTGTTCTGAATGAGGTAAAAGTAGTGGGCAGATTTTGTCAGATTAATTTTATAGTGTTTTTGATATATTCTTGCAACCTATTAAATGTTTTTCCTTAATTGTTGTGTATGTTCTGGTGGTTTTGGCAGCCTGGCTTTGTCGTTATGATAGCATATACTGTAATCATCCCTTTTCAGCTCCAAGCTTAATAGCTTTGCAATGAATTATTGGACGTTCAATAGCCACTGCCATCAGAGTATATAGAAATGATGGGTAAACATTAGTTGTACAATACTTGCAATTACTGCTTTAGCATTTCTAAGTTTAAACTATACCTACTGTAACCTCAATTTCTTTTCTTTGAGCACTAATAACTATTTTTTGTTCAGAAGTAAGGTTTGACCTTCTTTTGTGTTACTCATTTCTTTTAGTTCCTTTTCTTTTAACGGAGGAATTATTGAGCATTAAAATACCTCCAGATACCTTTAATGATAGATTTCTTTAACGGTAGCTTAGTGGGAGAAAAAAAGAACATTGAACTGGGAGTCAGCAGTCCTAGGTGCTGATTCTAGCTCCAGCATTAACTAGCTGTGCAATCTTCTTTGAGTCATTTAACCTATGGGTGTCTGAGTTTCTTGAAGGGTGACTATATAAGGGTAATACCATTGACTCTAACTCACAACACTGGCAGGATAAGGTTGGGATGCTATTGATTATCTCAGCTCTTAAAAGTAACTACTTGTTGGGTAAGAAGACTGATTGAACCAAACAATGAGAACTGAAAGTGGTCTGTTCAACTCTCTGAAACTAGTGCTAAGAATTTGTATAAAAGGAAGAAGTTATCCTGTGGCAAGGTAGGAGATATCTAAGAGAAGCACTGGCTATCTGCCAAGCAGAATACCCAGGTTGAAGGGAGGCTGAGAAAAGGTAAGCTCAGAAAGGTCCCATGGAACACATTACTTATCAGGCTCATTGATAGAAGAACAATTTATGAACAAGCAAGAAATAGAAAGCAGTGTGGGGTGTAAAACAGATAATTTGATTACATTAAATTAGAAAATCTCCGCACAAATAAAACAAATGTAGCCAAGATAAGAAGGAAAGTAGAAAATTGAGGGGAAATTTTATAGACAGTTTTTCTGGTAAAGGTCTCATATCTCAAATATATAAAGAATGTTGTCTAATCTATAAGAATATGAGTCATTCCCTGTAATGACAAGCAAAATAGGATCTTTTGCTGTTTTTGTTTTAGTATCATCAAGTGCCTCTGACTGAAAAATGTGATTAAAGATCTTCCCCACTCATTAATGAGCCTGGGAAGATCTGTAGAAAGCCTCATACCTTTTGTTAATGAGGCACTGGTTCTCAAGGGTTGTGATGCCCTCTGTCTCTGAAAAATGTATAAATACTCTGAGATGGCGTTTTACTTTGGGGTTTACTTGTTGGAAGTGTTTGGCCAGATAAGACTCTGAGCAGTCACTAAGGTCTCCTTCCCCTTTGAAAACCCAGATGTTGGTGCTTCTCTCTCTGGTAACTATGTATGTATGGTCAGATAGTTAGATCTGTAATGTATGTATTGCTTATGTCAGACAGCTGGAAGCCCTATCTGTTGGTTGATCTTTGTTTCTCTGTTTGTATTTTCTCTGAAGTTCAGGGTGCTGACTTATCCCCCCTGAACTAAGTGAATGATACATATGCTTGATTAAAGTGATTGTTGCCTCCCTGCAAGTTACCTTTGCTTTTGGAAAAGCAGGTCAAAGAACCTGTGATAGCAGGCCCTCCTGTGTATGTTGGGGTGCTTGCTTTTACATTTCAAAACAATTTATAGTCATATGAAAAAGTGCTATAAATCATTATTGATTAATTAGAGATGCAAATTAAAACAACTTTGAGATACCATTTTATACCTATCAGATTGGCTAAAATAATTGAATGGAAAGCAACAAATGTTGGAGGGGATATGGAAAAATTGGGATGCTAATTCATTGCTGGTGGAACTGTGAACTGATGCAATCATTTTGGAGAGCAATCTGCAATTATGCCCAAAGAGTTATTAAACTGCCTATACCTTTTGACCTATTAATACACTATTATATTTGTTTCCCAAGATGATTAGGGAAAAAGGAAAGGAACCTAAATGTTTTAAAATCCTTATGGCAGCTCTCTTCGTAGCAGCAAAGAACTGGAAATGGCAGAGATTCCTGTCAATTGGGAAATGGCTGAACAAGCTGCCCTACATGACTGTGGCAGAATACTAGTGAGTTATAAGAAATGATGAGCTCAGTGATCTTAGGAAAATATGGATAGACTTGCATGAAATGATGAAGAACAAAATGAGAAGAACCATGAGAATGTTGTATACAGTAACAGAAACATAGTTTTAAGAACAACTTTGAGGGGCTAAATAATTTTAATCATAAATATCCAAATTAACTAAAAAGGATATATGAAGGAAGATACTATCTGCATCCAGAGAAAGAAATGAGAAATAGAAGTATGTAGAGAATGATTTCACAACTATATACATACTCACATATTTGTGTCTAATGGTAGTCATCTCTAGGGTGGACAAAGAAAAAAAGGAAAGCTACATGATAACTTTATGAAGCATTTAAGAGGACGAGCAAGTTGTTCATCATAGATCAGCAGTTTCCTGTGCAAAAAAAAAGAAAAGGAAAAAAGAAAAGGTCAGTTTTTTCCTCAACTTCATCCCTGGATGGTTGTTTATTTTAAGGCATTATAATTTGCTATTTCATCCAGTAAACTGAATTTTGTCCTGACCACACAGAGGCCAGGGTTAACTAGGCATAGATAGAAGTAAAAAGTTAGGCAGAGATCCCAACCTCCGTCTAAATATTAGGTATTTTCTTAACTGGGGGCTCAACAGGATTGTGACTGGTCAGAACTTTTCATTTAAATCAAATTCTCTAAAGCTGAAGGAGAAGGAACCAAGTAGAACTTAAGGGTCATTGTACTGCTCCCCCCCAGGATCAAAATTAACTAATCTTAAGTCCCCTAAAATTTTCTATGTAAAAAGCATTTTGAAATTTTCTTTGCAACGGAAGAGCCAATCATGGGAAGTACACGCTTTTAAGCAGCACCTCTAAAGCTGGAGAAGACAATTAAGCAGCTGTCACTCATGCAACTCTTTAAAGATAGGTCATCCTTCCTTCATTTCCTTTTCTGCATCCACCTGTCCCTTTTCACGTTAATAAGGTTCTGCTGTTGTCAGCAGCAGACGCTGTAGTTTTCCTCAGATGTCCGCGGTCTCCTCCTCAAGTGTTCCAGGGCTCTTTCTACCCCACCTCGTTCTCCCTACATTTATGCCTTTTGTTCTCCAACTTTCCATCTTTCCTTTCTTTCTCCCAGCCCAGTTTCAGATCTTGCCATGTATGGTGCTGCCGTCCACCCCCCATGACCGGCCCCCTTTGGGTGTTCTCCACCCTCTCCCCGACAGCGGTAGCCCCGGTTATTGATCAGGGGAGCTGTGAGCCATGTGCCCCGGGGGGGTGGGAGGAGAGCAGTGCTCAGAGGGCTGAGGCCCCTTCTTGCTGGGGGGTGCTGCGTGATGCCCACGACTCTCCTCCTCTCCCTCCACCCTCGGATTCTCAGGAATGGTACAGCGGCTGCTCTGGACGTGCCTGTGTGTGTGCGGCATGGGCACAATAGCTCAATCACCGGATTCGGGGACTGCCTCGCCCCGCCCAAGCCGGAGCTGCCTGGGCTCAAAAACCTGCCAGGCCAATGGCCATCCTTCCTCCACTCTCTTTTTGCCCCAGAAGTTGCTCCGGAGGGTGGGGGTAAGGCTGGGTGTGGAGAACTCGGGAAACTAGTTGGCTCTGGAGGCGGATGACGTCACCAGCGAAGAGGGAGGTCGCCCCGCCCCTCTCCCGCACTGGAAGCGTACGTCAGCCTCCTCCGCATCCGCCCGCCCACGCTGACGGGCGGCAGCGACAGCGTGGGGGCGGGGAGGAGGCGGAGCCTCCGGGATCGTAGCGGGGAGGGGCGGGGCTTCGAGGCTCCTCCTCCTTCGTCTCCCGCGCTGTAGGTGGCTGTCGCTCTCTTTTAGGGGAAGCCTCTGCCCCCAGGGCTGGGTAAGGGCGGTGGAGGGGTCGTCCCGCCCCGCCCCGCCTCCGTGCCCGCTGTCCGTGTGAGTGACGGAACGAGGGGTAGAGCGGAGCGGAGTGAGTATCCATCCATCCGGCCGGCCGTCCCTTCGTCCGTCTGCACTCCGGAAGGAAGAGGGGGAGGGGAGGGGAGGCCCGACCCGGCCTCTGCAGCCTCGTCTTGTCTCCTGGGACCGAGCCAGAGCTAGGGGAGTGGAGGGGAAGGAAGGGGGAGCCTTGTCCTTCCCCTCCCCTCCTCCTCCCCGGGGCCATCACTGCTTTCCTGGCCTGATCCCCCCTGCGCTTCCCTGGGCCAGGCACTGTCCGAAGTGCTGGGGATTCCTAGAAAAAGCCTTGGCGGCCCTGCCCTCGGGGGGCTTCCGTTCTGGCCTCGGAGACCAGCTGTGCACGTGCAAAACTCTATGGGGTAAAATGGGCTAGGTTAGGAAGCCAGGACCCCAGGAAGTGGGAGGGATCAGGAAGGGCTTCTGTGTGGCGTAGTTACTGCGCTGTCCCAGATTTTCCGGTAGTGGGGTTTATTTGGTTTGCTTTTTGCATATTAAGGCAGGTTAATGACTTTGAGCTGAAAGTTATGCTGCCTCCAGCCTTTAGGAGTTGTTCATTTGGAGCTGACTTTTTTCCCTTTTACCTCGAATAACACATTTAAACAGTGAATCTCAAATTACTTGATAGTCTGTATCCAGGTACCACTTAAGTCCCCTGAAATGTAACCATGGAGAAGTGTAAATTACATGAAAGGATACATGACCAAGTGGGAAAGGATAATCTGACATGTATCAAATAGCTGGAGCATTAAAGTTTCTCAGCAATATAATCTACTCATTCATGACTGGTAAATTCTGATAAGGGCAAGGTATTGCCAGAAATTTTTGTTGGAGTGCTACAGTTTGAGAGATCAAAGTCCCAAATTTATGCATCCTTTCCTTAAAGAGTGCAAAGGAACAGAAACTCTTGTGTATGGATTACATGTACATCAGAGAGTACACTCAATATGTAGTACTACTACATATTGAGTGTGGTCTCCTTAAGGAGGTGACAGTAAAATTTGTAACATAAAAAGAAATAGACTCATGATTTAGAAGGACTCTCCTGAGGTCATCTGGTCATTTTATAGTTTAAACAAGTCCACAGAGATTAAGTGACTCAACAGAATCACAGATTTTGAAAGTTGGAAAGGACCTTAGGGGCCGTTTAGTCGAACCTGTACATGACAGCTTTGCTTCAAAACCTCCAAAGTCATGGAACTCATCATCTTTTGAGGTGGCCCATTCCATTTTTGGACAACTCTAATTATTAGGAAATTTTTCCTGACGTTAAGCACAAAGTTGCCTTTTTGCAACTTTACCATTTCTTTGTTCTGGCATCCTAGGTCAAACAAAACAAATCTAAAGCCTCCTCTACATAATGGCTCTTGTCAACTGACGTTCTTCTTGGGTTTCCTCCAGGGAAACCATGCCTAGCTCTTTTTAAAATTAAAATTATTTATTTTTAACATTCTTTTCTTTTTAAATTTTAAGTTGCAGATTCTCTCCCTCCCTTCCCTTTTCCACTCATTAAGGCAAGCAATTTGATATCAATTATACATTTGAAATTATTCAAAACATTTCCATATTAGCCATATCATAAAAAAGTGAGAAAATTATACTTCAATTTACACCCAGTTCACCAGTACTCTCTCTGGAGGTGGATAACCTTTTTTTTTTTTCATCATGAGTCCTTTGGAATTGTCTTGGGTCATTGTATGCACAATGATCTCTTGATTCTTCTGACCTTACTTTACATTAATTTATATAGGCCTTGCTGCGTTTTTCTGAAACCAGTTCGATAGTCATTTCTTATAGTACAAAAAGTATTTCATCACAATCATATGCCACAGCTTGTTCAGCCATTCCCCCGTTGATGAGCATTCCCTCAATTTCTAATTCTTTGCCCCTACAAAAAGAGCTGCTATAAATATTTTTGTACATAGAGGTCCTTTTCTTTTTTCTTCTCTTTGGGGTATAGACTTAGTAGTAGTATTTATTGCTGGATCAGAGGGTAGGTACTGTTTTATAGCCCTTTAAATATAATTTCAGATTATTCTCCAGAATGATGGGACCAGTTCACTACTCTTTCAATAATTCATTAATGTACCTATTTTCCCTCATCCCCTCCAACATTTGTCATTTCTGATAGGTGTGGAGCGGTACCTCAAGAGTTGTTTTAATTTGCCTTTCTCTAATCAGTACTGATTTAGAGCATTTTTAATCATTGTAGATAGCTTTGATTTCTTCTGAAAACTGCCTGTTTTTATACTTTGACCATACAATTGGAGACTGGCTCTCATTTTTATAAATTTGACTCATTTGCCTACATAGTTGAGAAATGAGGTCATTACCAGAGAAGCTTATAAAATTTTTTGATATTCATTATGTATGGTACTGTTTAGCAAAATGTAGTTTTCTTGATTATTTCTTTTAATTAGATCTATTTTTGCTTTTACTTTGAGATCATTATTGCTAACCCTGACTTTTTGACTTCAGCTGAAGCATAATAGAATCTCTTCCAGCCCTTTATTTTACCTGTGTGTATCTTTCTGTTTCAAGTGTGTTTGTTATACACAACATATTGTTAGATTCTGGTTTCTATTCCATTGTGTTATTCACTTCCATTTTATGGGTTGGCTCATCCCATTCATATTCACAGTTATGATTCCTCTGTGTTTCCCTCCATCCTTTTTTCTTCTGTTTATCCTTATCTGTCTCTTTATATCCTGTCCCTCCTCAAAAATCTGTTTTGCTTCTGACCCATTGCCTCCCTTAATTTATTCTCCCTTTTCTCATTCTTCCTTTCTCCCATTTTTTTAATCCACTTCCACACCTATTTCCTGCTGGGTAAGGTAGATTTCTATACCCAACTGAGTGTGTTTATATATTCTTCTCTCTTTGAACCAATTCTTATGAGTGAGGATTAAGCGTTACCTGCTACCATCCTCTTTTCCCTGCCTCCACTATGAAAACTCTTCCTTGTGTGCTTCTTTTATGTCAGGAAATTCCTTTCATTCTACCTCTCTCTTCCTCTTTTCTCAGTGCATCTCTTTTTTTTTTGAGAGAGAGAATCCCAATGTAATCAACTCTCATCCCTGCCTGCTGTGTAGACTCCTTCTAATTAAGTTCTTAGGAGTTATATGTATCATCTTCCCACATAGGAATGTAAACAGTTTGACTTTATTTACTTTCTTATGATTACTCTTTCATGTTTACCTTTTAATGCTTCTCTTGAGTTTTTCTGAGTGTCAGCTTTTCTAAAAATTCAGCTCTGGTCTTTTCATCAAGAATGCTTAAAAATCCTCTATTTCATTAAATATCAATTTTTTTCCTCCTGAAGGATTATACTGTTTTTCTGGGTAGGTTATTCTTGGTTGTAATACTGGCTCCTCCACCTTCTGGAATACCATCTTCCACATCCTCCATTCCATGTACGTGGAAGTTGCTTAGTCTTGTGTGATCCTGACTGTGGTTCTACAATATTTGAATAGTTTCTTTCTGGGTGCTTGCAATATTTTCTCTTTGACTTAGGAGTTCTTGGGAGTTTTCATTTTGTAATCTCTTTTAGGAGGTGATAGTTAGATTCTTTCTATTTCTATTTTACCCTCTGGATGTAAGATATTGGAGCAGTTTTCCTTGATAATTTCTTGACATATGATGTGTAGGCTCATTTTCTGGTCATGACTTTTAGGTAGTCCAATAATTCTTAAGTTATCTCTCCTTAATCTATTTTCTAGGTCAGTTTTTCCAAGGAAATATTGCACATTTTCTTCTATTTTTTCATTCTTTTGACTTTTTTTGTATGTGTCTTGATGTCTTGTTGAGCCATTAGCTTCCATGCAGTCAATTCTAATTTTTAATTATTTTCTTCAGTGAGGTTTTCTACCTCTTTTTCCATTTGGCCTTTTTTGCTTTTTAAGGAGCTCTTCTCTTCAGTGAGTGAATTATTGTACTTCCTTTTCTATTTGTCTAGTTCTACTTTTAAAGGAGTTTTTTTCTTCAGTGAATTTTTGTACTTCCTTTTCTGTTTGCCCTATTCTAGAAGATGTCCTTTTTTTAGGTAAATATTTGTGTGTCTTTTATCATTAGACCAATTCTATTTTTTAAAGTGTTATTTTGTCAGTTAAATTGCCAGTTGTCCTGACCTATGTCCTGCCACTGGACTCCAGTGACCCTGGAGGAGAGAGTGAGGCTGATGACTTTGCACAGCCCTGTCTCATTAAATCCAGTTCATTTGCAAGCCAAGACATCACCCTCCTGATGTAATTTGTCCTCTTTAAGAATGAATAACAAACAACAACCCTGGAAATATCCCAAGGCTTGTTCTTAGGCCCTTTTTTCTTTCTCTTCATACATCTTTTGGTGATCACATCAACTCCCATGGGTACAATGGTCATCTCTCTGCAGATGACTCTTAGATTTTTGTATCTATCCTTAGTCTTTCTTCTGAACTATAGTCATTCACCACAAACTACCTTCTGGACCTCTAAAAATGAACATGCTGAAGGCAGTTCAAACTCAACATTTTCAAGACAGAACTCATTTTCCCGCATCCCCCAACTCTCTCCTTTTCTGAACTTTCTTATTACTACTGAGGGCTTCCTGATCCTCCAAGTCACCAGGGCTTCAAACCTTATTGTCATTTTCAACTCCTCAGTGTCATTTACCCTGCACATCTAATCTGTTGCCAAATCTTGTAGTTCTACTTTCATTACATCTCTTCTATATATTACCTTTTCTCACACAGCAACAATCCAAGTTCAGATCTTCATGATTTCTTAAAGGGCCTATTGTAATAGCCTTTTAAGTGATCTCCCTGACCCAACTCTCTCCTTATGCCAGTTCATCCTTGACTCAGCTGCTAAAGTATGGGTCTGACCATATTGCTTTCCACCCTCTTATCTTTAGAATCAAATATCAACTCCTCCTTTGCACTTGAAGCTCCTAATAAACTGGCCTCTTCCTACTTTTCCTTTCGCTTCAGTTTTTAAAATTTATTTCTTATTTTTTCAGTTAACAAAAATCCAATTTCTCTCTTTCAAAGTTATTTGTTTTTACAGGATTGTTGTTTTATAAATTGTTCTGGTTCTGCTCACTTCATTCTGTTTCAGTTAATAGAAGTCTTTCTAGGTTTCTCTGAAACTGCCCCTTTCATCATTTCTTAATGCATATATAAATATGTTACACTTCCATTACAATCATTCCATTACAATTTGTTCAACCATTCCCCAATTGAAGGGTACCTCCTTAGTTTTCAATTCTTTGCCACTATAAAAAGAACTGCCATAAATATTTTTGTATACATGGTTCTTTTCCCCTTTCCTGTCTTCTTATACTTGATCCCCCTCTATACACTGAACAGTCCAGCAGTATTGGCCAGCAACCTGCTGTTTCTTCCACTGACACTCCCTTGCCCTATGCCTGCTTTGGCTCCTTGCTCCAATTTCTCTTTATTCCTTTGGCGACATTAGCTGGTCTCTTGTTTTCAGTTCCAATTATGTATTGATACCCTGTAACCAAATCTACTTCTCCAAGCCAGGCCTTTGGCCTATTCTCTCAGGTCTTTTAATTTCCTAGTGCTTATTGGATAGCTTCACGTAGGTTTTTTCCTAACTTATCTGAAACTCAGTATCCAAAACAGTTTCTTTTCTGAAGCCTTGAAGTAATTTTAAATTTAAGAAAATAGGATTAAGAGTTGGGAAGGACCTTAGCAATACTAGAGAAATCTTGTCACAATCACTTAGTTGTTCTGTGATCTAGGGTAAGTCAACCTCCCTTGCTTTAGTTTCCCCATATGTAAAATAAGTGTTGTAGTGAATGACTTCTAAGGCTACTTCAACCTTTGCTGTGAAACTGATGTCCAGAGAGATTTCAGCAAATTTTCCAGTGGGCACATAGGGCAGGACTTATTCATCAGTTCTGTTAGCTGTATCACCAAAATGGCCTCTTTGGTATGTGATGCTGCTGAGCACCTCATCATTGGTACTTAGGTCTTTTTACTTTTGTGGTGGTATTTCCCGGTCTCTTTTCTTGGTTTTCTTTGCTGGCACTTCTTCCGTTCTCAAGCCTGGACATTTCCCAAATATTGCTTCAGAAGTTTTTCTTTCCCTTGGTGATCTCATCCACGACCATGATTTCAGTTATCATTTCTATGCAGATGACTACCAAATCTATAGCTGTAGTCTTGAATTCTGGAGCTGCAGCTTTATATTTCTGAGTATCTCCTGAACCTCTCCTGGATGTGCCCTAATAACTCAAACTTAGTAAGAAACTGAGCTCAACTTTCTTCTGTCTTCTCCTCCCCCCAAATGGATGATTGTGAAAGCATTTATTAAGTGCTGACTGTGCATGGGATATGCATAGAAAAGTAAGACAGTCGTGCTCTCAAGGATCTCACCTTCTGATGGAGTAGAAAACAAATATAAGTTTCAGCTGTAAGTCAGATGGAAAATCCCCATAGTCCTTTGGGTGCAGAGACAAAGCAGATGGTAAAGCATCTTTTTTTTTTTTAATTGAAGTTAAAGTTAATTGAAGTTAAAGTATTTATTATATCACTTTTGGTCCAATAGAATCTATAAGAGGAGGAAGGTAATCCAAGACTCCCCCAAACCCATCCTTATCCCCAAATAGTTCCCTGTCCCTGATGCCTATAGTCCAATGCCTCAGACTCAGCCAATGTTTATTCTAGAATTTATGTATTTCTTAATCATTTATCATGTATAAAATTGTGCTACCTTTTTCCCCTTAGGTTCCTATCTTTTTTTTCTTTTTTAAATTAATTAATTTATTTAACTTTTTACATTCATTTTCACAAAATTTTGGGTTCCAAATTTTCTCCCCATTTGTCCCCTTCCCCCACCCCAATACACCCAGCATTCTAATTTCCCCTATCACCAATCTGCACTCTCTTCTATCATCCCTCCCTTCCCTTCTCCCCATCTTCTCTTTTGTCCTGTAGGGCCAGATAACTTTCTGTTCCCCATTACCTGTATTTCTTATTTCCTAGTAGCAACAACAATACTAAACAGTTGTTCCTAAAACTTTGAGTTCGAACTTCTCCCCATCCCTCCCTCTCCACCCATTCCCTTTGGGAAGGCAAGCAATTCAATATAGGCCATATCTGTGTAGTTTTGCAAATGACTTCCATAACAGTCATGTTGTGTAAGACTAACTATATTTCCCTCCATCCTATCCTGCCCCCCATTGCTTCTATTCTCTCTTTTGATCCTGTCCCTCCCCAAGAGTGCTGATTTCAAATTACTCCCTCCTCCCATTGCCCTCCCTTCCATCATCCCTCCCACCCTGCTTATCCCCTTCTCCCCCACTTTCCTGTATTGTGAGATGGGTTTGCATACCAAAATGAGTGTGCATTTTTTCCTTCTTTAGTTGAATGTGATGAGAGTAAACTTCATGTTTTTCTCTTAGCTCCCCTCTTTTTGCCTCCACTAAAAAGTCTCCTGCCTGCCTCTTCTATGAGAGATAATTTGCCCAATTCCATTTCTCCCTCTCTCCTCCCAATACATTTCTCTCTCACCAGTTACCTTCATTTTTTTAAGATATGATCCCATCCTATTCAATTCACTCTGTGCTCTCTGTCTCTGTGTGCATGTGCGTGTGCATGTGTGTGTGTGTGTAATCCCATCAACTACCCAGATACTGAAAAGTTTCAAGAGTTACAAATATTGTCTTTCCATGTAGGAATGTAAACAGTTCAACTTTAGTAAGTCCCTTATGACTTCTCTTTGCTGTTTACTTTTTCATGCTTCTTCTCATTCTTGTGTTTGAAAGTCAAATTTTCTTTTCAGCTCTGGTCTTTTCATCAAGAATGCTTGAAAGTCCTCTATTTCATTGAAAGACCATTTTTTCCCCTGAAGTATTATACTCAGTTTTGCTGGGTAGGTGATTCTTGGTTTTAGTCCTAGTTCCTTTGACTTCTGGAATATCCTATTCCAGTAAAGCATCTTTTAAAACATCATTTCTGATGATAAAACCATGCTATTTTCTTGAATCTCAAAGTGCCAAGGATTTGGGTGGTAAGAACTTTCTTGTCCAGATCTTCAATAGCTGTGACTTCAGACCCTGTAGAAGCAATTGTCAGTCGCTCAGTTGCTTTGTGGGATGATGACTGCAGAGGATTAGGCTGACAGGGGCTGCCATTCCCAGAACCTTTGAGCTTACCTTCTAATGAGAGCAGTTAGTTAGTACTTGGTGGTTTTAAGGAAGATGAGCCAGCTCACTCCAGTGATTGCTTCCCTCAGTGACTGCAGGGGGCCTTAGACTTTAGGTGGTACCAGTGATCTTGGATCACTGGTATTCCCTGGGCTTTGGGGTTTGGTCATAGGCTGTCTCTGTTGGGGTTGGAAGAAAGGTGGTGATTGACCTAGGACAGTGATTTGGCTTGCTTGGCACATGTTGCTTCTTGTCTGTCCCTCAGGGTGCCTTGTCTGCCCTATAGGTGGCAGTTAGTTGGCAGTTGGTGGGGATGGCTGGCTGTTCTCCACAGGAGTTGCCACATGGGCTACAAATAAAAGAATAACAAAAAAAATTATCCTGCCTCTTGTAACTTCCTTTTTTCTGTTAGAGGCAATGCCATGTTTTCAGGCTTCAGACTCCGCAATCTTTTTCCATTCTGTACTCCCACATTTAATCACTTCCTAAATTCCTAAATTCACTCCTAAATTGATACTTCCTTCACCACATCTCACATCTAATCCCTCCTTTCTACTCACTACCACCACCCTAATTTAGGCCCTTATTACCTCTTTCCTATGCTACTTCTTCTCAGAGAATTAGGCTTCTGATCCCTTTTCAGGTGCTTATAGGATAAACTTTAATTCCTATGTTCAGTATTTATAATGATCCTCCCCAGTCTAGGCCCAAACTACTTTTATAGCCTTGTTTCATACTATTCTCCTCGCATACTTTCTGAATGTGACTGTTCATATTCCCTAAGTTACTTTCCTCCTCTTATTTCTGAATATTTCCTTACGTTGTTCTCTACCAGGCAGAGGATCCCCTTGTATTTCTACCTGTTGAAATCCTCTTCCTTCAGGGCTTAGTTCATTTACCATCTTCTCCATGAGGCATAATTTTATCAGAGATTTCAAATACACCATGATGTGAATTTTACATATAATATCTGATTTAGCTTAGTTTTTCACTTTTGTAAGAAATAAAACTAGGATTTTAATTTGTAAGAAATAAAACTAGTTTGATAGAAAACTTTTGTAAAACCAAGAGAAGCTGAGTAGTGAGCCTGATGTTAGAAAGAGCATTTGATTTTCCAAGGAGTCGAGGGTTCAAGTCCTGCCTCACCTGTTTTCTGGCCATGTGATCTTGGTGAGGTCACTTGACCTTATCACTGGGCTCGTTTCCTCTTTTTTCATTTTATTATTTTTTTCAGTTTTCTCATTTTTAAAATGGGAATAGTAACTGTTATGCCTAGCTTATAGGTTATCAAATGAGAGAATGAGTGTGGAAATGCTTTGAAAATTATTGTTATTATCCTGTGTCTACAGGAGGCACTCCCCTACGAGCTGCTGGGGGAGGATGGAGACAGAAACTATGTTAGAGAGAGTATAGATAGATCAGGACCAGTTGATCGTTGCTATTGGAAAAACAATGCAATCAGAATATCATTATTATTGTAAAAGTAATAATATATTGGGACCAAAGATAGTTGATGTCACAGTATTGATTAAACGATAAAATAACATTTTGTGGATCAGATAGAAAGTCTAATAAAAAGAAAGGAAAATAGGTTGGCAAAAACATGAAAAAGTAAAAATAAGTGAAACCAAAAAATTCTCATTTTTTTTTTGGTAGAGTTTAAATATATTCAAGGCTTTATGTTATAGAAAGGGTGCTTTCTCTAGAGTCAAGGCCTGGGTTCAGATCTCATCTCTGAACTTATTGTCTCTGTAACCTTGGCCAAGTCACCTACCTTCCCTGGTCAAGCTTCCTCCTCTGTAAATGAAGGGGTTGCACTAGATGGCTCTGAGGCCCCCTTGCATCTCTCATTCTGTGATCTCTGTTCTAGGAAAGACTAACACATTTCAGATAGGCATGATTGCATGATTTGTTGTTCAAACTCTACTTTCCAAGTGACTCTAACAAATATTCCTGAATGATAAAAACAATTAAACCTTTCTTGAGAGATACTGTGAAGGCTGAATCTTGGACTAATTCTTAGTTCATTTGCATTGGTTCGTACACAGTTGTCCAGCGTGTGTTCCTTTGTGTTTTAGAAAGATAAATTAAAAAGCCATAAGGAAAACATATCTTTTAGGTCAGAATTGTATTGCTTTTGGCTAAAGGCCATTGTAGAAAATTCACTCTGTAACTTTCTAACAGCTATTCCAAGTCCATATGTTTGTTAGCAGGAAAAATTGTGAAGTAGGCTGTGTTTTCCATCTGTCCCATTTTTTGTACTGCTCCATATCAGTACCCTAAGGTGCTCATAAAATGTTATGGCTCCCCAGGTCCCCCCCACAGTGCTCCACCCATGTATCCATTTGCCCTATGTTCTAAACTCTTTCCTTTTTCTACCTTTATCTGCCAAAATTTAGTAATCCAGTATCCTATTCTTGAGATCCTTGCCAGATTTGTAATCCTTTGGAACTAATTTAAACCAAGCTGCTAACAGCTTAGTAGAGAGCATTATTTTGTGTGGAGAGATAATAATATTTGGGCTCAGAAGGTGTTGGATTCCTATCTCTCACACTAGGCCTGTGGCCTTGGGTAGGTAAGTTATTTCACCTCTCCTTCCCCATCTCTAACCTTAGAGTATCTAATAGTGATGTGTAAATGTTTTGTAAGCTATAAAGCACTATATAAGTGTGAGCTATTATCCTGTCTAGATATCATTTACCCAAGGGTGTCTAGCTATGGTGATAGCTTTTTTCAAGGCCTTCCATCCAAGGAGGGATTTATCTTGTTCTACTTTGTCTATGAGGACTGAGCTAACCTTGAGTAGAAATTAAAAAGAGGGTCATATTTAGGCTTGGTGTAAGGAAGAGCTTTCTAAGAATCAGCTATCTAAAAGCTGAATGAGCTGCCCAGGACATTGATACTCCCAAATGAAGGTAGTGGTAATGGGAGCAGAAGGAAGAGCTGTTGTAGATCTAGAACTCACCTTGGTTGCTGATAAGTTTATTGATAGCATGGGGATAATAGACTCACCTTGGGACTGATAAATAGTATATACCTTTCGTTGGTTCTTGTTTGTTCTAGCCACATAACCTGTGTTCAGTCAGGTTATTAGTTTATAGTTCCTACAAACATCTGCATCTGAAGAAGGGGAGTGGCTTTTTAGATTCTAGGTCCCATAATTTAAAAAAAACATACACCCATTGTAAGATAAATATCAAAATGATATCTTGTCACCTAACAGGGTCAAAATTAGGCATCACAGACTTTTCTGACAGCCTCCACCTCTTCTTATGGGAAAGGGTGGTGTAGTTGGTTACAATTTATCTTAATTACTTTTTAAAAATGTGCAATATACTGGTATAGCTTAGAGAATCACTGTCTAAACTTTTCTCACTCTTGTTTTTCCCAATCAGAAAAGAGCATGGCTAAAAACCCCATAGACAAAAGGATAAAAACCTTCCTGTCTCCCTTTTGAGCCATTTGGGGCAGAACTTTCTCCTTTAGGCCTTTGCCTTTACTTCCCCTTCCATTCCTTTCTCCAGAGACTAGAGGCAGCCTGGGGACCTCAGTGCCTAGAACCTTGAACTTGGACGTGGAAGACTCAAATTCAAATTCAGTCTAACATTATCTGGCCCTAGGCAAGTCATTTAACTTTTCCCTGCATCAGTTTCTTCATCTGTGAAATAGGCTAATCGTAACACCTATCTCATAGGATTGTTGTAGGGATCAAATGAGATAATATATATGGAGTCCTTTACAAAGCTTAAAGTGTTGTGCAAAAACTAGCAATTCTTATTATTTTTACTGCAGATGGGGCAGGTCGTGAGGAGGACATAGAAGAAAAACCTAGATCTGGGGAGGCCTTTCTGGCAGGGAATCAGCAAGATTACGGCCAATAATGATGATTCAGTGTGAAGGACAGAGAAAAAGCCCCAGGCCTCATTCTGATTCTGTCCTTGGGAATTTGGCTATGAAAATTCAGGACAAATAGCTTATAAAATGTGCCCCTGGGTGGTGTACTTGACCACCTGGGTACTCAAAATGGATAAAGTCCAACTTATATAAAACTACCTCAGCTATTTCTTTCCTCTTTCCTCCTCCCCATCCCCCACTTAGTAAAATCCAGACATTATAGTCATGTTCCAAACAGTGGAGAAAGAACTCTTTATGTAAAAAGATCAATATCAATTGAAAAAAATATACTACTGCATAATGAATGTGAAAGATCTATGTAACAGGTGTAGGAAGCCCTGCAGAGAAAAATCCCTGGCTGCATACATAGGAGATGGAAGAGAGAAGACACCCCCAGCTTCTTGTCCATGCAGCCAGTGGGTGAAAAAGTGCACTGTCCCTGGGTCAGGCTTTGATTCAAATGATGCTCTCACTGGAGGTAATCTGCCCTATGAGCACATCCGGTCTTCCTGAACAGTGTCTCCTTTCTAAGCTTTGCCCATCTTTCAGTGTCCCAAAACTTTGTGAAGCTGCCAGGTCTTATCTTCTCTTGATCCAGGACTCCATTCAGCCATGCTTAAACCCATCCCACTCCTTCACAAGTGCTTGTGGGAGGGCCTATACTACACTATGGAAATCACAATCTTACAATGATCTGGTATATTCAGATAGTTTGGATACTTGTCTTTCTTTATCTTTTTTAGCCTTTTCCCAATCTAGGAAATGTCAATTTTATGTATTTTTTAGATTTGTAAAGAGAAATGTCCCCAACCAAAAATAATGAAAAGTTAGCTCCACCCACATTAGAAAAAAAATCACACAAAATGTTATTTTGGAAGATAGTCAATGGAAATTGTTTTAAATTGAAAAGAAAGAGCAATTGAATGAAACATATCCATAGTGTTAAGAGTTCACTCTTGCTTTCCCAAAGAATTGTAATATCAGTAGTTTCAAGGTGAGCTTCTGCATGCTTCCTATCCTATTTACAAGATTGTAATTTGGTAAAACTACCTTTTCTGCTCTGTGAAAATCACTCAAGCTTTAGCTGTATCTGAAAGTTTTGTAGTTAGAAGCTCAAAAAAATTAAAACTATGTAGTAAATATAAATTGAAGAAATATTTATTAAATATCTTATAGTTTTTGCTATGAAACATTTATTTTCCTATGAAATAAAAGGCTCATTGTTAAGGAAAAAGTATAGTTTGCAATTAGGTTTTGTATTTAGAATTAAGATTGTTTTCTATCTGTTTAAAAATATTAAGTGTTTACCATGTACAAGGTTATTTATCCTTAAGGATTATTTTTGACATTGTACTTTACTCATAGGCATGCACGGAGCATGAGTTGAATGTACTGGCATACCCCGGGGGGAACATTACCATTGATACTGTGTGCATGTGTATATCTTCACTGGAAATATCATTATGGAGAGACAGGATGATGTAGTGGGAAGAAGATGGACTGGACCTGGAGGCAGGAAGCCTGACAGGCACTGACTTGTTCTGTGGTATGCAGCAAGTCCCTTTACCCACATGAGCCTCAGTTTTCTAATCTGTAAAATCCTTGAGAGCCTGTTCTGTCTTTGGATCCTTATCACCCAGCATAATGCCTGGTGCAGAGTAAGTGCTTAATGATTTCTTATTGATGGACTTATTATAAAACAGGGACAGCACTTTCACCCTTTAAGTCTTTGAAGAACCTTAAAACCCATGACATCTCACATTTACATAGTGTTTCAAGGTTTTTAAAAAGGATTTTCTTCCTCAAACTGCTAAAACTTAAAAGTGCACTAATATTTTTGAGACACTATATATTAGTCAGTGGATCAGTGAACATATATTTAAGTGTTTATGTATCAGGTACTATGCTAAGTATTGGGGATACAATGACAAAAAGTGATATAGTGATCCCTCAAGGTGGTTAAAGTGTAATGGGGAAGCAACTTACATATTTAAGTATGTGCAGTATATACATATACATACATGCATATATACATATATATATGTGTATACACACATGCGCACACACAAACACAAGTCATGTCATCATTTCTCTGATGTCATGGTCTTCTTCAAAAACAAAGGATGAATACAACTTGTGAATAGACTGAGGTGCCTGAGTTGGGTCCCAGAGCTCATTCTCTCCCTTCTGTCTCCCTCTCCCCTTCCTTCTCTTCTCCAAAGGAAGGTAAATTTGTATGACTAGAGCCTGCCCAGTTAACTTGGAGATCACTGACTAGATTTTCTTCCTTCCTTCCTTCCTTCCTTCCTTCCTTCCTTCCTTCCTTCCTTCCTTCCTTCCTTCCTTCCTTCCTTCCTTCCTTCCACCCAGTGCACTCTGAAGTCCTACATTGGACAACAATAGGTCCCTACCCATGTTCTACTTAATGGCTGTTCTCTGGGCCCTTCTGACTTACAGTGATTATCAGTAGTAAATGTTTCTCTTTTCCTTCCAGCTTGATTTAGTTATTTTTTTATTTTGCTTATTAAAGGGGACGTTCCCTGACTACTTCTTTTTTTTTAATTAATTAATTTTTAGTTTTCAATATTTATTTCCACAAGATTTTGAGTTCCAGATTTTCTTCCCATCTTTCCCCTTCCCTCATCCCAAGACACAGTGCATTCTGGTTACCCCTTCCCCCAATCTTCCCTCCTTTCTATCACACCCCTCCCTTCCGTTATCCCCATCTCCTCTATTTTCTTGTAAGGTAGGATAGATTTCTATACCTCATTACCTATGTTTCTTATTTCCAATTGCATGTAAAAACAATTCTTAACATTTGTTTTTAAAACTTTGAGTTCCAACTTCTCTTCCTTCCTCCTTCACCGCCCATCCCCTTTGAGAAGGCAAGCAATTCAATATAGGCTGTATATGTGTAGTTATGCAAAAGACTTCCATAAATATTATATTGTGAAGGACTATCCTATCCTGCTCCCCATTTATTCTATTCTCTCTTTTGACCTTATCCCTCCCCAAAAGTGTTTACTTCTAATTACTTTCTCCTCCCATTTACCCTCCCTTCTATCATCCCCCCACACCCCACTTATCCCTTTCTCTCCTACTTTCCTGTAGTGCAAGATAGATTTTCATACCAATTGACTGTGCATGTTATTCTCTCCTTAAGCCAAATGTGATGAATGTGATGAGAGTAAGCTTCACTTTACCTCCAACCTCCCCGCTTTTCTCCTCTATTGAAAAAACTTTTTCCTGCCTCTTTTATGAGAGATAATTTGCCCCATTCCATTTCTCCTTTTGTCCTCCCAATATAGTCCTTTCTCACCCTTTAATTTTATTTTTTTAGATATCATCCTACCCTGTACCCTCTGACTTTATGTATATAATCCCTCCAACTACCCTAGTACTGAGAAAGTCTCAAGAGTTATAAATATTGTCTTTCCATGTAGGAATGTAAACCATTCAACTTTAGTAAGTCCCTTATGATTTCTCTTTCCTGTTTACCTTTTCATGCTTCTTTTGATTCTTGTGTTTGAAAGTCAAATTTTCTATTCAGCTCTGGTCTTTTCATCAAGAATGCTTGAGAGTCATCTATTTCATTGAATGACCATTTTTTCCCCTGAACTGTTATACTCAGTTTTGCTGGATGGGTGATTTTTGGTTTTAATCCTAGCTCCTTTGGCTTCTGGAATATCATATTCCAAGCCTTTGGATCCCTTAATGTAGAAGCTGTGAGATCTTATGTTGTCCTGATTGTGTTTCCACAATACTCAAATTGTTTTTTTCTATCTGCTTGCAGTGTTTTCTCCTTGACTGGAAACTCTGGAATTTGACTACAACATTCTTAGGAGATTTTCTTTTTGGATCTCTTTCAGGAGGTGATCAGTGGATTCTTTCAATATTTATTTTACCCTCTGGTTCTAGAATATCAGGGCAGTTTTCCTTGATAATTTCATGAAAGATGATGTCTAGGTTCTTTTTTTGATCGTGGTTTTCAAGTAGTCCCATAATTTTTAAATTGTCTCTCCTGAATCTATTTTCCAGGTAAGTTATTTTATCAATGAAATATTTCACATTGTCTGCTATTTTTTTGTTGTTTGGATTTTGTTTTATAATTTCTTGATTTTTCATAAAGTCATTAGCTTCTATATGCTGTATTCTAACCTTAAAGGAATTATTTTCTTCAGTGAACTTTTGGACCTCTGGCCAGTTCTGCTTTTTAGGGCATTCTTCTCCTCATTGGGTTTTTGGATCTCTTTTGCCATTTGGGTTAGTCTATTTTTTAAAGTGTTATTTTCTTCAGCATTTTTTGGGGCCTCCTTTAGCAAGCAGACTCGTTTTTCATCATTTTCTTGCATCACTCTAATTTCTTTTCCCAGTTTTTGTTCTACTTCTCTTATTTGACTTTCAAAATCCTTTTTTAGCTCTTCCATGGCTTGAGACCAATTCATATTTTTCTTGGAGGCTTTAGATGGAGGAGTTTTGACTTTGTTCTCTTTTATTTGCATGCTTTGGTCTTCTTGTCACCAAAGTAAGATTCTATAATCTGATTCTTTTTTTCTGTTTTTTGCTCATTTCCCCAACCATTTACTTGACTTTTGAGCTCTTTATTAAGGTAGATCTCTGCTTACAGTGGGGGTAAGGGGTGTGTACTGTCTGCCACTCAATTCCCCCACAATCTGTGGGCCTAGAGCTCCAGAAACAGTTACTGTCTCTGCTATTGCTGCTGCTGTGACTCTTGAGAGTTCCTCAGCCTCCTTTGCCCTCTGCCACTCTGGGCTAGGGTGGGACCACTCCACTCTCCCACATTGGTCCCACAGGCTTTTTATGCTGACCTTCCTACTTGTCCTTGGCATTTTGGGGTCCCAAAGTCTGAAAACTGCCACATATGCCAGAGATTCAGTCTCCCCAAGGCCTGCTCAGGTGCTGTCCGTGCCGATGCGGCCCACGCTGGACTGCTGCTAGACACTTCCCGGAGACCTTCTAAGCTATCTTGGGCTGGAGATATGCTTCACTCTGTCATTCCCTGGGTTCTGCAGCTCCAGAATTTATTTAGAGTCACTTTTTAAAAATTTTTTATTTTTAATGCTCTATAATCACTACCATAAAACTTAGATTTTTCCCTCTTACCTACCCCCACCACCCCCCTCCCTCCCCAAGATGGCATACAATTCTGTCTAGGATCTACACACACATTCCTATGGAATACATTTTTACTATAGTCATGTTGTGTAGATGAACTAAAATAAATGGGAGAAATCATATAACAAACCAAAACATAATACACACACACACACACACACACACACACACACACACACACACACACAAATGATCTGCTACATTCTGCGATTGAATTCCATAGTTTTTTCTCTGAATGTGGAAGGCATTTTGCCTTATAAGACCACTGGGAATTTTTTTTATGTCCTTGCATTGCTATGAAGATCCAAGTCTACCAGAAAAAACTCTCACACACTGTGGTCGTTGCTGTGCACAAAGTTCTCCTGGTTCTGCTCCTTTTGCTCAGCATCAGATCCCTCTCTGAAGTCTAATTGTTCATCATTTCTTAATATATATATGTGAATATATAAATGAATACAAGATTGTTTAGGGAGTATTTGCACCAGCAGATGGGAAGGATCAAGAAAGATTTGATGTAGAATTTGATACTTCAGCTGAGACTTGAAGGACACCAGGATTTCCAAGAGGTAAAAGTGAGAAAGGGAGGGTATTCTAGGCATGGAGGACACCAGTGGCAAGGCATAGAGTGTCATGTGTGCAAGTATTACCATCTCCATTTTACTGATGAGGAAACTGGACCCCAGAGATTAAGTGATTTTTGCCCAGTCATAAAGCTAGTAGATGTGAGACCAGAGATTCCAACATAAATGTCCTGACTCTTGGTCTAGGGCTCTTTGCAAAATGCCATCCCATCTGATGAATGAAAATTCCAGTATTCCAAATTGTACTTCTAAAAGTATAAAACCTGGAGAAGATCAGAGTATTAAGACAGTAGAAAAGTATGTGTAACCACTCTGTTAGATTTTCACTTTCAATGAGCTAAAATACACATAGGCAAGAAACAGATTATATGACACATATGTGTGATCTAAGTGGAGATGCATAGGTCCTTTTTAATATCATTCTTGATTTTATCATCAAGTTGTGTAGTACTTACATTGTTGGATGACATATTTTTCAGTGAAGCCAAGACTTTCAATTGTTGGAAAATATGCAGCTAAAATGATTCACTTTATTTTAGATATCAGTCATCTTTCTAGTTACTCCTATTATGTTAACTGGATAATATATTGCTATTCAATAGATTTGTAATTTTTAACACTTATTTTGACTAGTATGGTAAAATCTCAGTTAATTGAAATGTTTGGGGGAATTCTGACTGATTTAACATTAACTAATGATTTGTTCAAACCATTAAAATTTTTTTTCTAAATATATTTGTATCCTTCCCTGCCTTAATAATAAGAGTATGCTGAACACAATTTAATCTGCACTTAATGAGTTAGGATCTCATTATTCTGAACGTGAATTTATTTTAAATGGGACTATGTGGTGTAGTACTAATGATGGTAAATTCATTTCAGAAAACATTTATTAAATTTAATTTTAAACGTTAAGCATATACCTGCCCAGCTCAAATCACTGTGCTTGTCTCTGTGCATAAAAAAGATGAAAAATTACAGTTTCTATCCTGAAAGAGTTTATAATCTGAATTCTGTCCACAGAAGCATGATACAAAGCACCTTCTCAAACAAGTAAAGTTTAAACAAAGTGCCCAGTCAAAGTACAATGAGCATTGGATTTAAAGTGAGAGGACCTGCACCCCGATTTCAGATATACTACTTATTGTATCATCACCTCATACAAGTCACTTAACTTCATTTACTTTTCTCATTGTAAAATGAAGGCATAGAGGACTATTTCAGGTAATTTGCAGCTCAAAATACTGTAAATTTGAAGTTTTAATTGTGGGGTTGGAATCAGAGAGAGACTAAGGTATAGCTGACACTCTGAACTGGGCCTTGAAAGCAGGGAAGGAGTATGTTCTAGGCATAGTGGAATCTAATGAATGTTAGTAAGGAGAGAGCAAAGATCAGTGAAGGCTAATAATCCAATTTGGCTTGAATGAAGGGGAGTGTACAAAGTGGAGTAGTGTGAAGATGTGGGAAAACTGGAACACTAATTCATTGTTGGTGGAGCTGTGAGCTGATTCAGCCGTTCTGGAGAACAATTTGGAACTGTGCCCAAAGGGCTATAAAAATATGCATACCCTTTGACCCAGCTTTTGCTTCCAGGCCTGTATCCCAAAGAGCTCATACAAATGGGATCACACATGTACATAAATATTTGTAGTAGCTCTCTTTATGGTGGCCAAGAACTGAAAATTGAGGGCATGCCCATCAGTTGGGGAATGACTGAACAAGTTGTGGTATATGAATGTAATGGAATACTATTGGGCTATAAGAAATGATAAACAGGTGGACTTCAGAAATGCCTGGATAGACTTATACGAACTGATGCTGAGTGAAGTGAGCAAAACCAGAACACTGTTCACAGAAACAGCCACAGAGTGCGAAGACTGGTTTTGATAGCCTTAGCCCATCTCGGTAATGCAAGGACCAAAAACAATTCCAAAGGACTCATGATGGTAAATGCCATCCACATCCAGAGGAAGAACTATAGAGTTGGAAGGCAGAGAGAAACAGACTCTTTTCTCTTTTGTTTTTTTCTTTCTCATGGTTTCTCCCATTCGTTATAGTTCTTCTGTGCAACATGACTAGTGTGAAAGTGTGTTTAATAGGAATAGATGTGTAGAACCATATCAGATTGCATGCCATCTTGGGGAGGGAGGAGGAAGAAAGGGGGAGAAAATTTAAAACTTATGGAAATGAATGTTGAAAAACTAAAAGTAAATAAATCAATAAAATTTTTAAAAATTGGAGTAGTATGAAACAAGACCGGCAAGGTAAGTTGGAACCAGCTGTTGAAGACCTTTGAATACCAGGCCTAGGAGTTGGTATTTTATACTGTAGTGGGAAACACTGAAGGTTTTTTATGGTGGAAATGATGTGGTCAGACCTGTGTACTAAGGGGATCATATTGGAGATATTGGGCAGGGGACAGGAAGCAGTGAGGCCAGTTGGATGGCTATCCTAACAGTACAAATGAGAGCTAATAAGGGTCTGACTTAGATTTGTGTAAGTAGAAATAAGAGGACGGATGGGAAATATGTTGTAATGGTAGATTTGGCAAATAATTGCATGGGGGGATTGAAGAAGCAGCAAAGTAAAAGAGGTTTGGCTTAATAATGCCTTTGAGGGCTTCTGTGTAGGGACTTTCATCATTGCTGCCAACTGCAACCCCTCTGTACTTTGGACAGTTCATTACTTGCTGTGACTTACATGTACACAAACGTATATATTGCTAATCGGTATATATGTTTGCATGTAGGTGTGTGCATGTGTGTGTGTATAATCTCGCATACACATGTGGCCAGCTTTTTGGTGATAAGCCTCTCTCACCTTAATTAGGCTCTTTGGCAGTAGTCTTCTTGGATTAGAATATAACTCCTTGGTAACTTCACATTTGAGTTCTCAAATTTGCCCTTAGAATAGTAGGACCTTATCTAACATGGGCACCAGATTTGCAGTTCAGCTGGGTTGGCCGTTGAATGGCCTTATCAGAGACATTCATTCATCCGGTCTGTTCATCTTCTGTAGTAGGGAAGCCAAAATCCTCTGAATTTGCACATAGTTGTGGATTATATGGTCCCTATAGGTGACCAGAATCATTCTTTCACTTTCTGACCTTAACTCTTCAGTTATTTATGATTCTCCTGATTCAAATTACAGACACTTTGATGAACTGCCTTGGGCTCCAATTGTCTGCAATCTCTAGTCCTTTTTTTTTCAAGTGCAGGTGTCAGCATCGAGTAATTAACAGACTCTTGCTAATGGACTAGATGCGCAGAGAAGCCACAGTAGCAAGTCTCCAGTCCTCACTGTCTTTCTTGATATTTTTAATCTTCTTTATTTCCTTTCACTGCTCTTCTGCCTACTGAGCAAAAAGTGCCTGTTTTTCTGTTATTTTGTTTGGTTTTGGTTTGTGTACAGCAGCCAGAATTTGGTTTTTTAATACTTAGGGGAAGGGAAGTGGTAAGCACTATGAAGTAGGAGAGCTGTGTAATAAGTTGACTAACTCCCTTCCCCCCATTGTTCATGAATCCCTTAAAATATAGTTCAAAGACCCCAGTTTAAGGACCCTTGGACTAGGTGATCAGATGACTTGTCAGGGATATTATAAAGAGAGTTCATTTTGCCCACTGTGGGTCTAGATGACTTTTTAGGTCTTTTCCAACTTTGTTTTGAGGATTTGGGGATCAGGGTCTCTAAAATATATATACCGTGCTAATTGAGTTTCACAAAATCTATCCATGTGGCCAGTTTCTTGTCTTATTTACCTCTTTCTAATTAAAGTAGGGTCAAAAAAGTTCTGGTTAATCAAAGGTTCCAGTTAGCTGCATTCTCTTTAATTGGATTTAACTTTTCAAAAATCCATTTTCTGCTTAATCAGATCTTTCACCTGTCCAAACCATTTGCCTACTTTTCTTTTCTCAGAAGTGTAGGGACTTGCCCGGTAGAAGCTCTTTGGGTCTCCCTGCAGAGGAGGACTTCCAAAATCTTTTCTGAAATCCCTGGATTTTAAATTAGGCTTTATGTCCTAGTGGATCCACACATAGAAGATTCTCCTACATTTAATGTTAAGACCTTAAGATAATAGGAAGGAGAGGCAGCATGGTATAACATGTATTGGAAATTATGATTTTTCATCTTAGTTTTGCATATAATCCGCCATGCCTTTGACAGTACCTAACATCTCAAAGCCTCAATTTTCTTATCTGCAAAATGAGTATGGGAGTAGCTCCTTCCAGTTCTATAGATTGATATTTCTGTGTAATAAATTGCTATATATTTCATACTTCAGCTAAACTGCAGGTTGTTTTTGGTTTGTTTAATTTTCAAATAAATAGATATTTTCTGTTCTTAATAGGAATTTCAAGCGTACAAATTTCATGAAGTTGACATGGGAATGTAATCTAAAGGCTAACTAATTTTCAAGCCATACTCCACTCATATATTTTGGGGTCTGTTGTTTTCTGTTTTCTCTCTTCTCTCCCTCTCCCCTCCTCATGTGACCCTTCCTCCCTGCTTCTCACCTGCAAACCACTATTGTGGTCCCATCCACAATGTGCAATCTCCAGAGGCATTAAGAGTGGGGGGTATAGTAGAAAGACCATGGGATTCATTGTAAGGAGAGCCCTAGATTCAGAAACTGGCTCAAAAAACTCTTACCCTGTGTAAATCACTTCAACCCCCTAGTCCTCAATTTCCTTATTTGCAAAAGATAATGTTTATATTATCTACCTTATCAGGTTTTTACAAATGAATTTTTTTTTAAGCTTAAAGCACCACTTAGAAATGCCTATTGTCTACATTTAAAATAGAGAAAAATTCAAGATTCACTTCCTTTTATTACTGTGGCTCAGTGGTTGAAATAGGTTTAGTCTTCTTTCCATTCTTCACCTAAATTCTTACATACAATTGCATTAATCACTTCTTTCTCTGTAACTCCTGGAGTGGAGAAAAAGAGAGCCAGAATAGAACTTCTGTGAAAGGCCAGGTAGGAAGTGCTGTGGAGACTGCCCAGAAGTGAAAGGAGATGAAATTCTGGGAGACCTGCTGTGCTGTTTTATATCTGCAGCCCAGCTCAGGCTCACCTTCTACATTTATTTTCACTGTATCATAAAGAAATGTGTTTCACATTACCTTTATATGCCTCAGTTGAAAAACTGATGAATCCTAATCTAGGTTTCTGGTTTTTACCTTGAGATTTTCTTATAAATCCTTTTAAACTTGTTGAATCAAAATTTTGGCTGAGCAATTAACATTGTTTTAGTGTTCCTTCTATTTTTAATGCTAACTCTGAGGGCTTTTTTTTCCCCACAGATGGCAGAAAATGAGTTCTTAGAAGAAAAAACATTCAAGCAATATTGTGCAGAATTTATCAAACATTCAGAGGAAATAGGTGATGGATGGGAGTGGAGAAATTCAAAGGTAGGAACAGTAATTTTGTTATTTCATGAAGACATTGTTCTGTATTGTTTCAGTAAAAATCATTAATTAAATCTACTGAGAAGAAAGCTGGTTTGAATTAGGTGAAGATTAGAATTATAGAATATAGTTTTAAAATATAAATTTTATTATTTTTAGTGTCATGCTGTTCTTTGCATTAGGCTAATGACTTACTAATGGTAAAATCCTTAGGTAGCTTATCTTAAATGAATTGTTTGATTATAAAGGGATAAATGATTCTGAAAGTCCTTAGAAGTGTTTGTTTATATTCTTAGTAATCAAGATCATGAAAAAAGGCATGTTTCAGCTGACATCAAAAAATTTGAGTTTATTACATTTTCTGACATATTTGCCTTCATTATTATGTCAACTTAGAATTACTATTGAATGGATACTTGGAAATATTTTTGAGATTGTTCAGTGTATGTGTGTGTGTATTCTCTCAACTACTGTAAGACTTATTATATGAATATATCTATACACTTCTACATGAGTGTTTTAATTCAATATATCAGTGAATCTAAGAACTCATCAATGTGGATTTTTTCTTCACTGGTACTAGTTGTACCCTATTAATCAATCTACAAGAATTTATGGAGTCCCAAACACTGTGCTGAGTTCTAGCATATAGCCACAAAAGTACAAATAATTCCTGCTCTCGAGAATTGTGTAGTCAGTCTATCAGGGAGAGCAGCCTGAACACAAAGAGTAAATACAAAAGACATATGAAGACATCACTTACAGAGTAATTTAGGAAGGAGGAGGTACAGGCGCCTGGGAGGATCAGGAAAGGCCTCAGGTAGTGGGTGGTGTTTGAGCTGAGCTTTGAAGAAAACCACAACTTCTCCAGACTGGGAATGCCAGCTCGACAGAGGCAAGGAGAGGAGAAACAGCAGGAGGGCACTGGCTATAATGTAGTGTATATGAAGGAAAGGAATATGTAACAAGCCTGGGGAGGTAGGTTGGAATCAGGTTGTGAAAGGTTTTGAATGAAAACAAAGGATTTTGTGTTTGATCCAGGATGAATTAGGTGGCCCCTGGAGCATGGTAGAAAGGAAGGAAGAAAAACAGGAAGGAAGGAAACACGCATCTATTAATTGTCTACCGCATGCCAAGCGCTACGAGCACATCACAGATCTCTCATTTGATCCTCACCACAGTCCTGAGGAGTAGGGCTTTTATTGTCTCCATTTAGAGTTGAGAAGGCTTGAGGCAGACCAAGGCTGGGGCCAGATTTGAACATAGTCCATTTATGCCATTTCCGATTCTGATTGGATATGTGAAGTGAGCAAGAATTTAAAAAAATTAAGGATGTACATCTTAGTGACTTGATTGACTTTGGTGGCCTCAACAGCAGTGTAGAGGTTAGGAAGATTAGGTTTTGGAGAAAATACCATGAATTCTTTTTTGAACACATTGGATTTGAGACGTGTATTGGGACATGCAGTGGGGATGTCTCGAAGACAGACTGGAGCTCAGGAGAGAAATGAGGCTGTTTTGTATATTTGAGAGTCATTATTTGCATAAAAATGACAATTGAAGCTTATGGGATCTGTTCAGATTTTCCCCAGAGAGTGTAGAAAGAGAAGATGACCCAGGACAGAGCCCTGGAATACGTACACATATGCTTAGGGGCAGGACCTGGATGGTGATCCCTCAAGGGACCCCTGAGAAGGATCTGTCAAACATACAGGAAAAGAACCAGGAGAGAGTATTTTCACAAAAATCCAGGGAAAAGTATCCTGCAGGAGAGAGTGTGGCGAAGAGAGGTCAAGGAAGATTTGGATGGAGAAAGGGGTATTGGCTCTCTCAAATGAGAGATCCTTGGTAGCTGGGAAGCTTAGTTTCAGATGGGAAGATGAGAAGTCAGATTGTAAGGCATTGAGAAGTAAATGAGAGGATTTTGGTTTTGGAAAGGAGAAGTTTCTATATTACAAAACAATAATCCTCAAAATCATTTGGTATTAGTTAAAAATTTGAGAAGATGCCGGTGCCTCCTGGAACAGATTAGGTATGCCATGTACAGAAGCAAATGAACATAGTGGCAGAGTGTTGACAAACCCAAAGATTCCAACTCAGGACTCATTTTTTAACAAAAATTTCTGGGAAACTGTCAAGCAGTGTAGAAGTTAGGTACTGTCTAATTTATAGCACATCAAAAGATAAGCTTCCAATGGGTACATGGTTTAAATATGAAAGTCCACATCACCAACAAATTAAAGGAATAAGGAAAAAGATACCTTTTGCTGTTATCATTAGGAAAAGAGTTCATGACTAAACAAGGAATAGAGAGAATTACAGAAGGTAAGATGGAAAAACTTACTCAGACAAAATCAGTGCAGTTAAAATTATGAGGGAAACAAATGGGGAAAAATCTTCGTAGAACATTTCTCTGATAAAAATGTCTTGTTAAAGATATATAAAGAGCTGATTTAAATTTTTAGGAATAAGGGCCATTCCTCAATAGATGTGAATAGGCAGTTTTCAAAAGAAGAAATCAAGAGTTAAATTTTGAAGAAGAGAGGTCTCTCTACAAAAAGTATAAGCAAAACTGCAGGGAAAAAAAATGGTTTGACCAGAGGGACCATAAGAGTAACTGGAAGAAATGAAGCAGGAGAGTTTTAAAAAATACATTAGAGTTTTGGGAAAAAATTCAAAGGGGGAAAAATAGGTTAGAACAGAACAGAGGAAACCTTTGCCAAGTTGTGGCCTCTCTGAAAAATGTTTATTGAATTGAATTGAATCCTAGGTCACCACTAGACTAAAAGTCTGACCAGGTAGGTCTCCAGGGTTTGAATCTAGTGGAAGACGGTTCCTAATCCCAGATCCTAACTCTGGCCTTTTAATATTGACAGTGATGCCCACAGGATTCTTGGGAATTCTGCACATATGGGTTGTCTTGAGTTTAACTAGTTTGTGAATTTCATAGCTTTAGGGTACATAGTTGGAGTCAGACTTACCTGGTGGCTTTCTTTGGAAAAACTTATTGCTCTTAGAAGGCTCATTTTCCACAAAGCAACAAGACATTTCCAGAAATGGGGCATTGCATTCTAGTCTGTTTAAATGCAGGACCAAGATTTTAATACATGTTTACCTTTAGGGCATTTTATACATATGGAATCACTGAGAAGGATAAACGTCAAAATTATTTCCATCTGATGGAAGAAAATGGTATAGAAAAGCATTTAGAAAAAACCCTAAATTAGAGAAATCTTTAGAGAGCATCAGATTTCAAGCACCCATAAATGAAGCTGCTTCTTCCTTCACAAAAATATCTTCTGTGCCTTAGAAACATCCTAGAACTTCCACAGTGTTTAGAGTTAATGCATTCCAGCTTTTATAGATACAATAAAATGTCACTAATTCAGATCAATTGAAAGCAACTTAAAATTACTGAGAAGTATGAAACCTATAATAATTAGAGAAATAGCTTCATTAATTTTACTTTTGAGACTATGCAGTCACTTGGATTTGACTAAGAAGGTATTAGCAAAAAGGTATCCTGGGGATAACTTAATTTGATACAATTCATGTAATACCTAAAAGTTGGCATAGTGTTTCTATAAACATCTCGTTTGATCTACAGACCTTGTAAGCTACAATTCTCATACCTGTTTTTCAACTGAGGAAACTGAAATTTAGATGTAGTGATTTATTCCTAGTCACATGGCTAGAAACCACATCTTCTGAGGCCAAAACCAGGGCTTGTTTTTACGCTATCAAATGCTCTGCATTAATAAATAACTAAGAATGAATGAAAATGCATTTATTAAACACAATGTATCAGAAATTGTGCTGAGTATAAGGGATGCTGATGCAAGCAAACAAAATAATCCTTGCTCTCAAGGAGCTTACGTTATGGGGTTGGGGGAGGGGCAGCGGTGGCCGAGGGGGAGCATTTGAACAGGAAGTCTCAGTGATGCTGACTTGGGGCAGCTGATTACCACGTCCTTTCCAGATATAGTCAGGTTTGTTTTGTTATCGTTCTTACAACTCCATTTGGGAGGTGACAGAGATCGAGAAGGAAGGGTGCCATGCAGAAAGTAGCATGGTGGATCTGAGTTGTGGGAGCTACGTTCATTAATCAGATAAGATTTATTATTAGTCTACCAATTGTATTTAAATTGGGCCACTAGAAATGCTTGGAAGAGGTTCTCGTAAGGATATTGTATTTGCCCTATTTTATTTGGTTTCCATTGTGTATTTGTTTAGCAAGTTCCATTTTTTCTGTCAGCCAGTCCACAAGAATTCATTAAGCTAAGTGTTGTGCCAGACCCTGGCGATACTAAGACAAAAATAAAAAAAATTTCCTGTTCACAAGAAGTCTTTTCCAATGGGAGGCAACAAGATACACAGAAATATAAGATAGGGAGGGAGTTCATTCAGTTAGGGGGATCATATAGGGCTTCATGTAGAATGAGGTGCTCAAGCAGAATCTTGAGCAAAGGGAGAGATTCTGTGAGACAGAAGAGAGGTGGGTCTACATTCCAGGCCTTGGGGATGTCCAGGACAAAACTGAGAGGCCTCTGGAGTAGCTGAGAAGCTAGCTTGTCTGGATGGTAGAGTATGTACAAGGAAACCATGTTTAATAAGCCTGGAAAGGTAGATTGGGTCTGAATTGTGAAGAGGTTTAAAGATCCTGGAGTTTATGGATTATGGGGTTAAATTGGGGGGGTTGTTGCTTACCTTGGGGTAGGCAGTTTTGTGGAGGATGGATTAGAGTAGGCAGAGACTTGAGATAGGAAGGCCAGTTTGAAAACCATTGCAGTAGTGCAGGAGAAAGGTGATGCTGATCTGAGCTAGAGTGTGATTGTGTGTAAGGGAATTGCCAACCCCCAGCCTCTTGGATGGCATTCACTGGTCACGACTCAGGTGAACTGAGGGGAGACTGGTAAGGCATGAACAAGGTTCCGCCCCTATTTTCCTCAAGGCTATTTTCCTGGGCTTTTCTGAGAACAAAGAAAGCCAAAATGTTTTTCTTTCTAGGGGCTATGTGTCCACCCTGGGCAGTGTTGGCTTAAGGTAAATTACTTCCTTATAAGGGCAAACTAATTGGTGATAGGTTCACTTAGGGCACTGGTGTCAGAGAAGAGATAAAAGCACCGCTCACTGCTTGAATAAACCGAGTTCTTACTATCTTGTCTCCTGCCTCAATCATTGCTTACAGCTGAACTCCACCAAGGCCCATAGGCCTCTGCTGGTCAGATAAGCCTGTGGGCCCGAGAGATCAGGCTCAGACTCCTGGGGTCCCTAACAATTGTGTGCATAGAGAAAAGGCTTGAGAGATGTTATAGAGGTAGAAATAATGAGATTTGGCAATTAATTGAATTTTGGGGGAGAGGTAGTAACAAATGGAAAATAATGCCAAGGTTATAAATCTCGGAGACCCGAAGATAATTGGTACCTTCAAAAGAGAAGGAAGAGGTTCAGGAGAGAAAGGTGGGGATTTGGGCGTTAGGGTGTGGGACAATGACTTTGGTTTGGGTCATGTTGAGTTTGAAGTGCTGTGTGTGTGTGTTCACGTTCTCTGTTCAGTCTCCTCCTTGGTTATCTCAGAAAACTGTTATCTATATTATTTATCATATATACATATGTGCTTGGCCTCGTACTTAAGGGTATGATAATTAATGGAGCACAGGAAGTTGAGCAGAGCAGTTAAGACAAGAGAGGAAGCAGGCAAAGTAGCATCATGAAAATCTTAGAAGGAAGAATATTCAGGAGAAGATGGTTGTCTTTGGTGTTAAATATTGCAGAGAGAGGAAAGGGAATGAGAAAAGAGAAAAGGTTGTCAGATACGGCAATTCAGGAGAAAGTATTTCTGTTGAATGATGAGTTTGGAAGCCAGATTGCAAATGGCTGAGACATGACTGAGAAGAAAGTGAGGCAGTATATAGGAGATTGTTTAAGAAAAGGAGGAGAGCTAGAACCATGGTTTGAGGAGGAAGTGGGGTATGGTGGAATCTCTCTCTCTCTCTTCCTCTCTCTCTCTCTCTCTCTCTCTCTCTCTCTCTCTCTCTCTCTCTCTCTCTCTCTCTCTCTCTCTCTCCCCCTCTCTCTCTCGGTAAGACTGGGAGGACCTTGGATATATGTGAAGACAGCAGAGAAGGAACAAATTAGGGAGAAAAATGCCTTTCTGAATTCAGCTGAAGAAACATTTTCTAAATAATATATACAAGATGTTGCTGTTGGTCTGAGGTCCCACAGACAAAAGTCCCTGCTTCCATACTACTTGGGAGGAGGGAGAGGGGAAATAGAACATGTACACATATGAATAAAGGAAATTTGAAGAAGGGAAGTCTTCATGTAGGAAATGATCTGAACAAAGCCCTGAAGGAAGATAGGGATTTTGAGAGTCACAGATGAGGAAGCAGGTACATTTTAGGCATATGAGATGGCTTGAGTTCCATTTTTTATAATTTGGCCTAGCCAAACTAAATAAGAAAAGTCAAGTACATGAAGAATACTTAATATTCATCAGATATTTAAAAATAACCAGCTTTGCCTGGGGCTTTTCCCTAGGGCATTGAAATTTAGAAGCACCAGCAACACCCTTCCAGTGCTCCCTTCCTTCTTACTTCTTTCCCACTCTGGCTGGTGAGAACTTTCCACTCTCAGAGACTTGACCCTCAATCCCTTTGGAGGTTCGTCTTTAGTCTTTGTCTGGCCCAGTCTGTTTCTCACACCCTTCCTCCAGCCTTAAGATCATAAACATTTTGTGGTGTCGCAAGATATGCTTCCTCTGGCAGCTATCCCCCACTCCCACCCCCACAAGCAGCCTTTTACCCCTTAACCTAGGTACAAAAATTACTGGATATAGCTCTATGGTCCTGACTATGATGCATAGTCAGATGGACAATCCTTAAAACTATGCCTACGTTTTAAATATGTATGTATATACATATATAAATAAATATATTTCTACATAAATATGAAAATATATAGTATGCTATATATTATGTAATATGCAACATATAATAAAGTATATATAATTTATATGTGAAGAAATGATTTATGTTATATGGAATATATAATAATATTTATATATAAATGGAGAAGCACTTGGTGATTACGAATAGACTGAAATTCATTCCAAATGAAGAATTACACAGGAAAATATATAATTGGACAAAAGGATTGGTCAGTTATGTAGTGAGAGGGAAGGATGACTGAGAGGCTGTAGTATATAGACAATGTCAAAAGACCTAAACAAAGGTCCTCGGAATTTTGGTTGCAGCCCCTGTGGAGGGCTTGTGGAGGAATATGGACAAGTCCCATGTGATGTCAGGGCATGGATGGATTGTGATGAGAATTGTGGTTGGCAGGACCGGGATCATAAGCTCATAGATTTAGGGCTGGAAAAGGCATTAAAGGTCACGTAGTCTATCTCTTTCATTTTACAGATAGGAATTGAGTCCCCGAGAGTGTAACTTATCCAAGGTCACATATGTAGTAAAATAAGTAAGGATTTAAGCCTTGATACTCTGATTCCAAATTCAGCGCCTTTGTTACTGCCTCCATCAGATCTATCTTATTGAAGTAAATGAAGAAATAAGAAAATAATTTCATTTTTTTTGTTTCTTACTTTAAGAAAACAAATCTGAATCTTGATATGGATTTACAGAAAAGATGAGTTGACGGTTGTTACACTCTTTACACAGGGGCTGTATGTAGAAAGTTACAATAATTACATGAATTATTTCTAATAATAAACTGTGAGGTGGCACTTTTAAATGGCATCGTCTTCTGCATGAAGTCCTTCCTGATCCTCATACCTCCTGCCCGTAATACCTTGTCTTTGGTTATTCTGTGTTTATTTATATTTATCTCCTTCATGTTTATGCTACAGATGCCTGTGTGTATGTGTCTTCACTCCCATTATAATTTAGGTTCCTCACAGTAAGGGACTCTTCCAGGCTCTGAGCCTGTGCCTGTCACGTAGTAGGCACTTCAAGCTCATTGACTGATCAATGAAAATATGATTTCAATATAAATTGCCCATAAATATTGCATGAAGAAGAGACTAATAATAAAATAATTTCTCTTACATGTGAGCCTGATCCTACCTTTCCTAAAAGAAGGCACTGCTTAACTGCTACCAACAAAGAAGATCCCCAGTGACCTTTCCAAGTGTAGACTAGTTATATATTTATGTCCTTTACACAAAGCATTTACAGTTTGAATTTTGTACAAAAAAAATATCTATAGACCCTTAAGGAAAAAAAAAATATTGTCTGAGGAATAGATAGGGTAGATTGGTCTAGGACAGTCTAAGGCTGGTCTGGTACTTTGTATTCAGAATGGGAAAGAAATGAGCATTAGGGGGCGGAGCCAAGATGGCGGAGTAGAAGGACGCACATTTACGAGCTCCGAGCCCACAACCCATGGAATTGAGGTAAAAGGAGATCCCCATAAATTCTGAATCTCTGCAGGGGGTGCATAAACATAGGGGAAGAGATTTCCGTTCCACTGAACCCTGGAGAGCCGTCCCCGGGGTCCATCGCACCCCGGAAAGCGGACCCCACCCCCACCCCTGGCCGGGGCCCCCAGAGAAGCTGACCTGAGCAGACTTCAGAGAGGAAAGCTCCGGGGGAAGCTCCGGCAGCCGGGAAAGTCCCTCCGCCCACAGAAGCTACAGGTCAGTAAGAAAGAAAGCTGCGATAGGGGAGGGGAGCGGAGCTTCTCCGTGACTCAGGCCCCCTCGGGAGGAAGCAGCTGCGGCAGAGACGGGGGCAGGAAGCGGCGGAGGCAGAGGCGTGGGCGGGCGGCTGAGGCGGCAACGGCCCGGGACTCAGGAATCCCCCAGCAGCAGGTAGGATCTTCAATACTGAAGGTCTTTCCAACCTGAGGGAGCCGAGCAGGGGAGACGGCCCTGCCCCCACCCTGCTCTACTGCTGAACGCCTCTGAATAAAACCCCCAAGGGAGCTGAGCACAGCAGGCGGGGCCCCCCACTCCGCCCCCACCCGCTCCGTTCCTGAAAGTCTCTGCGGAAAGCCCCTGAGGGCCCAAGCTTAGGAGGCGGCCCTGCCCCCACCCCCTGCGCCAGAACTAAAGCTTGCCGCGGGAAAGCGCATTTGAATCTCAGAGGCCAAACACTAGCTGGGCGGATCCAGGCGGGGGTGGAAAGGAATCTCAGAAGTCAAGTAACTGGCTGGGAAAATGCCTAGAAAGGGAAAGAAAAATAAGACTTTAGAGAGTTTTTTCCAACAAATGCAAATGATCCCGACCTTTGGATCTGATGGGGAGGACGAGAAAGTATTTTTCCCATCAGGGAAAGATGTGGAGGGCGGGGCCTCAGTACCCCAGACACCCCAGGGGGGTGTTGGGTGGGCTCAGGCCTTGGAAGAGCTTAAAAAGGATTTTGAAAAGCAAGTTAGACAGGTGGAGGAAAGACTGGGAAGAGAAATGACAAAGATGCAAGAAGAGTATGAAAAAAAGGTCAATATCTTGGTAAAGGAGACCCAAAAAAATGCTGAGGAAATTAACACCTTGAAAAATAGGCTCACTCAATTGGCAAAAGAGGCTCAAAAAGCCAATGAGGAGAAGAATGCATTCAAAAGCAGAATGAGCCAAATGGAAAAAGAGGCTCAAAAGCTCACTGAATTTAATAGTTCTCTCAAAATTAGAATGGAACAGATGGAGTCTAATGACTTTATGAGAAACCAAGAAATCACCAAACAAAACCAAAAGAACGATAAAATGGAAGAGAATGTGAAATATCTCATGGGAAAAACAACTGACCTGGAAAATAGATCCAGGAGAGACAACTTAAAAATTATGGGACTACCTGAAAGCCAATGATCAAAAAAAGAGCCTAGACATCGTCTTGCATGAAATTATCAAGGAAAACTGCCCTGACATTCTAGGACCAGAGGGCAAAATAAGTATTGAAAGAATCCATCGATCACCACCTGAAAGAGATTCAAAAAGAGAAACTCCTAGGAACATTGTGGCCAAATTCCAGAACTCCCAGCTCAAGGGAAAAAATCTTGCAAGCAGCTAGAAAGAAACAATTCCAGTACTGTGGAAATACAATCAGGATAACCCAAGATCTAGCAGCTTCTACATTAAGGGATCGAAGGGCGTGGAATAGGATATTCCAGAAGGCAAAGGAACTAGGACTGAAACCAAGAATCACCTACCCAGCTAAACTGAGTATAATACTTCAAGGGAAAATATGGTCTTTCAATGAAACAGAGGACTTTCAAGTCATTCTTAATGAAAAAGACCAGAGCTGAAAAGAAAATTTGATTTTCAAACACAAGAATGAGAGGAAGCATGCAAAAGTAAACAGCAAGGAGAAGTATTAAGGGACTTACCAGAAATGAACTGTTTGCATTCATACAGGGAAGGGACAATATTTCTAGCTCTTAAAACTTTTTCAGTATCTGGGTGGTTGGTGGGATCACACATACACATATACACGCATGCACACACATACACACATGCATTCACATGCAGAGACAGAGAGCACAGATTGAACTGAATAGGATGGGACCATACCTTAAAAGAAATGAGCATTAATGGTTCAACAAATGATTAATAAAATGAGATATTCTTAGCCACTGGAGGGGAGAGGTATTCAGGGAGGAATACCTCTGCCATTTTGGTCATACTACTGCTCAATCCAATCAGAAACCTCCGGGAGGATCTGATGCCGTCAGGCATCCAGAAACTATGCCACGTCTTCTAAACCCTGAGCCAAAAGAACTAGCCTCATCTGTCTAGGGTAGACCTTGGTAAACACCGAGGGTGTTAAAGGGTCTTGGGTATAAAGAGCAAATCTTTGTTGATTCAATAATCCCTGAACAAGCTGCCCAAAAGTTGTACAGCATTTTCACTTCTCTTACTGATTATCATAAAGCCTTAGCTCAGTGTCACAAGAATAACTTCCTGGTATATGATAAATGTACAAAATGGACCCAAAAATAATGAGAATGCTACAGCTTTTGTTGTCTACCTGAAACATTCCACCAACACAATAATGTCAACAGTTGATAAAAATGTGGCATCTTCAGGGAGACAGCTGAAGTGCCCCTTATGGTTCTGGCTAGCCTTAAATCCGTTATCATCTCTCCTAAACAGAGCTGAATATAACTTTCAATGAAAGAGAGAATTAAGCCCATATGACTTCAAGTTATCTATTTACACTATCTTAATATAGTTGCCTTCTAAATTCAAACTCAAATCCTTCACTTTATCTTATATAATTTTTTCCAGTGATATCGAAAAGTCATTTGGACTTTGATAGATTGTAAATTCTTAATGTATGCCAAGGAAATATAGATACTGAAGTCTTTGAGCTTGAATTTGGAGGTCAAATTGAATCAATGACAGAAGGCAATGTTTATTTTGGTAAGTAAGATACTTTGGTCTCCTTCGGGCAAGGCACATACAGTATGAAGTTATCAATGAAAAAGCTGTGGCTGAATAGTTAAGAGACTTACTGGTATCCTGAAATCAAAGCTTAATGGGAACAATGCATTTAGAGCCATTAACACCTATGTAATATCATTTTTAATGTATACTTTTGATGTATAAAATGGGCCATAACAGACCTGGAAGGTATTCTTATGAAAACTTGTACAATACTAATAAAACAAAACTTGTTTCAATCTAAAGTAGCTACACAAAGGTTAACAGCTCTTTGCCAAAGAAGAGGAAGGCTTGATGTGTATCAAAGTGCATGATAAATAGGTTAAAAAAAAGATAACTATTATGGAAATGCTTTTGAAAGAACCAGATATCACTTCATCAAGCTCTAGTGAAGGCTGACAATAGATAGATGCTTTTGAATTTATCCCATGTAACTAAAGTGACCAGAACCTATAAATAATGGGTAGGGTACAGGTGTGGAATCAAAAGATCCTCCAAAGGGGATATCTGCATGAATTCAACCAACAATATGCTGACAAAGAAGCATTAAACAAATGGCAGTTATCTAAACTTTTTTATGGAAATTGAAAGGTTTATGATAATTCAACACCATATCATTTGCACCAAAAATTACAAAATAATTTTTTATTAAGGAATCCAACCTTAGTGATTAATATAGATTACTTGGTAATCCACTTGATAATTACTTGTTAAGTTGGTAGAAACTGTGAAACATTGCTGCTTTTTAGTATCTACTGAATACCTAGCAAAATGTGATGCTTGTAAGATGGCGTATGCCCACACTACAAATATAGACTTCAAACATACAAATATAGATCTCAAAATATTTTGTAACGCTCAACCAATAAACGACACTGGAATAGGAGTATTATCGTAGACAAGACTGTTACCTGCATTTGCCTGTTTATGACATTAATCCATAAAAACTTTAAAACAATATTTTAAAATAGATTTTTCCATCCTAGATATGCAATTTCTAAACTATAAGTTTGAAAAAAAAGCTTTTAAAACTTAGAGACTTAGAAGAAGAAATAAAAATCATGTAGGATCAGGATGAGGTCTATATTATCCTCATGGTTCTCTTTGCTACTAAGGATGAGCTTACATTTATTGAACTTCTTTATTCAGCTATAAAAGCAGTTATTTTATCCAGATGTACCACAGCCTATAGAACATTAAATATGAAAGAAAAAGAGTAGGATACTGACTTGCCCTTGTCTGACTTCCATAAGAAATATTGCTTATATTGATGTAATTTTTCCCATTTACCTAGGTTTGTAGAATGATTTTCCTCACAGAAGGTGTGTGTGCTAGGTTTATTAACTACAAGGATTATTAACTATTTTATAGATGACAAGAAGCTTAAGTCTAGAGAGGTGAAGTGACTTTCCTACCTAATAAAGTATGAGTAAACAAAAAACACAGAGGAATTAAAGGAAAAAATATCCAAATACTTTCTGAGTCCTTGTCATGAAGAATATGCAGTTAGATTTGGAAAAATCACACTCAGGAAGAAAATATTATCGAAGAAAAACAGATTATCCCTTATTTCTGAAATTATTTCTTTCTAAAAGTTAATTTGTTGTCCGGAATGTGGATGGATTGCCCTTTCCATAGAAACAATGTCATAAAATGAATATTTATTTTCATTGTTATGTCCTAGACTATCCATTTGATCCTCACAAAAGTCCCACATGTAAGCTGGGACAATACAGTTGTTTTATTGTTTAGGAAACACAGGAGTAAAATGTCTGCCCCAAGCTCACCACATCTAATAATTGGAGGGACTCGATCTTGAACCCAGGCCTCTTGATTTTTTCCCAGAACTTTTCTTCCAAGCTGTTTCTGGTTTTTTCCCTAGCTTATAGATTTGAATTTTCTTTCTTTTTTTGTTATAAACTTAATAGTTTCTTATGGACATGAACATTTCAGTAGACAATGGAGGATGAAAAAAACATTATGACATTAGGGATGGTCAGAGGTTATTTTTAAAACGTGTATTTTTTCGTAAATTTTTTTAGTTTGCGCTTACATACAAAATGAAAAAAGAAAGAAAAAGCATTGCCATATACACAACAGGCCATAAGACAGGATTCAGTATAAAACAATACATTTCCATTTCAAGAAAATAATAAATACCACACATTGTCTTCAGAACTGCTCAGCTTCCTTTTCAGTTCGCTTTTGCTCTCAGCTGTGCACTTTTTTATTTTTTCTCTCCCCTTCTTCCCATCCCCCCACCCTCAAGAAGGCCACAGTTAGGCATGGATATATATTCCTATCCATTGATACTTATAAACATACATATACATATATACATATGTATAGACACACACACATATAGTCATACGCGCTATACAAGACCATCGTATGCTTATTTGCTCCTGTCGTCTGTTTCTGTGAAGATGAGAAGCATTTCCATAAGTCCAGGTCTTTCCATGTTTTTCTAAATCATCCTGCTCATCACTTCTCCCACCACAGCAGTTTTCCTTTCTGGATTCAGTGTTTTCCTTCATAGGGTCTTTGGGGTTAATTTGGGTACTTACTATAGTCAGGATGACTTGATTGCCCAAAATTGTTCTTAAAGTAACACTGCAGTTACTGTATATAGTGTTCTCTTGGTTCTGCTGATTTCACTTCTCATTATTTCATGGAGGTCTCTCCTTGCTTTTCCAAATCAATGAGCTCATCACTTCTCATAGCAGAGTCATATTCCGTCATGAACATGTACCACAATTAGTTCAGCCATCCCCAGCTGATGGGTGTCCCCACAGTTTCCAGTTCTTTGCCACCGCAAAGAGAGCTGCTATAAAAGTTTTACAACTTCTAGGCTCTTTCCATTTTTCCTAGTCATCTTGGGAGACAGACCTAGTAGAGGTATTGCTGGGTCAGAGGGTATAGGCAGTTTAATAGCTCTTGGGACATAATTCCAAATCTCTCTTCAGAATGGTTGGATTGATTCACATATCCATCAATAATGAATTAAGGCCCCAGTTTTTCCACATCTTCTCTAACATTCATCACTTTCCCCTTTTATGATTTTAGCCAATCTGATATATGTGAAATGATATCTCAAGATTATTTTAATTTGCATTTTTTAAATCAATAATGATTTAGAGCATTTTTTTCATACCACTATACATTATTTTGTTTTCTTCATTGGAAAATTGCCTGTTCACATCCTTTGACCATTTATCAGTTGGGGAATGACTTACATTCCTATAGATTTGACAAAGTTCTTTATATATTTGAGATATGAGACCTTTAGCTGAGTAACTGTCTAATTTCTTCCCTTAGTTTTCTGCTTTCCTTCTGATCTTGGCTGCATTTGTTTTATTTATACAAAACCTTTTTAATTTAATGTTATCAAAAGTATCCATTTTACATCTGTCTCTTGTTTGTTCATAATTGTTCACCTACCCATAAGACTGATGGGTAATATGTCACATGTTCTTCAAATATTCTTGTAATATCTCCTTTTATATCTAGGTCATATATTCATTTTGACCTTATCTTGGTAAATAGTGGAAGATACTGTTCTATGCCCAATTTCTGCCAGACTGCTTTCCAACTTTCCCAATAATTTTTATCAAATAATGAATTCTTATCCCCAAAACCTAAGTCTTTATACTCATCAAACCCTCACTGACTATATTCATTTGCTACAGTAGACAATTATATCTACTCTGTTCCACTGATTTACTTTTCTGTTTCTTAGCCATTACCAGATAGTTTTGATAACTATTGTGTTATAATATAGTTTAAGATCTAGTACTGCTAAACCTCCTTCCTTTACATTTTTTCCATTACTTCTTTTGATATTCTCGACCTTTTGTTCTTCTAGATGCATTTTGTTATTATTTTTTTAGCTCCATAAAATAATTTTTTGGTAGTTTAATTGGGATGATATTGAATATATGTGTGTGTATATATATATATATTATATATATATATATAACTTTTGATAAAATTGTGATTTTTATTATATTGGCCCTGTCTACCCATGAACAACTAATATTTTTCCATTTTTAAAATCTGACTTTATTTGTGTACAAAGCTTTTTGTGCTTTTGTTCATATGAATCCTAGGTTTGTTTTGGTAAACATATTCCCTGGTATTTGATGCTGAGTTGTTATCCTGAGAGTTATTTTAAATGAGGTATCTCTAGCTGCCTCTTCCTGCAGTATCCTGTTGGTAATATATTGAAATGCTGATGATTTATGTGTATTTACTTTATATCCAGCTAACTTTATAGTCAAGTCTTTAGGATTTTCCAAGTGTATCATCATATCATCTGCAAAAAGAGATAGTTTCTTAACCTCGTTCCCTATTCTGATTCCTTCTATTTCTTTTTCTTCTCTTATTGCTAGGATTTCCAATACAATATTGAATAATACTGGTGACAGCAGGTATCCTTGTTTCATATTTTGTTGGGAAGGCTGCTAGCTTATCCCCATTACAAATAATTGCTGATAGTTTTAGGTAAATTCTTCTTATCCATATGAGGAAAAGTTCATTTATGCTTCTACTTTCAAGGGTTTTTGGTGGAAATTGGTGGTGTATTTTATCAAAGGCATTTTCTGCATCTATTGATATTATCAATGATTTGTGTTACCTTTATTATTGATATAATCATCTATATTAATAGCTTTCCTTATGTTAAACCGTTCCTTTATTCCTGCTATGAATTCTACTTGGTGATAATGGAAATCTTTGTAAGTTGTTATAATCTTTTGGCTAATATTTTCTTTAGGATTTTTGTATCCACATTCATTAATGAAATTGGTCTATAATTTTCTTTCTCTTTCCTTTTTATAGTTTAGGTATCATTATCATATTTGTTTCATAAAAGGAGTTTGGTAGGACCTGTTCTTTGCCTATTATTCCATATAGTTTATTTAATATTAGAATTAGTTGATCTTTACATGTTTATTAAAATTCACTTGTAAATCTGTCTGGTCCTGGTACTTTTTTCTTAGGAAGCCCATTTATGGCTTGTTAAATTTTTTCTTTTCATTTATTTATTTATTTTAAGTGTTCCACAATCACTACCATACAACCTAGACCTTTTCTTCTTTCCCTCCCTCCCCCTCCTTCTCCCCTACCTCCCCCCTCCCTGCTGGAGACAGCATACAATTTTATATATATCCTATTTAATACATTTTCACCATAGTCATGTTGTATAGAAGAATTAAAATGAATGGGAGAAATCATGTAACAAACCAAAATGTAATGCAAAAGAAAATGATCTACTACAATCTGCGATTGAATTCCATGGTTCTTTCTCTGGATGTGGAAGGCATTTTGCCTTAAAAGACCATTGGGAATTTTTTAAGTCCTTGCATTGCAGTGAAGTTCTAAGTCTACCAGAAAAAATCCTCGCGCACAACTGGTTGTTGCTTGTTAAGTTGGATTCTTTTTTTATTGTCTGTATCTGTGTTCTGTCTTTACATGTTCTGTGTGCATGTGTTTGTGAGTTATTACAGCTGGCTCCATTGTAGCTGGAATTTGGAATATTATCTCTTTCCCTCCCCTTTGTCCCTTCTCCCTGATGGCTGCAGCATCAGGGAGGAGAATGGGAGAGAAAGAGAGAAACTAATCTTATATTATTTAGTTTATATGACTGGTTAATGCAGTTTTACATAAGAAATACAAGGAAATAATATATGAAGCTGAACTGGCCCAGGTCGGAAATGGAGCAGGTCAAAACTCCCCTGCCAATCATTAGTGGGATCGCATCTGTGAATAGCCACTGTACTCCAGCCTGGACAAGATAGTGAGACATAGTCTCTTTAAAACTCCTGGGCTCTAGCCTATTGCTAAAGTGAAACTAATTTCACCCAGCTCAAAGCAAAAGTGACCACAGCCCCTTCGGCTCCAGGGGTCCTCCTCTGGTCTTTCTCTATGAAGTTCCAAAAGTTTCTCCCCTACCACCTTCCATGACACTGTGTCACAAAAAAGATTATCAACTAGCCATGGGGAGGCTTTCTTTTTGCGAAGTAGCTAGGTGTTGCTCCATGATAAGCTGTGTTAAAACAATGTTTACACAACTTACCCCAGTGGTTTTGTTCCAAAAAACCGGTTCACCCCAGGTGCTTCCCGCTGCCATTCGTTGTCCTGAAAAATGAAACTATGGGTGTTGGCCGTTCCTGCTGTTGCTCAATCCGGGTGCGTGCTTCCACGAGCTGTCTGCTCCTCTTACTCTGGAACCAAGTATTTTCTAGAGGAGCCCCACGTTGGGCGCCAAAATGTAAGTTCCCAAAGATCTCATGCCTGCATGAGATCTTTCTTCACGGTGCACATAAATGAGGTGGGAGCAAAAATGGTATGCACTCCGTTTATTCTCAGCTAGCTCAGAGTATATATAAGCATTCTACTTCCATTCATGCAAGAAGTTTGTTAACACTGTGTGCTGAACTTATGTGCTTGGCTGTTGCTGTTCTTGCTCAAGATAATTGTGAAGGTTGGTTATTGCATAAGGGTGGTCCATCACGTAAGTCATGCCAGGACATGTTGTCTGAAGAGATTTCTCCTGAGGGCATCATGACCCTGATAACCCGAGAGTTCCAGACCCCTTACAGTTGCTGTGTATGGAGTTCTCCTAGTTCTGCTCCTTTCGCTCAGCATCAGATCATATAAGTCTTTCCAGGCCTCCCTGAAGTCTTCCTGTGCATCATTTCTTATAGCGCAATAGTATTCCATTACACTCATATACCATAATTTATTCAGCCATTCCGCAGTTGATGGGCATCCCCTTGATTTCCAGTTTTTGGCCACTACAAAGTATCAGTTTTTTCTAAAATAGGTCTATTTAGATAATCCATTTCCTCTTCTGCTAATCTAGGAAGTTTTTATTTTTGTAAATATTCTTCCATTTTGCTTAAGTTGTTAAATTTATTGGCATGTAATTGGGTGAAATAACTCCTTATAATTGCTTTGATTTCATCTTATTTAGGGATATATTCATCCTTTTCATTTTTGATACTAGTAATTTGGTTTTCTTCTCTTTTTAAATCATATTAACCAATGGTTTACTTTATTGATTTTTTTTTGTAATACCAACCCCTAGTTTTATTTATTAATTAATGATTTTCTAACACTCCAGTTTATTAATTTCACCTTTAATTTTTGGGATTACCAACTTAGTGCTTAATTGAGGATTTTTAATGTGTTCTTTTTCTATTTATTTTAATTGCATACCCAGTTCACTGGTCTACTCTTTCTCTTTTTCATTGACATAAGCACTTATAAATTTTCCTCTGATTACTGCTTTTACTGTATTTGATAGGTTTTGATGTTATTTCATTATTGTTATTTTCTTTCATGAAATTATTTATTGTTTCTATTATTTGTTCTTTAACCCCAACATAATTTAAGCTTTAGTTTGTTTAGTCTTCAATTATTTTTTCCTATGTTTCTATGGTTCCTTATTATATCTAATTTTTATTGCATTGTGGTATGTAAAAGAAGCATTTAGTATTTCCATTTTTAGCTATAAAATTTTTGTGTCCTAATATATGATCAATCTTTGTAAAGGTAACATGTACTGCTGAGAAAAAGGTATGTTCCTTTCTACTTCTATTCAGTTCTCTCCAGATATCTATCATATGCAGCTTATTCCCTTCCTTAACTTCTTTCTTATTTATTTTTTGGTTGTATTTGTCTAGTTTTGAGAACGGAAGATTAAAATTCTCCACTATTATGGCACTACTATCTGTTTACACCTGTAATTCATTTAACTTTTCTTTAAAAAATTTATACTCTATTGTGTTTGGTACATATAAGTTTAGTACTGATGTTGCCTCATTATCTATGGCATCTTTTATCAGAATATAGTTTCCCTGTTTATCTCTTTTAACTAAATATACTTTAGTAGATTTATTAGACTTTGTCGGATATCATGATTGCTACCCACTTTTTTCATTGATTGAGTAATAATACATTCTATTCCAGCCCTTTATTTTAACTCTGTGTGTATCTCTCGGTTTTATTATTTTATTTTTTTAAAAAATAGTTAATTTATTTGTTTTCAGTTTTCAACAGTCACTTCCATATGTTTTAAATCTTTCTCCCTCTCCTTATCCCCTCCCTCCTCATGATAACGTGCAGTATTATATGGGTTGTACACATACATTCCTATTAAACACATTTTCACATTAGTCATGTTTCATAGAAGAATTAAAATGAATGAGAGAATCCTCAAGAAAAAACAAACCAAACTAAAACTTAACATAATAAAATATAGTCTGCTTCATTCTGAAGACTCTATAGTTCTTTCTCTGGATTTGGATGGCATTTTGCATCAAGTCCTTCAGAAATGTTTTAGGTCTTTGCATTGCTATGAAGGACTAAGTCTTTTAGAAATAGTCCTTACACACTGTGGCTGTTACTGTGTATAATGTTCTCCTAATTCTGCTCATTTCACTCAGCATCAGTTAATATAGGTCATTCCAGACTTTTCTGAAGTTTATGTGTTCATCATTTCTTATAGCAGAATAGTATTCCATTTCATTCATATACCACAACTTGTTCAGCCATTCCCCAATTGATGAGCATCCTCTCCATTTCTAGTTCTTGGCCACCACAAAAAGAGCTGCTATAAATATTTTTGTATCTGTGGGTCCTTTTCCAGTTTTATGATTTCTTTGGAATACAGGCCTAGAAGCAATATTGCTGGGTCAAAGGGTGTGTACAGTTTTGTAGCACTTTGGGCATAGTTCCAAATTGCTCTCCAGAATGGTTGGATCAGCTCACAGCTCCACCAACAATGAATTATTGTTCCAACTCTCCCACATCTTCTCCAACATTTATCATCTTCCTGTTTTGTTATGTTAGCCAGTCTGATAGGTGTGATATGGTACCTCAGAGTTGTTTTGATTTGCATTTCTCTAATCAATAGTGATTTAGAGCATTTTTTTTCATATGACTATGAATAGCTTTAATTTCTTCCTCTGAAAACTTCCTGTTCATATCCTTTGACCATTTATCAATTGGGGAATGACTTGTATTCCTTTAAATTTGACTCAATTCTCTATATATTTTAGAAATGAGGCTTTTATCACAGGCACCAATTGTAAAAATTCTTTCCTTGTTTTCTGCTTTCCTCCTAATCTTGATTGCATTGGCTTTGTTTGTGCAAAAACTTTTCAATTTATGTAATCAAAATTATCCATTTTGCATTTCATAATGTTCTCTGTCTCTTATTTGGTCATAAATTTCTTCTTTCTCTGTAAATCTGAAAAATAAACTATTCCTTGCTCTCCTAATTTGTTTATGGTATCAGCCTTTATATCTAGCTCATGTATCCATTTGGACTTTATTCTTGTGTATAGTATCAGGCATTGATCTATGCCCAGTTTCCACCACAGTGTTTTCCAGTTTTCTTAGCAGTTTTTGTTAGATAGTGAGTTCTTATCCCAGAAGCTAGGGTCCTTGAGTCTATCAAACATTAGACCACTATAGTCATTGACTGTGTCTTGTGTACCTAATCTATTCCACTGATTTACTCTTCTGTTTCTTAGCCAGTACCAAGTGGTTTTGATGATTGCTGCTTTATAATACATTTTGAGATCTGGTGTGGCCAGGCCATCTTCTCTAGCATTTCTTTTCATTAATTAATTCCCTTGATATTCTGGACTTTTTTTCTTCCTGATGAATTTTGATATTATTTTTCTAGGTCTAGAAAATAATTTTTTTAGTAGTTTGATTGGTATGGCACTGAGTAAGTAAATTAATTTAGGTAGAGTTGTCATTTTTATTGTGTGTCTCAATTTTAAATGTTTCTTGTAAGCAGCATATTGCTGGATTCTGATTTTTAATCTGTTCTGCTCTTTGTTTCCGTTTTATGGGCTAATTCATCCCACTGACATTCAAAGTTATAATTACTATTTATTTCCCTCCGTCCTATTTTTCCCCACGATTGTCCTTCTCAGCCTCTCTTTTTACCCTATTCCTCTTCTAGTTTTCTTCTAATCACTACCTCCATCTTCCACACCCTTTTAAAGACTCTCTTCCTTATCCTCTCCCCTTTCCCTCCTTTTCCTTGTTCTACCCACTCCTCTAAGGGTCCCTATCCTTTCTTCTTTCACCATGCTCCTAGATCTTACTGTATATACTGTTCTGTATCCCCCATTATCCTATTCCCTCACTCTCTTATTTCTTTAGAAATTTAGAAGACCTTTATTCCCTTCTAGAGGTAGATGTTGTTCCCTCTTTAACCCAGATTCAATGAGAGTACGGTTCTAGCACTTCAGCTCTTCACCTCATTCCTCTGTTTCAGTTCTTCTCGTGCCTCATTTGTATGAAATGATTCCTTTTTGTAACTTTTTCCTGGGCAGTTTTGCTTTTTACAATCATCAGATCACACTCACCTCTTCCCCAATCTTTCTTTTGAACTACCCAATGACAATCTTAAGCATAATGCATTCCAACATGTAAAAAGTAAACAGTTTGTCCTTATAGAATCCTTTGTAATTGGTCTTTGATGTTTGTCTTGTATTTCTTCTGGATCTTATATGTCAAATTTTCTATTAAGTTCTGGTCTTTCTGCAACAAAATCCTGAAAGTTTGTCTATTCATTGAATGTCTTTTTTTTATCATTCAGGATTATATTTAACTTTCCTGGGTAAGTTATTTTTGACTGCAACCCCAGTTCTTTTACTCTTCAATATATAGTGTTCCAAGGTTTGCAGTCTTTTAAGGTAACAGCTGCTAGGTCTTGGGTAATTCTAATTATTGTTTTGCAGTATTTAATTTGTTTTTTTCTTGTTGCTCACAATATTTTCTTCTTAACCTGGGGGTTTTGGAATTTGACTCTGATATTCTTATAGATTTTTATCCTGGTATCTCTTTCAGGTGTTGATCAGTGCAGTTTTTTTATTTTTACTTTCTGTTCTTGTTCTAAAACCTCAGGGCAATTTTCTTTAGTTATTTCTTATATTATTATATTGAGATTCAAGATCCCGTATTTGATTGTAGCTTGCAGGCAGTCTGATTATTTTTACATTTTCTCTTCTTGATCTGTTTTCCAGATTAGTTGTTTTTCTTATGAGATGTTTCACATTCTCTTCTATTTTTTTCATTCTTTTCTTTAAATCATTATTTTTTTGGTCTTCTATAATGTCATTCACTTCCCCTCACCAAATCCTAGTTTTTAAGGAGTTGTTTTCTTCCTTAAGGTTCCGGATTTCCTTTTCCAGTTGGTTAACTTTCTTTTCATAATTTTCTTGGATTATTCTCTTTTTTCCCCTAATTTTTCCTCAATATCTCTTAGTTGATTTTTAAAGTCTTTTAAAAATTCTTCCAATATCCTTTAGGGCATGTGACTACTTGATGTTTACTCTTTGGGGGTAGAGGCTATTTTGCTTCAGAATCCTCTAAAAAAGAACCCCGATCTTCTCTATTCCCATAGAAGCTCTCTTATGTTTCAGTTCTTTCTCCTTTGCTTGCTCATTTTTATTTATTTTTAATTTGTTTTTAATTTTTAGCCACTGGTTATTATAATCATGTCTAGTCCTGGGACTTGGGGGATGGTGCCTCTGGCCTCAGGTCCTTCTTACTGTTATTTTTTTTTAGCTTTATCCAGGGTCCAACCTTGGTACTGCTTTCCCCCTCCAAGACACAGCTAGGGCCCCCAGGTACACTACACTGGCAATGCTTGTGCTTACCAAGGACTCATAGGCTGTAACCTTCAGTTCTCCTCTTTGGCCTGGAACTGAAACCAAGAACTCAGCTCTGCTGTGTCCACAGCTAGTAGCAGCCCTGCCTCACTGCTTCTGTATTCATCAGGCATGTGCTAATTCCTTTTCACCTTGAGCCCCAGCTCAGAACCTTGTCCTCGTAGTACAGCCAAGCCTATCATCCCTTGGCAGCAGAGGGCCTTCAATCTTCCCCTGATCAGATGTCTGATTCCTTACACTGTCTATAAGGTGAGAATTTCTGTGGCTGAGGCTGAGGCTACCTCCCAACCCAGTTGTCCCCAGAGCTTGTTGCTTGTGGTTTTAGGGGAGATAGTCTGGAGGTGTTTTCTCTTCACTCAGACTGACCCTCTGTTCTGAGGTCTTTCCTTGGATGTTTTCCAGTTGTCCCAGGAGGACCATTGCTCTGCCCCAACTCTTGTTTCTTTTTGCCATTCTACATTCACCCTGAGGTGCTATTTTGTCTTGTTTATGGAGGAAATCTGGAGACATTGGAATTTTCCAACCTATTCTGCCATCTTCCCAGAATTCTCTCCAAAGTATATAATAAATTTAACATGGTAACAAAGGAATTGCCTTGTGACCCCTTATGAACTTTCTGTTTGTTTGTTTTCTCCTTTATAGTTCAAATTTTTTACTTATTTTTTTTTTAATTTTTAGCACTACTCACTTACTGTCTGTCTTATAGCAATAACCCTAGTCAAGAAAAACAATTCAGTACTTTGGACATACCCGAAAACGTGTCTCATTTTGTACCTCTAGTCCATCACCTTTCTATTAAAAGGTGGCAGTGTGCATGCTTCATTATCAGCTTTCTAAAGTCACAATTATGATATAGTTAATTGTAGTGGGGGTATTGCTGTTCAGAGGGTATGCACAATTTTGTAACTTTTTTAAAAGTTCAAATGACTTCTCAGAATGGCCAGACCAAAGCAAAGTTCCACCAACAACCCATGAAGATACCTGTCCTACTTTACTGATTGCTGTTTTTACCCTTGATTGTCTTTGCCAATATTATGGATATGAGGTCGAATATCAAGGTTATTTTCATTTCTTTTATTAGTGTTTTTAAGCAATTCCCACGTGGTTGTTGACAGCTCATGTTTCTTCTTTTGAAAACTTTTTCATCTTATCTGTTGGCAGTGACTTTTATTCTTATGTATTTGTATCAATTCTCTCTATATGTATCTATATCTATCTCTCTATATATATCTTGGAGACCAAACCTTTATTTAAGAAATTAATTACAAATATTTTCCCCCTAGTTAACTATTTATCTTATAATTCTGCCTGCATTGATTTTACTTATGCAAAAACTTTTCAATTTCATGCAACCCATTAAATTAAAAAGTTTTTACATAAACAAAACCAATGTATCCAAAATTTGAAGGAAAGCAAAAAAAATGGGAAAAGTTTTTTTACATCAAGTTTCTCTGATAAAGGCCTTATTTCTCAAATATATAGAGAACTAAGTAAAACTTATAAGAATATGATAAATGGTCAAAGGATATGAACAGACAGTTTTCATATGAAGAAATCAAAGCTATCTATGGTCATATGAAAAAATACTCTAGATCACTGTTGATTAGAGAAATATAAATTAAAACAACTCTGAGGCACCACATCACACCTGTGAGATTGGCTAATATGACTCAAATGGAAAATGACAAATGTTGGAGGGAATATGAGAAAATTGGGACAATAATGCAGCTGTTGGTGGAGTTATGAACTGATCCAACCATTCTAAGGAGCAATTTAGAACAATGCCCAAAGGTCCACAAAACTGTGCATATCATTGGACCTAGTAATACCCCTTGTAGGTCTGTAAATATACAAAAATACTTGTAGCAGTTCTTTTTGCGGTGGGAAAGAATTGGAAATTGAGGGGTTGCCCATCAATTGGGGAATGGCTGAACAAGTTTTGGTATATGATTGTGATGGAATACTATTGTGCTATAAGAAGTGGTGAGCAGACTGATTTCAGAAAAATCTGGAAAGACTTACATGAACTGATGCAAAGTGAAGTGAGCAGAACCAGGAGAACATTGTATACAGTGGCAGCAGTACTGTATGATGATCAACTGAATGACATAACTATTTTCAGCAATACAAAGATTCAAGATAATTCAAAAGACTTATGATTAAAAATGCTATCCCTTTCCAGAGAAAGAACAGATGGAGTCTCAGTGTGGAGTGAAGCTTACTATTTTTTACGTTATTTCATCTTTTCTGTTTTTTATCTGTGTTTTCTTTCACAGCATGACTAATATGGAAATATATTTTGCATGACTGCACATTTATAACCTATATCAATTTGCTTGCCTTCACAGGGAGGTGAAAGGTGAAGGAGGGAAGAAGAGAATTTGGAACTCAAAATTAAAAAAAAATGTTTAAATTATTTTTACATATAATTCAATTTTATGTAATCAAATTGTTCATTTTATCTTTTATTATCACCTCTATATCTTTTTTTTAAGTAAGTTGCCCCCTTAGCCACAGCTATATGTGATGATGAGTTCAATGATATGACCATTTTGTATGCACACACAGTGTAAAGTCATAAATCATGGACATTGAAGAAGCTGATGGATTTGAAAGCTAGTGTATTTGAGGTTATATCAGCATGTATATTGCAGTCACTAAGTCGAAGGATAGGAGGGTATGAGTTGGACAAAATAAGGAATTTGGTGAACTAGTTATTGAAACCTCTGAGACAGGAAGGAGATTGACCTGGAGATTAACAGATGATTACAGCCAGGATCTGGATAGACCAATAAATCTGAAACCTTGAAGTATGGGAGGTTGTTTAGTGATGGAAGGGCTAGGGTCTGGAAGTGGCAGTAAAGAAAAAGAAGTTGGTCTACCCTCTTCCTGGTCTCTGGTATTGGGGAACATGAGAGAGAAAGAGTACTAAGAGTGGTGGCCAGGGATGCAGTGTCTTCTGGGAGGAGCAAGGTTTTTGTGATTGAAAGGAAATGGAAAGGATATGAAAGAAAGTTATAATATGAAGAGATATATCTATCTATAGATAGACGTATCTATAGATACATAGATAAGAAACTTTAAAATGAAGTTCCACGGGTCACAATGGAAGGAGAGGGTAGAGGAAGTTCAAGACATAGGAGAGGTAAGGCCCACATAGGAGGATGAGGAAATTTCATGGTGACAGTGGAAGGGAACTTTTGCCTCGGCACCCTTGGCCTCTAAAGTACTAAGATTTCTAGTGACAGGATACCATTCCCCATACCCTATTTGGTAAACAATAGTAGCTCCATGTTGACAGTATTATGTAAGTGTGACAATAATAAGAATTATGAGATTAGGGTATAATTTAAGGGCAAAAAGAATGGAGAAGTGAGGGAGGTCTTCATATGTGACTTGTCTTACACCCCAAGTGTAACAGATACCAGGGGCTTCCCAGGACTTCCTTTGCCTTTATGAGGCTCCTTCTCCTGGGTAGCTTGTGTTGGTATTAGGCAGTGGTGTCAAACTCAAATTAAAACACAGGTCCCTAACCCATAATTCATAAGAATCCCTGTGGGCCCCATATTGACGTAGATAATCACATATTAACATTACCTAAGTTTGGTTGTCTTTTCATTTGTTAAGTATTTTGCGATTACGTTTTAATTTGTTGTAGTAATACCACTGGAGGCCGCTGGGGGGTGTGATTGCTTAGATTTATGCACATTGTCACGCCTCTCTGCTGTCTCACAAACTTCTGTCCACTTGTTGTCATTTGTCACACAGACAAGGATTTTTTTTAGTCAGTTATTTGATTTCTTACATAGAACAAACAAGACAGCACAGAAAGTGGGGAGGGGGGCATCCACCGACAGTCTATTCATTCTGCTTGGATTGGTAGAACTTGTAAGAAGGAAAGGAACCAGTGCCTTTCTAGAGCTCTTGGCCCAGGATATGATTGCCCTCTATATCAGTTACACTTATATGTAAAGCCATTTGAGGGATATGTTTTCCCTAATCATAAGTTTTTCTTCCAGTCAAATCTTTATTTTTTTTTTTAAATTTGAGTAGACATCCTGTTTCCCACCTATCTCCTGATCAATAGCTTAGCTGGGTGTGATGAAAAATAAAATTTATATTCAATTGTTTCCATAGCAACCATCTCAGATTCACTTGCACTTTGATATGACTGCCTTCTTTTAAAGAGACCTATCTTTTTAGCTACAACTGTTTAAAGATATTTAATGTACCTTATGGGCAATTTGAGGTATTTTCAAGGATAGTTTTGATTATTCCTGTTTTTTTGGGCTTTAACACTTAACTCCCACGTAAAATATAACTCCACTATACAATACGTATGTACTTAGTAAGTATAGTTAATCATAGCCTCCAGATTACATTAACTTCTCTGAGAAGAATGAAGTTGCAGAAGTCTCTATTGTCAGTCACCTTTGACTGATGGACCCAGTAGCTTTGTGCCCTTTGAACTCATGACATCTTTTCCAAGCTAGAAAACCCCCATCTCAGTTATTTGGTTACCTGTATTCAGGGGAAGAATCACAAAGCAGAAGAAGTGAGTGGGGACTTACAAAGCAGGCTCTGACTCACCTAGCATCACATCCAGAGTAGGAGGGGAAGTACTCCTCCTTGTTTTTCATGTTAAGTCACAGAGCCAGTTTCCAGAGAGAAGAGAACTTAGGAAAGAGAAGCTCTAGGAATACAAATACAAAAATGTGTGGATCTCTGCCCGCAAGGAGCTGATATTCTAATAGGAGATGACAGCTCAGGTTGGGGAACTAGACTGACCAGACACAGGGAATGGCATGGTTTGGAGATGGTTAAAAAGTGTTATGGCACCTGATTTTGAGTGAGATAAGGTTTCCTCTATTACTGTTTGCCCCTACAGTGAGCACCCTAGGCAAGAATCTGATTTCTAGTGGGAAGCAAGGCAGGGGCTAGAGCACAGGTTTGGAGATGACCCGACCGTGGTGTGTAGCATAGTTCTAGGTAAGAAAAGGTAAAAATTTACCTCCAGTTTTAACCCCTATGTCTTATGTGCATGTAGTTGTTTCATGTTGTCTCCCTGTTAGAATCCCAGGTGCTTGAGGAAAGGGACTACTGTGCTTTATCTTTCTTTGTCTCCCTTATACTGATCATCATGCTTTGCACCTGTAAGAGAGGTAGTCTGAAAGTGGGAGTTGTTTCTCCTTTAAAACCTTCTGGCTCAGTGGCAGACCAGGCCTCTGGTAGCTTAGGTCTAATACTGGAACAGAAGAGACTGTCATAGGTTGTAAACAGTTAACAAAAGGAGGTGTGATAGGAACAGTACCTCCCAGAATTTCCTTCCTCTCTCAACAACATGAGTTGGGCTAGTTTTTCTCTAAAAAGCAACTAATTGTGGACTTGATCTAGGGACTTAATCTGTTCTTCCTGGTAGCTTTGGCTGTATTGAGGTTGTTTTACACCTGACTTAAGGACATAAAAAGGCCCATCCATATGGGACTGGATCCCTTTTAAGTTGGTAGAAATCCTTAGATCAGGGGAGTCACAACATCCTGCCTTCTCCTTCCCCTTTACTCACCCCCCACCCCTCCCACAAGTGCTATTATATCCTTGTGGAAATACTGGCTATGTTAGGGTTAAACTGCATGCCTGAGGCAGGCCCACCTCTAACACATAGCAAGGAAAGGAGATTCAATGAGGATATGCAGCGAGGTTACCATAAGTTAATTTAGCTAAGTAAAGTTCTCCTTCCTCTGAGTTGCCTATCATAGTATGCTAGCCAAACATCCAAGAGAAGAGCTCCTTGGTTCTGTTTGTGACCAGGAACTGGTGTCAGAGCCTTGAGCCTTTAGTCAGTTGAGCCAAATAAGTCTCAAGGATGATTTGAGTACCTTTTAAGAAAACACTAGCCTAACTTGCATGAGGGAGATGGAGTTAGAATATTACCCGTATCACCATAATGAGTCCTTTCTGATGTGGCTCCCTCCCTCTGCTGCCATCCCAGGGATCCAAAGCCCTTTAGAGGTGAGCCTAAGTATCCCTGAAGTAGCTCCTTGGCTAGAGCAGAATAGGGGGGAGAGGGAAAGGAGGTGGTTACCTCTTTCATATAATAGGCAAAATGTTATTATTTTCTAAGGAAAAAGGATTGTAGAGGAAAAAGTATGTTATAGGTTTATTTCCTTCAACTAATTGATATCTGCCATACAAAATTTCAACCTTGAAATTATCTTTATGTTTTAATTCTTTCTTAAACCTAAATTTTTCTAGGTCAAGAATCCCAAGTACTGCCATAACTTTGAGTCATTCTGCTATAGCTGTTTCCCCAAAATGGCTTTAAGTCAGCTTTTAGGCTAATAAACTGGTTAAATTTGGAGTTTTTTTTTTTCTAATTTGAATGCACCATAATACCACGAAGGTCCCTTTTTTATCATGTCTGTTTACGTACATCTTTTACCTTTAGGTTCCATGTTTTCTGAATCGCTGGTTTCAGAGTTGACTTTGTTTGTTTTTAGGAGAGATGGGCTGTGGCAGAAATATTAAAATCCCTTGTGGTCGCATCACTAATATATTGCACAGTCTCACCTTAGTTCCATGAAGAGGTGGGTGTTTATCATAGTGAGACATAAAACAATTTTTTTACAAGTATCTTTTAAGGTCTTGAAAACTTACATGTTTGTTATCCCTAACATTAGACCTTTAACTCTTGAACTACCTCAGGGTTAGTTTGCATGAATTATAGGTGGGAAAAAAACCTAAGAAGTTAATAATACTACATAGAAAACATAACTGAAATAGTAATAACATCAATGATAATTGACATTTGTATAGTGCCTGCTGTGATAAGCATTTCACCAATATTATCTTATTTGATTCTCATAAAAACCCTGAAGTAAGTGCTATTATTATCTCCATTTTACAGAAGCAAATGGAGGATAAGTGACTTGCCTAGGGCCACACTTAGTAATGACTGAGGTCAAATTTGAACCCAGGTCTTCCTGACTCTAGGCCTTGCACTTTATTCCTTGTGCCCCCAGCTGCCCTTGGCTGTCTTGGCTATCTCTAGACTGGCATGCTTGGCTTCTGAAAACTCATCAGTGCAAACTACTCTTCCAATTCCATCAGGGAAACCTCTTCATAATTTGTACAACAATAACAGGGTGTTGACATATCTTTGTGTAACACATTTACATTCTTACCTCTATCATCAGCTCCTTATTTTCTGTGATTACATTAGGTGGGATGGGTAAACCAACCTCCCTTCCCTTGTCATGAAGAATTAAATTGTTTTTACTATTAAAAAAATCCTGCAACATGACGTTATTAGGTGCCTATTATATACAGGGAGCCGGGGATGTGAACGGAAGAACAAAACAGCCCCTGTCTTCAAGGAGATTACATGTGACCTGGTAGAAATAACACAGAGTCAGTAATACAAACTACATAAAAATTAATTTTGGGAATGATGAGGACATTAACTACTTGTAGAAATGAGAGAAACCTGCAGGAGGACAGGGTACGTGAGCAGGGGCTGGCAGAAAGCGAGACAGAGGTGAGGGAATGAGAAATAGCCTGTGAAAAGTCACAGAGATGTTGTATGGAATGTTTTTTATAGTGAGCGGCAAGCAGGCCATTTTTCTGAAATGTACAATGGAAATCTCAAGTACAGTATTATATTAATCTAATTTTTTCTATATACATGATCACATATGTATACATGTGCAATAAAAGTAATGGAACTGTAAAAGGAAACTGAGCAAGAGAGGTGCTGATAGAGTAATCCATGAACAGAAGTTCTTAACTGCAAATAAATATGATGAAGGTAAGGATTATAAATGCTTACACAGAGTATGGACACTGATGCTATTTACTTGGTGTAATGGACTTAAGGTCTCCGAAATAAATGGAGGTCAAATTATTGTGGGATATAGAAATATATTTAAATGCATATGAGAGAAAGGATAGCCTTATCTCTCAAAGATTACAGGTCTTAAAAAAGTATTTAGAAAAAATTGAGGGTGAGGCAGAACCAATGTGGTTGTAATTAGAGCCACTAAAGGAAATTATTTGTGTATATTATAGATGACCACATTAGCCAGGGTGGGGGATATCCATCATGGGATCTTTATTAACGATTAGGAGAAGCAGTGAAAAGCAAGTTGATGTCTACAAAGGAAAGTAAATTGAAATATGTTGAAATTATCAGTAAGGTCAGAGAAAGTCATGCAGATTAGAGAATCCTGAGGTTATCTGATCAAACCCCTTTAGGCAGGTCTACCTTTTAAACTGTCCATATGATGTGGTTATTGGTCCTATTTTTAAAGATGGGACAAGGATTCCATAACCTCTTTTACCTCCATAAACTAGACCAGGGCATCTTAAACTTTTTCCACTCCTGCCCCCTTCTCTCATTTCACCGGTGTTGGTTGGTGTAGAGTGGCTTGAGGTCATGAGCAATGTAAAGTGTGCATACTTTGTATTCAGAACCAAGGCTGCCGTGAAGTTATGTGATGCAGACACCTCAGATTCATTACCCATTTGATTTTTGAATTAATTTTTGGTCATTGTGCATTCAGAAACCTTTTACTGTAGCCATAGTTTTTGTGACCCCACAATTTAAGCACTGAACTAGACTCCCTTGTCTGTTGTGATATTTCCATTTGTAAAGGTGCCTGTGTGTGACTGTACCGGTAGTGCTATTGAAATCTGTTTTCCTGCCTTGTTTAGGCAGACAATGTCTGCTCAGGGTCTGTTTTTTCTATTCTGACTTCTGTAACTTTTCCATATCTCTTTTAAAGCACAAAGACTAAAATGAGGCACGTCCCGAATCCTGTCAACAAATTAATTTTCCTGAAGTTTCCCTCTGATGTCATTTCTCTGTGCAGAACTCTTCAGTGTCTCATTGCTTCCTAAATTAAGTTCAATCTTAGCCTAATCTTCAAAGCTCTCTCTATTCTGATCTCAACTTGAGGTCTTTGAACCTTTTCTTCATTGATTCCTCCACATGAAACTCATGCTCTGGCAAGATTGCTTTGTTGGCTGTTTCCTGAACCGACACCTTGTTTCCTCCTGCCTCCAGGCCTTTGCTCATGTCATCTTTCTACCTGGAATACTGTCCCTGCATTGGTGCCATGCAGACCACATTTATGCAGGCCATTCTTCCAACACAAAACCCAAATGCCACATCCTTCACAGATATTTTGTTGACAACTAAAGTCAAAAATAATTTCTTCTTCTGCTGAAATCTTATAGTACTTTTGTACCACTTATATGATTACATATGTAAAATGCTTTGTAACAGTAATTATATAACTGTTACTTTTTGTTCAGGGGTTTCAGTAATGTCTAGTTCTTCCTGACTTCATTTGAGGTTTTCTTGGCAAGGATATTGGAGTGCTTTATCATTTCCTTCTCCATTTCCTTTTACATATGAGGAACTGAGGCCAACAGGGTTAAGTGACTTGCCCAGGGTCACACCTCTAGAAATTACCTGAGGCCAAATTTGAACTCAGGAAGATGAGTCTTCCTGACTCAAGACCCAGGACCTCTGTCCACCGCATCACCTAGTTGCCCAAGTCGTTTTATCCATATGACATTTCTGTATTGTCCTTTGATGGTTATTTGTGTTCTTTATTGCTGAACTCTTTAAGGTTATAGACTGTGCTTTTTACATTTCTATATCTCTCATTGTGACTGCTCAAGGACTTTCATGTAGTATTTTGAAGCAGTGTATTCATGACTGCATAATGGCGAAGCTACCCAATGTTGAGTACAATGGAACTGCATATCATATTTTTGATGATATAAACCTTAATTAAATAATTAATTTATGTAGGTTGTGAAGATTTTCATCACCTTATGCCCAATGTGATTACCAAGACCTCTTTCTACAATACTTTTGACATATTTTCCCCAATTTGTATGCATTGCAGGTTTTGCTGACCCAAAGTGTAATTTTATCTTGTACTTTTTTTTTCTTAGACCCTTTCTGTCCTTTATCAAAGTTGCTTAGCAGGTATATAAGTACTTCAGTGTGTTAACAATCCAGTCCTAACTTAATATCACATGCAAGGAGGTTCCTGGTTAAAGGTGGGTTGCTATAAGTTTTTTTTTTAATTTTTAAGAATTATTTTATTTTGTGTTTTGTTTTATTTATTTTGTTTCATTTTCTCTGACTTCATCACCTCTCTATCTGGAGGTGGCTAATATTTTTTAACAATTTATTTGTTTTCAATTTTCAACAATCACTTCCTTAAATGTTAAATTTTCTTCCCTTCCTTCTTCCCTCTCTCCCCAAGATGACATGCAATGTTATATGGGTTCTAAATATACATTCTTATTAAACATATTTTCACTTTAGTCATGTTGCATAGAAGAATTAAAACAAATGGGAGAAATCATCCAAACTAAAACATAACAAATGAGAAAATAGACTGCTTCATTCTGTGTTCTGACTCTCTAGTTCTTTCTCTGGATGTGGATGGCATTTTGCATGAAGAATCCTTTGGGAATAAACATTTTAGGTCCTTGCATTACTGTGAAGGGCTAAATTTATCAGATACAATCCTCACACAGTGTGGCTTTTTCTGTGTATAATGTTCTCCTGGTTCTGCTCATTTCACTAAGGATCAGTTCATATAAGTGTTTCCAGGTTTTTCTGAAGTCTGACTGTCATTTCTTAAAGCACAATAGTATTCCATTACATTCATATACCACAACTTGTTAAACATCCCCTCGATTTTCAGTTTTTGGCCACCACAAAAAGAGCTGCTATAAGTTAACACACAGTTAGCACACAGTTGCTAAGTCTTAGAGGTAGGAGTTGAACCCAGGACACTTTTGACTTAGTTTCCAGCATTCTTTCAACTGTGACAAGCTGTTTCATGTATAAGCTGAGTTTTCTAGCCTTTTTAGAATGGTAAAAATAGCATTTATTTTAAGTTCTTTAAGGTTGCGGAGAACTTTATATATGTACCTTATTTAAATCCTCATGATCCCATGAGATGCTATTATCCTCATTTTGTAGATGAGAAAACTGAGACTCAGATGAATTAAATGACTTGCCTAGGATGATACAGCTGGAAAGCATGTGAGGCAGGATTTAAACCCAGGTCTTCTTGACTCCAAGTCTAATACTCCATCACTTAGGTTCCACTTAGATGCCTTCAGTGTCAATTAGCATTGTACCATTTTCTGTAACCACTGGTCTTTTCCTTTCTTTGATTCTCCTCTTGTCTTCAGCATAGTTTAGGAAAAAAATACAGCAGGAACTCCTTTTTTTTTGTTAGTGTTCCTAGCCAATCTCTGCAATTCTGAGCTTTAGTGCTCCTGACATCTTAAAAAAATGTGTAAGTGATATCCTTTTGTATTTATCTTAAGTTACCTGCCCTTGGCTGCTGTAGCAGGTGGGCCTCGACATAGCTTAGAATGTGCCTCCTCCTACTCTACTGCTTCTGGAACATAGATGGCTGTCTATTATAGTTGTGCTGTTGCTATCTCATTGATGAAGCTCATTGAACTAACCTTTTGGCTTGATCTTTAAAAGGGATTCTGTTGGCTGGAGAGCTGAAGAGACATACAGAGAGGGAGTAGACACAGAACAGGCCCAGTTCCCCGGAGGGAGGCATGTACAGTTGTGTGTCCTCCATAGACTTCTACTGTCCCAGGCATGAGTTATTTACTAGGCCGTGGTGGGAACTGCACCACATGGGATCCTCCTCTCAGAGGAGCAGTGCTGGTGAATTCATGGAGGAATTCCTGGGTCAAAAGAGAGAATCTTAGATCAGTCCAAAGAGCTGGTTCAAGCTGCGAACCAAGCCAGAACCAAGAAGCAACAAAGCATCAGCTGTGACAAGGAGGAATGACACAAGACCTTGTGTTTTATTGGTAATGTGAAGAGTTATGTGTCCTGTGATGTTTTAGGGGATGACAGTCCCTTTAGGCTGAATGATACAAGGGGAAGCCTTGAGTCCATTACTGAGGTTAATTGCAGAGTCTGCAAGGTTGTACTTGCCTGTGTTGATTCTAGAACTTCAAAAATGTGCTGTAGGCTCCATTTCCATCTTCTTTGCCTGTTTTTAAAATATGAGGGTTCTTTTTAATGGCTTCCCTGTGTTACCTCTTTAGTATCTTTAAAAATCTCTCCTTCTTCATCAGAATAATTTCTGCTAGTATCTTCAGAATTTCATTCTTGAAATTTGTCTCTATTTTAGGTTGATTTCCCTTCACAATATTGGTCCACAGGATAGTGTCTTAGCCAGTTTTTCTTCCCTCATCTTCCACGTGATGGGAAAGATGATACTGACCTAACTCTTGGTGGACTTAATAACTTAATTAAAGAAATGATCTTTCTGTCCCATTATTATTTTTAAGCATCCGTAGCAGTTGGGATGATGCTTAAGTGTCCAATTTAATCATCTAGGTTGTTTCTCAGTATTTCTCGGCTTCCTAGGTTATAAGTTCCTTGGGGATATTGTGGATTTATAGTAAATGTTAAATCCATGAATTACCTCTGGAAAGGTGCTATAGAAATGAAAAAATGTTGAATCTCTTGATTCAATCTCTTGATCCAAGGATCTGGGATGAATTCTTCATAAATGATTAATTACTTTTTGAATTACATGGACCTCTTCCATAATGAATGAATTCTTCTTATGCTGAAAAACTGAAGTTATTAAATAAGATTTGAAAAAAATAGCTCATTTATTAGTTGAAGGAGCTGTAGAGATCATCTAGTCCAACCCCCTAATATTGTAGATGATGATACCAAGGTCCAGACATAAAGGGACTTGCCCAAGGTCTCTCAGGTGATAAAAAACAGAATCAGGATTTGAGCACAGTTCTTTTGACTCTAAATTTAGTACTCTTTTAACTTACATTTGATGTTGTCCTCTGTACCTAATGGGCAGCCTCCTGGTGATGACCCTGTCTGACTCTAGCTCAGATGATGGACTTAAAAACAAATTCAAAATATTGTCTAAAGCTTTTAAAAAATATTGTCATTGTCCTGAGATAATAATAAGTAACATTTATATAGTGCTTACTTATTATTAACTCATTCGATCTTCATAACAACCCTTGGTGGTAGGTGCTCTTATTATCCTCATTTTATAGATGAGGAAACTGAGGCAAGCAGAGACAGAGTGACTTGTCCAGGATCACACCTCTACTAAGTATCTGAGGCCGCCTTAAGACAGGAATATCAATTAGGAGTTTTGCAAGCTTTGTGATGTGAAGTTGACATAGACCTGTGGGAACCTAGATCTATAAACTAGCAGTTTTATCCAGCTTTTTTTATGGTCATGAGAGCTAAATTTTTTTTTAATGTAAAAATAGCACATTTGGCTGTCATAGCATTTTCCTCAGCAACATCCATACAGGCTACAGAACAGGAAATGGCAAAACATGAATAACCAATGAGATCCTGGAATAAATTATAGACAGTAAAACCAGCTGTCTAAAAACATGCCTCCTCTATCTGTTCTGAGCCATGGTTTCGCTGTTATGTGAGGCAGATGATTTTCTAGAGGCAGCTGGTAACACAGTGGGTAGAGCCCTGGGCATAGAATTGAGATCTGAGTTCCAATGTGGCCTCAGACTCTAACTAATCATATGACCCTGGGCTAGTTACTTTACTTCTGTTTCTTTCAGTTTTTCGTTAACTGGAAAATGTGGGTAATTGTTGTATCTACTTGTAAGGATCAAATTAGATAATAATTGTAAAATGCCTAGCACAGTGCCTGGCATATCGTAGGCACTATATGCATTTCCCCTTCTTCCCTTCCCCTTTAGGGCAGTACAGTACAACTGAGTTCTTCACTGTTTATTATTATGTCATACACAACCTAAACTTTCATAAGCCTCTGTCAGAAACATATTTTCTATCAAATTAGATTGTAACTATTCAATACTCTAAAACTTAATAACTTCAATAAATCCGTTTTAAAATAAACCCAAACTCTCCATTTATCTCTGTTATTTTTACATTAGCTTGTTTATAGTAATGCTTTTTAGCTAGCAAAGGTAGATTATTTCATTTTAATGTCTTATATTTGTATGCATAGATATCCATTATATATGCATATTATCTTGTCTATTATTAGAGAAATTTCAGGGTTCATTAAAAGAGACAGACATTATCCAGTGGTCTCTATGGAGTAAAGATATCGTATAAAATTAAAAAATAAACTTGTATATTTGAAAAAAATTTAATTTTTTATTGTATAATAGTTCTTTTATTGCCATTAAAAGATGCCGCATTGATTTTTCAGAAAACTCAGTGTGAAGCAGGGGGCAGTAGCTGCTGCTGAGTTCCATGCACAAAAACTTGCCCCACCATCTTTTCTTTTTTCCACTTGCTCCCCCAACATCAGTCTTCTTTTGGCCTGTCCCATTGTATGTGGGCATTTGACACATGACATACCACTTGTATTGATCTCCAGCTATAAAAAATGGTGAAGGAAATGACTTTTAATGTTTTGGGAGTAAAATCCAGTGTTTCCCAGGAAAAACTACAAAGGGTGTATAGAAAACTACCCTTGAAATACCACACAGTTAAGAATCCAAAAGAAGGAGAAAAGTTCAAACAGATTTCTCAAGCTTAGGAAGTGCTTTCTGGTACCAAGAAAAGAGTCTTAAATGACAAAAGTGTAAAACAAGCCATCAAAGAGGGTGCTTCTGCTGGTGGCTTTGATTCTCCAAAGGATATCTTTGATGTTTTTTGGAGGGGGGTGGGAAGAATGCAACACTAATGGAGAGGTAAAAATGTTGTTTATTAGGTTTTGGTGACCTTAGAAGATTTACATAATTTACATATAAGAAAACTGTCTTTGCAAAGAGGGTAATTTGTGATAGATCTGAAGGATGGGGTAGTAAGAAAGGAATTGTAGAATATTATCCCAATTGCAAAGTTACTGGAAGGCAAATAGTTCATCAAATTCAATAGATATGAATGGAAATGAAATATCCTTAAAGATAGATGTAAAAGGAGAGAGGATTTTGGGAAGATGGCTGAGTAGGTCTGAAAATTCCAAGCTCTCAAGATTTTCCCCCACAAAGGAGTTAAAATAGCACATTAGGGCAAACAAAGTGTGGGTAGAGATAAGTAAGAATAGGGGCACAACTGGAGTCTTCCTGGGACAGTTCTAGAAGTTTGGAAGAAAAAATCCCATCACTAGGTGTGGTCCCTATGAAGAGTAAACACCTCCAGGTTAGGATCTGTTTTAACAGGGAGCAAGCCAAACAATCTGCTTAAACAAGTTCTGGGGATAGTTGGTTTGAGGGGCTGCCTTGCCCCCAGCCACAGGAACTTTCACCCACGGGGTGGTGGGGGGAGTTGGGTGTTTGAACTCCAGAATATTTAGGGAACCTCTACTGATAAGAACTGCCAGAACCAGCTGTGCTGTGAAGAGCAGTGGGGACAAGAAGAAACCAGCACACTCCTGGTGAGTGCAGAGGCAGTGGGGCAGAGAGCCCCTGGCTGCAGGCACTTACAGGAGGTTGGAGGTTTGGCTTTGGTTCCAGGCTAGAGTGGAGAACTGAAGATTTGGGGCCAGAGGCACCATTTCCCATACCTCAGGGCCAGAGGTGGTTACGGAAATTAAGCTATCACCAAAAAAAGCATGCAAAGGAAAAAGAATCCAACCACAGAAAGCTATTATGGCAATAGAGACTACTGGGGATCATCTTAAGAGGAGGATATTGAAGTAAAGAAACCCCCAAAGAGTAATATGAAATGGTCACTTGCCCAGAAAGAATTCTTAAAAGATCTTAAAAAAGACTTTAAAAATCAAATGACAGAGATGGAGGAAAAACTGAAAAACAAAACAAAACAGAATAATCCAAGAAAAACAAGAAGGTTATGAAAGGAAAGTCAGCCAACTGAAAAAGGAGATCCAGAATGTTAAGGAAGAAAATGACACCTTGAAAATTAGAATTGGGCAAAGTGAAGCCAGTGAAATTATAAGAGATCAAGAAATAATTAAACAAAATATGAATAATGAAAAAATAGAAGAGAAAGTAAAATATAGGAAAAACAACAGATTTGAAGAATAGATCAAGAAGAGAAAATATAAAAATAATTGGACTAACTGAAAGTTATGAGCAAAAAAAGAATCTTGATATAATAATACAAGAAATAGTTAAAGAAAATTGTCCTGAAGCATTAGAATATGGGGGAAGGGGGAAGTAAAAATAGAAAAAATTCCATTGATCACTTAAAAGAGATCCTATGAGGAAAGCTCATAGGAATATCATAGTCAAATTCCAAAACCCCCACCTCAAGGATAAAATATTAAAAACATCAAGATAAAACAATTTAAATATAATGGAGTCACAATTAGAATTATACCAGACTTAGCAGGAGAGACATTAAAGGACTGCAGATCTTGAAACACAATATATTGGAGAGTGAAAGAAATGGGGCCCCAGCCAAAAATATTATACTCTGCAAAGTTAAGTATTATTCAGAATGAAAAAAATGGACATTTGATAAACTTGATTAGCAAAAATCCTGAATTTAATAGAAGATTCAACATACAAGAACCAAGAGAAATATAAAGCATATACCAAAGCCTGATTATAAGGGATTCTTAAAGATAGACAAGTTTATATTTTATATATGTAAAATGCATGTCTAAGATTCTTATTAATAACTGGGTAGCTCATAACAAAGATTGGGGTTAACCCAATTATAATATTAATTTTAAAAAAGTAAAACCATTTAGGGATAGCTAAAAAGAGTAATTATTTCATACAAATGAGATGCAGGAGGAAGAATCAATACAGAGGAATTAGATGGGAGAGGAGAGCTGGTGGTTCTGGTAACCTGCTTTCATTGGGAATGGGTTCAAGAGGGAACAATACATATATATTTAGAAGAGTATAAAAATAAAATAAAATGATAGGGGCATAAGGAGGGGAGAAGACAAGGGAGATATCTTTAGAGGGGGAGGTGAGGGAATAGGTAAAAGGGGATATAAAAAGGTGTTTAGATGTATGGGAATGCGAGGATAGGGGAGGGATCCTTGGAGGAGCATAGGCAAGTAATAGGAGGGCAAGGTAGTGGGCAGAAGTTAAGTAGAGGAGGGATAGGAAACAAGAGATATGCACAAACACAAGAACTAAAGATCAGGTATAGAAGAGTTTTGGAAAAATATTTATTTATCTATGTATGTATATATGTATTTGTATATGTATGTATCTCTAGCTACAGAGAAACATCAAAACTTCATTGTAGCCTTCTGGGAGACAAGTAAAAAAGTGCACAGCAGACAACAAAAGAACTCACAAGAAAGCAAAGACAGACAATTTTTAACACAACAAGTATTATTTATCATGCAGGCTTTCTTGAAATGAAAATATGCTGTTACATAATTTGAATCCTCTTATGTTCTGCTGTGCACGTCATGTTTTTCTTCTTTTTAACTTTGTATTTAAGTTCCAGTACTTAAGTTTATGATATGTTTTTGTTTCTTTTCTCTATTCTGTATTTGTGTTCTGGCATTTGAGTCTCAAATAAAATAAAAAAAAAGATGTAAAAGGTATAATGGAAGGAAAATTGTTTGAGATAAAAAGATTCTGGCTGTAATTGACAGGGGCATGAAGATGGTCAGAAGATAATGTTCCAGGAGCCAGGACATGAGCCAGGAGATTTAACATTGCTTTTGATCAGAAAGACAAAGCGATATTTACAGGACTAGGTGAGGACCTTTTTCATGCATGTGGATATCCAGATGGTTGAAGCATTGTGACTTTCAGAAACTAATAGCAACTCTTAATAGTAGAACTATAATCATTACTTCTCATCTTGGGCAGATTGTTAAACATGGAGATATCAAAATGTTTGCTGAATAAAGGCATGCCAATTTATTGTCAACCTAATGAGAAAGGAATTCTAATAATTAAATTCAAGGTCAGCTTTCAGAGAATGGCTATCTTTCCTCAGATAAACTATCTTTATTGGAAAAGTTACCGCTTAAAAGAAAGGAAGTAGAGAAGATAGAAGATAGAACTGGTGGACCCTGACTCATCTTGAGAAAGAAGCCATTCCAATGGAAAAGTTTATGAAGACAATTAGCATCATCCCAGAGGTAGTATTCGGTGTTAGATCTCTTAATGAGAACCAGTGAATACTCTTAATTGTAATGCTGGCGTTTTTATGTAATAGTGAGTGGGGGAAGGTCTACAGTCATCTTAACACATTAAAAATTAGTAATATAATAAAAAAGATACCTCATTATGTTATGGTGGTGACCCCAGATTTCCAAAGGCTATGCCAATAAAACATATTCTTTGGAAGATCTTATCAAGCTGGAAATAAATAAATTTATCAGTAAGCAAATATCAGACATGTCAGAAACTTTCCTAAGCACTAGGGATAAAAATACAAAGAAGGAAATATTGGTACTAGCAAGAGACATGTTGTAATGGGAAAAGCAGCAGCAAAGACAGGCATTATATCTGGATTCTGATGGTGCTTGTTGTGTCACCGGAATCCAGCATAACCCAGTTTAGAAGATTCTTCACTATACTGATGAGTGATTTGGATCTTACCAGCTCTCGAAGACCATTTGTGAGGAGGAGTTGTGATCTCTATCAGTGGAAGGGGTACTCATACTAATAACATTATGTATTTTCAAAGCTTTGCAGTAAAAAAAAAAAAAAAATGTTTTTTTTCAAGTTTATTTTCTAAATTTCAACATATTCCTTAATCAAAATCATATTTGAAGGACCATGAAAATATCTTCTATTAATGTTGAAGTGATATTATATTTTCTTAAATCAAGTACTCTTGAGTCTTGTTCTTCTTTGGCAATGAGGGATGAACACAACAACAGCACAGCTCTTGAGTTTGCAAACCAAATTTAAAGGGAAGAAAAAAACTACATTTCTACTATTTTTGCTTTAATGATGGAAAAAGTAAAAAAAAAAATTATTCTTAGCACATCTGTGGAGGTTAAAAAAAACCTTAAGCAAGGCCCAGATCATCCTGCCAGCACAGTGTTTTGAGAAGGGATGAAGTACACTGCTAAAGACTTTGTAGACCAAGATGACATGCTGTATCACTGAATTCTAATCAATTTCATTGAATTTCCATTTTGTAATAGGCTGAGTTTTGTGAAATAGTTTGTGACTTTAAATATATGCTTGTCCTAACCTAAGCAGTCTTTTGAGGAAGAACAGGTTGTATTAGTTGGGAGTAAAATGCTTATAAACACCATGAATTGTAAAAGTCTATCCAGGAGAACTCTGAGAAAGGATAGTTACAATACTCTTTAAGGTACAGTTATAGTTGTGGGAGGGGGTGGGGTGGAGACCAAATATTAGTTAAAGAATTACAATACATCCTTTCTTACAGGTAGCCATTTGAAACCCAAGATTTTAGTCAGAGACTGTTTGCGAAGGATTTATTCAGTTTAAAAAATGCCGAGTCTATCAGGAATTTAATACTTAGGTCAAAGTTTGAACTTTCAATGAAAGAGAAAGCTTTGGTTGGAAATTGTGAAACTAGACAGATTTTTGTTCTCAACATATAAAAAAAGTAGGGCCTTTTTATTTAATGAGCCGACTTGGCGACTCTGAGATTCCATATTGAGATTATAAATCTGGTTACTGAGAACACTCATTAATCCAAGTGCATATATAGAAATGGAGTTGGGGTTTTTCTCGGGAGTAGGTGGGGGAGTATTGGTGAATGTCGTATCAGAAGAGTCTTGGGTAGTACTTTTTGCCAGTGGGAACTTCTGTGTACCTCTATTACTAACAGTTATTTTTATTTGCTATGATAAGAAATATAGCATATTTGAAATTATTTAATTATTAATTAGCACACAAACAGGCTGCTAAATTACATGGAACATGCCAACTATTTAAGAACATAAATATGGCACTGAATCAATTTTTCATCCAATTCAGTGCTTTGTCTGTTACGCTTTATGCTTATTGAGCAGACCTTACATTTCTATAGTGCTTTAAAATGTTTAAGGCAATTTTGCACCTGTTTTCTCCTTTTGTAGAATACAGAAGACAACAGTGATGTAGGTGACTCTCAGTGGTGTTTTCCTCGGTCTTATCGCATGCAGATCTCACAATCTCTTCCCTTTTTGATCCAGATTTTCCTTTCTCCATTTGTGCATTATTTTAGAACAGCTTAGTTTGAAAACATAAGCATATTCTTTTGCTTGTTGAAATCCAAATTTTGTTGTGATTTAGAAATAGTGATTTCTTTCTGTTGTTTTGCAGTTATGCCCAGCTCTTCATGACCATTTGGGTTTTTTTTACAGATGAGGTAACTGAGCAAGAGGGTTAAGTGACTTGTCCAGGATCCCACAGCTAGTTCTGAGGCCAGATTTGAACTCAGGAAGATGAGTCTTCCTTCCTCCAGGCCTGGCACTCTATCCACTGTACCATGTAGCTGTCCCCTTATTGGTTATGGTATGGGACTTTGAGACCAGAACTGTGTCATTGGTTTTAGAATTAGTCTACATGTTGTATGCATTTAAGCATAGAAATAATGTTTGATTTTCTGGAAGCTGATAAGATCACCAGGAAAGATAGAGAGAGAGAAAACAAGACCAAGGACAGAAGCCCAAGGCAGACACATACCTTTTATATTGTGTTTTTGCTTCTAGAGAAGTTTTGTATCTCAGACTATACTCAAGTTGTCTTCCATCTTGGGCACAGAGAATAAGAGCAAAGTGTTTAGTGGTAATGAAAGTGTCAAGAGTTCAGTGACAGCTGTGTCCTCCATGTCTGAAGCATTCTCTGTGGTCTGAGTCAGAGGTCATGGGACCTGACACAAGAGCCCCTGATGGGGAGGCTGATGCTTTTTCCATATAAAACTTTTGTTATATTAAAACCATTATTTACACAAATGTGCAATTTTGTTATGTAAGCTGCTTCACATAATAGAGAATGGGCCAAATTACATCATAATGTACTCCAAGAGACTGTCTAAAATTCTTTTGTTTTATTAGAATGTCATTGCATAAACTATTGCTCAAGATAAATGAACTATTGGCTAAGAGTTAGAAAATTTGGCTACGTAAAAATTTTTATTGTGTAGTAAAATTCCTTTTAAATGTAATGTGTTACAGCCAAGCTCCTTTTATAAAAAATTGTTTTTTTAAAAAATGAAAACAAAAAACACCACCCAGAAAGTGGCAATCTGCCATAAAAATTTAATTGTGAAAGGCCCCCAAATCTTATTTAAAAAATAGGAGATAAATCATGCCACTGTTCATATTTTCCTCTTAAATTAAGAAATAAGATGCACAAAACATTACAAATTTACATAAAAGTAACATCAATATCTTGACTAGTCAATTCCTTTATTATAACAAAACTTTCTGTGAAAATCCAATTTTATTGTAATGATATTTGTTGCAGAAGGATTTAATACTGTTCTACAAATGAACCTCTTTCTTAGTTCTTACTGTGTGCTGACCACTCTGATAGGTACTAGGGATGAAAAGACAGAAATGAAACGTCCCTTCCCCTCAGAGAAATTACATTATATTGGGTGAAGATATGTTCATGAATATGTGGTGTTACTCAGTTGTTTCAATCGTGTCTGATTCTTTGTGATCCCATTTGAGGTTTCTTGGTAAAGGTAGTGGAGTGGTTTGCTTTTTCTTTCTTCAGCTTCTTTACAGATGGGAAAGCTGAGGCAGACAAGGTGACTTGCCCAGGGTCACACAGCTAGTAGGTGTATGAGGTCAGATTTGAACTTAGGAAGATGAGTCTTCCTGACTTTGGACCCAGTGTTCTGTCCACTATGCCACCATGTATTGTGAGGGTTGTCCTCATGCATGTAGCATAGGGATGGCATTGTGAGACTCAAACAGGCAGAAAAGACAGCTGTAGCCTTCTCTCTCCCTGTCATTCTCCAAGGGAGACTGAGGTTGGAGCCAGAGGCCACTCTTCTCTCCCAGGGTGCAGGTGGGGGCGGGGGGAGCAGATTGGTACCAAGGTTAGAATTATGTCTGCATGCTCCATTAAATGATGTTAGTTTAGGAGATGAGGTTTTTAGGTTCAGTCTAACTTCTGGTCACTTCAGTATTGGGGGGAGAGCAGCACTGCATGCTTTATATCCAAAGTGTGATCCCTTTTCCACCAAATAACAATTCCTCCATGAACGCACATAACTTGACCACGAAACCCAGCAAAATAGTAATCAGAGAAAGTGAAAATACAGAATATATGTCAAAAATATAGAATGAAGGAGCTCTTCTATTGAGAGCAAGGCAACTCAGTCCAATCAAGAAAGAGAGTCCTGGATCTATCATAGCAATATAGGAGAGGTGATAAAGCCTGAGGAGGGTGGTCAACATGTGAGGAGAGAGAAAGGACAGATATGAAAGATAAGGTGGAGGTAGAATTGTCACGACATGATAATTGAAGGGATATGGGACTCCTTGATCACTCCAAGCAATGGTGTGCACATAGGGTTGCTGTGTGCTCTGTGTTCCATGTACACTGTAATTCCAGAAGAAAGGTAGCTTTATAATTTAATTTGTTTCACATGCTTTTAGTTTTAAAATATAGCTTGTTGTATAATAAGCACCACATTATATAATATAGATATAGAATTGTATGAAAGTCCCCATTTGCTTGTAGCATGGATCTTCTTTCTCCCTGCTCCTCTAGATAATTCTTTGACCTATATAAATGGCCATGTCAGGTTTGCCTGGCACAGAGTAGTGTTTGTAATCTTTGTCATATTACTGAAATAGCATAACAAAACCTATGGCTTTATGTTTTAATTCAGTCACCTGATACCCTCTTTTAATTGTAAGATTTGGATCAGTTCATTAAGATAAGAAACTGGGTAGACAAACTGAATTATAATGAATGTGCTGATAGTAGTGCAAATACTGCAGACTCCTTGCTGAATCACTTACATGAAGATAATGCTGTTACCAGTTCACGTGTGGGTAATTAACCGAGTAATGATGAAAAGAAGTAGACTTTGTTCCTCAGTTCAAGTCAATGTGACTAGTCAAAGCTATCCAGTGTTCTGAAATTTAATGACCTGTATATTCCAAAAAGTAGATTAGACAGCCAGTTCTGGTTATCTGGAACGCCTCAGCAATCCAAATTGATCATGTTTCCATGAGGTAGAATGCCAAATAAACGAAGAAGTTTTTAGCTCAAGTGATATAAAAACTATAGATAGAATATAATCTAAGATCAAACATTTTGCTTTTACTGCTATTTCTTTTCCTTTAATGATGCAGCAAGTGAAGGTCACAGTGATCCAGTATGTTAAGGGATTCAGAAACTGGCCCCTGGATGATAAATATTTAATAAAGGGAAACCTATTGACATATTGTTGGATGAAGACAAGTTGACTTGTCTGTCTAAAAAAGAAGAATGGTACCACTCATTGCCTTTGTTATGTGTTTGGTAAAAAGTGGAATATTATTGAGGGGTCACAATGAAAATGTATCTAAATCTTGTCAGCATGCTCCCAGACTGTCATGTAATGGCAAAGCATGGGCAGTAATCTCCCTGAACACTAGCTATCTTAGTAATTAATCCAAAGTGATTTAATTGTGGCTTTGCATGGTGTTGTTCAGTAAAAGATTGTGTTTTTACTAAGTGGAAGACGGTCTCCATAAGTGCTGATGCTGCTGTGACTGCTAGGAATGGATAACCAGCTGAACATTTTGTGTCTGTTCAGAGGCTATTAACAACTGATGCCTGTCCTCTTTTTGGAACGGTTAAATGATGTCCTTGTTATTCTTAAAATTGATTGGTTACCAGGGATGTCTGTTTGTCTTGGTGGTACATCTACTATGTTTGAATATACTGTGGGACTTTAAATGAATCGTAAAGAAACAAGCAAACACAGTGAAAGACACTTTTTTGTGTTGCTTTGAACATTGTTTAGACCTTTCTTTAGAATGTACATGTGCTTCAAGCAAACAGAACACAATTGCCTTTGATATTTTTTTAGTTTTTCTTAGACTCTTTATGTTTTCACAGAGGAGAGTCATATGTGGATGCAATAATGGAGATTTTCACAAGAAGCAGGATCCATGTTGAATACTTTGAAGTCTCTGTCAAACACAAAATGGGGAGGCATAGCAGAAACTGTGGCTACTATAAAACAAAACGAGAAACTATTACTGAAACAGCTCACTTTGCTGATGGTAACTGCAAAGCTAGGGAGTGAGCCACAGACTTAAATTCATGTAGGTTCATCTTTGCCCTCCTCATGATGTGCTTTATTCTACAGGTAAAAAGGACTAAAACTCTTCATGCTCCAGATTTCAGGTAACAGGGATGAAAAACTTCCATCACCTTCCATTGCTTAGCGGCAATGGCAGGTGATTCCAAATATTTACAATCTGCTTTCAATGTTGGTATAAAAATGCATATAGAAAACAATATATCAGTTCTTCCACTAAAGAGAAAAACATCCACTTGGATTGGTAGTATCTTTGAGTCTTAGCATCACTTTAATACAAAAGAAGATCAGGAGAGAATAATTTTGTTTTATCCATTCCTAGATTCAGTGATTATATATATATATTGACCACTGATTTGAACAGAAGACTTATAAAATTAAGACTGCAGTAGGAAAACTGCTGAGCTTAGATGTTGGCAGGAATATAAGAATCATTGCCAAAAGTGTTGAGTGTCCTTGGAGGAATTGGAAGTTGAAGTCAGATTACAGAGGATGGTGTTATGATTGATCTGTTCCTAAACGTAGCACTAGAATACCATCAGAGAATGACTTGCTCAGCTGAAGGATCACTTTTCCGTCTTCCACTTTTTTTGCAGTTCTGTCCAGTGCCTTGCTGTCTTATCTGTTACAGGTTGTTCATATGAAAGAGCTTTTTTAAAAGCTAGCACATGTATAAAGCAAACTGAAACACGTAGTGTCCCAACAGTTCCTCACAGACTCACTTATAATTTTGTGCATTGAATGAGAATGGACTCCACCAGTTAATTTCTGTGCTATGATTGAGGAATATAATATGTGGTATTTGGTGATCAGTGTGTCATTCTCTAAGACAAGATGAGGAAAAAATTTTAATCCGTTTTGTCTGGTTTATTATCTGGTTAAAGATAAAGGTTGTGAAGCTTGATTTTATCATTTTATGTGCCTGGTTATCACTATAGCAAAAATACAACATTTTGTGTCTCATTTTAAAGATTATATTTTAAATTAAAGTTTAGTTCTTAATTAAAAAAATTAAACAGCTCAATTTTCATTTCTTTAGCTTTATTAGTAAATCCAAAGAATGTCCTTTATGATTGAGTATTCAATAAATACTTGCCTTAAAAAGAATTCTTGGGGACTTTTACACCCTAATGAAATACCCTGAGTGTGTCTGGGACACGGAGGTTGCAAATCAGGGTGATAGATGAAAGTCTGAGGACATGAAATGACCTGCAAAGATCATGCGGCTATAACAAGACAGAACTGGATGTGAACCCGAATCTTCTAACTCCGATCTGGACTTTTTCTACTCCATCAGCATCAGCCCTAGTCTTGCATATCTGCCTCAGTTTCTTTCCATTCAAGTTGACTGCTCGGATGTATGAGTAGGAGAGAATGGTCCCTTGAAACTGAAGAGTTATTGTTCTGTTAACTACTTTCACATGTAAGATCTTCCCACCACATTCAACATTCGGTATTGGAGATCTAAATAAAAGCAAATATTCGATTAATTTGCATTTCCCTTGGGGATCAGGAATGTTCTTGGAGAAGTAAGTTTTGGCTGATTCCTCCTCCCATCTTTAGTATTTTCAGATTTTATAGGTCAATATGCAACTGTTTTAATCAATGAAGGAAATTCACTCATCTTTCTTTCAAAGGGCATCTAATAAAGCTGAAGTTATAAACTGACAATATAATTATGAGATTTTTCTCACATAACCAACTTTAGTTAGGTCTTGCTGGGCTTAGGAGGAAAAGTAGTGAGGTTGGCAGCTTTTACCAGTGCCACTATGATTAATCCTCAGCACAAATGAATTTACTCTGAGAGGAAAGCATTAGCTTTTCATTTTTTACTTTAAATCTTAAATATTACACTTATATCTTAAACATAATAATGCTATTTATAGTGAAACATTGATCTAATTTCCTTTAAAATTGCACTTGTACTCTAAGGGAGAATGAGGAAAGGCAACATGAATTTGACTAATATGAAGTGATCTGTTCTTAAAAGTTTTTCAGCAAAAGTGCTGATATCCAGCTACTTTAAGGACTGACTGGATAAGAAGTAAATGTTCTAATTGCCCTCAACAGATGCTATAGATATTTATTGCAAAATGTCATTGAAAAGACAGATTTAACATATTAACTTGGAACACATGTTGATTTAAAGACTAGAACATGTTAAATAAACTGTGTCAGAAATGATAAATAAACTAAATGAGTTAAATTATACTTAAATTGCTTGACAGGTCTGCACATTTAATGTTACATTAATGAGTTTTGTACAGAGACTGTTTAGAATGAAATTCTTTTGCATCAGATGTTGCACATATGCTTTCAGTGTTTGTTTTTGTCTAAAATAAAACTTAATGAAACAGCTAATAAAACTCCATTTTGTTCGTGTTTCTTGAAAGAAACAGACCCTTGAAGTGCGCACACTTTAGTTATTTATTTATCTGTTTGGGCCTAGGTTCTTGCTACTTTTCAGCATATAAATTTTCCAGTAATGGAAAACAGTGAAGGTCTTAAACCTGTTCTTCCTGTAAACCAGGACTTATTTTTGATTCGCAGAGTCATCTTATAACATAGATATAATCTGTACACACAATTGCATGGATCAGTTTAGTCTGTTTACCATATACAGGTATATTCCCTGCTGGTTGTAGGAATTATATATGTACATTTCAAAGCATAATTTAGAACATTTAACACAATTTTACGTAAATGACCAGGAGTTAAATATGAAATTCAGGCTAAGCTTGAATAAAATAATGTTTCAATTATGACACACAGCTTTGGGGCTTTCAAACACATAGCCTCTATGTTTTACCAATATAGATTTGAGAAGTTTTTAGAACTTTTGTGGACATTTGCTTTTGAAAATTGACTGACAGGCTATTTTGGCTGGAATATGGAGGATAAGAAGAGAAGTATGCGGTTAGTTGCGACAATTCTTTAGACTCTGGCAATGTGAAAATGGGGTCAAGAAAGAGCATAAGGCTTGATAAAGATTTGGGAATCATCTGCCTAGAGATGATAATTGAACCTATGGGAACTAAGGAGATTATCAAGGGAGGGAGGAAGTATAGAGAGAGGAAAAGATGGGGCATGTGTGGGGGAGGCAGCAAGCATTTGTTAAGGGTCTACTGTGTACTATGCACTGTGCCAAGGGCTTTACAAATATTATCTCATTTAATCCTTACAAAGGTGCTCTTATTATCCCTACTTTGCAGTTGAGAAAACTGAGACAAACAGCAGTTACATGAGTTGCCCAAGTCAAGTCTTCCTGATTCCAGGCCATATGGTCTGTCTGTTTTACCACGTGGTGAGGGCCCAAGACAGAGCCTTATCCCCGCCTTTTCATCTATGAGTTCTCTTAGAATGGGTTAGCTTACCTTCATCTCACACCGCTCTCTGCCAGCTTGCCTTCTCAAGTGCTTTTCTCAGTTTTGTGAAGGTGTTATTGCTCATGCTATTTCATTCTTTTCTGCAGCTTTTTGCAAATGAACATGCATATTAAATTGGTAATATCCTTGGCTGATGTGTAAGCAGTTACAGGCTAGGGTGGTACTCTTTGAATGTCCTCATTTTGGCCACTATAGCATTTTGCTTTAGTTAAATTTTTGTCAAAAATTGTTAGTCAATATTTTTCTTATGTGACTTTTAAGAAAGATTTTTCAGATTACTTCTTGTTTAAAGTGGGTTGGATTGGAGCTGTTGTAATCTCATACTCTGTCTTTTCTTTTTTGTCTTTTTTTTCCTCATTTAATGTTTCCTTTGACCTTTGTTCTAAGCAGGTATTGGTCTGAGTATATGTAGACTGTTGACTGTGAATTAATTGCTCAGTTTTTAACCAGCCCATTCTTATTTTTTAAGATCAAGTGAGATAATGAATGTGAAGCATTTTGCAAACCTTCAAGTACTATATAAATGTGAGTTATTACTGTAAATAAGCTGTAGTTTGTTTCACTTTTTGTTGTCATTTGTAGTACTTGCCATTTTTAGTGTGTTTCAACTCACTTAAAGAAAGTATTCGTGATGCTATAGATATGAGCATTTTAAATAATCTACAGACTTTTGGATTCTTTCATTTCTTGATTACCAAACCATATTTCCAACAGTTTTTGCTGTCTTCTGTACTTGATGTCTTATGGAAATCACTTGGTATTAAAGTATGGTGGCTTAGCTTAGAGGATGATACCAAGCTCTTCTTAGAACTTTTGTGTTTCTGCATGGTAGTTTGTTTCCTTACATAAACTTACCATGAACACTGTGATATATGACAGTCATGAAATGATATTTCTTATTGCCTTATGGAACAGTGGATAAGAATGCTGGGTCTGGAGTCAGAAAGACCCGAGTTCAAACCTGGTGTCAGATACTTAATAGCTCCATAGCCCTGGGCAAGTCATTTTATCTCTGCTTGCTTGAGTTTCCTTATCTGCACAATGAGGATAAGAACAGCGCCTTCCTTTGAGGTGGCTTTGAGGATCAGATGAAATGCTCCTGGTAAAGCCTAGTAATGGCAGGTAGTAAGAGCTGTAAGTCTTAGCTTTGTTGTTATTGGTAATTGCTCCCTAGGTGGCGGCGGTTCTGGGCAAAGGAGAGGTACAGCTCTAGTCCCCAAAAGGGGCCAAGGCTGAAGCTCCCCTCCCTTCCCCCTGTCATGGAGAAAAAAATCATTGTGTGAGGGCAGAAGTGTGAGCAGAGGCCTGGGTATTCATCAGGAATGTCAGGTTGAGAAAAGACGGAGTTGATGGGCCAGGAGCCTTGGTGTCATTAGTGATCTTCTCCTTGGCTAGTTGGTGTTATGGTAATGTCGACAGGGCAAGGGAGATGCAGCCTCTCCATGTGAAAATAGGGCAGTCTGCTTCCAGGTGAGGAGGGCACCCACATAGATATCATTTCATATGATACCTCAAAATGGGTTGCTTAGGTGAATGAACTTTTTGGCATATTAAATGTTTCTGGTTATTTTGCATTTATTTTCTATATACATGCATACACATGTATACATATATGTATTATTTTATGTTTAGATTTACTAGTTAACCACTATTAGACAAAAACTGCTGGGAAAATTGGAAAGAAACTAGGTATATAACAACATTTCATACTATATTCCAAGACAAGATCAAAATGGGTACATAAGACATAAAGGGTAAAACTGAAAGCAAAGTAGAGGAGCATGAAATAGTTTATCTGGCAGACCCATGGATACGGGAAGAGTTTATGACCAAACAAGAGATAAGAGCATTATGGGATGTAAAATGAAAAATTTTGATTACATTGAATTTAAAAAGGTTTTGCACAAACTGAAGCAATGCAAGCAAGATTAGAAGAAAAGCAAAAAACAAACAAAATTTGTATAGCAAATTTCTCTGATAATGGTCTCATTTTTGAAATATATGAAAATTGAGTCAAATTTTTAAGAATTCTCATTCTTAAATAAGTCATTCTCCAATTTTGATAAATGGTCAAAGTATGTGAACAAACAGTTTTTAGACAAGGAAATCAAAGCTGTTAGTCATGTGAAAAATATGCTCTGAATCACTATAAATTTGAGAAATTCAAATTAAAACAGCTCTGAGGTACCACCTCACACCTGTAAGATTGGCTAATATGACAAAAAAAAGAAAAATCACAAATGTTGGAGGGGATATGGGAAAATCGGGACACTAATTCATTGTTGATGGAATTGTGAACTGATCCAACCCTTCTGGGGGGAAATTTGGAACTATGCCCAAAGACTATAAAATTGTGTGTACGCTTTGATCCAGTAATACTGCTACTAGGTCTGTGTCCCAAAAAGATGAAAAAAAAAAAAGGAAAAGAACCTATATGTACAAAAATATCTTTGTAGCTTTTTGTGGAAATTAAAGGGATGTCCATCAATTGGGCAATGGCTAAACAAATTGTGACATATGATTGTGATGGAATACTATTGTGCTATAAAAAACAGTGAGCAGGATACTTTCAGAAAAACCTGGCAAGACTTACGTGAATTGATGCAAAGTGAATTGAGCAGAACCAGGAAAATATTATACACAGTGACAACAATATTGTATGATGATCAACTTTGAATGACTTAGCTATCCTCAGCCATAAAATGATCTGGACAGTTCCAATGGACTTATGGGGGAAAATGGTATCCACCTCCAGAGAAAAAATTGATAGAGTCTGAGTGCAGATTGAAGTACATTTTTTTAAGCTTTCTTTATTTTTCTTAGTGTTTTTTTTGGTAGGGTTTATGCTTTCTTTTATAACATTACTACTATGGAAATGTTTTTCTCAATTGTACATATATAATCTATGTCAAGTTGCTTGTCTTCTCAGGGAGGGCAAAGGTGAAGGAGGGAGGGAGAGAATGTGGAACTCAAAATAAAAAGAAATTAATTGCTTTTACATATAATTTAAAAAATAAAAATTTTAAATTAAAAAATAAAATGATGAAACCATCACAGCAAAAAAACAAATTGCCAATTCAGTACTTAAAAAAGTGGTTGTATATTCCCCTTTGGTATTTTTTTCTACTTCTCAGTTTTACTACCAATAGGTTATAGTAAATGCTCTGATTCACATATTTAAATGTTTGGAAGCACAAGGTGCCTGCCTTATTTGAATGTTCTTGTTATTTATAAAAACTGAATTTATTAAAAATGCTAAGCAGAGCAAACATTCATAAGTCTTGTATTTAAAGATGATATTGTAGAGCAAACTTAAAATAAACACCTAGCAACAAATCATGACCTTTCTCACTTAATCCTTAACTCTTATCAGTGACAAATTAAGCCAACCTAGGATTTAGTCCCAGATTTTTATTTGGATTTTTTTTTTCTCACTCACAGTGAATCATGTTTTGGGGTTACTTTCCTACTAGAACTGGTCCATGATTTCAAGGCTTTGTTCAGTCCTGCTTGGTAGGACTTTCTTAGCTGCCAGTTTTAGCTGAAGATTATCATCCTTTTGGCTAACCTTTCTTAATAGCTTGCAGCTCAAATCATATACCAAAGGTTTTAGTTTCCTCTGAGTTTATTTTTTTTCCCAGAAGAATTTGAGGTAATCTCAGTGTTTTTGCCAGTCAGACGTAACTATATCCTTTGATCTCTTTCTGTATATAGTTAATCTGTGTGTGTTTCCTGTCTTTCTTGTACGTTAGGAGTAATATAAAATTAGGATAGGGAAGTGAGCAGATTCTGCGCTAGGGTCAGTTTTTTACTAGTGCTGCTGTCATTGACTAGACTTTAGACATTGCTTGCATAGTTGTGTGTGAACCTTGGACCAGGTGTACCAGCACATTCTGGGCAAGGATTCTCATCAGTCTGTCCTATGATGCCATGATTTTTTTCATTCAGTATTTCATTCCAGTACTTACCCATTCTGCTCAACTTCTCTGCCTTCCTTCTGCTTGGCTGCATTCCCAGGTTTGGTCCTTTTCAGCCACTCCTGTCTTATTGCCACCTATATCTCAAGGTGATAAAAAGAATTAAAAAAGAGAAAAAAATTAAAAACCCAGAATTTAAACAGAATTTTAAAAATATTAACCACCAATTACATATAAAAAAACCAAATTTTAATATCGTGGTTTTTTTTTTTTAAGTTTTGAGTTCCAAATTCAATCCTTTTCTTTTTCTTCTTCTCCCTCTCTGAGACAGTAAGTAATCTGATGCAGGTTGTACATGTCTAATAACATAAAATATATTTCCATATTAGTCATTTGTGGAAGAAAACGTGAACAACAGAAGATGAAAGAGGGAGAGAAAGTGAAAAATAGCATTGGATCTGCATTCGGATTGTCAGTTCTTTCTCTGGAGGCAGATGACTTTTTTTTGGCATGAGTCCTTTGGAATGGACTTGGATCATTGTACTGCTGTGAGTAGCTAAGTCAGTCACAGGTGATCATCATACAATACTGAGTTTACTGAGCACATTGTTCTGGTTCTGATCACTTCATTCTGCATCAGTTCATATTAAATACAGCTTTTTCTGAAATTGTCTTGTTTGTCATTTATTATAACCCAGTAATACTCCATTAACGATCATATACAATTACTTGTTCAGCCGTTCCCCAGTTGATAGACAGCCCCATAATTTCCAGTTCTTGAACACCATGAAAAGAGCTGCTATAAATATTTTTGTACAAATAGGTCCTCTACTCTCTCCTTTTTATGTTTCTGAGATGCAGATCTAGATGCTGGATCAAAGGGTATGCATGGTTTTATGGTCTTTGGAGCATAGTTTCAAATTATTCTCCATTATGGTTGGATCAGCTCCCAACTTTGCCAACAGTGCAGTAGTGTCCCAGTTTTCCCGCATTCCCTCCAACATTTATCATTTTGCTTTTCTGTCCTATTAGTCAGTTTGATAGGTATGAGTTGGTACCTCAGTTATTTTAAATTGGATTTCTTTACTCAATAGTGATTTAGAGCATTTTTTTCATCTAAATAGAGAAAACTCTGATTTTTTTGGTTGAAAACTGCCATATTATATGCTTTGATGCATTAGTTCAAAAAATTGAGGAGGAATAAGGAAAACTGGTCATATTATACATGATTTTAAAGCAAATTTAAATTTGCTTCATAACAGAATATTTATTAATAAGCTCATGACTGAGCTAATCCTCTATACCTGGGCTATGGAACAGAGAGCTTGAGATAGTTGGACTGGTCCTGAGGACAATCTAGTGACATTCACTTCTAGCAGAAATATTGAGTGGGATGGTATTGACTAGTACATGTAAAGTCAGGTGTTTTTGTTTTTTTTTTTTGAGGGGGAGGACAGAGTCCAGTCTATGATACTTAACAGACATGAAATTCCTTCTACCTAGTTTAGATCAACAGGTGTTTGTTCTGCCATGTAGACAGCTGCTTACAACACTGACAGTTTGTGATTTGCCCGGGATCCTATTTTCATTATGTGTCTGAAATGGGAATCCAGGTCCACCTCACTAGGGCTGGCCCTCTCTCTGCTGCCCCACAGGGATGAGATGACTTGTTACCTTGAAATATCCATTTTTTAAAGACTTAAAATTATTACTACTCTTGTTTCCTATATTTTCTAAAGACCACATTTAAAACAATCTCATAAGATAGGATCAGCTAGGAGGAGCCTTTTTGGTTGTTCATTGTTTCAGTCAGACTCTATGACCTCATGTGGGGTTTTCTTGGCAAAGATACTGACGTGGGTTGCCATTTCCTTCTCCAGCTCATTTTGTAGAGGGGAAAATTGAGGCAAACAGGGTGAAGAGACTTGCCTGGGGACACACAGCTAGTAAGTATCTGAGGCCAGACTTGAATTCGGGTCCTCCTGACTGCAGGCCTGGCACTTTATCCACTACACTGCTTAGCTGCCTTTAGAAATAACCTTAGAGGTCATCTAATCCAGTTAACTCATTTAGTTTACTTATGAATTTGAAATTAAATAATTTTGTTGCTCTCATTTTCACAAGTGCTCCACGAGCTGCCCTGATGAGTCACCCTGTGAGTGTGGATTTACTAGTGGATAAAATACTTAAATATGTGAACCTTTCGGTGGAGCCTAAAATATAATTTGTCATTTAGTGATCATAGTTTCACTTTTTTCTTTTTCCTCCTCTATTTTTTAAAGAAATTAAGGTAAATGGTGAGAGAGAAATGTAGTGGGAGGACAGAGGGTGAAATGGAATGGGGTAATTATATGTCATTTAAGAGGCAAGTAGGAGACTTATTAGTGGAGGGATAAAGAGGAGAGCTGAGAAAAAATAAACAAAAAACAAAAACCAAGAAGTTTACCCTCATCACATTTGACTAAAGGAAGGAATAAAATGCACACTCATTTTGGTATGAAAACCTATCTTACAGTATAGGAAAGTGGGGGAGAAGGAGATAAGCAAGGGGGGGGATGATGGAAGGGAGGGCAAAGGGAGGAGGGAGCAATTTGAAATCAACACTTGGGGAGGGACAGGATCAAAAGACAGAAGAGAAACAATGAGGGGCAGGGTAGGATGGAGGGTAATTCAGTTAGTCTTACACAACATGATTATTATCGAAGTCATTTGCAAAACTACACAGATAGGGCCTATATTGAATTGCCTGCCTTCCCAAAGGGAATGGGTGGGGAGGGAGGGATGGGGAGAATTTGAAACTCAAAGTTTTAGGAACAACTGTTGAGTATTGTTGTTGCTACTAGGAAGTAAGAAACACAGTTAATGTGGAATAGAAAGTCATCTGGCCCTACAGGAGAAAAGAGAAGATGGGGACAAGGGAAGGGAGGGATGATAGAGGAGAGGGCAGATTGGTGATAGGGAAAATTAGATTGCTTGGTGTATTGGGGTGGGGGAGGGGATAAAAGGGGAGAAAATTTAGAACTCAAAATTTTGTGAAAATGAATGTAGAAAGTTAAATAAATAAATAAATAAATAAATAAAGACAGGGAAAAAAAAAACAAACTAATGCATCAAAGCATATAATGCGTTAAGCCTGCCTTTCATCTATATGGCTTATGGTAAGAAAAAGATTATATTTGAACTATCATGCCCTTGTATTCAATTTTTAATATTTTTGCTCTTATTTTTAATATATCTCTACTGTATTCAGGGAAAGATAGTTCTCCCACAGGTCATTTAGCACTTGTAAATTCCCGATTAAGTAGTAGCTGAAAAATGGGGGAGTTGTCTGCTGCCCTGCAAAGATAAGATATTCAAACTTTAAGTGGTTCTTTCATTAATTCTAATAATTTTTCTCATCTGCACTGACAATTTTTTCAGCTTTGCAAATTACAAATTATATAAATAAGTCCCATAAAATAATCAGAATTAAAATAAGGTCAATTAATTTATGTAAAGTTATGATTTTCACATCACAAATGCAGAAAGCTTCGAAAAGGGCAGAATTGGTGTCATTTCATCACTTAAAATGCTTTTTAAAATCATCTTACATTAGATAAGTAAAGATAAAACTTCATATTCTTGACCCTATGAAGACAGAACACTGGGAACTCTTCCTCCACAAACCTAAATTGGAAATAAGATAAAGAGAAGATACTTCTTTATAGTGGGTCCCTGGATCCTTTTCAATCAGCTGTATCTTCAGTTGGCTGGTCCTCAGGCACAAATAAGCAGGAGAGTTCTCTTTGGGAACTATTACAGCATTGTATAATATAATAAAAAAGTATGAGGGCACACATGAAGTTCTCCCATCTGTGAACTCAAAATTGAAAACTCAAACTTGGTTAGTTGGAAAATTTTGGAAACAAAATGTTACTGAAAATTGTTGTAAGGCAGAGTAGAAATAGAATGAAATCTCTTGTGTTTAACAGTAAAAGCTTTAGAGGCTGATGAGAAATATACTAATATGAGAAGTATAAATAATATTATTACATATTTATTTGTAATTGTTTCTCTTCAGGGAGACCAAAATGCTTTTACCAGCTTTACAATGATAGTAATACTTTCAAACACTCTGTGAGTTAAGTAAGCTATTGACGTATACACATATGTATGTGTCCCATGGTTCAGAAAATAAGGTCACCAGATTGCCTCCAGTCATCTTATTTTTTGGTCTGATAAATAGCTGGTTTGTCCTGCCTTTTATTCCTTGGGGCTTGATGGCCCTGCTGTGCTCTGACCTGTATTAGGGAAAGGGCCAGATCAGATTAAAAGTACTTCAGAAGCCATAGGAGATGTACATATATGAGGAGCACATAGTGTGGCCTTGGAATGGTGACAAGAGCATTGATTCTAGTTCAGAATCCCACCTCTGACACTTACAACCTGTGTGACCTCAGGCAAATTATTTCATCTCTCTAGGCTTGTGTTTTCTCATGTATAAAATCAGAGGGCTGGACTAGATAGCCTTGGCTTCCCTTCAAGTTTCCAAATCTGTGATCTATGAAAAGGAGCTTGAAGAGTAGTTTGTGGAGATCTGTCTAGAGAGAAGGCAGCAGTGCCCTCCCATACACACCCCCATCTCCCCTGGATCCCTTTGATGCTCTGTCTTCCCTCATCAGAGTAAGAAGCTCCTTGAGGGCAAGGGCTTGTATTTGTGTTCCCAGTGTTTAATCCAGTAAGGTCTTAGGGAATGAAGGCTTGTTGACTTGACATCCTAGCTTGGCCTAAAATTTTATAGAGGAAGCAGAGTCAAAAGGGAAATTCTGATGTTCCAGTACAAATGTTTCCAGGGGGGAAGAAAAGAGGGATGCAAAGCAACTCTTCAGTCAACTTAGATTTTAGCAGGCCTCTTACAACAAGCCAGGAGCTCTAAAATCCTGACCAAGACAAGATTTTGCAACTAATGGTTAGTAGTTAGATGGTGTAGTGGATGAAGTGCAGAATGGTGGAACCATGAAGGCCTGAGTTCAAATGTGGCCTCACACACTTTCTGTTTTGTGACCCAGAGCAAGTCACTTCACCCTGTTTGCCTCAGTTTCCTCATCTGTAAAATGAGCTCAAGAAGGAAATCACAAACCACTCCCGTATCTTTGCCAAGAAAATCCCAAATTGGGGTCACAGAGGGTCAGATGACTCAACAACCAAAACAGCTTTTTGAAGTAATGTTGGGAGCTCGAGGATATCGGAGAAGGAATAGGAATGATATCCAGGGCAAATAGAAAAGTAATGTACGACCAAGAAAACACGGAACTACTCAGCTCCTCTTTTGGTTTTGTTTTCTCTATCAAGGAGAATGGCTTTTAGAATTTAAAACAAAAATAATTAAGAGGGAATTGAAACCCAAGGTAAAGAAAAAGAGGTGGTAAGAGAGCATGTGGCTGATATTGATGAGTTCATGCCACAAGGGCTGGATAATCTACAGACTAAGGTATGGAAAGAACTTAGAGAAGTGATAGCAGTTCATTGAGTGATATTGAAAAGTTCTGGAAAATGGTGGAGGTATCACAGGACTGAGTCAGTGTGCTGATTATTGTTTTTTTTCTTTCTTAAATGTTTTATTGATACTTTATTTTTTGGACACCGTTATCACTTTGCAGCACTTCCTGTGGAATAGAAACCTGCCTTCTAACAAGGAAGTAGAATTAAACAAAACAAACCAACTCGGTGGCCATTTTTCACAACATGTGCTTCATTTGGCTGCCGTAGTTTACCACCTCTTTGCTGAGAACTATGGATGTGAATATAATTAACACAAAGTGGAAGGCAGTAGCAGAAAGCATAATTTATTGCTTAAAAGGTACACACTCGAAGCATAAGGATTCATGTAGTAGCTCCTAATTAGCCCTAGGATCAACTATAAATCCCTCTATCATTTAAAACTCTTCATAACTTGACTTAAATCTATCCAGTCTTCTTTCCTGCTCCTACTGTGGACACACCCTATGGCTCAACCTGCTTGGTGTTCCTTACCCAGCATCCTTCACTTTAATGCCTTTGCACGGGTTGGTTGGTCCTCGTGCCAGGAATGTCCCCCTTCCTCACTTCCAGATCTTAAAATCAGTGTATTATTTCAGGACTTGACAAGACAACTTTCTCATGTGTTCCTTCCTATTTTTCCCTTCTAAGGTTTTTTTCCATCTACTCTCATGTGGATATTCCATATGAATCTATTTATGTACATGATACCTCCTTCATTAGAATGTGGAGCTTGATACAATCAGCCCCACGACATCCACAAACAAGAGCATTTGGAGGCTTTTTCCATCTACAGAGAATGAATTCTTCTCTGATCTTGATCCTGAACTGGATCACAGTGCAAATCCATCTCCTTGTTTTCTGCCTGGCCTAATGTTTATTATCAGAGGTTGACTGATCAGTGCCGTTTCAATTTTGACATCTTCAAGGAATTTTGAATACTTTGCTTTAAAAGAGGTTGGCCAGCAGCTTTTTGTTCTACTGAATCAATTGCTTTTTCATTTCATTGATTAATAAACACAATGGGATCTTGTATTCTCTACATCTTTTAGTTCATTGTGAGATGATAAAGATAGGATATTTTGAATATCATTTGTGAATGCTTGCTTGTCCCCTGCCTGTTCAAGGATGTCCTTGATTCGTGTATATATGACAATTGTGCAAATGTTGTATTTATGGGAGGTCAGGGTTTCTCTCAGTAAACTTTTTTAAAGTGTTAACAAGGTCTGAAATTCTTTCCATAGGTTTTGGTGTGTTCTTCTTCAGATAGATTATTTATTTCTCTCATCATTGTATCAGCTCCAGCAAGGATCTCCTCTACAGATGTGTGTTCAATCTTTGTTCACTGGAGTGCCATTTCTTCTTTGTTTCTAAGACTTCTGTGACTGATGCACCAACTCCTGTTTTTATCCTTGAATGCCCTTGGGATGACTTTGTTTAGTTGGCTATCTTGCCACTAAAGATTTTAAATTACTTTTAAAGTAATTTTACCCTCTACTGCTTCTTTTTGCTTTATGAGACAATATTGTTCATAATTGTCCATCTTCCTTCTTTTTAAAGTTTTATGGATGAATTTACATCCTAACTTGGTGTTGCCTTTGGCAGCTATCTCTCTATTTGGCAAGTCAGATATTTGCTAAGGCACTTTTTGTGATCTTTTGGTCATCTTGTTGAGGGAATTAATTACCTTAGTTAAATATCTGGATCAAATTATTATAGCCAGTATCAATATATACATATAGATACATATATATTATTACATAGGTATACACACACACACACACACACACATATATATATATATATATATATATACACACCTTTATGGATATGTGTATATATATATACATATCTAATTATAGCCAGTCAGTATATATCTATGTATATATACCAGGTGTATATTGATGGCTATAATAATAATGTCTGTCTGCTTATACATGTCAACATGGACACAACCAATATTATATTATGGTGTTGATATCTATCCATCCTATAAAGCTTATCCATCATGTGGTGAGGTCATACTGGGTATGACATCTTGCTGGTTGCACCAAACCCCCAGAATATTACAGAGCCTTATGTAAGATAAGAGTAATCACTCAAAAAGAATTTAGCCTAACCATTCACAAAGGTTCCGCACAATGCCATCCTCAAATAGGAACGAACATAAGTGTTACCTCACCAATCATAGGCAAGTCCTCTTTAACTTGGATTCTGAATCTCCTCTGTCACTATATTGAATCGCTTTGGCAAAAATGAACCTCTCTGTTTTCTGGATTATCTGATATTTATGACCATAGGGTCTGAGAAAAAGGTTATTTCTGTTTTCAGGGAATTTTGACTAATTTTAATTTTTGAGAGATACCTAGCTGTAAGAGAGCCTTTAAGGTGGTGTTTTGTTCTACCAGACCAAAAAAAATTTTTTTTAATAAGCAACATACACTAAGCACAATGGAATTTTATGCAATCTATGTCTTTTGTTTAATTGTGTGATAGTAAAGGTTTGGTATACTCCAAAATATCACTTGCAAAAGCCTGCCTTTTCCATACTTATGTCTGCAGTGAGGAGGCTCTCAGTGTGTGTATGTAAATGATACTCCTAAAATTTTATATAAATAAGAAAGACATATTATTGAGATTCTTAGTTGCCTTTTGGGGGGCATATAACAAGATTCAATATTTTCCCAAGATTTTGGTATCTTCCCCATCTTTAGAAATTGTATCACCTTTAGCATAAATCTTCTTTAGGTATACTTGGTCAAATTGATTTTTTCCATCTTCATTCTCTTTACTACCATTGTTTCTCCCCGTCTAGGGCAGTCATGTTAATGTCTTAAGTGTGATGTTTACTGTCATTAATGGTAAAAAACAAAAACACAAAAACAACTTTTTATTCAAATCATTACAAACATTTTCTCTTTTTTCTTCTGGTTTTGTTTTTTCGTCTTCCTTCCATTTTCATCCTTAAAACCCCTTGGGATGGCTTTGCCAGTTGGGTGTTTTTTTCCATGCTTTCTTTAAATTGGTTTTACCCTTCATTGCTTTTCTGTTTTATGGGGTGCTATTGCTTGTAATTTTCCATCATCCTTCTCTGCAATATTTTACAAATAATTTTATATTCTAATCAAGCATTAACTTTGGTTGCCATCTGTCTCCACTTTGTAAATAAGTCAAGTGTTTGTTAGCTAAGGCACTTTTTAGATGTTTTTGATCTCATTGTTATGACAATTGGTTTACATTAATTAAAATTCTATGTGAAATTAATATTGTCTCTTTGTCTTTTCTTCTTTCTGTAATTTACTTTTCGTTGTTAACTGCTTGTTTAAATAGGTCAAAGTTGAGTTGTTTCATTTACACCTCAATTAAGAAAAATTGTAAATTCTTACCTCGTGTTTTCCTGCTACATCTCTAGGATAAACCTATTTCTTCCTTCTTATTCTTTTTTTCTCTTCTTGTCTTCTTTATTTCCTCTCCTTTTTTCCTTACTGCTATGAGTTTTTGTTTGTCCCCTCACTGACCAATGGAGAAGGTAGTCCCAGTCCTGTGTGACTTTGACATATCTCTTAACCTTTCTGTGTTTTTCTCCTTATCTTTAAAGTGAAGAGGTTAGACTATATTGTTTTCAGTCTTTTTCCAGTTGTGTTTTACTCTCCATGACCCCTTCTTCAGTATCTTTGGAAAAGATACTGAAGTGGTTTGCCATGTCCTCCGCCATAGTTCATTTTACAGAGGGAAAACTGAGGCAGACAGAGTTAAGTGATTTGAACTCAGGAAGTTGAGTCTTCCAGACCCAGCACCCTCTCCACTGCTCCAGTTAGCTGCCCTAAACTATATTAGAATGTTTCACTACTTTTTAGTGTTTGATGTGTATAGATGTTCTTCTGAGATACAGTTTATAGGATTATAAAGGAAATCTTGAAATTCAGTTATCAAAATAAAAAAAAAAATTCACAAACCTAAGGCTAACTCCTGGTCTAGATGATCCTTAAGTGATTTTATGTATCTGTCTCCTGACATCTTTGTTCCACTGTAATATAATCAGATCATTTTTGGAGTACACTATTTAGTCATGAGCATCAAATTTTTTGGAAAGTCATCATGGCCTTGTGGCCTCTGATTTTCAGGAAACTGTGATTTCTGACACAGGCATACCTGAAAAAAATAGGGATTGACTCAAGAGATTTTGTCAAGAGCACAGTTCTTTTAATGTTGGTTTGTTTGCTTGTTTGTTTTTTTTTTTGTATGTGTGTGCCCAAGACCTTGGACAGCTTAGATTAAACCCAGATAGAAAAGATTTCCCCACAGACATACATAGTATAAAGACACAAATAAGGGTACGAAGAGACAGCCACCCAAGAAATCAGACCTCCACAGGTTTTGCTTTGCCGCTGTAAGACTTCACCTGGTTCTCTTGCTGTCTGTCCTTCCAATACATAAGCTGCCTATGCAGTCTACTTGATATGTAAACAGTGAGTGATGTGACTGAAGGTAGAAAGTTGGATGGGGGTAGGAACAGCAGTATAACTTCCACACCTATCATGATGGAGCCTGACTTCCTCTCCTCTTATTCTTGTGATGACTGTGAGAACTTTTATGTTGGTTAGTGGGTGAAGATTGTGTTGACGTCAAGCCCATAGAAGGTAGTCATGATGAAGCCCAGTTTCAGCTTCAGCCTAAAGATATCTCTTTGGATGTACTGTCTGAGCTTACTTCTAGGAGGAGTGCTTGTAGCACTGACAAGTTTGCTAAGCATATCAGATGGTGAAGGGACTCAGTCAGACCTCCTAAGGATTGATTGAAGAAACTGGTGATGTTTAGATCAGAGGAGAAAAAAAAATGTGGTTGGAGGTACATAGTATTTTGAAATGCTCTTCTGCATAAGAGGATTAGTTAGGTGCATGCTACAAAGAGCAGTGGGTGAAAGTTGCATGCAGACAGATTTTTGCTGTTATATGATGAATAATTCCCTGCTATTAGAACTGTCAGAAATGTTGTGGGCTCCTTTGGGGGCCGCTTCCTGATTTCTGGAGACTTTTTGATGGAGCTTGTACGACCTTGTGTTTCTGTAGGGGAGGGGAGTTCAGTTATGGACAGGATGGAATGAATACCTTCTGAGGTCATGATCCTAAATTTCTATGACACTTTCAATTCAGCTGGTTATTTATAATAGTCACTGTAGGCTAGCACCAGCTGGATGCTGCAGTGGGTAGAGCACCAGGCCTGACCTTGTAACGCCTCCCCGCCCCAGTGAGTTGCAGAATGAAATACAGTCTTTTATCTAGTCTTATCCCTTTGTACCTTTCCAGTCTTCTTGCTCCTTGTTCCTTTCCGTGCACTCTGTGATACAGTGACACTGGCCGACTGTTCCTCAAACATAACACTTCATCTCCCATCTTTGTGCCTTTGCATGGGCTATCCTTCATGAAATTGCCATCCCCTCACATCTGCCTCTTAGAGTTCCTGGGATCCTGGGAGAGTCAGCTTTATTTCTACTTTCTGCAAAAGTCCTTTCCCATTTCCCCCAGCTGGTGTTTTCCTCTTTCAGATTATCTTCATCTACTTTGTTCATATCTTGTTTATACCTAGCTATTTATAGATTGTCTCCCTCATTCTAATGTATGCCTCTTAAGGAGAGGGATGTTTTTTGTCTTTGGTTTTTCCGGAACTTAGCACAGTACCTGGCATGTAGTAGAAAGTGCTTAATAAATGCATGTGACTGATATATGGACACTGATGAATATATACACACGTGTATGTATGTATATATATACATATATACAATTAATATGACTGACAGTTTTGATGTAACAAAAAAATCCTCAGAATTAGAGTTAAACAAAAGTAGAATTAGTTCCTCCTCACTGGAGATCTTCTAGTAGCAGCTGGATGAAAACCTGTTGGGAATGTGGTGTTGTTTTTCAAGTACTGATGGAACTATAATTCCCATTTTATGTATATGTGGGAATAAAGGGGCAGCTAGGTGGTACAGTGGATAGAGCACCAGTGCAGGAGTCAGGAGGACTTGAGTTCAAATCTCACCTCATTTACTTGACACTCACTAACTGTGTGACCTTGGGCAAGTCATTTAACCCCAATTGCCTCATCCTGGGTCATCTCCAGTTATCCTGATGAATACCTGGTCACTGGATTCAGATGGCTCTGGAAGAGAAGTGAGGCTGGTGACCTGCACAGCCCTCCCTCACTCAAAACAAAGTAAGTGCAAGTCATGTCATTATTTCTCTGATGGTGTGGTCTTCTTGAGCAACAAAGGAAGAAACACACACACATATGTAGGAATATAAATTCTTCTGCGATCTTGTCAGTGTAAGTATTCTTTATAATGTTATAAAGTGTTTCCATGGCTTCATATCTTGTGTAATTCCTATGTATGTCTACCTATAAATTTTCAATGTAGGATATACCCAACCTGGAAGTACTGGAGGCCTTTATCTGTGTCTTTTAACATGTCATGGATAGCTGTATAATATTCCATGCATTCTCCTGACTCTTTGGATACAGTCTCCCAGGAATTAACCATTGGGCCTCTTTCGTTATGCTTTCATTTATATGGTTACCTATATTGCAGTACGTGGCTTATCATATCTGTTGAAGATGTTTTTTCCTTCCTACTTTTTCGGTTTTAAGCCCTCTTAATAAGATTCACGAGACATTAGCCAAATGTTTTTTGAACTAACTCTTATTATACGGGCTCCATTCCTTGTAAGGAGCTTCACAATCCTTAGTAATACTTCCTGAGTTGATCCACTGGCATAATTTATTTCCACCTGAATCCTGGGGAGTGCAGATCTTCTCAGCTTTGAAAGTTCTTAGACTGCTCAATGTCACATCCCAGATACACATCTGGGAAGATTATAAGTCTCAGCTGATGAGGTAAACAGACAGTTGACTTGATACTCCTCAGCAAGGAGTCAGTGATCGTCACTGCTCTTCTCTGCTTCCTGTGGCTGCCCACATCTGTCCTCCGGATGCGCTTCCCAAGGCAGCCTGCATCACTCTTTCTTTTCTGGGCTCATACTTACTCCTAAGCAGGCGACTGACCACAGGACTGGGAGATCTAGTCTATCGTTCACACCCTATATGCTTTTCAATATCAGCATCAATTGACCAGTCGGTATCTCCCCAGTGTCAATTAACTACTTGATATTCATTAGCATTTACAAAGGAATGTTTGCTAAGAGGACATTACAATAAGGATAGGAGTTAATAAAACATCTCCCTCCCTTCATCTATAAAATGATAAAGAGGAACTGGAACACCTCTAAGACTGCCTCTAGCTCTAATTCTCTTACTCTGTGTAATGAAGATCAGTAATAGTTATCTCACAAAATATTTGGATGACTCTCAAGGTCCAGGACCCATGTAAAATCTGTTACAGCCTTGCTCTGACCTCTGCTGAGGGTTGCTAAAAAGAAGGGTAGCTAATGATGATATTTTTTCTGAATTATGAGCAGTTTTAACATATAATAAGACCCTTATTGCTTATGTTGGGTGTTTACAAGTAATAGCTTTCAAGATAATCCTTTCTTATAATAATTAATAATACATCATTTATTCTTTTTTGGGGCTGGGCATAGGACTGTTCCGATGGCTACATGAGCAAAACACATTTCCAGACTTGGAACAGGACTTCTATGCCTGAACAGCTCTTTCCTCAAGCTGAGGTGAGTACTTTAAAGTATCTTTTTGTTTTGTTTTGTTTCATTTTTAGTGGAGGAGAAAGGGAGAGTCTGGACTTCTGATATAGGGAGCTCTCTACTGATGTAGTTCAGCAATTGTTCTGTAACTTCTAGTCCTAGGGAGTTGTTTAGGCACTTATGTAAGCTTATACAGCTGATGTGTGTACACACACACACACACACAAATATTTCCTGTCTGTAGATATTTGTGCCATTGCAGACCACAATCTCTTAGATAATCGATGGCTTAGGGTCAAAAAAAAGTTAGTGGCCAACCCTCTGAGGATGACATTCCCCAAAGGTTAACTAGGCTCCTTGGCTGCCAGATGTACAGTCTAGCATTGGTCTTATATAGGAAGTCTTACCAGCTTGGTAGAATATACCATACCTTACTCTCTGTTGGCTCAGCCTTCAGAACTGAGAATCATTTCTGTGCCATCATGAAGCATCAGAGTAAGACTTCAGTGTGGGAGCTTTGGTTTATAGAATTATAAAAATAAATGCAAAAAACTTAAATTAGATTAGAGAGATTTAATTTATTTGAAATCTATTTAGCATCTGGTACATCTTGAAAGTAGAACAAAATTATCTTCTGGTACATCTTTATCCAGAGAAACAAGTGGTTGGATGTTTTCTAGTTGCGCATTTTCTATCATATTCAAAACCAAGGATTTTGTTGAAACCAAGAACTTTTTTGAACACATACAGGTTTTTAACCAGAGTATTCCATTTTTGAACATTGTTTTGGGTTTATTTATTCCTGAAGATAGTGTACTACTGCTTGGCTTGGCCCTGTTCAAAGCCTCAGCAGGTGACAGTTCCCTGCAATGCTAAAGATGGGGGATAAGGGAAGGGGTGCATTGTGTGGGTGGGAACTTGACCTCCTTGTCCCATAGCTCCTATTGTGCCATTAGATATACAATAAATATGACACTTAGACACATTTGGAATGTTGAATGGATGCTTTTGGTTTTTTATTCAGAAAGTTCACAAATGTGAACCAATAGCAAAACACAACCTTGTAGAAGGATAACAAAGACCTCAGGATATCTGGAGGTAGCTGGCAGATGTTTGAGGTGTGTGTTTTTGTGTCTTGTGCATTCCTATGTGGCTAGGTTCAACTGGTGCAGTTTTCTGTGTTCTTGCAATTTAGACAAAATTGTGGAGATACAAATGTAAAATTCATGCATGGAGGACAGATAAAATGGTAGAGAGGGACTTCCTGCTTGGTTTGTGTTAGACTAAGATGTTTTCTGAGGTTCCTTGTAGTGATGAAAGCCAGTGGTTCTAAAGGAGAGCATTTTAGTTGCCCTGGAAAACTGATGGGGAAGAGATTTTTGAAAAGGAGGGCCCTCCCTTGAGGTTCTTTAAATCTCTTCAGATTACATTTATATGCCGTAATGCAGAATGAGATGTGTTTTTGAACACTGTCAATGTGGGAATTTGTTTTGCCTGACTATGTATATTTGCTACAAAGGTTTTCTTTTCCTTCTTTTTTTTTCCCAACAGGAGAAGGAGAAGTGGAAGGGAAAGAAAATAAATGCTTGTTTATTGAAAAAAAAACTGGAAAGTTCAATAAAATAAACCACATCAGTTTGTCAATGAAATAAGTAGCCTACTCTGGCTATGTTTAAGCTGACTGTGATATTTCTTTTGAAACTTTATATTTACTTATGTAAATTCAATATAAAAGAAACATTATTTCCTTTCCAGTATTTTGCTAACTATTATAAGAGGTTGCTGCCAGGTGAATGGGGGTGCCTTTCTTATTGCCTCTTTTCAAATATCACATCCAGGTTTTGGTCAATGAAGCAAATGAGTTAGGACATTTTTTTTTTTTGCTCATTATATATTTTAAAAATGAAAGTGGTAGGTCCTTATTAAAGCAATAAATAATAATGATGATAACATATATGTGGTACTTTAAGGTTTGCAGAGCACTTTAATACATTAACTCATTTAATACATTAACTCCTCACAACAGTTTTGTGAGGGAGGTAGAGTGGGTATTTTATTTGTTTTACTAACAAGGAAATTCATTCTTAAAGTGATTTTTTAAGACCACACAGCTAGAAAGTATCATAGGTCGCATTCAAACTCAGCAAAACACATTAACATGGTTTCGAGAGAGAAGCACATAGGGACTTTCCCTCACTTACTTAGCTCAATATTGTAATCCCAAGGCTTGTATGTCCTTGGTTTTGTGATTTCACTTGAAGCTACTTTTCCTCCCTGTAGCTTCCATGGTAGTCATGACCAAAGTTTGCAGTTCTTTTCAACTAACTGAGGATTGGCAAGGAGGTGGCAGAGAGGAAGGAGGGTGGCAGAAGTTAAACCTTTTCCTTTCTAGAATGATTTTTTTTTAGCACCTCTCTCTTTCTCTCTTCATATACATATATATGGCAGAAATGAAGAGTGAGTAATGACAATTGTGATTATCTTTTCCTATCAGAAAAAAAGTTTCTTAATATTTTACTATTTTTCTTTTTTTTTTTTTGAGACCCTATTCATGCTCCTTATCAGGGAGTTGCTTTTTTTTTTTTTTACATGGAATGTTTCATTTCAAGAGATAGGACTCACCTTAGCAACTGGGAGTCATCTCTAGTCATCCTGATCTACGTCTGGCCACTGGACTGAGATGACTCCGGAGGAGAAAGTGTGGCTGGTGACTTTGCACAGCCCTGCCTCACTTAAATCCAGTTCATTTGCATGTGATGGCATTATCTTCCTGACATCATGGTCCTCTTCGAGAACAAAGTACAAGCAATAACAACCTTAGCAACCAGCTCACACATGAGATTGGATACACTGACTTCCTAATGTAGACTGTTTTTTCAAAAGTTAAAAATTTTTGAAAATTTAGTTCAATTTTATTTTCAGTTTTGAATTCTATCCCTTCCTCCCTTGCCCACTGAGAAGCCAAGAAAAACAAAACCTGTTACAAAAATATGTATAATCAAGCAAAGCAAATTTCCACATTTGCCATGTCCAAGGAAAAGGAAAAAAGCAAAATATACTTTGATCTGCATTCTGAATCTGTCAGTTCTCTGTCTAGAGGTGGATGTCATGTTTTAGCATGAGTCCTTTGGAATCATGGTTAGTCCTTCTGTGGAGCGGAGTTACTAAGTCTTTCCAGGTTATCTTTAGAGCCGTGCTCTTACTATATCAATTGTCCTCTTCTTCTACTAATTTTGCATTGCCACAGTATGTACAAGTCTTCCCAGGATTCTCTAGAGCCATACACTTCATAATTTCTTATGGCACAATAGTATTCCATGTAACACCTTATTTTCAACATCAATTCCTCAAGAAACATACCTCAGGTTCTAATTCTTTGCCACCACAAAAAGAAAGGTTATAAACATACGTAGGGTCCTTTTCCTGATAATTATCTCTTTGTAACATAGACCTAAGAGATATCACTGAATTAAAAAGTTTGTATGCTTCAGTGACTTTTGAGGCAAAATTCCAAATTGCTATCCAGAATAGCTTGACCAATTCATACACACATATAGTGCATTAAGGTGCTTGTTGCCTCCCAGGCCGTCCAACAATTGTCATTTTCCCTTTTTGTTATCTTGACTAGTCTAATAGGTATGCGGTAGAACCTCCTATTTGATATAATTTACATTTCTCCTAATATTAGTGATTTAGAGCATTTTCATGTGGCTATTGATTAATATCTATTGACCATTTATCAATTGGGGAATGCCTCTGATTTTTGTAAATTTGACTCAGTTCCCTGCATATCTTAGGAGTGAGACCTTGTCAGAGAAACTTTCAGCAAAGATTTTTTTCCCTCCAGTTTCCTGCTTTTCTTCTAATTTTAGCTACCTCGGTTTTGTTTCTGCAAAACCTTTTTAATTTTTTGAATCAAAATTATCCATTTTACCTCCTATGAATCTCACTTTCTTGTTTGGTCATGAACTTTTTCCCATCCATAGATCTGACAGGTAATTTCTTTTATGCTTGCTAATTTGCCTATGATGTCACTCTTTATGTCTAAATCATGTACTTATTTTGAACTTATTTTGGTATATGATGTGAATGTTGGTTTATGCCTAGTTTTGCCAGATTATTTTCCAGTTTTCCAAGTGAGTTCTTGCCCCAGTAGAGGGGACCTTTCTCAAACACTAGGTTACTGTACCCATTTTCTTCCTTAGGATGTTTACCAAACCTGTACCCCTGTTTCTTATTCATTACCAGATTGTTTTGGTAAGTATAACTTTGTAATGTGGTTTAAGAGCGCATAGTGCCTTCTTCCTGCCTTTTTTTTCATTGATTCTGGATCTTCTATCCTTACAAATAAATTCTTATGATTATTTTCTAGCTTTATGAAGTAATTCTTTGATGGTTTGCTTGAAATGGCACAGAATAAGGAAATAAGGAAATGTTGTAATTTTTATTATATTGGCTTGACCCCCCCCCATGAGCAATTAATGTTTCTTCATTATTTGAATGTCTTTGTGTGAAAAGCATGTTGTAGTTGTGGTTCTATGTAGTTTGCTGTGTATATCTTCCTGGGTAGACTCCCGAGTATTTTATAATATCTTATAGTTATTTTAAATTGATTTTTTCTTTCTATCTCTTCCTACTGAATTTTGTTGGTAATATACAGGAATATTGATGATTTGTGTGGGTTTATTTCGTATCCTGCAAATTTGCTAAGGTTAACTGTTTCAATTAGTTTTTTAGTTGACTATCTGGATTCTCTAAGTCAATCATCATATCATCTGCAAAAAGTGATAATTTATTTTCTCCTTGTCTATTCTTATTCCTTCAGTTTCTTATTCTGGTCTTATTTTGATGGCTGGCATTTTTTAGGACAATATAGAACAGTAATGGTAATAATAAGGAGCATCTTTGCTTTATCCCTGATCATTCTGGAAAAGCTTCTAGCCTTGTCTCCATTACAGATAATACTGGCTCTTGATTTTAGATAGCTATCTCTTGTCATTTTAAGGAAAGCTCTAGTTATTCCTATGCCTTGGTAGTGTTTTTAACAGGCATAGGTTTTAGCAAAAGTGTTTTTTCATCAAAAGCTTTTTCTGCCAAATAATCTCATGATTTTTGTTGTTTTTGTCATTAATATGGTCAATTATGATTCTACTTTTCCTAATATTGAACTAGTTCTGAATGTCTAGTATAAACTCAGTCTGGTCTTAGTCTGTAATCTAGTTTTCTTTCTCTGTTTTGGCCTTCCCTGGTTTAGGTACTAAGACTATATAGTTGCATCATAAAAACAATTTGGTAGGACTCTTTCTTCACCTCTTTTTTCAAACAGGTTATGTAGTGTTGAAATGAATTGTTCTTTAAATGTTTGGTAGAATTCACTTGAGAATTCTCTGTTCCAGGGATTTCTTTCTTTGATAGCTTCTTTATGACTTGTTTGGTTTCTTTTTTTAAGATAGGGTTATTTGTTTCCTATCTGGTTAATCTGAGAAATCCGTATTATTGTAAATATACATCTATTTAGTTTATAGTGTTAATTTTATTGGCACATTGCTGGGGAAAGTACCTACTAATAACTGCTGTTTTTCTTCTTCATTGGCTGTGATTTCACCTTTTTCATTCTTCTGTGCTGGTTATTTTGTTTCCTTTGTCTTTAAAATTGAATTCACCAGTGACTTGCCTATTTCATTGTTTTAGGTTTGTTTTTTTCCAATAACCCGCTTTTAATTTTAATCATAAGTTAAGCAGAATTTTAACTTTCAATTTTGTCAGTTTTAAAAAATTAAGAGAAAACTTAGCGGGGATTTTAAAGTAGTTTCATGATGCAGACCCTTAAAAAAAGTAGCACCTAGTATGATATACTGGTGCAATTATGTTTTTAGACAACTCCCTGACCTTTTGTAATCAATATTTCTGATTCTTGAGTACCACAATTTTCTAATAACCACTGCTGGTTTAGACTGTTTATTTTAAATCAAGGGGTCTTAGTCTGGGGTTTATGAACTGTTTTGAAAAAATATTTTGATATACCTGTGTATTTTATAAATCTAAAATACAGGAAATTCCTACATATTTTATTTCATTCATTTAAACACATTATTCTGTGAAAGGGTCCATGGATTTCTCCAGTCTACCAAGGAGGCCTATGACCTCAAAATGTGAAGAATTAATGTTTTAAAAGAAATCTATACTTCTTTTTTGTAATGTAAGATTATTTTCCCATGACTCTCCTATGATTAGTCAGTGATATAATAATGAATATCACTCAGTCAACCTATCAAATCAATAATCAACAAATACTTATTATGCGCTTTTTATGTGCCAGGCACTCTGCTAGCTACATAGATACAAAGAATGAAGCAAACCAATCCTTATTCTCAAAGCGATGACCTTCTGTGCAAATAAAAAGGGGACAAGATGGAAAGAGAACCTCTTCTAGTATGTATCATGTGCCACCAGAACCATTAGGTGTCTCCTTCAATTTAGATCCATTTAAATTGCTGACTATTCCTCAAATGGACACTGTGTGCAACTAGTTCTCCAGGCTCTTCAATAGGAAATTGCTTCTTCACTTGGCTGCTCAAAGACCTGTGATTCTCCTGGTAGAGCATCCCTCACTGACATAGATTACAACCTTTGTATAACTTGGTAAATGCTCTTCAAGAAATGAGAAGACTGAAAATTTTATCTTTTCTTGGCCAACCTGATAATGAGTCTCTCTAAACTTTGTCAAGCTAGTCCCTGAACAGCAGGCATGGATTCCATCACTAGACCCATAACTTTAAGCCTTTCCAGTTCTGTGGGATCTGCAAGAGCTTATACTCCCTTGGAACATTTTTTGAAAACCCAGTCTCCTATATGTGATGAGGGATTAGAGTATGACTTTAAGTAGAAGTGTCATTTAATAATTTGCAGTAGTTTCAGCCACTACCACCACAAAGCTTGCCATGGATAGGTGAGAAAAGCTGGGATAATGTAATGCTGAAAGCAGTGCCACTACAAATATTGGACTTTTCAGACTTTATCTCAACAAATTACACAATACCTGCCACCTGAGTCAGTCAATACTAGACAGGCAGTAGTTGGGTTGTTTTGATGTTTCTTTTCCTCTTAAGCAAAGATTTTTACTTCATTCTCTTTCTAATGGTTTGATTATAATTATTGCCCAAGTTTTTCATTTAAAAATAATCTTTTCATATTATTAAATGTTATATATGTGAAAATAGACTCTTATTTGATGGATAACAGCCACAATTGTTTTGTTTTGTTTGATATCAGAAATTGAAATGATAGATGTCTTTTAAATTTAAATTTTGGGTTTAATTTTGTGCCAAGGATTGATTATGCTTGCCACAGACAAATATAAAATATCCCCTCATTTCTGTCAGGGCAACTTGATCTTGATATCCAAAAGTCTGTTGATATTCAGGCACAAGTGTTCTTATAGGATAGACTCTGTCAGCAAAATTGTTGGTAGATTTGTGATAATTAATGAGCTTCATGACCTTTAAAGAGACTGTGTAAAGCAACATTACTTAGTGTTTTCATTCTTCATGTCTCAAGAGATACCTCAACTCTGGACAAAACAAAGACTAATTCTGATTAGTTATGTTTTCCAGTATTCTGAAACAGATTTAGCTAAATCACAGTTTCATGATTTGGAAACATAATGTTTAAGTGTATGTTGCTCTTTACATTTTTTGCACAGTAAAATGGATTTACACAAAATTGAACCATTATTCCCAAAGAATGTTGAATAAGGGATGCATTTTAAGCTGGACACAAGGTGTAGCGGCATGTCATTGGGCTCTGTGCTTGTCCCTGTGCTGTTGAACATTTTCATCAGTGACTTGGAAGAAGATATAATAGAATACCCTATGTATAAAATTTGAGGATAACTCAAATCTGAGAGGGATAGGTAATACAGTGGAAGAGAGAATCAAGATAACAAATTATCTGAGGTGGAAATGATAGACCAAAATCAATATCAGATGTAGTAGGGATTAATATAAAGAGTTGCATTTAGATTTTTTTTTTAAAAAAATCAGTTACATGAGAAGAGGGACTTTTAGTTTGAGAGAAGTTCAGACAAGAAGAACCCTGGTATTTTAGGTGACCACAAGCTCAGCATCAGCCTAAAATGTTATGTAGGTGCTTTAAAGGGAAATATATTGTGGAGATCTAGAGAATTTATCATACTGTACTCTTTGATGGTCATATCATTGTTCTTGGCTTTTAAAGAGGGACATTAATACAATAGAATGCTTCCAGAAAAAAGACCAACAGTATGGTGAAAAATGAAGAAATGACATCACATGAACAGCTGAGACAACTGGCTGTGCTTACATACATTATCTTGTCTTGAAGACATCATAGCTATCTTCAAATATTTGAAAGGTCATTACACAAAAAAGAGTTGAGTAGACATTTTATTTGTCTCTAAGGACAAAATTCGGACCAATGAGTGGACATTACTTGGATAATTCTGTTGAATTATCTAGGACATCACTGGTATGGTCACTTTTTATACTAGTACAACCCACATGCCCTCTACTTTCTTATCCTGTTGTAATTCTATGGACAGGGCCATGTCTTTCCAAAAAGGTTTTATGGAGGACCTACCCATCCTGTTTTACGCCTTCTTTTGGTTTTTCATATATTTTGTGTATGTCAGTGGAATATTCAGGCAGTCCATCCACTCTCTGTTGCACATCATGACACTTGAGTGCAGATTATTTCATTCTTGGCACTTCTATCTCCAACACCCACATGGTGCTTGTCAAATAGTAGACTCCTAAGATACGTTGAATAATTGATTGTACGTAACATGATAAATAGAAGAATGTAAGTTCCTTATGGGCATGAACTTTTCACTTTTATGTTTGTATCCTTCCCACCACTCCCCTACCCCTCAGCACAGTGTCTGAGACAGAATAGTAATGTAACAATTGCATGTTTGATTTGTGGTCAGCGCATCTCTCATTTGTATCCTTGAGAGCATTTTGTATGGTTGTGCAGTGAAAAACAAATGGATATACCACTGGAGGAACCAAGTTGTATCAGTTTTGAAATACTGCGAACAAACCTAAAAGAAAGAAGGAAGTTGCCAATCCATGTAAAGATGCAAGGTTTTCCTTGCAGAGGCAAATAAAGGGAGTTAGCAGGATGAGTTTTATTGCTCAGAGTTAGCAAGAAATATGTGATTGGTCATTTGATCTTCTTGTACTGCAGACTGTAAGTATCTACAAAAAATGTCACCGTAACAATAACTGCAGGTTATACATCAACATGAAGTTACAGAGAATGAAGAAGCAGACATATTGTATGAAAAATTTGCTCCTTCAAGTTAAATCGATTCAATTTGATACTCAGGGTATTCAAAGCTATGCTGGGAATAGGTAAAGGTAGTGAGAGGATATTGTATAAAATATGAATGACAAATAAGGAACAAGAGAGTCCTGACATGACACAAAGTATCATGAATACTGTCTATGAGAGAGGAATTAGTAAGGCGTTAAACATGATAGATGCTGAGTAATATTACCAAAGAAAATTAAAATGAGTGTATTTTGAAAGTCAGGAAAAAGCTCATTACTGATATGAGAGTCATTTCTGAATTCACTGTCTATATGGAGACATAGACCACTGACTTGTTAGAGCAAAGATCAAAATTAGTACAAAGCTAGAAAAATAAAAATCGGTAAAAGATATGGTATGCAATTAAAACCATTCCAACATGAATTAAGCTCCTATCTGCAATTTTAGTAACTCCAAGTTACTGATGATGAAAAATGGGATATGGATGGAAGAAAAAACTGACACAGACTAAAATAATTTCACAAAGAACCATAACCAATGTAAAGCAATTTCTGTAACAACGAGAACAAGAAAACCTATAAAGTGTTGTAGTTGACAAACTTGCTTGCCAAGTGAAAAGTTTTGTCAGCCAAGGGTAACGCTATTTTAGAACCTAAACTCATTTGTAAAATATTATGGAGGATGATAGAAGACTGTGATCAGTATTGCCTCATAAAGCAAAGAAGCATTAGAGGGTAAAAGCAGTTTTAAGAAGCTCAATGAGAGATCCAGTTAAGGGGTCACCTGAAGGTCATTAAAGGATAAAAATGAAGGGATGACAACAAATAAAAAAAATGCAAAGAATTTTATGATAAACAAGGATAATAACACCACCACCCATAGTCCTGGATGTGCTTAGAAATGGCCCTAAAAAAAACAAAGACAGATTAGAGCAAGCCTGGAGGACGTCTGTACTGGAGGTGGCACAGCTGTTGTTCACATGCTATCTGAAGACAGAGAAGATAGCAAAGCATGGAAAAATTTTGAACTTTCTTAATAATGGCAAAAGGTAGCCAAGAAGATCTCAACAACTCTCAAACTTACATACCTTCTTTCTCATCTGTGTAAATAAAATTCTTATGAAACTACATGAGCATCAAGAAAATTCTTGTAAGAGTATTAGTAGGGAATAGGTTGGCTTTTTTGCAAGTGACATTTCACAGTAAATCACATTTTAGCCATCATATAATTGATTAAAGATAAATACAATGCAAGATTTCACTGTGTTCATTGTGTGTTGATTACAGATTTTTTAAAATCTGGTGTAGCAAATTACCTTAACAGCTGCCTTCCAACAAAATATCTCCCATCTGTACATAAAATTATTCCTTGAAATACACAGCAACTGGAATAACCTTGTTCCATGATAAAAAGAGATCACCCAAAATCTTTTTGTAGGATTTTGAAAATAGCAACAATCATTATGATGATAATTGAAGACTATGTTTTTTGAAGGGAAACCACAATTTATATACTTTTAGAATTCTTTCAGAATATTTTGAGGTGATAGTTATGGGACCCTGTGGATAATAGTCAGTGAATTTATGGGTACTTTATAATACTTACATAACCCTGATGTTAGGAGGATGGGAAAATAATAATAATAATAAATAATTGATATATCATTTTATGATTTCAAAATATGATTTTCCTCCACAATTCTGTGAAGTAGGAAGTGCAAATATTATTGTCTCCAGTTTATAGAAGAAGAAACTGAGGCACTGAGGGAAATTGGCTTTTGTTTGTGTTTTTTTGACAAATATTAGTTAACCTATGTTACCTTTAATTTGTGTAATGATAATTTTTGTGACAATGAGTTTTACAGTATTTTGACTAATATCTGTTTTACCAGTGACAGAGAAGGCCATCGCATGGATTACATATTAGCCCAAAGAGGAGAAAGAATAATTACAGTGTAAACTGACTTTTATTCAAATCCTAGCTGGACACCTCTCTAGCATTTACATGTTGATATGTTATTTTTTTCAGTAAGGCTGATAGTTTGTTTTAGTATAGTTTCTTAACCATTAGAGAATTAAAAAACTGAACTTTTTTTTTTCATTTGAAACAAGAGTAGAGCAAAATGCCATTCACCATTTTGTAGGACTTTAACAGATACCTTCCTATCCCAATAGCCCATGTTGGATATAACAGCTACCATTAAATAAGTGGCAACAGATGCTCACTATGAGAATTTGAGATCATCAAGAGACATGTTCTTCATCAGTTTTTGGAGTTTTCATTTTAGTTATATATAACCTCTCAAAATAAATAGCAAATTTTGCAACATATTTCATTTTGTTAAATTAACTCTAATACTTTGTGGCTTAGTTAAGCCTCTGGAGATTTTAGAGAAATTAGTTGAGTAGCATAATTATACAGCACAAATTTTATTCAAAAGTAAGATAAATAATAATACTGTAAATACCTAATACAGTACTAGCAACCATATAATGTTGATTATTGATGATCAATATGATTAATACCTCTTTAGAAGAATATTTGGTGCTGATTCCTTAAATGACTGATACATATCTGTTCAGTAACTGGATGTCTACCTGATGTGTCTTTGAATTAATTATATATCTCTAACCTCTTCATTTATTTGAATGCCTTCCTTTAGTCGGGATTATCCTGGTCCTATTTTTTGGCTAACATATGTCAGTTATCAACACATATTTCTTAAAAATTAATAAGTAGTTATGGTATCATCTTAGTTTAGTTTCTTTTTTTTCAGATTAATAAAACAACTTCTAAAGTTTCATTTCTTTCTTGTGAAGAGGTGCAAGGGATGGTTATTGAACACATTTTCTTTATGTTTTCACTGTTGAAAAAAAAACCTCAAAATTTCTTTTTTCTTCAGACCCTCAGGATACACCTGCACATTCCTTTTTTTAAATTATGAAAATGATGGAGTCATAAAAACAGCAATACTATATAGTAGACTGAAAAAGGATTTTACCCTGGGGCCTTACAATCCACTAAATGGGACTTTTGTCAGACCAAGACATATAGAAAATTTCAGAGAAAGAGAAACCGTCAACAATAGCCAAAAAAAGGAAAAGGAAAAAAAACTGCTTCAAATTCCTTGAAGCATAAACATGAGAACCAGTAACATAAGATGATTTCAGTTGCCAAGGGTCCTTATTGCACATTGAAAGAGTTATGGTGCCTGAAATAACCAAAACTCCAAATGTGTTCATTTGCCTTAAGGATTTTATTAAGTGGGTTTTTGAATGGGTTCTATTTTTTAGATCCAAAAGAGACTCAGATGTGCAAGTATTGTTATTTATAATTGAATAAATGAATCCTCCACTGAAGTCACATGATTCTAGGTTCTCAAAGGCAATGCCAGTAGAGTAAAATTTTTGAGATGCCTTCAAAGGTGGGGTGGAGAGAGGGGCTTCTGGGATAGCCTTAGCAGTGGGCTCTGTGTCGATTGTACTATTTCCAGCCTGGCTCTGTTGAGAAAAATCCATCGCCAGGTTTGCTACAGGGTGATGAATTTACATCCCCAGGAACTCTTGAATTCCATATCCCAGGTCATGGAAGTGTTACTCTCTACCTTCTGGTGAAGCAAAAAATATTAAGAATTAAGAATATTCACTAAGAAATAGAATAATTGATAAAATAGTTCTCAATAAATGCTAATAATTTCTCTTCAAATAATTGCCAGCTTTAGACAAAAATAGGCACATGGTCAGTGCAAATGCTAAGGTAAAAAATGTGAATGTTTGATTGTATCAACTACAGTTTGCTAAATAATTAATATGGAAATTATTAAAGAAAAGTTAAAATGCAGTGAAGTCATATGTATTTAACATATGTAAAAATGAATGGAGATGCATATTGCAGATATTCAGTAAATGTTTATTCCGGATGATAATGATAAATGAGCTTTCTCAAGTCATTAATTCACTGATTCCTGATCCTGGTTTTGCAGCACCCCAGGACGTCTGCAATTATCTGAAGAGTTATTATGAAATTCTCAAGACAAAATAAATATTAATTCACTTTTATTTTCAAAGCAAATACATATCTTATGGTGTTGTTAGAGTTGTTGGTTTGTTTTTTTTTTTTTAAGAGAGGACACCAGGAAAGCAAAGAAGCAAATGACAGCAAACCAGGACTCCCAGAAGGCTGTGAATCATAGCATCAAGTATTGAATGAGCAATGATGGACATTATATATTTTCCTGGAATATTAAAGTATTATTTGAGATTCACTATGAGACTTTTAAAACTCCAGAATGCAGTTTTGTCACTAAAAACAATGTTTGATATTTCAACAAACGAAAGGGTAATTTGTGGTTTCTAGATCTTGATTTCATCCATAATCTCAGCTATGGAGTTAGTGGAAAGGCAGGGTAGTTGAGTGGATAGAGAGATCTTAGAGTCAGAATGGGTTCAAGTCTTTCCTCTGTGTGACCCAGGGCAAGCCACTTACCCTCTTAGTGACCCAGGCAACTAGCAAACATTACAGATTTCAGAAATGCATCATTAGGAGGCATTTCCCTATCAAGATTTTCCTCTAACAGTGAAATAAAAAAGTCAGAAGCAAACTAAAAGGAAATAAACCTATTTGTGGCATTAGCATTTCAGTTGACTTAGTGATCATAGGTAGTCAGTTAATAAATCAGCTGAGATGAGGGGAAGAGGAGTCATAGGAGGTTTGAGGAGGGAAGAAAAGGTTTAGAACACCTGCTGAGGAGAGTGGGATGGTAAATTGATAAGAGAAGTATAGTGGGATTGCCTAGCTGCAGTGAGGTTCTGGTTGAGGAGGCATTACATAAATTTGTAGTACTCATTCTGAACAGTTGCATGATTTTCTCCATCTCCATTCAGCAGCTTGTGTGTAAGAGTGGTGAATGGTGGGAATGATCCAAAGCTGAGGCTTGGAAGGGCATAATTGGTGAAATGATAAGGGGGCCAGGGATTTAAGAGAAGGAGACAGTGTAAAGTTGAATTAGTTCATTCAAGGGACCAAGGTAGCAAAAAGAGGAGAGAGTGGTTAGTGCAGGGAATATAATGTGGGAGAAAATTGGGGGGTCAAGGAATCAAAAGTCACAGTGCAGATAAGGAGTAGACTTTTGTGGGGGAAGCAGAAGGAGAAGAAAAAGCAATAGATTATGATTGGATGAGGGTATTTCCAAATTCTTGAACATGGAGGTGTGGTACATTTGTAGGTGATGGTAAGATCCAGGACATGACCATCTTTGTGTGTAACTGAGGCGAAGTAGTGGAGTATGTCATGGGAAGTGAATATGTTGAGGAACTCAATGGTTAGGGTGTTTGAGGGAGAATCAATACGTATGTTACAGTAAGAGGACAGGAACTGAAGAAGAGAGAAAAATTGTATGCCATGTGTCCAACTCAGGAAATAAGGCGAGTGACCGGAAGGTCTGAGCAACAGCTAGTGGGATTCTAATTGGTAGAGATGAAATGCATGAACCACAAAGGAGGCGAGGTTACTAAGTGATAAAGGTAGAGAGAGAACCTGGAAGTGGAAATGGAGAGGAAGGAGGTTTTCAATTCCCCTGCCTCAAATAGTGAACTGAGGGGAAGGAATGAAGGTACAGCCAGTATTGGAAAGAGTGTCCAGGGTAGCTGTATTATAGGGAGGAGTCAGATTTTAGTAACAGCTAGAAGATGGAAGGAGTGGGAGAGAAAAAGATTTAGGATGAAGGGAAGTTTGTTGCATTCCAGAAATCAACTTTGGGGCAGGAAGGTTGAGGGGACTGGGAATAAGGAATTGGGTTGGGGATGGTAAATGAAGATTTAAAATTACTGAGATATGTCGGCTATGACCAGATTTGAGAATGTTCATTATTGAGTGGAAGGCACCATACCTCTTCCCAAAGGAAGTTGGAGGTCGGATTGAAGGTAAGTGCAACCCAAGATGGAAGGTAGAAAGTTAGAAGGTTAGATAGATAGGAAGCTCTATTTCACTTCTCTTCCCTCCACAAGCTGGAGATCAGGCAGGAAATAGTGCATCAGCAGATGGAAATCAAACCAGAGCAGTAGAAGAAGGAAGTCTCACTCCCCATGGACTTTCCTCTTCTTCTTCCCTTGAGGTATAGGTTTAGCAGGAGATAGAAATTCTGAGGTCAAAGAGATGGTTGCTCTTCTTTGCAGTAGAGGTTCTCCACATCAGCCTGGTAGCCGGAGGTGGAAGTTGTTTTGTGTTGCCACAGATGGAAATCCCCAGACTCAATCCTTTATCCTTCCAACAGACAGGAGCAGCAGAGATGGTCTTCTCACCTGAGACAGGAGATATGGTGATACATTATGAAGTAACAGATTCCTGGGCACGGGGAAGATAACTTTGGGGCAGATGAAAGTTGCTGGGCAGGGCCCTTGCCTTCCTCTGTGTCAGAGGAAAATCTGGCCCCAACAGCCAGAGTTGCAAAGGAGCTTAGAAAGTATTTCCTCCTGTTATTTAAGTACAGACCTGATGCTAAAACTATTGTTCTTTTCACTTTAATAAGATGGCATGCACCTATTTTCTTATTTTTTCAACTTCCCTGACTTTCATTAAAAAAAAAAAAACCACAATGATAATTGTGAAAAGCCATTTTGGAATTTCTAGATTAATTTTTCTCTTAAGTTTCTTCCCAGTCCAGAACGAGGTGAGAATCTACCTGTTGGGAAAAACCATGTGGTTGAGGCATAAACATATCCTAAATTTATCATGCCTTCAGGACAAAGACCTATGATTAAGTTTTAAGAATTAAATCTTTTCAATTAATAAAAATCCATTTGTTCTTCCTCCCATATTCCTCTATTCTCTTGAGGAAAAACAAAACCCTTGTAATTAATATTCATAGTAAAGTGAAACAGATTTCAACATTGTCTCTCTCCAGTGTATCCAAAAATCTATGTCTCCACACACTGACCTGTCAGAAATTGGCTAACTTGTTTCATTATGAGGTCTCTGGAATCCTAGTCATCGCATTGATCAGGTTCTTAAGACTTTCAAAGTTGTTTGTCTTTGCAGTGTTATTGTTGTAGTATAAATTGTTCTCTGGTTCTGCTTTCTTTATTCTGCATCAGTTTATACAAGTCTTCCCAGATTTCATAGAAATTATTCTCTTCATAGTACAATAGTATTTCTTTATACCACATACCATAATTTATTCAGCCATTCCCTGATTGATAGATACCCCTGTAGTTTTCAGGTTTTTTGCCACCACAAAAAGAGCTGGTGTGAATATTTTTCATCTTTTTCTTCTTTCTTTCATCTCCTTTTTGTTATAAGCCTGGAAATGTTATAGCTAGGTCAGAGGATGTGCACATTTTATTAACTTTTTGGGAATAGTTCCAAATTGCTTTCCAGAATGGCTATACCAATTCACAGCCCCAGTAACACTGCACTAATGTGCACATTACCCCACAGTCCTTTCAACATTTTTCATTTTCCTTTTTTGTCAATTTTGCCAATCTTATGAGAATGAGGTAAAACTTTTAGAATTGCTTTAATTTGCATTTCTCTAATTATTAATGATTTGAAGCATTTTTTCTTAATATGTCTATTGAGAGCTTAGATTTGTTCCTTAGAAAATTTCCTGTTTATATCCTTTCACCAATTAACCATGATTAGCTGTTCCTTTGGAATGCTTCTTCCTTAAATAAGGAAGGAAGGAAACAAGTACTTAAGTGCCTGCTATATTCCAGGTACTATACCTAAGTGCTTTACAAAGATAATGTCATTTGATCCTCACAATTCTGGGAGTAGGTGCTTTTGTTATCTGCATTTTACATGTGAGGAAACTGCGGCACAGAGAGGTGAAGACTTGCACAGGGGTCACACAGCTAATAAGCTTCTGAGGCTGGACTTGAACTCAGGTTTTCCTCAACTCTAGGCCCAGTGATCTATCTGCTGCACCACCAAGCTTCCTATGTAATAAATAAGCCTTTTAAAAAAATAAAACCAAAAAACTCTGATCATACTTATTATCTGTTAGCCCAGAGGTTAGTTCTTTGGGAATTTTCTCTGTAAGTTTGAATTTTAAGGGAATATGGCAAAAGAACTCAGTTGATTGAAAGTATATGCTAACAATCATAGATTTTAAATCAGATGACCCCTTAAAGATCATCTAGTCCAATTACCTCATTTTGGAGATGAAAAAAATGAGGCTTAAGGAATAAGTCATTTAGAGGCAAATAGCACAGTGGATAGAGCGCTGAGCCTGGAGTGAGGAAGATTTTGAGTTCAAATCAAGCTTCAGACACCTACTGGCTATGGGATCATGGGCAAGTCACTTAGCATATCTGCCTCAGTTTCCTCATCTGTAAAATGGGGATAATACTAGCAACCATTTCTCAAGGTTTTTTTGAGGATTGAATGACATGATATTTGTAACACCCCTTAGCACATTGCCTGGCACTTAAAAAAACACTTATTCCCTCCCTTTTACCCCTTTACCTAAAGTCACATAGGTACCAAGTCATCATACTGAGATTTGAACCCAGGTCATTAGTAGGATTTTAGAACTGGAAGGGATGTTATAAGCCTCTCATTTTACATATGAGGAAACTTAGTCTAAGAGAAGTTAAGTAGCTTTCTCAGGGTTACAAAGCCAATATGTCTCTGAGGCAGGATTTGAATTCAGGTCTTCCTGACCCTGTGTCCAGTGCCCTATTCACTACACCTTGTGGCCTCTCTCTGTCTATTGTTGATTTCAAATCCAGTTTGTTATATGCTAGTTATACCCACTCTCTCTATTGCCTTCAGGTGGCATGAAATTCTGATTCCTTAGAGATGTTGGCATTCCATGATTCACAGTCATGTTCTACCACCCAGAGAATATCAGTGCTTAAGAAAATGGGTTTTTGATTCAGGAAGAAGCTTAGGGGTTCAGTGAAAGTACTGAAAATCCAACCAATTCTTCACTCTTGGTCCCCAATTCTGGTCCCAGTTAATTATTCAGCCATGTTTGCCCAAGATACAGGTATCAGCTCTAGGGGCTCTTCACCTAACTGCCTATCACAATCTGGATAGTAGGCATCCTTCAACATGGAATAAAGGTCATTCCAATTTGTACCCAGAATAGGTAGAGTCCTCCAGGTGTGTCTGAGGGAAACCAATAGGTCCGCACGCTCCAGAACATCTTTAATATTTTCTCTACCAGTCTGCTATAGCTACCTAAAATCTTTGGACTTTGTTTCGGAAGGCTGGCACTGGGAGAGCTAAAGCTTTGACTATTAAACATCATTCCACATTAGGACAGAATAGTTTGTCCTCAGACCCCAACAGGCTGGAATACGTAACCTAGCTTTTGATGTGGGAGGGGTCTTGAGCGCATGCTACACAGGAGGGTGGGCTTGGAAAGAGCAGCTCTAAGAGAGGAATATTCCTGAGGAGTAGCAGGTAGACCAAGATGCCAAGATGGAGGAGGACTGTGTTTAAACAAGTTGGCATCAGGTGCCAGGGACAAACATTCTGCTTTGTGATTTTACTCCTATTGGTGCTGATTAAAACTACCCAAAATATCATTTCTCATTTAACAAAATTAAGCTTTTGAAAATAGCCAGTTTCAATACTGTATCATGAGTTTTCTTTCAGCACAATGGTATTTATTAAAATAATTTGCTTTTCTCATATTATGTGGGAAAAATGAGAGTTTTCATAATTCTTTGTAGAAAAAAAGAAGTAAAGTAGGAATGAGGAAAGAGATATGATTTGATTTGCCTAATAATTGTATTGATTTTTTTATAAGTAGCCAAGTATTAAAGTGAATTAGAATTTTAAAATATGAAAGCAGAAGTCACTTTGAAAAAGATTCTTCAGACTTTTACTATATTGTTTGGAGTTATGTAAATTGGTTATAGGAAATTCAAAACATTCTTCCATATGGTTATTGCACATGTAGCGGCATCTATTATTTTTTGCAAACTATTAGTGTGTAGATGTTTTTGATGAATTTTAAAATTTAAAAACAAAAATATTTTTGTCTTAATTATTTTTTTTTAGTTACCATACATTTTTTCTCTCTTCCCTCTCATCTCACAGAAAAAAATCCAAAACTTTGTAGCAAATAAGCATAGTCAAGCAAAACAAATTCTCATATTGTCTATGTTTTTAAAAAGTGGATATTTAGTTCATCATCACTGACATGATGGACATGAGTAGTCATATTCATCACTAGTTGATCATCATGTTGAGAAAAGTTCTAAAGTCTTTCAAAATTGTTTGTTTTTCTGATGTTGATGTTATAGTATAAATTGTTCTCCTGTTTCTGCATCCAGTCCTCTGCATCACTTAATAGGTATCTTCCCAAGTTTCTATGAAACCATCTCTTTGAAAGTGAGTCACATTTACTATACTATTAAGCCACCTCACATGATTAGTTTAAGAATTTTGTGATTTCTCTTAGAGATGTATAGATGGGCTAGAAAGGCTGGAGGAGAGCTGGAGGGCTGGCCCATGGGATACCTGACAGGCAGGTGCAACAGCAGATAGAGTCCTGGGTCTGGAGTTAGGAAGATTTGAATTAAAAAATGATTTCAAATACTTCCTAGCTGTGGGACCCAGGAGTGAGTCACTTAGCCTTTGTCTGCCTCAACTTTCTTAACTATAAAATGAGTATAATAGTAGCACCTTCTCATAGGGTTACTTGGAGGGAATGAATGTGATAATATTTGTAACGTGCTTAGTGTAATGCCTGGCATGTAGTAGGTGCTCCTTTGATAAATGCTTGTTCCTTTCCCTTAGCAGAGAAAGGGTTGCTTTGGAATGAATGTCCAGGAAGACATGATACCCTTTGGATAATGGGGAAAAGGAGTTGGAGATACAGCCTGGCAGGCCAGATTTTGTCTGTATGTTCATCTGCATCTGGCAAGGGATCATTTAGAAAAATGCTCAAAAAGATCCTTTTGGATGCCATTGTAAGATGACTTCCACAAAAGGCCTACTGCAGTGTCTTAGCATGTATGGAGGTGAGCCTGGATTGCTAGATGAGGGCTCTATGGGGAAGGACCTCCCTTACTGGTAAGATGAGTACATAGGATAAAATGTTCTGGGACGTCTCCTCCAGCTCAAAATCTATAAGCCTAGGGTTGTAACAAATTTGAAAACTTTCAAGCATAGGCCTGGTGACCATTTAACTTTATTTCTGTCATCTGCTGACTAGTCTTCACTATGTTTGGAGAGACTCATTACCAGCATGGCCGTAGGTGGGTGGAGTTTTAGCCATGTTAGTCTGTCCACAAAGTAGTCTAAATGCTGCATGAGTGAAGGGCATACCCATCCTGAGAAAATTATGGATCATTGAGGTGTTAAAGGAAGATGACTGCTGTGAAACCAAAGTGACATAGCATCAAAGACTTAGATGGTCTTTGGTCCATGGTCCTACCTATTGGATTTCTTCCAACTTTCTGATTTTATGGATGTCATGGTGCACAGAAAGGTAGGGATGGGCATAGTTTTTTGCAAGATCAAAGTAGCAGAGAAGAGAAATTTTTGCGACTCTTTTAAGAGCATGATATTTAATATTAGATCTTGCCAATGGAAGTTCATCCAACTTGCCTCTTTTGTTGGAACTTTTTCATATGAGTAGGTTTGTAAGTTTGTTTTTGATAAAAATAGTAAACAAATGAATGTTTCAGAAAACCAAAGATAGAATGAATCAGCTGGAACTGATTTAGTGTTATGGATAATTACATAATTAGTACAGCTTTAAAAGAAAACACCTTACTTTGTACTTGATGGACTGGAACTGCTGTGAAGATGTGTAATTACACAATCAGCATATTTTTTATATCAGTGCACTTATAAAAATTCTTTTAAATATTCATTTATACTAAACTATATTGAAAAATGAATATTTGAGCTCTACTATTGATGGTTAGTTTTGACCAGTAAGTTGAAAGCTCTTATGGGGGTAGGAGGGAGAAATCATTGAATAGTTCTGGAAGATTTAAACTGTGATCTTGTTGAGCTAAGAGGTGCATGGAAGACTGTAATTTGACCTTAAGAAGGCCTGAGTTCAAATCTTTGTTGCTGAAAATGCAATGTTTCAAAACAATGTGGCCCTTTCCTTCTAAGAATTTAAATTTTGGAAGAAATTGCCCTGGGTTTTGTTAAGAAGACTTATATTCAGATCTTCATCCTGCTATTACATCATTTAATCAGTTGACATTTTTCAAGTATCTACTATGTGCTAGGCAGTATACTAAGCTCTAGGGATGCAGAAGGAGAGGTAACATGATCTCTGTCTTAAAGGAGCTCACAATATAATGGAAGAGACAAAATGCAAAAGGAAAAATAGGAAATAATTAACAAAAGGAAAGCCATGGAATTAAAAGACTAACTGTAGAAAATGGGATTTTAGTTAAGATTTAAAGGAAGTCAGAGAAGTCAAATAGGCAGAATTGAGGGAGAGAAGTCCAGATGTAGGGGACAGTCAGAAAAAATTTCTGGGAGCTGAAAATGTCTTGTTCGCAGAAAGACCCAAAGTTCAGTGTCCCTGGATGAAAGAGTATGTGTTGGGGAATAAGGTGTGAGAAGACTGGAAAGATATAAGGGGGCTAGGTTATGAAGGGCTTTGAATGCTGGAGGATTTTATATTTGAACTTGGAGGCTATAGGGAGATCTTGAAGTTTATTCAGAAGGGCAGTGATATGGTTACTCTTCAGGAAAATCAGTTTGGTGACTGTTTAGATAATGGATTGGAGTGAGGAAAGACTTGAAGCATGCAGACTCACAGCAGGCTATTGTAATAGTGCAAGTATGAGGTGATGAGGGCTTTTATCAGAGGGTTAGAAGAGAGAAGGAAGTGTATTCAAGAGATGTTTCAAAGGTCAAAGCTTTGGCAACAGATTGGATGTGGGTGGTGAGAAAGAATGAGGAGCAGAAAATGACACATATGTTGTGAGCTTGAGGAACTTGGAGGATGGTGTATTCTTTAGTAATAGGGATTGTGGAAGGTGGGGGACATTTAGGGAGAAGAATTAGTTTGTTTAGTTTTAATGTGTAGTTTAAATTATCTACTAGACATCCAGTTTGAGATGTCTGAAAGGCAATTGGAGATGAGAGATTGAAAGTCAGCAGAAAGTTTGGGACAGGAAGGGTAGATTTGAGAAACTAAATCCAGGAGAGTTGATGAGATCATCAGGTAAGTTAATAAAGAGGGAAAAGAGAAGTGAACTTAAGATAGAGCTCTGAATGTGTGCTCTGGATGAGGATCCAGCAGAGGAGGCTATGGAGTACTCAGGTAGGATGAGAACTTGGAGAGGATAGAGTCCTGAAGGCCTAAAGAGAAGGGGGTACCAAGGAGGAGGGAATGATCAACACCATTAAAGGTTGTATTCTAGAGAATGAGGACTGAGAAAAGGTCACTGGACTTGGCGGTTAAGAGGTCACACAGAGCTGAAATAAGGGGCTGGCACAGTTAAAAAAGGCAAGGTGGCAATCATGATCTTGGACAAAGTAAAAGCAAAAGTAGACCTAACTGAAAGGGATAAGCAGGGAAACTACACCTTGTCAAAAGGAGCTGTATACAAAAAAGAAGACTCAATACTAAACATATGCATAAATGGCACGGCATCCAGATTCTTAAGGAAAAAGTTAAATGAATTATAGGAGGCATCATAGATAATAATAGATCCATCTTTCTATCTAACTATCTATCTGTCTGTCTCTATCACTCTGTCTCTGAATGATATTGTATCAGTTTGTAAAGGGAAAGTTAATTACAGGGAGAAATAGATAGCAAAAGTATAATAATGGGGGACCTTAATATACTCCTTTCAGACCTAGATCAAATCTAACAAAAGATAAGTAAGGAAAACCCAAATGACCCTAAATCAAACTTTAGAAAAGTTAGATGACAGATCTTTAGCAGTTACTGAATAGGAACAGAAATGAGTTTCTTTCTAGGTGTCCATGATACTTTTACAGATTCTAAGCTTGAGGAGCCAAGAGGGAGCTCTCTCATCACTCTTCTCTAAGCATCTTTAAATAATGCCTCAAATTGAAGTCTGGAGTGGTTGAGCCCACAAAAGGACAGTGTGAGACATTCTTCCAGCCCAAGACAACATAGAAGGTTGGAAGAGAGATCTGTGATTGGAGTGGGGAAGGAAAGGGAAGAAGGCTGGCCCAGAGCCCACATAGATGGAACTCAACAGTAGTGGGACTAGGTGGTGGTAACAAGAGCAGAAGCTTTGAGAGCTTTCAAGCCAGAGACAATAAGGGAACTTGGAAACTGGTCAGAAAGAGATTGTATGCTAGCACTGGATTCAGGACCAGATACTGTTTGGCACCTTTGTTGCCTATCCCCACTTTTAGGTCATAGTTCAAGGGCAAAGAGGAGCATTTTGGTCAAGAAGGAGTGGAAGCCCTGAGAGGCAGTGTTACTTTTAGCTCAAGGTATCAGGAAATCCTGGGGAACAGTATGGTTGCAGGTCTCAAGGAAGGAACCCTGAGGAGAAGTATTGATTGTAATTCTAAGGGATCAAGGGCCCTTCCTAAGTAAGGACAAAACTGTAGATCAAGAGAGCAGTGACCACACCTGACCCAGATCTTATCACCTTGGAAGCGCTGGGACCTACCAAACTCCTTGAATTAACTATGAAAATAGCAGTGTGAAAAGTCTGAAGCTTGAGATGATCATCCCACCCCCTGCTGAGAACAGAGCCCAACATTAACGTAAAGTCCCACAATCAAGAAATAGAGTGGAAAAATAAGTAGCGGCAACCGTAACAAAGAACTTAACTATAAAAAAAAACTATTTAATTGTAATGAGGAAAATCAAGACACAAACTCAAAACAAGACAATGAAATCAAAATAACTGCAGGCAAAGCTTCAAAGAAAAATGTGAATAGGATACGAGGCCAACAAAAATTCCTGGAAGAGCTAAAAGATGATTTTCAAACTCAAATCAGGGTGACAGAGGAGAATATAGGTGAAGAAATGAAAGCCAAGGAAGCAAATGAACAGCTTAGTAAAAGAGGCACAAAAAATGCTGAAGAAAGTAACACCTTAAACAGAATTGGCCAAATAAAAAAAGAGGTACAAAAATTCACTGATGAAAAATAACTCCTTATAAAGCAGAATTGGCCACATGGAAAAAGAGGTACAAAAGGTCACTGAAGTAAATAATTTTTTAAAAGTTAGAATTGGGCAAGTGGAAGCTAATGATTCCATGAGACATCAAGAAACAAAGTTGAAAGAATGGAAAAAATAGAAAAATGTGAAATATCGGAAAAACAACTAATCTGGAAAATAGGTGGAGGAGAGATAATTTAGGAATTATTGGACTAACCTTAAAAGCCATAATCAAAGAAAGAGCCTAGCTATCATATTTCAAGAAATTATTAAGAAAAAATGACCTGAGATCCTGGAAGTAGAGGATCAAATAGAAATGAAAGGAATCCTTTGGTCACTTCCTGAAAGATATCCCCCAATGAAAACTCTTGGGAATATTAGATGCAAGTTCCGGGGCCTCTGGGTCAAAGAGAAAACACTTCCCGCAGTCAGAAAGCAACTCTTCAAATACTGTGAGACCCCAGTCAGGGTCACATGAGATCTTGCAGCTGCCACATTAAAGGAATTGAGGCTTGTGATGTGATGGCACAGAAGGCAGAAGAGTCAGGATTACTGCTTGTCATTGTTATTGTTACTAGCTTATTCTTAGCTGAATAACCTGTTTAGGAAAACTGAATATATGTTTTTAAGGGAAAAATGGATGTTTAATGAAATACAGAACTTTTACTCATTCTTGATGACTAGAGATGAATAAAAAAGGGAAAATATAAATACATACTTCATTGGCAATAGAAATCTATCTTAGTCAGCAGGGAAGTAGGAGGGAGAGAAATTCATAGAAAGTGGAAGAGTTAAAAAAAGGAAGGCAGATAAAAGAAAGCAGTGGGACAGGATAAAAAGGGAGAATGATAAATATAAGAAAATATGATGAGGGAAATGCAGAGTTAGTAATCATAACTGTGAACATGAATGGGATCAACTCACCCGTAAAATGGAACCAGATAGCAAAATGGATTAGAAACAAGAGTTCAACGATAGATTGTTTACAAGAAATGTGCTTGAAGCAGAAGGACATTGTACACAGGAATAGCAATACTGCAAAGATTGCCAACTATCAAATATTTAGCTCCTCTGATTGAGGCAATAAACAAGACAATTTCAAAGGATGCAGGATAAAAAAGTGCTATCGATGTCCAGAGAGAGAACTGGTAAGCTCTGAATGCGCATTGAAACATAATTTAAAAATTTTATTTTACCTTTTTTTATTTTATTTTACCTTACTTTGTTTGCTTTTTCTTTTGCAACACGGCTAATATGCAAATATGTTTTGCATGACCTCTTAAGAAGAAGGAGAGGATGTGGGAGGGAGGAAGATAATTGAGAATCCAAAAATTTTTTTAAGTGATTGCTATGTTTTTTACTATTAATTGGGAAATATTTACTGAAATAAGAAAAAATAATTTTAAGAACTAAATTAGGAAAAAAACCAATGTTAGACATGAGCTGGTGCATAAATACTTCGCAGACAAATGCAGCAACCCAAATATACCAAACACATCCTTTACTGACTACAGTTCGATAAAATAATGATTGAAGGTTAATTAAAGATTAAATAATTTAATCCTAAATAATTAGTAGTTCAAATAAATCATAAAAACAATGGAAAATTTCATCAAACAAAATAGCAACAATGAGACAGCATACCTGGCAGTATTCAGCTAAGGCAATCCAGACCTAAATAAGGAGCTCAGTGTTAATTTCTCCTTTGTAGGCCATGCCAATATAGATTTTTTTAAAAAAAGAAAACACCATCTAAATTAATTTATTCAGTGCCATACTGATCAAGTTACCAAAGATTTACTTTATGAAACTAGAAAAAAATAGCAAAATTTCTCTAGAGTAACAAAAAGTAAAAAATCTCAGGAGAACTAATGAGAAAAAAATAGGGAAGAAATGGGCCGAACAGTACCAGGTCCTGTATGACACTAAAAGCAATGATCATCAGAACTATTTGGTAATACTAAAAAATAAAGAAAATGATCGGTTGAACAGATGAGGTGCATTACATGTTAAAACTAATGAATATAATACAATAGCTTTATGTTCGGTAAACCCAAAGACTCCAGTTATGGGATTAAGGAGTGTTTGACAGAAGCTGCTGAGAAAACTGAACAGAATCCTGGCTGATATTAAGCATAGACCAAGTTTTCACAACGTGTAAGTGAGATGAGCTCCAAGTGGTTATTTGCTTACATATAAAGGATAAGATTGTAAACAAATTAATGGTGCTAGGAAGAAATTACCTTCGAGATGGGGGGAGGGGAGTTCATAACTAAGCAGGCATAAAGTGAATTGCAGAGGATAAAATGTTCAATTTCATTATCTAATTATTTTTTTTAATTGCACAAACTCAGCCAATACCGTTAGAAGGAGAAGGGAAACAGTTTTCTTAGAAAAAAAAGACAACCTTCATAGCAAATTTCTCTGATAAAGTTATCGCATCCAAGGTAGATAAGGAAATTTTTCAAATTTATAGGAACAAGAGTGATTCTTCCTTAGATAATTAGTCAAACCATTTGAAAAGCTGTATGTTGAAGAAAGAAATCCAAGCTGTCAACAAACATATGAGAAAATGCTGCAAATCACTATTAGATAAGTGAACTCTGAAGTTCTACTGCACAAGTTAGCAAAAATGACAAAAAAGAAGAAAAATTACAATTATTGGAGGGTCTGTGAAACAGCAGGCACTTTAATGCACTGTAAGTAGCTGTGAATTGATCTACCTGTTCTGGACAACACTTTGGAATTATGTCCTAAAAGATATTAAATAATGCATACCCTCTGATCCAATGATGCTTCTCTTGGGCCTGTGCCCCAAGGAGATATATATAGGTGTGAATCAATTGGAGAATGGCTTACCAAATTATAACATATGCGTGTGATGGAATATTATTATGTAGTAAGAAATGATTAAATGGAGAGTTTCAGAGGAACCTGGAAAACTTGTATAAAGTGAGATATAATGAAGTAAGCAGAATCAGGACAAAAATTTATAGAAGAAAAAAAACTAAAGAAAAATACACCAAGGCTTAAGAAATCTAGTCAGTACAATAACTGACCATGATTCCTAAGGACCAGTGATGAAACATGCTACTCCCATTCTTAGAATCAGGATGTAGAAAGATATCTATTTTTGGACATAATTACTGTTGGGAACTTGTTTTACTTGCCTGTGCATTTTTGTTACAAGGTTTTGTTTCATCCCAGAGGGGACAGATAGGAGGGACAAGGGAGTTAAGGCTAGGAAAGGAAGGAAGAAAGTACATTGAAGACTGTCCTCCACATGTAGCATGATGTCTTTTTGTGACCAAGGAAGACGAAAGAGGCACTTCCAGTCTCTTCTCTCCCCATCCCCCTGAAGTACTTGAATTTTACTCTTTTCCATTTAACTTTTCCAAGGCAAGAGAATGGACTCCAAGAGGAAATGGTAGAGATAGGTAGAGATAGAAGGAGGTTTTGAGGTACGAGCTGGGAAAAAAACAAACCTCATTGACCCCAGTGATCTACTGTGGTACCTCAAGATACTGAAAGAAAAAGAGGAAGGCCTCTTCATTTAAGAGGAAACGTAGACAAGACTCATATACTGATGGAAGATACTGAATTCATGCAATCTGTTATTGGAGTAAATACCTATATTGATAAAATCACAGATTTTTGAAAATGTCAAAATAACATCCCTCCCAACTATTTAGACGTTATATAATACTTGTCATCATTTTATGTGTTTTTGATTTTGAAAGGCAAATTCAATAAGAAGGTTCCCTAACTTTTAGGGGTGGGATTGGTGTGAAAACTTACTCTGCTTTCTACCTGAAGCCTTTCAGCTTTAGAAAATGGGAGAGAATGAGAAGTGTGGGATACATGCTGATAGGGAGAGATCTTGCTAGCAAATCTCAGAAGGAACAGGGAGATGTGTTCAGTGGAGGTTAACTTTTCTGACCCTTACACATTTGAAAAGATGATAGGCTACAGGCCTCATCTCCCTCCCTTTCTGTGACCTTACGGCATCATAATGTTCAGAGACTCCAGGCAGGGGCTGCTCTGTATTCTTGGATTTAATCCATGATTCCTATCATTTCAATTTGGCATTTCATGGTGGAGTGGAAAGAATATTGGATCTGCCATCAGAAAATGGGCTTTTAAAAAATTTACAATAAAAATAGCAATGTAAACCATTAACAATCTTGAATTACTACTTTTACTTTATTACTACTTTTCCTTTACAAATAAATCAAGATTCTGCATAGACTGAGATTTTGAAAAACAGCAAAAAACTCTTAAGTACAATTTAATTACTCTATTCTTTTAAAATTCAAGTGCTCCCCAATGACAATTTTAACTTTTTTTAACTTAATATTTTTACTTTCACTAAAGTGCTTCTAAATATTGACAAGCTCTAGGATTGTCTATGACTGCTCACCAAATTTCTTGTAGTTCGAGCATTGAAAGCTCTTGGCATTTTCAGCTGTTTGTATTAAATAAGAACCCTTTTATAATATGGGTTTGCAGCTAACTAGTGCTCAGTTCTCAATAACTAATCTCTCTGTAGCTAAGTGAAAGTAGTTGTCTTTTCTATAAAGTTTCTCACTTCCCTTGTAGGGGTTCAGTACTATTTTTTTCCTTTCTAGATCCAAAATCCAAAAGTTGAGAAAAAAATCCAACAAAATATTACTTCTTTGTATCCACAATATGTTAAATCCTATCATTTTCCTGATTGGGAAAAAAGCTTCCTTATCAACTTCGTTAATTTCCTACTTCTCCTGTTTGTCAATATTAAATTAATATTAATCATTCTTTGTTAACTGTTGAAATTTTAAAACTTATTGTCAGAGTAAAGTTTTATTTTCTTAAGAAGCCAGACCCTTTTCTCTCTATTTAAAAAAAGAAAACCACTCTGGAGTGGTTTCAAGTTTAAAGTAAGCTTTAAAGAACAACTACGTAGTGACTTCCTCATAATGCGTGAAAGGCAAGTCAAAGCAAATTACAGAGCTCATGATCAAAGTGAGACTGAGACTTTGTGAGGCCACTGGAGAAGGAATATAATAAAGAATAAAAGATAAGGAAGACGTTACGTCATGTCGGCATTGAGTTTCTTTAAATTACACCTGTCATACTAGTGACACTAAATGGGAAGGAGTAAGGATTGGAGGAGGAGGAATGAGTCAGAAATGGAGCTAAAGACCTTTACAGGCAGAAAGTGAACTGAGATTTAAGAATAAGAAATATTTCAGAAGTGGTAGAAGGTTCATTTCGTTTAAAGAAAAAGAAGGGTATTTTCACAATAGTGAAAAAAAATATCCCTAAAATTTCAAAGGTGGTAATGTTTATAAAAGTTTCAGAATAGAGACTATAGGGTCCTTGAGGGCATGGATTGGCTTTTTTTTATCTCTGTATGTCCAGGACCTAGTGTAGTATGTGCTTAATATATATTAACTGAATTCTTCAGTAATGCTGTACTACTGCCAAGATAAAGAACCCTTAAATTATCTGAGTCGGGAATGGTGTATGGTAGGCCATTCTTCATTACATATCTTTTCAGGCCCAGGTTGAAGGAAACATCCCCTGTTGACTTAGTTTTTTTTACATTCCAAGGAAAATACAGTGCAATACAGTTTGGCTTAAAATATATAATATATGTTTCATATGTACTATGACATATGTGGTTCACTGGTAATTAGAAAAATAATTTGACTCTTCCTAAATCAATATACATGCATTCTAATATAAAAAATATAAAAAGGAATATACAATGCAATACAGTCTGGTTTAAAATATATTCTGTATGTTTGATATATGCTATGATGTGTTCACTGGTAATTAGAAAATTAATTTAACTCTTATAAATCAATATGCATGCATCCTAATATGAAAACAATATAAAAACAAAATTGCAACAGAAAATTTCAGAGTAAATTTTGCTTGCTGTTTTTGTCATTTAACATTTATTAAATCTAATTTCCTCCCTCCTCTCCTTTCAGGTTACACAAAGGTTTGTTTAAGGAATATGAGGCTTTCTTAAGGGTACATATGGCAACTGAAAGCAGTTGATAACCCTCCTAAGCCTAACTCTCTTAATCCCTCTCACATTTACTTAGCCACCATCATGAATCTAAAGGGATTGTCTCTCATGGATCTAGTTCAGGGAGAGACTCACCAAGGGAATAAATGCCTACTCAATACTCTGTTCACATATATATCTTGCAGGAGAGTACAAAATAGGAAACTGCTATACAGGAAAGGGAAAATTAGAATTACCTAAACTCAGTGGTTTAATGAGGAAATGATTCCTGCCAGAGGAACTTATAGACTGTGGCTGATTAGCTCAGGTACTTAGAACACTCAGTTAATGAAGGCAAAGGGATGAACTTGGCTTGTGTGAATTTATTTTCGTAGCTTTGTTTAATGGCCATAAAGTGAAGTCTTATCTCTGGCCAGTCATTGGCAGTATGCACACAGATACATGCCATTGGTCACAAGATGTGAAAAGGAGGCAGTGTGTCACAGTGTGATGACATAGTGTACTGCCTCTGGAGTCCAAAGACCTGTGCTAATACCTCTGATAGTATTTGTGTTATTTGGGGTGAGTTATTTCCTGGTCCCTAGTTTCCTTATCTTTAAAATGAGGCATTTGGAGTACTTGGCCTCTACAGTCCTTTCATTGCTAGATTATGAACCTCTAGTATGAGATGACTTAGCCCAAATCAGTAAACTGTGCAAGAAAAACAATGAAAAGTCTGTGCCTCACTAATAGTAGGATAGTACTGCCAGCTTAATCAATCAAACAATAAATATTTATTAATATGTGCAAGGTACTGGGAGATAAAAAGACAAAAAAAATTGTCCTTGTCCATAGAGAACTTATGTTCCTTTGGGACAACAACATGTACATATATCTCAGCATTATTGATTTCCTTCTAGTTTGGTTTGGGAAATGATAGAAGTTAAAGGACAGATAACAGAGACACGTATTAAACCATTAAGTGAAGGATGGAGAAGCGTTTTATACTCATATCACTTTCCAAAGTATGAAGAAGTTCTTCAAAAATGATTTTCATCAGAGTACAGCTATCTGTTGGCTAACCAATGATCAGCCATGCTCCTGCAGACTGTTTAAAAAATAAGACATACACTGTAAGTGCCAGCTTAAATAGGAGAAAACCAAGAGGGATCTGACCCTTGGCAGCTTAGAAGAGAGAGAACTACAAAGGAAGAACACACTTCTTGAGAAGTAATTGTTCCCTGACACTGGAGCAGGGGAGTGAAGTTCTCTCCTACTTCCCTACCCTCATTGGTCATGACATCTTTAAATGGAGCAAGACATAGGAAATACCATAGCCAGCAAAAGGTAAGGTCAAGTGTTTGAGCCAGTCAAGATAGGAGACAGCTCTGTGGAGTATGATGGCTTTTAGGAACTGAGCTGCATGAAGGAACCGGCCTAAGGAGCTCAAATAAGTGACTAGCCTAGTAAAAACTCTGTCCAGAGGGCATTAGGATGCTAAGAAAAGAGGAAGGACATGGAGGTTCTTCTGTATCAGAGGTTTGAGTTGTCTGGGTCATTTACAATTTTTTTTATTTTATGTCTTTCTACTAATGTACTCTCTGTAGATGTGTGCTCACTTATCCCACTGATTGTGTAGGTAGTTGTGGTGAAATGTGCCCCAGGTTTACCAAGGGAAATGTTTTGTTATCGTTGCTTTTATGATGATATCTCAGTGACTCTAAGCCTTGACTCTAAGCCGATCATGTCTATTGACTATGAAACGCCCTGGTACAGGCTCATGAATTCTAGTTTTAGGAGTGTGGATCCATGCAGCACCTTAAACTTGAGTTAGTCATTCCTTGAGGTTCCACTAAACTGGAACCTGTGAATGTAAAGTTGGGGAATAGCTCTAAGAAAGGACATTATCTAAGTGTATAGAAAATACCAAGTAAATAGGAGGTGCTTGGTGGGGGAGGGGCAGCATCAGCAGCTGAAGCGATCAGGAAAGGATCAAGACAGCACTTAAGCTGATTGAAGGAAACTAAATTCTAAAGGCAGAATCTTGGGGAATAATAGCCTGTACAAAGATAGAAAGATGGGAGATATAGTATGTATATGCAATAGCAAGAAGGCCATTTTGTCTAGAACATTTATGTGAAGGGAAGTAATTCTGGAAAGGTAGGTTGGATCAACAAAAGAGTGAAGTAGCAAATCAATAAATTGGACATGCAACTAAGAAATACTATAAAACCAACAAATTAAAAAAAACTTAAACACTAAAATGTAAAATTTGAAAATCAATGAAGAGATTAGCAAAATTGAAAATAACAGTAACGACAAAAAAAATTGGTGGGGGAAAAATAAATATCAAGTTTGCACAAAAAAGAAACAAATTACCAGTATCAGACCTGAAAAAGAGCACGCAACAATAAAAAAAATGAAATGAAGGGAATTATTATAAACTCTTCTGCTTGACTGTCTAACAACCTGTTTAAACTAACAACCTAAGGAAATGAATGCATGTTATAAAAATATAAAACATACATATTAACAATAAGAATTGGAAACCTGAATGATTCGACCTCAGAATAAAAACTTCAGCAGGTCACATTCTTGTTTCTATGAACAACGTGCCAGAATCTGTGCTGCTTGAGCCTGTGACCCTGATTCAGGTGCTTTCTCTTCTACTCTCATCTCTGATGCCTGATGTTTCTGAGCTTGGTTTGACAAACCCATATTTTTTTCTCTGAGTTCCTAACTTTAGTTCCTGACTGTAGAAAAGGCTTTACTCTCATTCCCATTCTCTGTAAGCCTCACCATAGTGATTTAGAAAGAAAAAAAAATATTCAGAGTCCCTTCACCTAATATGGACACTACAAAAGTAAGAAAGTGGAATCGTGATGAATTGTTTTCAGATGCCCAACATTAACATAATGCATTTATAAATCTCTTCTTATGCCTAGTAGGATCATTTTAAGGTGAGTTCCAAAGAAAACTAATGAAATGCTATTAAAAATATGTAGAAACACAAAAGTTCTCAAATATCTTTTCATTATGGGGTACCTAGAAATATCTTAGCAAATAAGCAATCAGGAAGGATGAGGTTGCTTATTTCAATTACTTGATTAACCTCTTATCTTGTGGGCAGCTTCCATTTTGAAGACCCTCTTGAGATTTTATCCAAAAATGCATTGATTAGTCTCAATTATTTTTACAACGTGTTTTGTGTCTGATAGACTTCTAGATTTTACTTTGAGCTTCTTCTTTAAAACATTAATTGTGAATAAAATTTACATCACAAATCTAATTGGTAACCTTTTATTGAACGTATATAATAGAATTAAATTTCTTTAATTACCAAACTCCTAAAGTTATAGGAAAACTATTTTCAGGAAAATAATGAAGGAGCCTAGGTACAACAACCTGAATTTGTTAGGTAGTGATTTTCATACTCTGTTCTAGTAGTGGTGGTATTTTTTTTGGGAGGGAGGTCTAAAATCTAATCTTATTATATTGAAATTTGTTCATAGCATACTTCTTTACAAATTTTTCCTGAGCTTTCCCTAAGACTCAATGGTACATATAGAATGAGAATATATAAGATATAGTTAAGAATAGAAATTACTGAAATTTTAAAGGATCACTGATCTACTTTGAAATGTGAATATTTGACTTTAAAATGATCAGGAGAATGTGAGTAAGGGCTTTAGAAAATGATTCATGTATACTGCCCAAAAGTATTACTTAAAGAGACTGGCATTTGTTTCTAAACATTTTTCACTTAGTCACTACAGAATGTATATATAATTTTAAACTATTAATTTTTCCATTTAGAATTTTAGTTCATCAAAACATGAAATGCTTTTATAGCAGTAAACCCTAGAATAAAAATCTATGATTATAAACAAGTAATGAAAATATCTATCACCATGAAAAAATATGGTCCTCAATTAAAAAATTGCCAACTATAGGTCAGTGCCAAATTCATTGAAAACCATTTGAATATTTCCCAAGATGAGTTTTGTTTTGTTTTGTTATAATTTTAATGAAAATTGATATAATTGTTATTTTTAATTAATTTTTAGTTTTCAACATTCATTTCCACAACATTTTGAGTTCCAAATTGTCTCCATATCTCTCCCCTTCCCCACCCCAAGACACCATGCATTCTGATTACCCCTTCCCCCAATCAGCCCTCCCTTCTATCCCTTCCCTCCCTTCCTTTATCCCCATCTTCTCTCTTTTCTTGTAGGGCAAGATAGATATCTGTACCCCATTACCTGTATTTCTTATTTTTCAGTTGCATACAAAAACAATTCTCAACATTTGTTCCTAAAACTTTGAGTTCCAACTTCTCGTCTTTCCTCCCTCCCCCACACCCCATCCCCACTGAGAAGGCAAGCAATTCAATATAGACTATATATGTGTAGTTATGCAAAAGACTTCCATAATAGTCATGTTGTCAAAGACTAAGTATATTTCCCTCCATTCTATCCTGCCCCCCATTTATTCTATTCTCTCTTTTGACCTTGTCCCTCCCCAAAAGTGTTTACTTCTAATTATCCCCCCTACCATTTGCCCTCCCTTCTGTCACCCCTTACACACCTCATTTATCCCCTTCTCCCCTACTTTTATGTAGTGTAAAATGGATTTTCATATCAAATTGAGTATGCAGATGTGATGAAAGTAAGCTTCACTTTTTCCCTCTCACCTACCCCCCTTTTCTGCTCCATTGAAAAAGTTTTTTCTTGCCTCTTTTATGAGAGATAATTCGCCCCATCCCATTTCTCACTTTCTCCTCCCAATATATTCCTCTCTCACTCCTTAATTTTATTTTTTTAGATATCATCCCTTCCTATTTAACTCACCATGTGCCCTCTGTCTATATGTATATAATCCCTCCAACTGGGGAGTTATATGGTGCAGAGGATAGAGCACCAGTCAGGAGGACCTGAGTTCAAATCTCACCTCAGACACTTAAGACTCACTAGCAGTGTGAACTTGGGCAAGTCACTGAACCCAAATTGTCTCATCCTGGGTAATCTCCAGTCATCCTGATGAATATCTGCTCACTGGATTCAGATGACTCTGGAGGAGAAGTGAGGCTGGTGACCTGCACAGCCCTCCCTCACTCAAAACAAAGTCAATTGCAAGTCATGTCATCATTTTTCAATGGCATGGTCTCAATGGCATGGTCTTCTGTGACAAAGGATGAACACACACACACACACACACACACACACACACACACACACACGATCCCTCCAACTACCCAAATCCTGAGAAAAATCTCAAGAGATACAAATATTATCTTTCCCTGTAGGAATGTAAACAGTTCAACTTTAGCAAATCCCTTATGATTTCTCTTTCTTGTTTACCTTTTCATACTTCTCTTGATTCTTGTGTTTGAAAGTCATAGTCTCTTCAGTTCTGTTTTTTTCATCAAGAATGCCTGAAAGTGCTCTCGTTAAGCTGGCCAAGATGCCAAAAGGGAAGAAGGCCAAGGGGAAGAAGGGGGCTCTGGCCTCTGCTGTGGTAAAGAAGCAGGAGGCCAAGAAAGTGGTCAATCCTTTGTTTGAGAAGCGACCCAAGAACTTTGGCATTGGTCAGGACACCCAGCCCAAAAGGGACCTTACTCGATTTGTCAAATGGCCTCGGTACATCAGACTGCAGCGTCAAAGGTCTATCCTTTATAAGCGTTTGAAAGTTCCACCAGCAATTAACCAATTCACCCAAGCTTTGGATCGTCAGACAGCTACTCAGCTGCTTAAACTGGCTCACAAGTATAGACCAGAGACAAAGCAAGATAAGAAGCAAAGGTTGCTGGCTCGGGATGAACAAAAGGCTGCAGGCAAAGGAGATGTCCCCACTAAGAGACCACCAGTCCTCAGAGCAGGTGTTAACACTGTTACTACCCTGGTAGAAAACAAAAAGGCACAGTTGGTAGTGATTGCACATGACGTGGACCCTATTGAGCTAGTGGTCTTCCTACCTGCCTTGTGCCGGAAAATGGGGGTTCCTTACTGTATTATCAAAGGTAAAGCCAGACTGGGACGCTTAGTTCACAGAAAGACCTGCACAAGCATTGCCTTTACACAGGTTAACCCTGAAGACAAGGGAGCGCTGGCTAAGCTAGTAGAAGCCATCAAAACCAATTACAACGATAGATATGATGAGATCCGTCATCACTGGGGTGGAAACGTTCTGGGTCCAAAATCAGTGGCTCGTATTGCCAAGCTGGAAAAGGCAAAAGCTAAGGAACTTGCAACCAAATTGGGTTAAATGTATATTTGACTTTTCCCTACATAAAAATAAAAATTTAAACAAACAAAAAAAAAAGAATGCCTGAAAGTTCTCTGTTTCATTGAAATTCCATTTTTTCCCTTGAAGTATTATACTCATTTTTGCTGGATAGGTGATTCTTGGTTTAATCCTAGCTCCTTTGACCTCTGGAATATCATATCCCAAGTCCTGTGATCTCTTAATGCAGAAATTTCTAGATCTTGTGTTATTCTGATTGTGTTTCCACAGTACTCAAATTTTTTCTTTCTGCTGCTTGAAATATTTTCTCCTTCACCTGGGAACTCTGGAATTTGGCTACCATATTCCTAGGAGTTTCTCTTTTCAGATCTCTTTCAAGAGGTGATTGGTGGATTCTTCCAATATTTATTTTATCCTCTAGTTCTAGAATATCAGGGCTTGATAATTTCATGAAAGATGATGTCTAGGCTCTTTTTTGATCATGGCTTTCAGGTAGCCCTATAATTTTTAAATTGTCTGTCCTGGATCTATTTTCCAAGTCATTTGTTTTTCCAGTGAAATATTACACATTGTCTTCTATTTTTTCATTCTTTTGGTTTTGTTTTGTAATTTCTTGGTTTCTCATTAAAGTCATTAGCTTCCATCTGCTCCATTCTCATTTTTAAAGAACTATTTTCTTCATTGAGCTTTTGAATCTCTTTTTCCATTTGACTAATTCTACTTTTTAAAGCATTGTTCTCCTCATTAACTTTTTGGACCTCTTTTGCCATTTGGGTTAGTCTATTTTTAAAAGTGTTATTTTCTTCAGCATTTTTTTGGGTCTCCTTTAGCAAGCAGTGGATTCGTTTTTCATGATTTTCTTACAGCACTCTCATTTCTCTTCCCAATTTTTCCTCCACCTCTCTTGCTTGATTTTCAAAATCCTTTTGAGCTCTTCCATGGCCCAAGATTATTGCATATTTTTTTTTGGAGGTTTTGGATGTAGAAGTCATGACCTCTATGTCTTCCTCTGATAGTGTGCTTCGTTCTTTATCCAAAAGGATAGAAGAAAATACCTGTTCACCAAGAAAGTAACTGTCTATAGTCTAATATTTCCCCCTTTTTTGGGCATTTCCCAGCCACTTACTTGCCTTTTGAGTCCTTTGTCAAGTTGAAGATATATTCTAGGGACTTGTAAGGTTTCAGTTCATCCAAAGTGCCACAATCAAGAGAGAGGAATTTCTTCCCCTCCTGGCCAGTGCTCTGGTCTATGAGCAACCACAAGTACTCCTTTCTGCCCAGGATCTGAGAGTAGAATTCCCTCTCCAGAACCTCCACCAAGTCCACCATATCAGTGCTCTTCCTCATCCCAGGACCGCCACTAGTGACTGAGACTCATGTCAGTCACTCGATTCCCCCAGGGTCTTTAGGCCAAGGCCTACAAAAGTGGACATGGCTGCCACCATGCTGCAGCCAGGGCTGGGGCCAGAAGCCACTCCCCTTTCACCCAGGTGAAAACGCTTTCTTACTGACCTTTGAAGCTGGCTTTGGCATTTGTGGGGTGGGAAGTCTGGTAACTGCAGCTGCTACCTGTGATTCCATGCCTGGAAGCCTGCTCCAATCTTGTCTGTGTTGCATGCACAACCAAGGCTGGGCTGTGCTCTGCTCCGAGTTAAGTGCAATAGACCTTTCCTGTCGGCCTTCCAGGCTGTCTTGGGTTGGAAATCTTTCACTCTGTCGTTTCGTGGCTTCTGCTGCTCTAGAATTTGTTTAGAGTCATTTTTTTATAGGTATTTTATGGGCTATGGGGGTAGAGCCAGAGCAGGTCTGTCTTTCTGCTCTGCCATCTTGGCTCTACCCCCTTACATAATTGTTTTTCAAAGTACTTATTTTAGAAAGCTACACATAGAGAAAAAGTTTTTCAAAGCATCAAATTTTTGCCCTAAATTTGTTATTGCTGTTAGACAGTTATGGGTTTCCTCCTCTTTTTATTTATTCTCTTCCCCTTGCTCCACCTTTTCCTTCTCCTCCTCTTCCATCTCCCTTATATCTCCTCCCTTGTCTTCTTCTCTTTTTGATATCATCATAGTTAACCCCAATATTCCTTCTTCTCTTCCCAGAGAGTCAACTCATATAAAAAATAGTCTTTTTAAAGACAAAAAAGGGCAAAAAATCAGCACAACTGATGAATCCACTGGAAAAGCTCAAGAATATCTGTAACACTTGTGGCCCTCCCATGTCCATCAAGGGGTAAAGGGGTAGGTCAGGGATGTCTTTACCTATGTCTTCATTTGAGTCTTACTTGGTTTTTATACTTTTGTTGTATTCACTTTTGATTTTTTGGTCTGTGTTTGTTCTTTCCTTTCATGTCGTGGTTACTGTGTATATTGATTTCTTGACTCTTCTTCCTTCACCCCGCATTAGTTCCTGTGTATCTTTTCATGCTTCTCTGTATTCATCACGTTCATCATTTCTATTAGATAAGTAATAATTAATTATATTCATTTTCCATATTTTGTTTAACTGTTCCCTAAGTGATGAACATTTACTTTGCTTCAATTATTTTCTATCACAAAAATTGCTGCTATAAATATTTTCTGTTTATGGAGACTTTCTTCTTATTGATGGCTTTCTTGGATTATAAACCCAGTATTGAAATCTCTAGTTCAAAGTGTATAGACATGTTAGTCAATTTATTTGCATAATTCCAAATTGGTTTCCAAAGTGGTTAAGTGGTAGAATAAAAACTGGAAAAGAGATGAAAGTGATATGAAAAAATTATGAAAAAAGAATTAACAGCTTGGTAAAAGAGGCACAAAAAAATTACCAAAGAAAATAACACCCAAATAACAGAATTGGCATAGTGGTAAAAGACATACAAAAATTCACTAAAGGAAAGAACTTCTCAAAAAGCAGACTAGGCCAAATGGAAAAGGAGATATAAAAGGTTATTGAAGAAAATAATTCCTTAAAAATTAGAATTGGGCAAGTGGAAGCTAATTTAGATACACAGGAGACATCAAGTAACAATAAAACAAAGTCAAAAGAATTTAAAAAATAGAAAAAAAAATGAAATATTTCACAAGAAAAACAACTGACCTGGAATATAGATAGTGGAGGGATAATTAAGAATTGTTGGATTACCTGAAAGTCATGATCAAAAGAAGAACCTAGACATCATATTTCAAGAAGTTATCAAGAAAACCTGCCTCAATATCTTAGGTCCAGAGAGTAGAATAGACCTTGATCTATTTATATGAGATAATTTTTCCCATTTGTCATTTTTTTCTCCTATGTCCCAATACATCCATCTTTCTCATTTTTCCATTGTTTTGAGATCTTCCAACAGAATTACACCCTAGTCTTTGTTTAAGTGGACTCCCTTTAACAGCCTTAGAGATAAAGTTCTGCTTTGTTGCTTGTATAGTAATGAAACAGTGTTCTTTATGATTTCTCATTCATGTTTCCTTCTTTTTTCACTTCTATTGAGTCTGTCTTCTATTTGGAGGTATCAAATTTTCTATTTAGCTCTAGTTATGCTTGACAGTCACCTATTTTTTTTCCCCTGTACAATTTTACTCAGTTTTCCTTGGTTGTATTTCTAGCTTCTTTGCCTTCCAGAATATTATATTCCAGGCCTTCTGTTACATTATATAAATAGCTGCTAAATTTTATGTGTTCCTGATTGAAACTTTATGGTATTTGAATTATTTCCTTATGACTGCTTTTAGTATTTTCCCCTTGACTGGGTAGTTCTAGAGTGTGGCTATACTATTCCTGGGAGTTTTCATTTTGGGATTTCTTTCAGAAGGTAGCCAGTGGGACTTTCATTGTCTACTTTGTCCTCTATCTGAGTAATTTTCTTTTATAACTTCTTTAAAAAAATGATGTCTAGGTTCTTTTTATCACTCATGGTTTTTAGGTAGTACAATGGTTCTTAAATTATTTCTCCTCAATCTTTTTTCCAAGTTAGTTGTTTTTCCTATATTTTATATTTTCTCCTAATTTTCCAGTCTTTTGACTTTATTTTATTCTTTAATGGTATCTTATATCAATTTTCTTTTCTTTTTCTTTTATTCTTTCTTGATATCTCAAGAAAATATTATCTTCCATTTGGCCAGTTCTAATTTTTAAGGAATTAATTTCTTCAGTGAGTTCTTGTAACTGTTTTGCCATTTGGCCAGTTCTCATTTTGAAAGAGTTTTTCATGCTTCCAAAGTGGTGTGGTCTGGGAAGAGGTCTCTTCACTGCCCTCGTTCAAATTATTGACCAGTTTGGATCTGTTGGCCTGTATGTGATTGAGTTTTGTAGTCTTCTGTTGAACTGAGTCACAGTTAGCCTTCTGGGAGGTTCTGCAGGTTCAGAGATTCTGCTGATTCCCCTTTGGTTGTAGGTCTAATCTCATCATATAATACTTGATACGCATAAATGTAAAGCATTATACTTTGCTTCAAAAAAAAATTCAACTGCAAGAGTCCTAGGTGGAGGCTTACATAATATATATTGTGACTAGATGATAGTTTGAAACCATGTAAGGGTTTTAGCGAAGTACAAGTTCAATAGGTGTCAGTGGTTTAATATGATGGCGATACGCTCATGTGATTTTAGGCGCATTCTTCATTGAGAGTCACAGTGTTGTAAGTGATTTTCCTGCTGTGGCCCTTGTTAGACTACTTTGTAGTCAGTCTGAGACATTACCTTTTAGGAAAAATGCTGAAGAACATGCTGAGGAATGTGACCCAAATGGGGAGAGGTCTCCAGATCACGCCATTTTAGGACTCTGAAGGAAATAGGGATGCTTAGCCTAGAGAGCAGAAGGCCTTGGGTGAGCTTACTACCTCCTCAAGTGTTTGAAGGGCAGAGAAGAAAGCAGAAGGATGAAATTCATTTTGCCTGCCATTAGAGGGTTACAAGTTATAGAGAGGAAGAAGTCATGGTTTGGCTAAGTTGTAAATGGAGATCTACTTCTAGACAGCAGAAGAAAAACATGTTAAGAAAGTTATGAGGCAGGTTTAAAAAAAAGCCGTGCCTCAATTTTGACTAATTTTTAGTGTGACCCCCAAGTAATCAGCAGTCCCAGTAGAACACTTGCAGGAGAAAACAGAAGAGAATAATGGCAATGTTAAGGAAGTAGTTAACACTTAAGCCCTGGTGTTGCTTGAAAATTGCTGTTAGAAGACAGAAGAAATTTGGGGATAACCTTGTAGGTGAGAGGGTTGAGCATTGTTTGGTGATTAAGTGTTAATGATAACAGCTGAGTTAATGATAATTGTATTTAATTAGACACTACTTAAGTTCAATTTTATAAGCATTTATTAAGCTCTGCTATGTAACAGGCATTATTTTAGGCCATGGGGATACCAATGCAAAATAAAATAGCCCCAGCCCTTAAGGAGCTTGCGTTCTATTGGAGAGAAGTAACATGCACAGTGTAAGTAAATGCAAGCAGAAATTATTTGGGAGACTAGATCTGTAAATTCGTTGGCATCATGAACTCCCAATGAGGAAACACCTTCTGTTTTAGAGGGTTTTCTACCTAATACTTATTTTTAAAATTTATTATTGTAAGTGAGAGTTGCATATTATAATATTTTATAGTATTTGTCATATTGGCACCAAATGTAATGATACGTCAATTTATTATTTTTAAATGATGATTTTCTTGAAAAAAAGACAAAGCAATTTTCTTTTAAGATAGAAAATCTTCTTGCATTATTAGTTGAGTTTCAGTAATATGGCACAATTAGCAAATGCTAATTTGCTATCTCATTGAGAGCCGCTATTTCCTTTTCAATGAAGCTCATTTTTCGTTTTTCTGAAATTTGATCTTTACAAGTTAAAAGAATTATAGAATTTCTTGTTGCTAACAGTGAATAGTCAGTGCATTTGCAGGTGAAAGCTCATCTATGATTTTTCTTAAAGTGTCTTATTCCATTGCTGCTTTATGATGATCTGACGGTCCTGTTGAATGGGGGACTCCTGGCTATTGGCAGTGGGATCGCTTGGAACCTGATATTACTGCTGCAGGCAGCAAACAGTTGCTCCAACATTTTTCTCACAATGATTCTGTTAATTTCTCCTGCCCTTACACACTCATTCACTTCTGTACGTAGCCAGACACAGAGAAGCAATGGCTCATGAAAGAAAACAATAACAGCAAAATGAACAGTAACAGGTTTGGAGTTTGAAAAATAAAAATGGCAATGCTTTGGATTTTATGACTTCGTGAGTGGTTTCACATATGGGCAGCCTCACACCAGGCCCAAACAGGAAGCTTCTAAATTGGTAAGAAAGGAGATAGCTCCATTCCACCTTTTCTCTCTTTGTACTGAATTTCTTGACTTTTCTAGTATTGTTATCCTTCTCAGACATAGAGCTTCCCACCAAAGACATTATTACCCTGAGTTCCGAATAAAAATGTTGGCACATCTGCTATCACATGGATATCATTACGTAGTCAAATAAAGACTAGAAAAACATCCAGTTCTCCAGTCTGTCTGCATTTGGAATATTTTTGTGCACTGCTGCGAGAACAAACAGGTGCACTCACACATCTATTTCTAAGGTATTGTCTACTTTGTCAGATGATTCCTGTAAAAAATGACATTTCAATTCCTGCAGATGTAGATTTTGGCTATTTCTCCTGTTAGAAGACCCACTTAGAGGAGCTGAATGGCTTGTATATAACATCAAAAATATTTCAATGCAAAGATATTCAGCAGATTTGGGGGCCAATTTTAATCCTCCTCAGAGGTTCTTAGTGTGGGGTCCATGACCTCTTTTTATAAAATATGGATAACTGTATTTTTAATATAATTAGTTTCCATTGTAATCCCTTATATTTTAGTGTAGACAGTTAAAAGTGTTAGTTATCCTTGAGAAGGTGTCCATAGGCTGCACTAGAATGCCAAAGGGGCCCTTGACATTAAAAAGAGTTAAGAATGCCTCCCTCAGATATATATATCCATGCTGTGACTACCATATTGACTCTGCCCAAATCTAAAATACTGGCCGTGGTGACTGGGGTAACTACCTGAACATAAGGGGAGTGTGTAGTTATTGAACAAATAATGCACTGTACTAACAAACTTAAATATAGCTCTTTTTTAAACTAGAGACAGTAGTCCTTTATTTGGACATCAGAGACATGGCTCTAGTTCCTTTTAGAAAAGCAGAAAAAAGGATATGGCTGAAGCTTCCCTGCCATTAAAGGCTCTCTTTGTTTCTGTTGTGTTATTTAAAGAAGAAAATGTTAGGACTGGATAAAGTAGGTAAGTTTAGCAAACATTTAAATACTGTTGTGCGGTGACCTCTGTTGTCATTCGCATCTGTGTATTTTACTGCCAAAGATGGAATTCTAACAGCTGAAGTGCAGACAAGCAGGATAAAGGAAGGAAGAAGGATCATTAGCTAAGAGATCTTCTTTCCTAGTCAGCTTGTGTTTTTGAAGATTAGCAATTCTCTAATTAAGCTACGGCTTACACTGGTGATTATTACCCTTCCTTAACACATTAAAGGTATTCTTGCTAAAAATGAACTGCCTTCTCTCGAATGCAACCTGGTAATAGTTTGGCTTTCCAAATTTGGGACAACATTTCAATAAACATTAATTAATTACTAGAATTATGACCCATGCTTAACCAAGTGGAACTTTTGCCAGAATTGTGATCTTAGTATTTAAAAAAAAAAATGACCTACCCACCTAGACCCCAGCTGATGAAATACTCTCTTCTTTGCTTTTGTATTTTGGTATGGATAGAGTTCATTTCCTTTAGTTTATAAAGGGAAAACAAAACAATTACTTCATGTTTTCTTTGGCATCCAGATTGAGTATTTATTTAAAAATCTAAACATTTTGTTTGTTCTGTTTTCTTTTCACTTCCGTTTAGACTCTGGGTAACTGTATTTGTAGTGCCATTTATTTACCACTTTTTCCTTTTTGTGGGTTTGGTAATGTAGTCCTTTTTAATATTTTACAATAATATTTTTCCCTTTGGTCCTGTTGGGCATCCTCCATTGTTACGTTTTGGCAAGCATAAACTCTCCTTGTTATATGTTTCTGAAAAAGTTAAATATGTTGTATCTAAGGGATTATATATTATTTTAATATATACATAACAAATATCTTGTTGGTGACTTTTGCTTTTAATGCATGTAAGTCTGCATTTGGCTCTAGGAAATATTTTTTAAAAATCAACAAACTAAACAAAGTTGTATCTTGTATTCTCTGCACTATTCATTCAGTTAGGTGGTTATGAAGATATGATCTGCTATAGAAAATAGTTTATGAAAAACTACCTCTTTTTATTTTTAATAAAGATACTCTTGATACATGTATCCATCATTATTCTAACAATTTTCTAAATCAGTGTTTCAGTGTATCTGTGACTCTTTGGTATGGATGCCTCCTTGTCTTGCACATATTATGACTTACTTATACCTTCTTATCTTCAGGATTATTGTTCATATCTTCCGTAAATGTTCAATAATTGGGCTGTAATATGCCAGAGTACTTCTAGAGCAAGGGGCTTCAACTTTTGGGGTCATGGAACCATTTGGCAGTCTATGGAAGCTAGTGATCCTCTTAACAGAAGCGTGTTTTTAAATGCATAAAGTAAAATACATAGGACTACAAAAGGAAATATATTTAAATCTAGTTATCTGTATCTATCTAGCTATATCTATTGTTTTCTCTCTACATGTGTGTATACCTACCAGCTAACCAACCAATACATACACTCATATTCATGCACACACACACACAGACACACACACACACACACACATACACTCACACACGTTGTTTGCCTGTCATTTTCGAAGACGATCAGTGGCATTATGATGTTGGGGTCAGGGTACAGTATCTTTGTCTGTGGCTAATCAGTCCAGGTTCAAAAGGCACAGGCCACAGGCCGAAGGTCAGACACAAGTAATTCAGTAAAATAGTGGATGATGAGTACTGTCTTGATTTGCATGTGAATTGGATTTAAATGAGGCAGAGTTGTGCAAAGTTGTTAGTCTTATTTTCTCTTCCAGAGTCATTGAAGTCCAGTAGCAAGACAGCAGTCAAGATGTCTGGCGACGGCCTGGAATGTAGCTGATGACCTGGGTGTCTTCAGTGTCTTACCAGGCTCTTAAGTTCTCCACAGTGCCTACTTCTCCACCCACTGAAACAAATTGCTCTTATCCTCCCATTCCACTGTGGGAAGTCTTCACATGTTTGGCATAGACATTCTCCGGTAACGTTAATTAGAGAGTTAAAGATCTTCCCCACCCTATTGATGGGCCTACCCATTAAGGGAATTTGATTAGGGGAGATTTGTTTTGTAGCAAGGCCCACACCTTTGGCTAATTTCTAATGTGGCACTGATTCTCAGGGGCTGTGATGCCCTCTGACTCCGAAAAGTGTATAAATACTCTGAGGTGAGGATTTCCTTGGGGGCTTACTCACTGGAAGTGTTCGTTTGGCCAGATGAGACTCTGGGCAGCTGCTCAGGAGCCCCCTGGCTTTGAAAACCCACATGTTGGTGCTTCTCTTTCTGGTAACTATGTATGTATGTAATGGTCAGACAGTTGAAAACCCTGTCTGTTGATCTTTATTTCTCTTTTTTGTATTTTCTCTGAAGTTCAGGGTGCTGACTTTTTCCCCTGAACTAAATGAATGATACATGTACTTTATTAAAGAGATTATTGACCCCTCAAATTTGCTTTTCTTTTAAAAAAGCAGATCTAAGAACCTATACAGCAGGCCGTCCTGTGTATGTTGGGATCCTTGCTGTTGTACCTCCTAACTCATATAGCTGTTTGTTGCCCTCAACCTGGTTTAGTCCATCTGCCAAGATAGTTTTACTGTGGTGTGACCCTTGTACATGCTATAGTTTCTTGGAGCCACAGGTGAGAGTTGGGGGGTAGGTGGATGCCAAAAATGGAAAGCAGCCCTGAAAAGAACATTAGCAAGCCTTTACACCACAGTTATTAGTCCTCCCTGAACATCTCATACACACACACACACACACACACACACACACACATTGGATTCTCTTTTATGTATGTGTATAAATATGTATATATGTACTCATGCATTTTGTATATGTGTGTATACATATATGCTTATATATGTGTGTATATGTATATGTATGTATATGTGTATAAAGAGAGAGTGTGTGTGTTTTCTAACCACAGGTTAAGAACTCTTGTTCTAGAATTTATTATTTGCATTGTGTACATACCAGTGGAACATCTGAATTGTCTATTGGTTATATCACTCCGTCTTTAAATATGATCCACCTATCTCTTCTATGCAAACATCTCTCTGAAAATGTCACTTATGTTGCTTCTCTTACATAATATATTGCACCTTGCTTACATCCACCTGTATCGCCATGGCAATATTTGCAGTGTTGGTGGTGACTATGACTATGCTGGTGTAATTCTCAACACAAAGTATATCAGACTCTCCATACAGAAGGCAGAAGAAAATCATTTATTCATACACCAGAAAGTCAGGTCCCCAAACCAGAAAGCCAAATCCATCATAGCAGCCAAGAAGTCAATACACATTAGCACTAAAGGAGACAGAATTGTGCTCTTTCTCCTCCCTGCATCCCTGCCCCCATCCCCCATCCCACATTGGGCCTTCCTGCAAACACTCACTAGCCTAGCTGCCTGCTTGCCTATGTCCTTTCTCTTACCACCCTAAACTGTTCACATTCATTTTCTCTCAGTTCTGCTCCACCCTTCCTTTTCCACCCATTCAGCAAGCTCCTCCCACCACATGTGACTTAGGTTTCCATGTGATTTAAACAGGTCACACAGGCCTATTAATGAATGGGAAAGATCTTCCCATTTAAATTACCATTACATATGGCCACAAGATCTTTCATATTTATTACATAGTTCAGTGGGACAACTGTTTTCAACAGAACTTTAACAGGGATAACAGAAAATAAGCATATAAAACAATGTTGTAGGCAACTGGTGCCAGCTGAACTTTACAACAGTGTAACAGGGATCACACAAAATAAGCACATAAAATAATATCTTAGGGTGGGACTTGAGCACAAGCACCCCATCATTCTCCCCTCTAAAGAATGGAGGCCAAAATCCTGAGGTAAGTGGCAGAGATCTCTTCTTCCATAACTACTTCCTGCTGAGATTGGATGTAGAGTTGTCCTGGCCCAAAGAGGTCCCATTCAAGCAGTCAGTTCTTTAGTTGGCATCTGGAGCTTGGTCTTTTCTGGGTCCAGGGGTGACACATCACAGTCATGGACAAGGAGTGGCAACCAGCTTAAGCAATCAGACATCTGTAGTTGGAGGGTATTAAGGCTAGCAGAAAACAAATCTAGCAAGCAAGTTTAATAGACAAAAAGCCAAAAAGAAACAAGGAGACAATAACCAGAATCAGGATAGATATAGAATCAACCTATCTCTAGTGTATTGATTAAAGTGAGTTCATGAACCCACTATCATAGACTCATTCATGGTAGAATATGTGAGTTACAGGTCCAATTGGGTAATCATCGTCTGAAAAAAACAACATTTACAGTATTATCTTTCCTGTGTGCTATAATTTTCACAGCCTTTGGACCATCATCTGGATTCCATTTTAGCCACATTTTAGCTCCCAATTTTATTCCTTCAGTTCCTCTGCTAGTTATTTTGGAAGGAGTGTCGGTTTCCACAAGGGGTATTGTTTCACAAGGAATAATAATCACTTGAACTGTCCTGTCATTTTTACAAAACTCTATGGGTTCTTCACCTAAATTTTGGAATGCCACAATAATTTCTCCTTGATAATTAGAATCTATCACTCCTGCCAATACATGTATTCCTTGAGCTGCTAATCCAGATTTAGGTAATAACTGTCCAAAATGATGCTTAGAAATTCTCATATATATATTCCAGGAGATATTTTTCTTATTTCTTTTCTATTGAACCTAACATCCTCTAAACCATGTAAATCATATCCTACTGAACCAGGAGTCCCTGGACACGGTGCTGGGACATCTGGCCTCACAGTCCAATACTCAATATTTGGGATCTGATCTATTTGTTGTTTTCTAATTTGTAGTTTTGGGGTCATCATTCTGGCTAGAGGTGTACTTGCTTCTAATGGTCTGTTATTCAGATTACATAAAGCAGCAAACAAATTATCTTCCCAATGTTAAAAAGAATTATTAGAGCTTAACTGCCTTAACTGTTCTTTCAGTAATCCATTCATTCTTTCAAATAACCTAGACACTTGTGGATAATATGGAATATGATATACTCATTCTATATTGTTTAATACATAGTATCTCTTCATTTCATTACCTTTGAAATGTGACCCATTGTCACTTTGGATCTGCGTTGGAGTTCCATAGTATAGATATCTAGAGTTCTACACATATTTTTCTGGGTCGCATTCTTATAGGGACAAGCCACTAGTACACCTGAATAGGTGTCAACACAAGTACTATAAATTCACATCCTTTATCTTGGGGTAGGGATCCATTATAATCTATCTGCCACGTTTGAACTATAACTGTTCCCCTTCCTACCTCTGCAATATGCTACCTGAGGAACAGTTTGTTCCTTTTCCAATTGACATGTATATTCCTCTTCTACGTGTTTTAACAATGAATGAGAGATACTAATACCTTCCTCTTGTGCCCAGTGGTGTGTGGCCTGGACCCCTAAATGGCAAGCTTTTTGATGGACCCATTTTGCTAGTACTGGATCGTCAGTTGGTGTCAGAGTAGGGACAATATGTTGAGTAGCAATCTTTGCCAGTTGATCAGCCTGTGCATTGTACCCACATTCAGGCGTGGTGAGGGTTATGTGAGCATCTGCATGAAAAACTGACAAATGTCCCATATATCTTCCCATGATTCTTTGACCCAAACTTGTTTGCCATGCATTTCCAAATTTTGATTTTTTCCACATGGGCATCCATGTGGCTAACCCATTAACTTCTGCCCGTGAATCAATGAATATATGACATTGTCCTCCTTATTTTAACAGCTTGATGTACTACTATAAAGTTCAGTATATTGACTACTTCCAGCTATCTCAGTACTTTCCAAAGTCTGCCTAGTACATGGGCTATAGGCTACACTTTCTAATGTCTTTTGTGGCCCGAATATTTTGTTGTCCTATCAATAACTATACATATTTCTTTTGTTCTTCAGTTAATCCATCATATCCCTCATTCCATTTTGCCAGGTACTTGTACCAACTCTTGCTTTGGTTCAGGGAGGTGTATCATTTCCCTCAGCATCTATGTGTGCTATAGATTCATCTAAAGCAAAAGCTCCACTTTTGCCTATTTTAGATTTATTTTGAATATACCATTTACATTTAATTATGCCGGCTTCTTTAGCATGTCCAATTTTGTGAGAAGCTGGGGTACTCATGACCCAGGTCATAATCAGGATTCCAGGTCTTAATATTACCTCATAGCCCAAAGTCAGTTGTTCAGTCTCTACTAAAGCCCAATAAGCAGCTAATAACTCTCTTTCAAAAGGGGTATATGGAATTCCAGATGAAGGGAATTTCCTAGATCAAAAAAAAAATCCCAAGGGTGCTGTTGTTTTTTGCCATGAACTCAAGTTTGCATATTCATCCTGTATAGTGACTTGTAATTCCACCTGGCCACTTTGCATAGGCCATAAATCTATGGCTTATTGTATAGTGGCCTTTGATTCTTCAAAAGTTTTACTGTGCTCAGGTCCCCATTCAAATTCATATTTTTTCCTAGTAATTTTATATAAGGATTTCAAAATTTGTCTTAGATGTGACAGCAATGTCTCCAATATCCAAATAGTCCTATAAACTTTTGGGCCTCTTTCTGATTGGTGGGGATAGGAAAATCCAGAATCTTTTGTTGGGCTTGTGGGAGAATCTCTCGCAACCTCATATTCCATTGTATATCAAAAAACTTTATGGTTTGAGCTGGCCCTTGAATCTTTGCAGGTTTAATTTTCCACCCTTTGCTTTTCATATGCTCAAATAAAAGCATCAAACTCTTCTCCACTTCTTTTACATTTTTTACCTGTATCATAATATCATCTATGTGATGGGTAAGCTTTACATTAGGTAATTCTAATTCATCCAAATGTTCAGTCACAATCCTATGACAGATAGTGGGGCTCTGCAGATATCCTTGTGGCAAGCATGTAAAATATATTATTGGCCCTGCCAAGTGAAAGCAAATTAGTCTCATTGTTTAGAATCTATTGGAATAGTAAAGAAAGCGTTGGCTAAATGCTTTTAATAACTGGAAAATGGAAAATGGAATATGAAACAATGTTGACGAGAGAGACTTCTAAGGCTGTAGCTCACCCTATACTGTGGTGAAAGCAAGAGAGTCAGGCAGGGAACACAGTGTTTAGGGAAATAATTGCATATCAAGTCCCATCATATTTCTGAATCCTTTCTATTAAAGCAACAGTATTTGGAACAGCAGAATGCAAGGGAGGAGTCATCTTATTCAGTTATCTATAATTCATGGTCATCCTCCATGTCCCATTTGACTTTCATACTGGCCAGACAGTACTATTCCATTAAGTGGTTGTGGGGACTAACACTCCTTCCTTAACATATTTCTTTATAGCATTGGTAATTTCATCTTGCCCACCTAGCACATGATACTGCTTTGAAGTAATTACTTTAGAAGGTTAAAGTATTAAGTGATTGAGTCCATTTTATTTTACTCACTAAAATTGTATTAATTTCCATCTTCCTTACTGCAAATTGGTATCTCCCCTTAGGTCAGTTTAGAGTTATACTTCTCAGCATATTTATTCCAATGATGTATTCAGAAATGGGTACAATTATCACGGTATATTATCTCTTAGGTAATTGTCCAACTTTTATCATTAGTTTGACTTGTCTGGCTGATATTTTAGCCCCTTCCAGTCTTGTGATGTTGATAGGAGTTCCATGTTTAAATTTATTAGAGTTTCCATATATAAAGGAGCCCTCCACCCCAGTGTCTATTAATGCCCTAGTTACAGTATTTGATCCATTTTTCCAATATACAGTCAAATTGATATGGGGTCTGTAATCCTGTCTGTGTATTTCTTTAATCTGAGCTGGGGCTTGGGCAATTTCCTATTTTTCCTGAAGGTATGACAAACTTGGATACAATATTTGAGGAGGATCTGTAGGGGTAGTTCTTACTTCTCTGTTCTGTCTAGTATCAAGCCCCTTTTCTTGGTACATTCTGTATAGTTCATTAGTTGGAATACCATCTATGCTCTCAACAGAACAGTAAACAATTCTTTCCTTGTCAGTCTATTCTGACTTTGAATTTGCTGGCTGTTTATCCCTCTCTAGAGGAAATTTATCTTCTCCCCAATCCCCTAAATCACTTAACTGTGAAACCTTGTCCAGCATCTCTGAAAGAAGGTTCCCTATTTCCCCAATTATTATAATCAAAACTAGATGTTTGTAAGTATGAGGAGCTGTCTTCACTGTTATATTCCTATGGGAAACTGTTAAGAGGGTGTTGTAGTATGCATTTGTGTTTTAGATCATTATGGCAGTCTTTATTACCTCTATAACTTTCCTATACAGTCCCTAAGTGAAATACCAGGGTCTCTCTCCACTAGGCCACATAGAGTCAATGGGATACTGCTTACTGCATCCTTCTGCAACCAAAGCTAACAAATTACCTCCTCTCCTTGCATATTGTAATCTCTAAAGGCTTGCTGTATAAAAGGATTCTGACTGATACCTATAAATTTCAAGCAACCCACACCATCTATTGATATTCCTCTAGCTCCTTCATCACTGATTCTCATCATCAAAGATATTAACTGTTCTCCCATCCTTTGGGTGAACCGACTCATATCAGTGACTTCCTGCTGAATAAAATCCTCAATTATCTCTCTCAGCACTGTGTTCCCTGCTTGATTCGCTTGTTGTGTAGGGTGAGCTGTAGCCTTAGAAGTCTCACTCATCAATATTGTTTCATTTTCCAACTTTGACTTAGTTCCACTTTCTGCCCCTGCACTCTCCTGGCAGTTGTCATCATTGCAACTAGGCTGAGTCAGTACAAAGGTCACATGCACACTTTTTTTTTTTGCCAGCCTTCTGCTTCTTTTTAGCTAAATGAACTGCCTTTTCTTCCACCTGAAATTCCCCTTGCCCCAGCCTGTTCTTTTAAAGGAGAACCTAAATACTGAGAATTTCCGTGCAAACTAGCTACCCTTTTTTCCATCTGAATTTTTTCCTTCAGCAGCTTGTCTCTGCTTTCACACATAATACAGTAACCTGTTAATAAAATCCATTCTGTCCTACATATCCCTGCCAGTTCCTTTCCCTAGTATTATTGGTATTCCTTGCAAACACCTTTTCGAATCTCTAGATTCCCTCTCCTGTAACCTTGCTTGCCAGTTTTCATAGGGTCCCATAGGCCTGTTAATGAATGGCAAATACCTTCCCATTTAAATTATCATTACATCACCAAACTTCCTGGTCTGTCTATTATCTTTCGAGTTACCCCACAATTTAAATTCTTTGGAGATTGTAGTATTGATGGTTCATCAGGAGTATATGATGTTCAGGGAGGAGAACCTCTGGTGTAATGGCTTGCTGAGCCCTTTTCAGGGCTGCTTTTCTACCTTTGGTATCCACCTTTCTGCCAATTCTCACCTGTAGCTCCAGGAAGCTGTAGCATGCACAAGGGCCACATCTCTCTAAATCATCTATGCAGATAAGGTAAATAGGCCTCAGAACTGTTGGTGAGTTAGGGGGATGTCTACCCCATGCATGCACAGACTTTGCCTGGCAGAATGGGTAGATAAGAAGAGTTTGTTCCAAAGGGCCACGAAGGCAGCTGAAGCGGACTCTGTGGAGTGCTTAGAGCTTATTCAGGCATCAAAAATGCCAAGGTCATTTACTGTATCCCAGGCAATCTGGTAGTCTTGACTTTTATCTTGCCACTGGACTTCAGTGATTCTGGAAGGGAGCTGATGGCTTTGTTCAACTCTGCCTCAATTCACGTGCTAGTCAGGATATCACGGGTGATGTTAAGGGTCCTCTTTGAAACGAGGCACAAACAGCAACAAATGCATGACTCACAACTATATAACTGTTGCTAAATATCTGTACTTTTTTTTAAAGGAAGAAGGTGGGAGTAAATAAAAGCACTTTATACTTGTCCAAAAGTACTTCAGCCCATTTTGTTTTTCTAACTCAGTTCTGATCCTAACTCCATCATCATTATAGTGGCTATCCAAGATATATGTACCAATGGTCCAGTCCAAAGGGTTATCCAGCCAAGTGTGTATCATAGTCTGTGTTATTATAATTCTTCATCTACTTGGCTTTTACTTATTATATAGTTGTAAAAACTTTTTTGAGTGACTATAGATCATCATATTTCGGAGCTTCTTTAATATCCCAGCGCTTTATATCATCAGTATAAAGTCACCCACAAGCAAGAGCTTCAGGAGGACCTCCCCACTTATAGAAAATCATTCTCCCACTTAGACTCTGTGCTAAACATCCTTTATGATATAGACACCCCAGTGAGTGTACATGTGGCTGTTTTATGGCTCCCTTTGTAATAATGATGAGAGAATCAAGAGTTAAAGTTATGTCTCTGTTGTCATGTTTCTAGATTCTTTTATTGAAGGAGAAGTTGGTAGGGCAGTGTATTGCTCTATAGAATAAAATACCTTTTTATAATCAACAAACAATAAGCGCAATGGGATATTGCATTGTCTAAATCTTTCAGTCAATTTTGTGATTGCAAAGACATGTTGTACTACAAAATAAGGTTTGTAAAATCTTGTCTGTTCTGTTCTTATACATTCATCCAGGATGCCTTCATTGAAAATGTAGTTTATTTTCAAAAATGTTTTATAGAGATGAGAAACCAGGCATGTATTTGGTAATTCTTCATGTCCTCTGGACACCCTTTTGGGTAATAGTACCATCTGTGATTTTTGCCACTCATTGAGTGGAAAGCCTTAAGAATTGATCTCTCAACTATTTCAAAATGTTACCTCCATTATCAATTCTTTTCTATGGATCCTTGGTCATATTCATGGTGAGGTCTTCCAGTTACTCCTGTTTGTACATAGCATTGTATTGCATCAAGTCTCAGAATACTATGGGACCTTCTTAAGAGATATACAGTCACTCAAATCCCACAGAGGTAAAGCTAAGTGGATGAAAAATGCTTATTTCTTGTACTATGATAAACAGTTGGTTTGGCCACCCATTGAGTTAATCCATCAGTTACTGTTATCTTTCATAGGTACTCAGGATGGCCAGTGAACTGGGCATATAATTGAATCGTAGAAAGAGAGTGTGCTAGACTGAATTTGGCAAATCATGTATCATTTTCAGTGATCTAAGGCTTTTGTTCTTGAAACAAGTACTCATCTAGCTAACACCAGTGTTTTTCCAGTGATTTATATGTCTATGAATCATGGAACACCACATTTGTGAAGAATCAAAGTTATGGGTGACCCAGAGGGCAATGGAAAAATTTATGGTGGATATGAATAGGCTGTAGCACATTACCCATGATGACTTATATGCAGTGATGGGTGTAAGGATCATCATTCAGGATATGCATGTACAAAAAAAGAAATGGGTCAATCTTGAAATGGGCAAAGAAGGATAATAGCAGACAGACAGCTCAAGTGTTGCACTTGTACTCATGCAATATTAAAAGACCTAGAGGATGGCCTCTAGCCTTTTGGGTGGTTCCTTCATGGAAGATTTATTGAAGGACATGGATAAGAGTTGCTCAGAATGAAAAGGCATAAATGAGCTATAATCTGCTCTCTTGTAGGAAGTACTTACATCAGCAAGATCCGTTGAAGTGTGCAGTAGAAGATCACCTACCAGAAATATGTCATATCTAAAATAACATCAAATGAATGTATCACAAATTTGACAAAAATGAACTTTTCTATAACCCTTGAATTTCCTAATAAAGGCAAACAATATTACATAAACATTAAGAATTATCTTATGAATATTACTAATCCCAATAAATGTAAATATTAAAATTTAAACATAGCTTATTTTTGTAAAAGCAAACACTCCTAAACCAAGACCAAAGGTTATAGTGTTAGGATGCTTCAGTAGTAAAATATCAATGTGTTTAGAAAGTGCTTTTCATAATTATTTAAATTTTGCTGAAAGGTTTATCAAAAGGTCTAGGCCATTTTAAATTATAGTACTGTTTACATAAAGAAGTCCCCAAAGAATTTTAAACAGATCCACATTGAAAGAATATCAACTTTAACCACAAATTAGCTTCATTTTAGAAGTTAAAGAAAAATTTATAATATAATTGGTTTAATTTTTATATGAATGTTAATTTTAATTTTTAAATAAATCCTTGATTATACTTTAAAATCCTCAAATTAAGATGTTAAATTTACTAACTAAAAGAAGGATATATTGCTACCATGGCAAGCTTTTTTGTATTTTACTCAAATTCCCAAAAGATCAACTTGCATGCATAAATATATCATCTTTATGAGATAGGGAGAGGCAAAAAGAAAGAAATTAGACAGTTTAAAAAATAATAAATTTTTGCTGCTTTATAAAAGTATCACAGAGAGAAAGGAAGGTACTTTGGTTCTAGGGAAATCCACTTAAGGTTTTCTTTACCACTTCGGCATTATGTCCTGATTTTGCTGCTTCTCAAATGGCCTCACTCAGCAAAGGGCAGGAAAGCTTCTTTTGCTTTCCAGTAATCAATTACAGGGAAAGGGTTTGGATATTCCCTCTTAGAGTTCTCACATTTAGAAATAGTGGACAACTTGCTATTTTCAAAGGATTTTTTGAGACATTGGGACAAAATTTGTTAAACTTTGAGAATTCTTTTAACTTATTTTTTTTCCTAGGTTTCAGGTGATATTTATAGTTATAAAATATATTATGCTAGTAAGCAACTTAAAAATCTATTTTATTCATTTTGAACTGAACATTTTCCCTTAATTATTACTAATGCAGGTGTTCATTTATCCAGTAATAAAACAACATCAGTTTTGCATCACTGTAATATAACTTAATCCAAAGACAAATTGTAGCTATTGTGACTAATCAGTTTTTTTCTGGTTTGTCAAATTTGACCAGACTTTATAGAAAGAGCCTTAGTCAGCTGAAGGACAAATATGGTTGGAAAGTCTTAGATTCAATGGTAGTACTCACTAAGACAGTCTTTCTTGTGGCTTCTACTTACAATCTGTGAAACTTGGGTCAGGTCACTTCACTTTTCTGGGATGAAGTTTTCTCATTTGTAAAATGAGGGGGTCAGAGTAGGTGGCTTCTATAGTCCTTTCCAGATTTGTGATGTTAAGTTAGGCTAAACTGGGTTTCATGGATTCTCTGTACAACTCATCCATGCCATGGAGACCTGGAAATAACCTTGAAATAAAATAGAAATAAGCATCATGTAAGAGCAATAAAGTGACACAGATTGAACTCAGATTAAATTTAATTAAATTTTAAACAGGAACTTGAATTGAAACATGAACCTGAAGCTATACAAGCACACTAATTTGCTGAACACCGAACTGAAATAAAATTGTTTTTGCTGTTCTATGAATCTACAATATCAAAACAAACCATCTTTGATCAAACAACCCATACCTAATGAATCAGGTGACATTCGAATTCTCTCTGATCAATTATGCTTCTTACTACAACAGCTTTCCCACATCTTTTCATCCTTTCTCTCAGCTAAGAATCTTGCCTCATAGTTCACTGAAAAAAATTGAGGTCATTTGCTGAGAGCTCCTTGTTATCCTCCTTTCTCGTTTCACTGAAGTGCCTTTCCTTTCTTCTTAGACCTCTGCAGTCTATCTTCTGGTCTTATCAATCAGCTGGAACCATTCTTTCCAAAGTTAGTAGTGAATTCCTAATTGTCAAATCTCGTGGCATTTTCTCAGACTTTATCCTTCTTGATCTCTCTGCAGTCTTTGACACTGTCAGCATCCACTAATCTTTGATTCTCTTTCCAAGATTTTGTGACTCTGCCCTCTTCTGTTCTATTCTTACCTATTCTGACTTCCCCTCAGTCTCATTTGCTGGATCTCCATCCAAGTTATGGAGTCTCCCAAGATTCTTTCCTGGGCCCTCTTCTCTTCTGCCTTTGTACTGTTTCCTTTGGTGATCCCATCAGCTCCTATGGACTGAGTTATCATCTCCATGCAGATGATTCTCAGATCTGTTTATCCAGCTCTATCCCTTCTCTTGACCTCCAGCTTTACCTCACCAACTGCCTATTGGACGTTTCAAAATAGATATCCCTTAGACATCTTAAACTCAGAATATCAAACAACTAAACTTATTATCTTTGCCTCCAAAATCTTCCCTATATCTAACTTCCCTATTATTGTTGAGGGCTCCACCATCCTCCTGGTCACTTAAACCCATAACCAAGGTATCATCCTTGACTCCTCATTCTTAGACACACACACTGTATCCAATCTGTAGCCAAGTTCTATGATTCTACCTTCATAAAGTCTCTCATATTCCCACTTCTCTTTTCTGACACTTCCACCACCCTGATGCAGGCCATCATTATATCATACCTGGACCATTGCAATAATTTTCTGATTTGTTACACTACCTCAATTCTTTTGTTACATAGAAATTTATTTATTTTCAGTTTTCAACATTCACTTCCACAAAATTTTGAATTTCAAAATTTTCTCCCCAGATCCCTACCCCAACCCAGGATAGAATGTATTCTGATTGCCCTTTCCTCCAATCTTCCCTCTTTTCTATTCTCCCCTGCCATCCCCTTCCCATCTATTTTCCTGTACAGTAAGATAGATTTCTGTACCCCATTGTCTATATATCTTATTCCCTAGTTGCATGTGAAAACACCCTCTAACATTCATTTTTAAAGCTTTGAATTCCTCATTTTCTCCCTTCCCTGCTCCCTACCCACCCTCATTGAAAAGGCAAGCATTTCAATAAAGGTTATACATATATGATCATGCAAAACACCTCCATAACAGTGATGTTTTGAAAGACTAACTATATTTCCCTCTATCCTGTCCCACCCTTGATCCATTCAGTTTTCTCCTTTGACCTGTCCCTCTACCAAAGTGTTTGCTTCTGATTACTCTTTCCCCCAATCTGCCATCCTCTCCACCATCCCCCCTGTCCCATCTCCCTCCTCCTGTTCCTGCAGGGCAAGACAAACCTCCACAACCAGTTGAGTGTATATAAAATTCAGTGAAAGGAAGGCTCACCCACTCCCTCCCACCTTCCCCCTCTTTTTCTTCACTGCAAAAGCTCTTTCTTGTCTCCTCCATGTGAGATGATCTTCCACATTCTACCACTCCCTTTCTCTTTCTCCCAAGCCATTCCTCTCAATCCTTAACTTTCTTTTTTAGATATCATCCCTTCATATTCAGTTCACTCTGTGGCCTTTCTCCATACACACACACACACACACACACACACGTATGTATGTATGTATGTATGTATGTATGTATAGTCCCTCCAAGTATCTTAACACTGAGAAACATCTCATGAGTTAGAAATATCAACTTTCCCTGTAGGAAGGTAAACAGTTCAACTTTAATAAGTCCCTTATGATTTCTTTTTCCTGTTTACCTTTTCATGTTTCTCTTGATTCTTGTATTTGAAAGTCACATTTTCTATTCCTCTGGTCTTTTCAACAAGAATGCTTGGAAGCCGTCTATTTCACTGAAGTTTCTTTTTTTTCCCCTGAAGTATTGTATTACTGGCTAGGTGATTTCTGGTTTTAATCCTGGCTCCTTTGGCCTCTGAAATATCATATTCCAAACTCTGCAGTCCCTTAATGTAGAAGCTGCTTTTGTTATCCTGATTGTGTTTCCACAGTACTTCAATTGTTTCTTTCTGGCTGCTTGCAATATTTTTCTCCTTGACCTGGGAACACTGGAGTTTGGCTACAATATTTCTAGGCATTTTCCTTTTGGGATCTCTCTTAGGAAGTGATGAGGAAATTCTTTCCATTTCCATTTTACCCCCTGGTTCTCGAATATCAGGGCAGTTTTCCTTGATAATTTCTTGAAAGATGTCTTCTAGGTTTAAATTATTTCTCCTGGATCCATTTTCCATGTGAGTTGTTTTTCCAGTGAGATACTTCACATTGTCTTCTACTTTTTAGTTCTTTTGGTTTTGTTTTATAATTTCTTGATTTCTCATAAAGTCATTAGCTTCCATTTGCTCCGTTCTAATTTTTAAAGAATTATTTTCTTCTGTGAGCTTTTGAACCTCTTTTTTCATTTGGCCCATTCTGTTTTTTAAGGTATTTTTCTTGTCATTGGCTTTTTGAACCTCTTTTTGCCATTTAAGTTAGTTTAATTTTAAAGGTGTTATTTTCTTCAGCATTTTTGGGGGTATCCTTTAGCAAGTAGTTGATTCATTTTTCATGATTTTCTTGCATCGCTTTCATTTATCTTTCCAACTTTTCCTCTATTTCTCTTACTTGATTTTCAAAATCCTTTTTGAGCTCTTCCATGGCCTGAGACCAATTCATATTTTTCTTAGAGACTCTAAATGCAAGAGCTTTGTTGTCTTCTTCTGTCTGTATGTTTTGATCTTCCTTGTCACCAATGACATAAGAAAATATCTCATCCCTGAGAAAGTAAGAATCTGTAATCTGTTTCTTTCCCACTCCGCAACTGGACCCCCCACCCCCACCCTGTTTGCTCACTTTCCCAGTCAATTATTTGACTTTTGAGCTTTGTTGGTGGAGGGCTCCAGCAGCAGCCTCTACTTCAGCAGTGGCTGCAGCTGCTCAGGAGCTGGGGCTGGGGCTGGACAATGCTGTCCTCTCAGTTAGGTGAGAGACCCTTCCCACTAACCTTTGAAGCTGTCCTTAACCTTTGTGGGTTGAGATTTCTGGAATCTGCAGCAGCTGCCAGCAATTCAGTCCACTAAGGCCTGCTCCTACTCAGTCCGTGCCAGCGTGGCCCACCCTGAACTGTACTCTGCTTCCAGTCTGGTGCAGTAAACTTTTTCTCTCAACCTTCCAGATTGTCTTGGGCTGGAAATCTGCTTTAGCCTGTCATTTTGTGGCTTCTGCTGCTCTAGAATTTGTCTAAAGTCATTTTTTACAGGTTTTTTGAGGGGTTTTGGGGGAGAGCTGTAGCGGGACCCTGCTTCTACTCTACCATCTTGGCCATGCCCTACTGCCTGAATTTTTTACCCACTCTAATCCATCCTGCATTCAGCTATCAAATTGATCTAGTAAAGCACAGGTCTGACAATGTCTTGCTCCCCCTGCCCTCGCTTCAACAGATTAAATATAAAAATCCTTTGACTTTTAAAATCCTTCATAACCTGGCCTCTTGCTCTCCCTCTAGTTTTCTTACATCTTATTGTTTCCACATCTTTTGCAATCATGTGATATTGCCCTCTGTGCTGTTGCTCATACAAGATTCTCCATCTCCTGACTCCAAGTATTTTCACTGGCCATCTTCCATGTCTAGAATTCTCTCCTTCCTCATTTCCATCTCCCTTGTTTCCTTCATATCCCAGCTAAAATTTCACCTTCTTCAAGAAGCCTTTCATCATCCTCCTTACTGCTAATGCCTTCTTTGTATTAGTTCTCTCCACTTTATCCACGATGTATCTTCCTTCTACGTAGTTTATTTCCTATTAGATTATAAGTTTCTTGAGAGCCTTGACTGCTTTTCTGCCTTTTTTTGTTCCTTGCTTAGCACAATGCCTGGCAGTATAGTAGGTACTTAATAAATTTTGGCTGTTGAATCAAAATTACCTCTTTATTTTTCCAAAGCTACTAAATTGGAGTAACGTTATAAAATCTACATAATCTTCAAACTTAATGCAAAACTTGACCATTTAGTGTGAATTGCTGGTTTACTTAATGACAAAATCAGGTAAAACAAAAAGAACTCTCTGATTTCATTGAAGTTAGAGAAGTTAGAAGAGTGAAACATTAACTAGTAATATATACATTTATTATTTCAACATTTAATTCGTATATTTAATTTTAAGACAGTGAATGTTTAAGTAATGAGTAGTGCTTCCCATAATCTTTGCCATGGGGAATCCTTCTGCAGTCTTCAGCAGTTTTCTTGTCCTGCCTTCTCTGTTATAGTGTCTGTCTGGGAAACTGCCTGGAGCCAGGCCCTGGCTTTTCCATAGTACTGTCCTTGGTCCTGGAGGTAGCCTGGGTCTCATTCCATAGCTTCCATTTCTATCTCTTGACTTGACTGGTGTCCTGCTAGCTCCAACTCCTCATTGAGGTCCGTCCCCTAGGATGTTCTCAGCTTTGGCTTCCTTGCCTGTTATGTCCCAGGCACATTAGGTTTTGCCATTTCCTAGGGTAGCTCTGACCAGTCTTGGGAATGTGTGTGCACGTGGGAGCAGAAGGTTATTTTTCCCGTTTTGTTGGATTTTTAACGTTTGTAGCCTCCATTGTTCTCGAGGTAGTTCTCGTGGAAGCTTTCCAGGCAATCTTTGCTGCATTTCTGGAAGCAGACTTTTTGTGATGTTCTACAAACTGTTTCCATACCTACACATTCTGAAACTGTTGTGGAATTCAGTGTAAAAATGTGATTTGATATTCATGTATTTGCTTTTGCACTCACCTTTTCAGCAGGATAGCGAATACATACATAAAGGGAGAGCAACTGTACCATCTATTTGATTTCTTTCTGCCTGAATTTCTTTATCATACAACTAAGCTCTATAGCAATTTTCTGTCAGGGAGTACTGCTGAATATATTATTTGATCGCAAGTCCATTCAGTTTAACTGTATATTTTGAAATTTGTGATATAGGAGTCATATTTTTACTTAGCCTTCAATTTATAATAGAAATGATTCCCTTAGGTTTTCTATTTTAATTTTTCCTCCTTAGCTTTTAAATTGACTGTATCCCTTCAGAAAATGTCATAACCTTCATGTGGTAGAATCAGAGATCTTTAAGTCTAAAAACTTAAAACTGTTTTGTAATACTTGTTAAAAATTATGTCTTGCCTCCCCCATCTCAACCTCCAGAAGTCTTAAAATAAGCAAATTGAATAAACCCTATAGTATTTCCAGACCTGTGCACATTCTTGCTGACATAGATGATGATAATGCACAAATCGTGAGGAAGTAAACTAAATGGGTGTATGGATTTATGCTCCATTAGAAACAGAAGGAGAAAATCCGGTGGGTGTCAAACTAGAATGAGCTCTATAAAAAATAAACTTTGCTTCTGAGGTTCTAAGTACATATTACAAAAAATCCTGCTCCTTTAAGGACAGAATTGAATACATTCTTTATTTTATTTATTATTTTAAAAAAACAGTGTAACCCAGGCTATACATGTCTGTGCAGGGCAGAGCTGTAACTGTCTCTAGCTCAGTCTTGTATGATCAACTGAGAGGACTGGAACAATGCTGATATGTTTGCTCCAGGGCCTAGTGTCTGAGAGACACAGCACAGACTAACGTGTAGAGGGCCAGCCTCACAAGTAAAAGGATCAACATTTAAACCCTGGCTCTGTCGCTGATCAGCGGAATGGTCCTGGGTAAATCACTTGACCTCCCTGCCCCCCAGAAGCTCTGTAAATTCTAAGTTGCTGAGCGGTTGTCAATATATGATCTATACTTTTGTGGGCAAACATGCCCACCAACAAAATAATGGGTCCAGGCCCCATTTCTCCTATCCCCAAAAATGAGTATTAAAAGGAGTCTTGGTTTAGAATAAGATCACTCTAGGGTCACACCCTCAACCCTATACTGATTTTCTGTTCTATATCTTGTAAACATTTTACCAGAGCAAATTATCAGTGTTGTATGGAAACAAGTGTCACTAACTCACTAATTCTTTTGTCTTGTCCCTGACACATTAACTAATTAGTAATTTTATACTATCTTCCCCCAAATAAAATTTTATACATTTGATTCACAATTTTCCAATTATTTTATTTGGGAGACAGATAAGCACAGAGAAGTTGATTAGACTTAAGTTTTTGGCAATGGAAAGAGTGCTAAACCTGCAGTCCTGTGGCCCAAGTTCAAATCCTGACTCTGTCACATAATAAGAATTAAAATAATAATGGCAATAATATTAGCTAACATTTATTAGCACTTACTATGTGCCAAGTACTTTAAGGGCTTTCCAATCATTATTTTACTTGGTCCTCACAACAGTCCTGAGAGGCCGGTGCTGTTTTTATCTCCATTTTATGGAAATGAAAAAGCGAAAACTGAGGCAAACGTAAGTTAAATTGACTTGCCAGGGTCTCACGGTAAGCCTCTGAGATTAGATTTGAATTCAGGTCTTCCTGACTCTAGGTTTGGTGCTCTATCTAGACACTTGAGTGACTATTGGCAAATCACTTAACTTTGCCTGGACTTCAGTTTCCTCATGTGTTCAATGATTAAATGATCTCTAAGATCCTTTTTAGCTCTATAGTGATGGTCCCATGATTTTTTCCTTTAACCAATGTGTCCAGAGGAGATCAATCAGGAATGTAAAGGGTTTTGAGGTGGTACCATAGGAGGATTGGATGAAAGAACTAGATATGTTTAGCCTTGAAAAGTGAAGACTTAGAAATGGATAGCATATTAAAAATTTGAATTCAACAATATGTTGCTTTCAAGAAATACAATAAAAATAAGAGATACACATAAAGGGGTAGAATTTATTCTGTAAAAAAAGCACAGGAATAGTAATTGTGATCTCAGACAAGACTAAAACTAAAATAGATTTAATCAAAAGAGAAAAATAGGGAAACTATACATCACCAATATTATTCAGGATTGTTTCGATCATTTAAAATAACTAGATACTATAAAATACCTGCAAGTTTATCAAAACAGACATAGGAACTGCATGAACATAAATATAAAACACTTTTTATACAAATAAAATTATATTTAAATAATTGAAGTAATATTTATTATTCATGGGTAGGTAAAGCCAATATAATAAAAATGACAATTTTACCTAATTTGCCATTCCAATTAAACTACTAAAATATTATATTATTGAGTTAGAAAAAATAATAACAAAATTCTCTTAGAAGAGCAAAGGGACAGGAATTTTAAAAGAACCAGGCAGAAAAGGTGTAAAGGAAGGAGAGTCAGAGAGCAGACCTTAAATTTCAAGGCAAGATCATTGTTGAAGTGTGAAGTGGATAAGTTTGATTATTGTAAGTTAAATATTTCTTGTATAAACAAAACCAACATAGCCAAGAATAGAAGGAATGCAAAAAACTGAGGGAAAAAACTTCCAAAGACAAGATCTGAGACAGCATGTGACTGTGTTGGAGCACTGTTGTGATGTGGGAAATGATAAAACATGAAAAGACTTGGCCCATATGAAGGAAGATGCTGTCCACTTCCAGAGAAGGAGATGATAAGTGAAAATATGCATAGTATGTGTATGAATGTATATATGTATGTTTGTTTATAGCTATTTGTGTATGTATGTATGTATGTTGGCCTGGGTATGTATCTGTGTTTTAAATGTAGCCTTCTTTGGGGGTGGAAGTGAGGTGTTAAGAGAGAGAGGAAAGGAAAAAAATAAAGAAAAAGTGCACAGCAGAGAACAAAAGAAAACCAATATATGTTTTATATATTGTTATATTTATTTTATAGGTTTTGCATTTGTTGTATTTATTATATAGGTGTTCTTGAAATGGAAATTTATGGTTTTATATTGAATCCTCTCTTATGTTCTGCTGTGTACATGGCAATGTTCTTTCTTTTCTTTTCTAGTTTCGTATTTAAATTTAAAATGAATAAAAAATTTACAAAATAAAACAGAAGTGAAGAGTCAGGGGCACATGATAGTTATCATCAATCAGTAAGAGGGTTGACGTATTTAGAAGAGGGATGGTTTTATTTGGTCCCAGAGGAAAGAACCAAGAACAAAGGATGGAAATTATAAGAAGTTAAATTTAGACTTAATGTCAGGAAGAATTTCCTAGCAAATAATTGGCATTATCCCAGAGAGGATTGGATTACCTTGGGGAGTAATGGGGTTATCTCTCCTCGTAGGTCTAAAAGCAAAGGCAAGATGATCCGAAATGTTGTGTTTGTGTTCAAGTATGTGTTGACCTTAGGGCAGTTGTAGGGTGTAGTGAGTAGAATACAGGGCCTGAAATTGAAAAGACTCATCTTCCTGTGTTCAAATCTGGCCTCAGACACTCACTAGCTGTGTGACCCTGGGCAAGTCACTTAACCCTACTTGCCTCAGTTTCCTCATCCGTAAAATGACCTGGACAAGGAAATGGCAAACCACTCCAGTATCTCTGCCAAGAAAACCCCAGATGGGACCATGAAGGGTGAGACGTGACTGAAAAATGACGAACAACAACTGGGTTGGACCAAATGCTTTTAGAGGTCCCTTCTAACTCTGAAATTCCATAACTGTGTGCCTTGTTTCTGTTTCCAGAAGAAGGCTTAAAGGCTGCATTATTGCTGCAGTAGGGATCGATTGAAGTCTAAGGCCAAAAGGATAGGGCAGTACTAGCCTTAGCGTCAGTGGGCCTGGATTCAAACCCTGCCTCAGTTGTGTACTGTCTGTGTGACTTTGGACTCATCGATTAACCTCTCTCAGGTTGTCAGTTAACTTCTCAGCTCCCTTACTGCTCTGTTCAATCAGAGCTCCTATAATCCAAATTTAAACTTTGGACGTGTAATTAGGTATAACTGAGGCACCATGGTGATGATAGGAGTAGGCACTTCTACTATATAACCAGTCAAGGGGCATTTATTCAGCGCCTACTATGTGCTAGAGACAGAGGTTCTAAGTACAAAGAGTGAAGGAGCTTACATTCTAATCGAGGAGACAACATGTTCATATAAAATATATGCAGCATAAATGCAAAGTTATTAAATATATGTCTGTGTGGCAGGTAGTTTTGGGAGGAGAACACTGGTGTATTGTGGATCAAAAAAGCCTTCATACAAAAGACAGGGTCAGAACTAAATCTCAAAGGAAGAGAGTGAGGTGTAAATAAGAAATGAGGTTTCATTGTAGGTGTGAGAAATGACCAGTGCAAAGGCACAGAGATAGGAAAGTGTCAAGAGTGAGGAAAAGGGAGGAAGCCAATTTGACTGTATTCATGCAGGAGGTGGAGTGAGCCTGAGAAGGCAGCCTGGGACAGGTTATAGAGGATTTTCAAAGCTAAACAGGGCAGCTTATATTTCATTATTAGAGGTAATAGGAAGCCACAGGATTTGCTGATTAGAGGCATCATATAGTCAGATCTACACTTGAGAAAAAAAAATTGCTTTTGCAAGCCACATGGAAAACAGATTGAAATTGTGAGAGACTTGAGTCCTGAAGACCAGTTAGGATACTGTTACAATAATCTAGGTAAGAGGTCTAGGTTTTTATCTACACAATTCTAAAATATTAACATGAAAGTTTAAAAATACAGTTAATCAATTGATTTTGTGAAGACAATGCTGAACAACTGATTTAACTGATTTCCATCCCTCACTCCCTGATTTACTCTTGTTTTATTCATCTATAGCAACAACCTAAAAAGTTATTTTTATTTAATACTTATACTTTGCTGAAAGAAAAAATCTCCACTAAGAAATTAAATCATTAGATGATATAACATCTATATTCTGATTTATAACAAAATTATATATTCATTCCTTTTTAAAGGGTTTAAATATAACACAGAAGCACATAGTACTTTGCAGCTATTTTCTACCACTTAATTTTGAATAGCTTTTTCTTCCATTAATTATTAATTTTCATATTGTTCTAGATGTTACAGTAAACAACATCCTAGTTTTCCTGTGTTCATTCGTTGTCAATTGTAAATTATATTAAGTGTAAATAAACAAAATTACCAATTTTTCTACACTTAAATGCTTTTTTAGTTATTGTCTGTCAGGTATTTTATAGCTGTGAATTATATTGAAACTTAGAGTAGAACACTAAATTTCTTTCTATTCCTCTGTCCCTTGTAAAAATTATTGATATCTTTTATTTTTGTGTTGTGTTCATTTCTGAATATATTCCTCCCTCCATCCCTAAACTTTGAGTTGTCCCATTGAACAATAACTAATTAAAAAAAAAATAGAGGGTAAAAAAATCATTTCTTCAAAACCAATCAACATGTCAATTGAACTTGACATTATATGTGGTATTCTACACCCATAGCTGCCTACTTCCGTAAAGAAGCAAGGAAGATGCAGTTTCTCAATTTTCCTCAAGATCTAACTTCATTTTTGCTCTTTTCATTTACATGGTTGTAATCATAGTATATGTATTATGTTTTTCTAGTTCTGTATATTTTTCTCTGAATCAGTTCATTTAAATTTTCCCATGTATCTCTGATTCTTCATAGTTATCATTTCTTACAGCATATTATTATTCCATTACATTCATGAAACAGTTTATTTTGCTAGTCATCGATCATTGGGCATCAACTTTGCTTCCAGTTTTTGGCTGCCACAAAAAATCAATGCTAGGCATATTTTAGTATATGTAGGACTGTTTTCTCTTGACCTCCTTGAGATAAATGCCAGTAGTAGGATCTCTGGGTCAGAAAGAGTGTAGACATGTTCATCACTTTTTAAATAAATGAAAGGGGGAAAAATGATTAAATATTTACTATGTACCAGAGTTTTAAAAGATGTGAATACAAATAGAGAAGTGGGATAGTTTCTGCTTTTAAGGTGCTCACAATGTAATAAGGAAAGAAAACACATATCGGAAGGTTCATCTGCAGGTCCTTAGGATACAGCCACAAGGCAGATGGCAAGAACTAGGGACAGGAGGAGGCATCAAATGCATTGTGGTCCTCATGGTAAAGCAGTGAGGCAGATGGTGAGATGTAGTGCTTCTTAGGGTCCAACCTCGTTTCAAACTACTTTCTTGAATGGCTAGACTCATTTACAGCTCCACAAATGGTGTATTAGTGCACTCGTATTTCTAGAATCCCTCCATCATTAACTATTTCCATCATATGTTATCCATGTCCATTTCTGGGTGGGAGAGTTGTTACATCTCCATTGTTAGTGATTTGGAACATTCTTTCACATGGTTGCTAAGAATTTGTATTTCTTTTAAGAACTGATTGTTCATATCTTATGGCTACTTATCACTTAGAGAATGGATCTTAGTCAAATGTTTTTGTGCTGGTGCTTTCTGTACAGTGAACATTAGATTCTTATCAGTGATATTTGATATAAATATTTTCCACAATATATAGCTTCCTTTCTTAGAAGCATTGATTTTGTTCCTGCAAAAGTTCTCATTTCATGTTAATGCAATAACTTTTTATTTTTTATGCTAGTCCCTAAACCTTGTTTTAAGAACTCCTTCCCTAACCATAACTATAAAAGATCCTTGATCTGATTCTCGATTAATTTTTTAACAACATGATCTTTCATATGTAGATTATATCTCCATTTTGAGCTTTTTTGTGTTATATTCAAAAAAAATGTTTGTTTGAATCTAATTTCTGCCAGACTTACCCCTCAACCCAAATAATTTATACTCCTGGGTTTATTGAAAACTGAATTACTAAGTTCAATTGTTTCTGGTTCTTAATTATGTAGTTCTACTGATATACTATTCTATTTTTTTAAGCAATACCAAATAATTTTTAAGGAATCCTTTGTAATATAATTTGAGATCTAGAAGTGTTATTTCCTCATAACTCCTGCTTTTAATTATTTTCTCTGAGATTTTAGACTTTTTGTTTCTCCAAATGATTTTTGTTTTTCTTTTTGTCTAGCTCTATATAGATTAGTTATCTGTGTAAATGCTTGGTAGTTCTATTGGTATGGCACTAAATATGTAAATATAGGTAGTGTTATATCATTTGTTGTTTTATTGACATGTCTCAATCATGAGCAGTTATATCCCACCAACTACTTGTTATCCTTTTTTTTTCTTTAGAGTGTTTTGTAATTTATAAGTAATCTGTATTATAAGGCATATTGAATATGCCTTGGTGAAGATATTTTTTACATTTGAGGGTTATTTTGAATGGAATATCCTTTTCTGTTTCCTCCTGGATTTTATTATTGTTATATAGAAATGTTTTATATTTGTGGATTTATTTGTATCTTGCTACTGTGCTGAAGCTTTTAATAGTTTAAATTAGTTTCTTTGCTACCTTCCTAGGGTATTCTAAGGAAACAATTTTTGTTAATAAATAGGAATAATTTTGTCTCCTCTTTGCCTATTTATGCCTTTATGTTCTTTCTCTTGTTTTATTGCTATCCATAGCATTTCTAGAACTATGTAAAAGAACAGTGGGAAAACTGCCTGTACTTATTTATACCTATATTAGGAAATTTTCTAATGTTTCCCCACTAGAAACTTTTTGTTTTAGGTATGTACTTTTTAGCACATAAGAAAATGCCCATGCTTTGTAAGATTTTTAGGATAAGTAAGTTAAGGGCATTTTCTACTTCTGCTGATATAAGCATGCATCTTGGAATGGTTTTTGTTTTTAATATGATTGTGTTCATTGTTTTCCTAATGGTGAACCATCTCGGATATATTGCTGTATTTTTGCTAGGGCTTTATTAAACATTTTTGCACCAGTATTCATTAGTGATGTTAGTGTATAGCCCTCCCCTTTTTTTTAATCCTTCATTGATTTAGGTATTAGGACTATATCTTTCTCATAAAGAGAGATTAGGTTTTTTTCTCTTGATACCCACGTCTGTTGCTGCTAAGATTTAGGGTGTGTGTGTGTGTGTGTGTGTGTGTGTGTGTTTGTAGGAAGTAGGATAGGGTGGAAGGGTTGACAGATGTGGTCCTCTGTCCACTGTCACCATTAATATGTTACTGCCACTACTGAAGGAGGCTATTTCAGTTGTCCATGCAAGAGGTAATAACAGCCTAGAATAAGCTGATTGTGGTGTGTGTTTGTCAGACCACGCTATTAGAGAAATAATGACATGACTTGAACTTGACTTTGTTTTGAGTGAGGGAGGGCTCTGCAGGTCACCAGCCTCACCTTCTCCTCCAGAGCTATCTAAATCCAGTGACTAGATATTCATCAGGATGACTGGAGATGGCCCAGGATGAGGCAGTTGGGGTTAAGTAATTTGTCCAAGGTCACACAGCTAGTGAATGTCAAGTGTCTGAGGTGAGATTTGAATTCAGCACTCCTGCACTGGTGCTCTATCCACCGCACCACCTAGTTGACGCTGATTTTGGAATGATCAGAAAGAAGGGGATAGGTGCAACAAAGTCCAACACCAAGAGATAGAAAGAGAAATCCCATTTAAAGCTAGAGTAGACACTATAAAATACTTAGGAGTTTACCTGCCAAAACAAACCCAGGGATTATATGAACACAATTACAAGACACTTTTTGCACAAATAAAGTCAGATTTAAGTAAGTGGAAAAATATCAGTTGTTCATGGGTAGGCCAAGCTAATATAATAAAAATGACAATTCTACCTAAATTAATCTACTTATTTAGTGCCATATCAATTAAACTATCAGATAATTATTTTCTAGAGCTGGATAAAATAATATCAAAATTCATTTGGAAAAACAAAAGGTCCAGAATATCAAAGGGACTAATGAAAAGAAATGCTTGGGAAGGTGGCCTAGCGCTACCTGACCTCAAATTGTATTATAAAGCAGCAATTATCAAAACCACTTGGTATTGGCTAAGAAACAGAGGGGTAGACAAATGGAATAGGCTTGGCACTCAAGACACAGTAGGCAAGGAATATAGCAACCTCCTGTTTGATAAACCCAAAGATCCCAGCTTCTGGGATAAGAACTCATTGTTCGACAAAAATTGCTGGGAAAACTGGTTAACTGTGTGGCGGAAATTAGGCATAGACCCATGACTGACACCGTACACAAGAATAAAGTCCAAATGGGTACATGATTTAAGTATAAAGATTGATACCATGAATAAACTGGAGAAGCAAGGAATAGTGTATTTATCAGATTTATGGAGAGGGGAAGAATTTTTTTCTAAAGAAACGATAGAAAGCATGATGAAATGCAAGATGGATAATTTTGATTACTTTAAACTGAAAAGTTTTTGCACAACCAAACCCAATGCAACCAAAATTTGGAGGGATGTAGTAAATTGGGAAAAAAATTTTACGGCTAAGCTCGGGGATAAAGGCCTCATATCTAGAATATATAGAGAACTGACTCAAATATATAACCATACAAGTCATTCCCCAATTGATAAATGGTCAAAGGATATGAACAAGCAATTTTCAGGGGAAGAAATCAAAAATATCTATAATCATATGAAAAAGTGCTCTAAATCACTATTGATTAGAGAGATGCAAATCAAAACAACTCTGAGGTACCACATCACACCTGTAAGATTGGCAAACATGACAAAACAAGAAAATGATAAATGCTGGAGAGGATGTGGGAGAGTTGGAACACTAATTCATTGTTGGTGGAGCTGTGAGATCATCCAACCCTTCTGGAGAACGGTTTGGAACTATGCCCAAAGGGCTACAAAAATGTGCATACCCTTTGACCCAGAAATATCGCTACTAAGACTGTATCCCCAAGAGATTATAAAAACGGGAAAGGGTCCCACATGTACAAAAATATTTATAGCAGCACTCTTTGTGGTAGCCAAAAACTGGAAGTCAAGGGGATGCCCATCAATTGGGGAATGGCTGAATAAATTATGGTATATGAATGTAATGGAGTACTATTGTGCCATAAGAAATGATGAACAAGAAGACTTCAGGGAGGCCTGGAAGGACTTATATGATCTGATGCTGAGCGAAAGGAGCAGAACCAGGAGAACTTTGTGCACAGCAATGACCACAGTGTGCGAGAGTTTTTTCTGGTAGACTTGGAACTTTGTAATAACACAAGAACTTACTGAGAAAAAAAAAAATCCTAATGTCGGTCTTCTAAGGCAAAATGCCTTCCACACTCAGAGAAAGAAATGTGGAAGTCACTTGCAGAATGTAGCAGATCATGTTTGTGTGTGTGTGGGTTTCAGTGTATTATGTGTTGATTTGTTATATGATTTCTTCCATTTATTTTAGTTTGACTACATAGCATGAATATAGTGAAAATGTGCTCAATAGAAAAGTATATGTAGAACCTAAACAGAATTGTATGCTGTCGTGGGGAGGGAGGGGGATATTGGGGGAAGGGTGGGGGGGGATAAAATCTTAACTTTAAGGAAATGATTGTAAAACATTATAAAAAAATAAAATAATAAATAAAATAAAAAGAAGGGGATAGGTACAAAAAATGTAAAAGCAAAATCAACATGACCTGACTACTGACTGGACAATAAAGAGTGGAGAATGTGAGATCTAAGTAAATGGAAGGATGGTGATGCCCCTCTCTTGTGGACATGTTCAGTTTGATATGTCTGTGGAATATCCAATAGAAAAGTGGTAATATGGGACTCGGGTTTTGAAAAATCTTGAGATTTGGATATACAGATCCATTCAGAAAGCTAATTGAACCCATGGGAAGTGATGAAATATTTGAGAGAGATGGAATACAGAGAGAAGAGAAGGTGGTCCAGGACAGAGTCGTGGGGAATACCATTTAAGGGGCAGATTATGGGTGATGACTAGACAGGCAAAAGGATAGCCGAAAGAGACAAAGTCTAGAGGAGAGTCAGAGGAATTGCATTCCAAATCCACCTCACTTACCCTGGGCACTTGACATTGAAGCTCTGAGAAATTCTCATCTTTAAAATAATAAGATAAGGGTAGGCAGTTTCTTGGTTCCCTTATAGATCTAAATCTTTGATCCTAAGATAAAAGCAAGGACAAAGTATCTAGGAGAAGAGGATGGGAAAAAAGTGGCAATGACTAAGAAAAGCCCTTAGATTAGGCAATTAAGACATTGTTGATAACTTTGTATGTAGAATATTCAATTGAATGATATCAGAAGTCAGATTTCAGTGGGTTGAGAAGGGAGGTAATGTTCATTTTCTAGGAATTTGACTGATGCAGAATTTCTTTTTTATGGAAATGATTACCTCAGTGAGCTTGTTTTTTGAATTATTAGTTTAGGGTTATATCCCTCAGAACTCTAAGGGCATCTTTAATGAATTGTAAAATGTCATACATAACTACAGCAAGACAATTAATATTTGATCCCATTTCCACAAATAATTTAACAGCAGTTCTTCAAAACAAAATGATTAATTTCATTTTTTTTGAAAGCCAGTGTTCTATTATATTCTGACAAAATGGAGGATTTAAAAGAAATTTATTACTTACAAAAATATAAAATACCCTAATTAACAGAACATTAAGCAGAGATTTTAAGCAATCTAATCTCAAAGAATGAAATTGACCTGACCATTAAGGAACTACCAGATCTGGGAAGGGGAAAAGGGGGAACCATCAGTCAAGGTGAATTTAAAGATAAATTCTCTCAAATGCATAAGGAGCAATTAATACCTATAGTATACAAATGATTCTTAAAAATTGGGAAAAAAACATTTTACCAAACTCCTTTTATGAGAGAAATATAGTCCTAATACTTAAATCACGAAACAATAAAGAGAACTAACATTACTAATAAATATTGGTGCAAAAATTTAAAATAAAATCCTGGTAAAAAGACCACAACATCATATCTAAAAAAAGAAATATATTCATTATGACCCAATTGGACTTATACCAAGGATATAAGAATGGTTTAGCATTAGGAAAACAATTAACATGATTAATCATCTCTAAAATGACAAAAAAAATCTGAAACCACACAATTGTATCAATAGATCAGTTGAAGAAGTATAACACTCATTATGCTAAAAATCCTAAAAAGTAGAGGCGGGACTTTTTTAATATGGTAAAGGTTCTCCCAGACTTGAGTCTTTCCAACCTGTCTTCCACCTAACTGCTAAATTGATAGCCTTTAGGCGTAGGTCTGACCATGTCCCTCCCCTGCTCAAAAGACTTTACTAGTTCCCCATTGCCTTTGGGATGAAAAAAAAAAAGAATTCATAGATTGATATTTAGCATCCTACATTCAGAGCTAGAAGGAAACTGAAAAGCCACTGAGTTCAATCCCCGCATTTTACTGCTGAGACTGAGAGGTTAAGTAACTTTCCCCAAGTCACACACAGCTACCAAGTACCTGAGGTTGTATTTGAACTCCTGATCCCAAGCCTAGCCCTCTATCTATTGCATCAATTTGCTGCCCCCAGTTCCTCTGTTTGACTTTTAAAACACTTTACGACCACCCTCCAGGGCCCTTACATAATCTACAATCCAGCCACAATTCCCTTTACTTCTTTATTACACTTCGCATTCTGTGTCACATGACTTCAGTGTTCTTCCTCCTCACCTCTGCCTTTCCAATCCCTGGCTTAGTTCAAAGCTCAACTCAGATGCCACCTACTAAAAAATAATCTGTCCTAGTTTCTATTGTCATTCCCCCCCATCATTATTTTGTAACTATCTTATGTACAGTTTTGGGTTACTTCTATGTGTGTACGTTGTTTCCCCTAACAGAATGTAAGCTTCCTGAGGTCAGGAAATATTTTGTTTCCATCCTCCATGTATGCCTATTACATTTCCTGGCTTGTACTAAGTAACTATTAAATGCCTGTGGAATGAATGAATGAATGAATGAAATCAGGACAGTGCCAGCTGGGACTGAGAGATACATTGTTTCTGTTTCAGATACTCTTCCCTGATGCCACCATTGATAAGAATATCAATTTCTACCATTACTTCCATGCGGCGTGACAAGGACATGTTAATGGTGCCAGTGGACCACATCTACCTACCCCCTAACTCCAACAGCACCAGTAGGGGTTCAGGAAATTATAATCATCAGTGTGCGAGTGGAAGTTGCCCTAGTGAATAAAATTTTGTCCTATTTTTGATTCGAAATGTCTCAAAAATACTTGTTACTCTTTTGTATTACAAGGTCGATTAAAAAATTAAATTTTGACTTTTTCCATGTGCAGTTTAAGCAAAGTCATCTGCATCCAATAACTTAGAAGTTGGGGCAAAAACTGAGGCTTTAGTCTCATAATTACTTTGATACTTGATCATTACTAGATACAGATACATTTGGTTGTTTTTCACATTTGACTACTTCTAGCTATTACTTTTTAATATTAATAAAGCTTCATTTTTTTCATGCCTTAATAATGTTGCATGAAAGTAAATTGCTCAGTGATCAGTCTCCTTCCTTGAAAAATAATTGAAGTATATAGTAAGATAGAAACCTTTAAAAGCTAGTTTTGAAACAGCATGAATTATGAAAAAAAATCCAACGCCGTATTTTATTTTTTTCACTTCAGCCATTGTCCCATGAAATTCTCTTTCACCTCCACCTGATGGAGCCCTGGGATCCGTGAAGAATCAACTTTTGTGTCACTTCCTTCTGGAGATCTGTTGATTCTTCCAGGTGTCAGTGCCTCACCCACATCAGTCTGTACCCATTTGCTACATTTCCTGTATTTCCTTAGCTATGGACATGATGTATCCTGCTGGATAGAATGTTAGCATTAATACTTGATTCATTTATTATTAAATCAGCTTAAAGAGTCAGAGGATCCCAGCCCTGGAAGCCCTTAGTGATCACCTAGTTCAGCTTCCCTGCCCGTTCTCCCCACGCCAACTTTCTCTCCCCTCCTTATCCTCCCTTCCTGTTCTTTCCTCTCCTGCCCTTTCTGTTCTTCTTCCCGTCCCCTCCCTAGTGTAATGTTTAGAAAGTGGGTGTTCAAGTCAGGAGGACATAGGCTCAGGACATAATTGTTTTTGTCAGTCAGTCAACATTCTTTCTGTTCCTTACCCTGGTCTGAGCTTCTGTACTTCCAACCCCAAGGACTCGGCCTGGAACTTCCTTCAGCCCTCAGAATCTTCAGCCATCCCAGTTGCCTTCTACATCTAGATTATCCTTCTGCAAGGCCTGCCTTCCTCTTTCATTGATGAGGTCCTCCTGGAGCCTCCATTCTGTAGAGCGGCCCAGTGGAGCCTTCATTCTCCTGACCTGGGGCGTAGGTACTGGACTCCTGTCCTGCCCCACCTCACCTCTGCAGCCCTTTTGTTACCTTTCTCTATTAAGATGTAAGCTCCTTGTGGGCCAGGGCCTATCTTGGTTTTTGCTTCTTTTTTATTCCCAGCATTTAGCACGTGGCCAGCACATTTTAAGTGCTTACCAAATGACAATTTCATTCTCTCTTTCAACAAGCATTTGTCACTATATGCCAGGTACTGCGCTAAGTGCTGGGGATACAAGACAGACAAAACCCCGGCCCTGCCCTCAAGAAGCTCATGGTCCAACAAGAGAGACAACATACGAACCACTACATACAAACGAGATACAGTATACACAGGACAAGGGAAGGTCCTAAGATTAAGGCATTTGGAGAGAGACATCTTGCAGAAGGTGAGATCTGAGTTTTGACTTAAATGAAGCTGAGGAAGCCAGGAGATGGAGACAGGAGGGAGCAAAGGAAAGGCATAGCGGACAGCCAGTGACAGTGCCAGAGACAAGCATTCCATCTTGTATGGGGCACAGCCAGGATGTCAAAAGGCTGGAAACAGAGGAGGGGGCCAGGTTATAAATGGCTTTGAGTACCCAAAAGATGCTTTCCTCCTTGGACCTGTAGGTGAAGTGAGCCTCTGGGTTTATTGCATAAGAGCATGGCAGCAAAGTGGATGAACTGGAATGGAGAGACACTTGAGGCACGGATGCATCTTTGAGTCACTCCTGACAAATTATTCAACTTCTCACTACTACCGCGGAAATCTTAGAGAGGCAACCAGGCGGCACAGTGGATAGAGTGCTGGAGTCAGGAAAAGACCTGAGTTCAGATTTGGCCTTGGTCACTTACTAGCTGGGTGACCCTGGACAAGTTATTAAATTTGTTTCCCTCTTTATCCTCATCTATAAATGGGGATGATAAGAGCACCTGACTTGGTTTGGATTACTGGGAGGAACAAATAAGATATTTGTAAAAAGTACTTTAACACACTGTTTGTCACATAGAAGGTCTTGCTTAATAAATGCTTGTTCTGATAGATCTGCATTGGTAGAGAGTATTCTCTTTCTGAAAATCATAGGTTTAAACATATATACATACATATGTGTGTGTTTTCACTTATAAGTGAGTAAAATACATTTTATGAAACATTTTTATTTATGTAAACATTTCTGTGTTTGCATCTGATCAGTTAATTGCCACAACTCACAGAAAAGGGAAAGATTTTGATTTTGGCTTTGTAACTAACACTGCATAAAGAAGGGTGTTTTAAGTCGTGTGGTTTGGTGTCTCAGGGTCTCTTCTTCAACTTCATGTAACAGCTTGTAGCATAGAAAGGTTCTTTCAGAATGTTTAGGCAAATACTTTCCAAAAGATCTGCACTAGATTAGTGCAACCAAGTGTTCCTCTCTGTGGCTTCCTGTTTTGGAATTAAATGCCTTCAGGATACTTAGAATAACTCAGTTTAGAAAAACAAGAAGAATTTAACCTCTTATAGACCTAACTTACGCTATTAAAAAAAAAAGACTTGGAAAAAAACAAATACACACACATATACAAACACACATATCCATACTCAAAAGTCTAAACCAGGATTTAGTCACAGATTAGCTAGTATAGGAAGTTGCAGGAAGAATAATTAAACATGCATCATTTTAACTGAACACTTAAGATGTAAGAAAGCCAGTTTTGAGTCTTTATAAATAGTCTTTATAGGTCAACCTTCTTAGAGATATGCAAATAATATGTTATTCCCAAATGAACTCAGTGGAAGATTTCCATTAAAATGAAAGGAAAACACTCTGGTTGGTTCTTCTGAAGACCAAGGGGTGGGCTAGAGGAAGCAGGTGAGATGGACGTTTCCGGACTTCTCCAAGGGCATTGTTGCACCCCCTTTGCCAGTCAGTTCTTAGGTTGCCTAGTTCCATCCTCAGGGCCAGCAGAGGGAGCAGCAAACACTGCTTTTGTTTAGATTAGTGTTTATGATTTTTATTTTGACTTTAATATTTTTCTCCACTATAAACTTAAAAGGTTCACAAAGACTAACAATGTATTGTATGAGTTTTGATTGCATGATTTTCTTTCTGTGTGATTCTCACTTCTTTCTGAAGCAGTCTTTAAAAGAGTCTATAAAAACATGTGAAATGCTCTTAAGTTGCTATTCTCTTGTTTAGGTAAAACTATTAAGTTCTTACCTCCTACAGATAAATTATTATCTATGAAAAGAATCTCCTCTAACTGTTGCTTAGACAATTTGAAATTTTCATAAGCTTTGAATCAAAAATCTATTCTGGATTAAGATATACTTTTAATATTGATGGTGTCTTTTTATAACTACTGTTTACATCAGATCAGCTAACTGTCATAGCTAAACTTGATATTTCTCTGGTAGAGACCTACAAACTACTTTGCAGCAGTTGCTAGAAACATTGATAGTGAAACATTTCAGTTTCAGGTAGGTCTGTGATAAAGGTTTACTGAGAGGAGGACCCTGCTCTGTCTAATGGTGTGCAAATAAGGTCCTCAGCCACCAGCTGTTATGATAGATTTCTGACGATTTGTCAACAAGCATTTATTAAGCTTTGAGAATGTGCCGGCACTTTGCAAAGTCTTGAGAATACAAAGACAAGCATAGAGAAGGCCCTCAAGGAACTTTCATTCTAGTAACCACAATTAGCTCTATACTGTAGTTCTCTTATCATCATCATCATCAAACATCACATTGTTCAAACACATCTATGTCTCAGGGACCACTAGGCTGGGCCCTGCAACACCTATTGTCAGGTAGCAGCTACCTGCTACCCCCACAGAAGTGTAGGTCGTTGCTTCTAGTTACTGTACATGTGCAAGTAAGAATTACTTGTTCTAAGTAACTTGCCGTCTACATTGAGGAATAAACAGAATCGACATGTGTAGGTGAACAGCACAGCAGACTTAGCAGAGGCTAAGTGTTCCTTCACTGCTTATTGGCAATTATAAACTAATCGAGCATGCTCATTTTGGCACTTGATAGATTGTTTGAACACTCAGCACCTTGAGAATTTAGGGGGAGAAAGGCCCTTTTAGGGTGGCAATTGCATTCCGGTAGGAAGGGTACTAAATACTGGATAATAGAGTATCAAACACTAGATCAGGTGTCACTCAAGGAGCATAAAAGAAAATCACTTGCTGAGCAAAGCCAACTGAAAAAATGAGAATGGCAAGTGTTTATTCTTTAGCCAGGATGTCATTGATTCATTTCAAAAACATTTATTAAGAATCTACCAAGAAAGTGGCACAATGTTTAAGTAGTGGGGATTGAAAGGCCCACAAAACAACTCAGTCCCAGCATGCATAGGGCTTACTTTCTATTAGGGTCAATGAGATATACAAATAGAAGTTGAATATTATTGGAGCAGAGAAAAGGGGTGAAGTGCTCTAGGAAAATTTGATGAGGGTTAGAGTCTGGGAGAATCAGAAAAGGATTCATGGTAGTAGACTCACAATTTATATGCCCTTGGAAGAGCAGGTGTTTCTGAGGGTGGGAATCAACTCTGATTGGTTAAAAATTAATGAGAGAATGATTATAATGAGAAGTGGGCTACATTACATTGGGAGTCTTAGGGTGTGTGACTTGGAGCACCCAAAGAGACTTGTCAATTTTCACATCGCCTGTCTGACAAATGGGAGAGTTGACATTTTCCAGACCTGTTGGTGTAAACACAATGAGCAGGAAATCTCCCATTAGCCCAAACTTAGAATTTCTTTTACAGTCTGATTAGATCTTGACCTGGGTAAATATTTGAGGAAGATTTCCACCTTGGTCCTAATACAAATAATTAGTTATTAAATACCAGAGAGAAATAATAATTTCTTTCACTTCTTGTTGAGGTTATCTCCTGTTCACATTATTTATCCAGCATATGTATAGTTATTTCTCATGTTGCCTTCCCCATTGAGGTTGTGGGCTTCTTGAGGTCAGAAATGGTTTCTTTTCCTTTCTTTGCATCCCCAGGGCTTAGCATAGTGCCTGTTTAATAAAGGCTTGTTGCGGATGATGAGGAGGGAGAGGATGATGGCATTTGATTGCAGGAAGAACAGCAGGACTGGATGAGACTGGGCATTGGCTGATAGTTCAGTTTGTCTAGAATGCAGAGGAGAGTAATGTGAAATAAAGTTTGAAAGACACGCTGGAGCAAGACTGGAGAGTCTGTAGAACTTTTAGTATCCTTCCAAGCTTAGTTTAGTACGACTTTTTATCCATAGTTTCTCTTAATCCATCTGCTGCCCCCAGTTAGTGCTTACTACTCCTTGAAATGACTTCCTTCACTTCTGTGTATTCTTATCATGTTTCTCCCTTTCTCTGACAGTATCACAAACTCATTTAGGGAAGGTTGTGTTTCCTTTTTGTCTCAATGGACTAACGCAGAGTACATATCCAGTGCTTTAGAAATATTTATTATATTGAATTGTCTGCTAGGCTAAAGTTTTCATTTCTCTTGTTTATTTTATTTAGGCACCAAAGGGACTCTTTGATGGCTTTAGAGCAAAAGAGTGATATAATCTGGCTTATTCATTACCTAAATTATTTTGATATCTGTATGAAGAATTGGAGAGGAGAAAATAGATATTAAAAACAAAAAAAATCAGTTCAGAGGCTATTAAAATAGTCTGGGCAAGAGGTAATGATGGTGACAGTATGAGTAGAGAGAGAAGGGTGAGGATGGATATAAGAAATACCAGAGAGTAGAATGCATAAGACAAATATTGATTGGTTGGGATGAAAAAAATGCATGAGGAAATGAAAAAGTCAATAGATATTTTAATGTTTAAATTTTTTTTTCTTAATTAGGTTTTGAACCTGAGTGGCACTATCCACTGAAGTAGGAGAAATGGGAAGAGGAATAGGTTTAAGGGAGAAGTTCATGAATTTAGTTTTAGGTAATTTGACTTTGATTTTCTGGAGGGACATACAGGTAAAAGATCATAATAGGTGATTGGATTTATGGGAAAATATTGGGACTGGTTATGTAGATTTAAGTGTAATTTGCATAATGTTGATAACTAAACCCGTGGAAGTAGAAGAGCTCACTGAAGAAGAACAAAGGGAGAGAGAAAAGGCCTGGAACAGAACCTTAGTCATACATATTTTAAGAGTGAGAGAGGGAGTAAGGACCAGCAGGTAGAGGAAAAGAACTAGTGAAGGACAGTGTCATAGAAGGCGAGGGATGAAGGAAGATGCAGAAATGAGTCATCCACAGAGATGTCAAGGAGTAGAAGGACTGAGAAAAAAGTCAGCCGTTCATTGGTTCATTACATGTCACCAGTGACCTTGGAAAGAGCAGTTTCACTTAGTGCTGTTGGGAAGCACGATGTAAGAGGCTGAAGAAGGAATGGGAAATCAGGAAGTCCAGGCAGCAGCAGAGGGAAGGAGGCCTCCTGGAGAGAGTCCGAGGGGATGAGAGCACTGAAGAAAAGTTGGTTTCGGTTTTTTGTTTTGTTTTGTTTTGCAAGGAGATGGAAGACCTGAACACATTGATGATCTAAAACCCAGTCACTGTTATTCTGATTATATGGCTTTATTTCATTAGTTAATTTTTAATGGTTAGTTTCAATTCCTGGATTTAAGGACAATCTAAACCACCTTTTGACATAGCTCTAAGTTTGTTCTTCCCTATAAGAATGGGGTTTCCTTAGCTGTACACCTGAATTCTTGATGCTAGGAATTCTAGGGATTCTAGGAATCATATTTAAATCACATTTTGTCTTTGACCTTAAAGTACTAGAAAGAAAATTCTATTTATTTGAACTTATATTTTCAGGATAAAAGTAAGACAGTTTTATGTACTTAGTGCTATAATAGAAAGAGCATTGCACTTAGAGTCAGAAGACCCAGGTTCATCCTTAACTGACATGTATGTGATTGAAGAGCAATTCTTAGTTATTTGAATTGGAATTCCTTCATATTTAATAAAAACAAAAACTAGCATTACAAAACTCTTTAAGGTTTGTTGTTATCATTCAGCCATATCTGACTCTTTGTGACCCTGCGGACCATACTCTCCATGGGATTTTCTTGGTAAAGATACTGGAGTGGTTTATTGTTCCTTTCTCCAGTGGCTTAAGGCAAAGAGAAGTTAAGTGACTTGTCCAGGGTCACACACCTAATAAGTATATGAGGCTGGATTTCAGCTCAGGTCTTCCTTACATCAAGCCCAGCATTCTATCACTTGCGCCACCTAGCATCCTCCTCTTGAAGATCTGTGAAGTATTTTTATGAATATTATCTCATCTTATTCTCACAGCAACCCTGAGATTGGTGCTGTCATTATTCTCATTTTACAGTTGGGGAAAGTGAGGTGGCACCTGGCCTAGAGTCACTCAGCTTTTATGTGTCTGAGCGGGACGTCAGGGCGCTGGCTGTTTCCACTGTGCCACTGGGATCCTCTCCTGGTTGCCTGTACAGTGTGGTGATCTGCAGTTCTGATGTATCACTGCTTTATTTTCTGTATCCTAAGTTCTGGATAGAGCAGTTATTTCTGCACATTCTGTGTTCTAGATGAGTTGCTTCCACATTCTTTTATCGTTCTTGCCTTTTGCTTCTCTTTTGCTGTATTTTCCTCCTGTTCCGTGTTTCTTTGTTTCAGATCCATTATTCTTGTTCTCTCTTTCTTGGAGTCCCTGTTTCTTTGGAGTCTTTATTGTGGATTCAGTTTTTCCTGCTCTGTTTTTTTTTTTCCTTAAAACTTGGAGAGCTTTGATTGTGGATCATTTCAACCTCTATTTATTGTAATTTCTTCATGTGAATGTTTTATTTCTTTTGCATCATTCTGTAGTTTCTTGCTGCCGTTCCTGGGTTTCTGGAGAGTGCACAGAATTCTCTTTTTCTTCTGGTAGTGTTGGTTCATTTTCCTCATAGTATAATGCTTATTAAAAGTACCCTGGCATCTCTTTGAAGCTTTACTTCTCCCTTCAGGCTTCATGGTCCTCGTCGGTTCATCTGCTTGTTAGCCACTTCTTATTCAAGCTTTGTCTCTCCAACTCTTGGTCATCCCCAGCCTTTCTCCTGTATTTCTATTTACTTGCTCCTGGATTCCATTGTTCCTCTTCGGTCTCTCCTCTTTTCCCAGTTGTACAGACCCCTTAAGCCCAGAGGCTAGACGATACTGTTTTGTCTCATGTTCTGGCATTCTTTGGCTTGGGTCCTTGCTCGCAGCAGCCCTCGGGGAGGCACGGGTGGTGGGAATGGCTGTCCCCAGCTGGGTCACTCGTCCCTTTCCCTCGGGTGCTTTCCCCTCTTCCTTGGGACTCTATTTTCCATTCTTCTTGTCTTCTGGTAGTTCTTCTCCCTTTCATTTGCCTGGCTGGGCAGCATCCGTTTCTGTCATCCCTTGTGGGGTGAAGGGCAGTTCAGGCTAAGTCATGACCATGGGAGAAGCAGGCAGCAATCCCTACAGCTGGACGCAGAATCACAAGCCTAGTCGCTGTCTGGGAAGTTGGGAATGTTGGTTTAGCCATAAATATTGAAGTTCTTTCATGTTATTTCTTTATGTGGTGTTTCTGTCTTTTTATCTTATTCATATTATATTTGTGCATAATTCCTTTTCTTCAGCTTCCTGGATTGTTGAAAACAAGTACTCCCCCATCTTTCTGGGTCCCTGGATTTTGTAATTCCTCCTCTGCGAAGCTGTAGTTATTGGCTTCCACGCTTCCCGGTTCTGATGGGGCGATGGAGTGTCTCGTAGACAGATGTCCTTTGCATTTTATGTCAGACCTTGAACTTTGTGTTTTTGTCTAATGAGTAACAAGGTATCACCTCCTTCTCTTCCCCACCTTGCTGTCCTTCTGGTAAGGCAGTACAGAGTGGAGAGGAAGGAGCCATTTGGCCTGATACTGATTTTAATTTCTTGTCATTTACTGGGCATCCTTTTTTATTTACTGTATAATATCGTGTTTAATCCTGACCAAGTCCGGGAGAGTACCCAGAAGGAAATGAGGTCTGGTGAGCAGAAGTGTTGAGTGGATGTGGGCCTAAAGGCATTCTAGGAACCTCAGTGTAGCAGTGAGCTACTGTACCTCTTATTCACCTTACAGGATGAATGTGGGGAAAATGCTTTATCAACATCAAAGCATGATAGAAATATGAGTTATTTTTAAAAGTAGTTATCATTATTCATATTAGATTTTAAATTCAAGGACAGGGACTGTCTTGTTCACCCTTGGATTCCTCATGATTCCTAGCCTTACATGTAACAGGCACTCAGAAATATTGAATGAATGGGTGAAGAAATACTGTAGCTAATCTTCTGTTGGAGTATGTTTCTCTACATAGTTTTGTGGAGTCATGCAGAAATTTTTTTGAAATTAAAGTATTCTGGAATTGTCTTAGTAATTATATTTGGCCTTATGCTCAAATTTTGATGAATGGTTTAAAAAACAGAAATAGAAAATGTTTACTTTTTAATAGTAAAATATTATAGCTGAATAGTAATCTAATTTTGCTTCATTATATTTTCCATTTTATTAATTATTAACTAGATTATAATACCAAATTGCATTTTTAGAACCTTATTGCTATTAGCTATTGAAGTTAGGCTATTATGTATATCATTTATTGCACATTAATGTTGCAATTACTCTGAATACATTTCATGATGATTTTAGTTTGAAATGATGAAAAATGTGACATGAAAGATATAGTTTGCATATATTATTGGAGTTCAGTGATAGCTGATAGGGTGTGCTATGCAGACTTGAATAGGTAAAAAAGAAATTCTCATCTCAAGGTAGATGTTCAAAATACTGAATTTTTTCTTTAACTTGCTAAATCTCACACTCTGGAGAGCTGTATTATGTTAGCTGTTAGCGATATAAGATACTGAATTCTATTCCTGAAATATCAGATGTGTTTATTTTTAACTTTTATATGTTTAAAATTTTACGTTTTGAAATGATCTCAAAGCTATTTTTGAATGATTTCCATTTGAATGATTCCATTTCCATCCTAGCTTAATGTTACTTATTAATGCAAGCGTAGCAACATAACTAATTTTTATTGATCTTTCCATAATTTTTCTCATAACAGTGAGAAAAGTTGCAACGTTCAGTTTATTGACACATTGTGATCCATATGTGCACTATACTGGCAAGGAAGGTATAGCATATATCATTTCCCCAGAACATTTAGCACCAGATTTGTGATTTTCTAATTTGGTTCGTGGCTTGCCAAAGAGCATGTGAGTACATATTTGATCAGAAGCGTAGTTTCTCTTACATATGATGAAGAATACTTAATGAGTCAGTGCCAACAAGCAAGGCAAAGAAGATGCAAATAGCAGTTTGGCTTTAAAATTGTTTCATGTGAAATATATCACAAAGGAACAAAATGATGTTATGCAAAGGAGACTGGTTTTTGGGATGTTAGCTCCTACCCCTGTAAGAAAGGTCTGTTATGTTATAGTGGGAATGAATTAAATTCTAGGTTTCCATTATACTATTTGCACTTATATTCAGGTTAACAATTCTTTAAAGTATAGCATGCTTCATCTTCCCAGTAAGCTTAGAAGTGTGCCAAGTAAAATTTTCTCCTAAGATAACTGAGGTCAGTTACCTCAAAAATTCCACCCCTAGTTCAGTATTCTTTGGATTTGTTTAAGGAAAAGCCTGGTCATTCCTTCCCATGAAACCCAGCATACAAAAGAGCAATTGTACTACTTGTTCCCTGGGCCAGTTAGCTCGGTTTAGGTGTGCCACCTTAGGGAGGTGAGCAGGGAAGCCAGGGAAAAATCATGAAATCAAAGAAGCTGGTACTTGGTCAGTCCATGCCTTCCATTTTCCTAGGAAGGCAGGGTGGTAGAGAGAGAGGAGTGGAAGGGCAGTCTTCATATACTCATTCTTTTCCTCTTCTCACTTTGTCTCTCTCTCCTCCTCCTCCTCCCCCCACTTCAGGTATAAACATGAACTCTTACGAAAGTTTTCTGTTTTGTTTTTCTTTTTCTAATTAATACACATAATCTAAATCTCATACCTGGGAGGAGGTATTTTAAGCCTTATCAAATTAAATTTAAATTAACTTTGTCTTAGTCCTGAACTAAGAAAAATCAAATGTCACAGAAAGGACAAGAGACATGAGAGGGCCCTGAGACATGGGGCTGTACATGTTCCCTAGATGTATGTATGCGTGTATGTATGTATGTATGTATGTATGTACGCCTCTCCACTTGTGAACTCTGTGTGTGGTCACTCTTGCGACTGATACAGCGTTTATTTGTGGAAGAACTTGCCGCAGATTTTACAGGTGAAATGTTTTGTTGCTCCTCTTACATTTCAGTAAATTCCTTTGTCTTAAGTTAATTGTGCCCGCTGGCTGAAAACGAGCCAGGTAAACATAAAAGCAGAGCTCATTAGCTATAGTTTTAGGAAAGCAGACGCAGAGTACTATGAAATGCGGTGGTTGTTTCCCCAACCTGCAAGTGCAAGTTAGGTCTTGAGTTAGGGGTTTGAAGCACCCTGTAAGCCCTGAAATCCTACCAAATAATCTGTTTGCCAGTTTTCCCTATACGTGAAATGTCCTTACAAATTCATTTTCTCAGTAGCCTTGCAGCAAGAACCTTCACTAAAGGTCTGTACAGATGCCTCATCATAGTATGGAGAAGATGCCGGGCTTCTCAAGGCTTTGTCCTTTGGTAGAGTCCTACCAAACTAAGAAGGATTCTACCATGGGTCAGTAATGGATCATCTATTTGTCAGAATCCCCTTGGCCAAGTTCATAGAGACTCATTATTGGAATGTTGTCTGTTGGATAATGAATTCATTTTGGTCGCAACAATTCCTGGAGACTATTTTTTAAGGTGGCTGTGGATCAGAGAGCAGCAGGAAAGCACTTAGGTGCTCCACCTAGCCTCCCCTCCCATGCGTTATAAAACAGGGTGGGGTGACTCACCAATTCAGTTCCACAACATATTGTCTAAAATGTTAACAAGAACATTAGAGAAATACAAGGTAGATAACATCAGTGTGCCCAGCATGGGTGTCTCCTTGTCCTGTGGGCACACCAGGCCCAACGCCCCAAATACTCAGGCACTCAGTTATTTCTTCCTAAGTGCTCTCTCAGTGGGATCTAGCAAAGAATCTCCTCTCATCACAAAGCTTCCCAGAAGTTGTCCCTATTCTGTCGAGGAACTCCCCGCTTTTTTTGCTCCCTCTGATCCCCTCTCCTCTTCTTGCTCCTGACCCTTCTCTCTCCCCTCTCCTGGAGGCCTGGATCTAGCACTGTGCTATTATGAGGCTCTCCTGGGACTCACCTTTCTAGGTTTGTTCCCAGGTCTTTTCTAATTCACTTACGTACTTGAACCTGTGTTCTCTTTCTCACCTATGAGAAGAGGCGATTTTCCCCACTAGCCGTAAATTACCCTAGTCTCTCAGGCCTGTCTGAGCTTCAGAGAAGAAGAATTAATAGAATCTTCTAGCAGGGAACCATTTCCCCAGTCTTTCTCTTATTTGAAGAAACCTTCCAAACCTTTACTCTGTACTTCCCAATACCTGCTGTGTCCACCTGTTGAGGCAAAGTGATGGTGAAGAAAAATGTTCTTCTGTCCCAGGGAGAACCACTGCGGGGTCCAGGAAACTGGAGCGCCATTCCTGTTCCTTTCTCCACTAAGGGGCTCTTCTGCTTTTCACACAAACATACATGTTCAGATTAAGTTTAGTCTTGGTGGGGGAGCCCGGCATAGTTTGGTCGTTCCCAACACAAAATATGTGGTTGACCAGAATGGGGAGATGCAACCTAAGATGGGCTTCATTATATCCAGTCTGATTAGAGGCCATTGGTCTAATTCTCTTCAGTTTTCAGATGTGGAAATGGAATCAAGGTTACAAATGTAGTAAATTATAGAGTTAGAAGTTGAACTTAAGCCCTTCTGACCATGTTGACCTTCTGGCAGTTGGGGGCACCATAGTCCATATAAGCTCAGGGCCTGGAGTCAGGAAGACTCATCTTACTGGGTTCAAATCCTGCCTCAGACACTTTCTAGCTAGGTGAACTGGGCAAATCATTTAATCCTGTTTGCCTTAGTTTCTCTTCTGTAAAATGAGCTAGAGAGGGAAATGGCAAACTCGCTCCACTGTCTTTGCTGAGAATACCCCAAATGAGGTCATGAAGATTTGGATACCTTCTGACTCCAGAATCCTGTGAGCCTTCTACTTTTACCAGAGAAGTACTCAATTAGAGATAAAATCAGAGATATTCATACCCACTGGAGCTTCTTTTCTTGGTCTGAACTGAAGAACTGAAAGATCATTTGAAAGGGGGAATTGTAAAGAAATAAATCACAAATATTTGTGTCCTGGAACCTCTAAATCTAGAAGATTTCCTGAAATTATAGTTGTCTATCTATAGTTTATTAGTTTTCAGTCATGTCTGACTCTTGGTGACTCCTTTTGGGGTTTTCTTGGCAAAGATATTGGAATGGTTTGCCATTTCCTTCTCCAGTTCATTTTACAGATGAGGAAATTGAGGCTAACAGGGTTAAATGAATTAGGGTCACACAGCTAATGTCTAAGGCCAGATTTGAACTTGAGTCTTCTTGACTCCAGACCAGACACTCTATCTGCTATGCCACCTCACTACCCTGTCAGTCTCTATCTGAATACAATTTGTACCCTCATATATACTGATGCACTTATAATAAAGTGAATGTTGTTACCCTCAGGAATACATATGTTGTCTCTTTCGGTTAGAATGTAAATTCCTTGAGAGTAAGGACTGTCTTCTTTTTCTGTTTGTATCCCCAGCATTTAGCATAGTGCTTGGCACAGTAATAGTAAGTGACAAAGTGCTTAATTAAATGCATTTTCATTCATTCATTTATTCTTCCATCCATCCATCCATTCAAGAAGACTGATTTGGCAGCATGTTTCAATTGTGGCAACTCACTTTGAGACAGAATTGCTAATGAAATGCCCAATATATTACCTGCTTTTAGTTTTCTTCTGAAATATGGCTCCATCTCTAGGCAAAGACTGAAGATTAACGTTTATATTGGATTCAGGCTTCCCATCCCTAGACTGTTTGAAAAGGAAGAAGGGCCATGGGAAGCATAAGGAGACAGATGTCCAGGGAAGGAGTCTTTTTTACCAAAAGGAAGGAAAGGAAAGCATAGAAGCACCAAGTCTAGAACTAATGACAGTGAGTTGAGTGGAGCTACTAAAAATCAAGAAAGTAGGCACTAGCTTCATTTACTTTCTAATTACTGTAATTACATAGAGGGAGGTTTAGTGTGAAACTTTTGCATGTCCCTGAAGCTTTGTACATCTCATATTTTTCTGTTAGTTTTCTAATTCATTGTCACTGTCAGAAAAAGAAAACCTACCAGAGACTTTGCTTTTGCTTCAGGGATATAAAGGGGGGGGAAGTAGAGAGATTTCACTCCTGTTCTCCAAAAGAAGAAGGCAGATGGAGAGAAACCCTTGTCAGGAGAAACATGTAGTGGCAGCAAAGAAGGAAACAGGCTCATGCCTAGCATCCACAGTAGATAAAGTGGTAAAGAGCCTGTTTCAGATTAAGAAAAAAGTTTCTCACTAGTAGAAGTCAGAACCATCATACCTGGTGCCAGTAGTGGGATCCCACTTGGACATGATAATTAACCATGTCTGAGATATGAAATTCCCATTCCAAGCTGGGGAAATGCTAGCAATCTGGTAGAAGCAAGTGGGAACTTTAGATCAACTATGTGCCAGACTGTTAGAGGCCTCATCTCTTCATGCCTGGACTGTGTTTTAAAGTAGTATTTTATTTTTTTCCAATTATACATAAAGATAATTTCTGATGTTCATTTTTTACAAAATTTTGAGTTCCAGATTTTGTCTCTTCCTCCCCTCCTCTCTTCATAAAACAGTAAGCAATTTGATGTGGGTTATATATGTGCAGCCATGTAAAATATATTTCCATATTAGTTATGATGTGAAAAAAAGAAACAGACCAAAAGGAAACAACCATGAAAAAAATAAAATGAAAATGGCATGCTTCAGTTTGCATTCAGACTCCATAGTTCTTTCTCTGGATGTGGATGGCATTTTCCATTATGAATCCTTTGGAATTGTCTTGGTCATTGTATTGATGAAAAGAGCTAAGTCATTCACAGTTGATCATCCTACACTGTTGCTGTCACTGTGGCCAATGTTCTCCAGATTCTGCTCATTTCACTTTGTATCAGTTTGTATAAGTCTTTCCAGGTTTTTTTAAATCCTTATGCCTGGACTACTGCAACAACTTGTTGGTGGGTTTTCCAGCTTCAGATCTCTCTGTACTCCAAATCACTAAATCACACTCTAAAATCACTTTGAAGTAATCTTCTTAAAGCTCAAGTCCAAACAGGTCACTCCATCACACTCCCCTCCTGCCCACTCTCCATAAACTCCAGTAGCTCCCTTTCACCTCCAGGATCAAATACAAAAATGCTCTGCTTGGTTAGTGTTCAGAGCCCATCATAACCACACACACATACACATTCACACACATTCACACACACATATACACACACAAACATACACACATTCACACACATACATACACACATACATTCTCACACACACATTCTCTTTGATCTGTTGACACTGGTCACCTTGATGTTCCTCCAACAAGACATTCCATCTTTCAGCTCCAGGCATTTTCCCCATTCCTGGAATGTTCTCCCTCCTGATCTCTGCCTCCTGATTTCCTTCAAGTCCCAGATAAAATCCCACCTTCCACGAGAAGCCTTTCCCAATCCCTCTTTGTTCTAGTGCCTTCTTTCTCTTGATTATTTCCCATATGTTCTATAGGTAGCTTATTTCTACATATTTGTATGCATGTTGACTTCTTCAAGTTGACTTCTTGATTGGGAACAACTCAAGAGCGAGAACTGACTGTCTTGCCTTTCTTGCATCCCCAGCTTTTAGCACAGTGCCTGACTCAGAGCAGGCATTTAATAAATGCTTATTGAGTGCCTGTGCCACCCAAGGACCATGCTTGGGCTTGAGGAGGTGCAGAAAGACAAGGAAAGGGACTGGGCTGACAAAACCTGACAGGGATACACCAATATGATTTTTTTCATCTGGGGGAGGAATACTTCAACCTGTGGGATAGTGAAAGGATAAGATAGGCCACTGCGGAATATGAATCTGTTTAGAAGACCCAGAATTGGGTTAAGAGCCTGTAGTAAAATTGGATGCTAGCGTAGGAAGCGCCGTGAGCAAAACCTCAAGGTGAGCGCTGAAGTAGATTTGGAGTTCATGCCCCAAAGGAGAGATGAGATAGCCGAGTTCCGATGGTAGAATTCTTTTCTCCTTATGAATTCTAAAGTAAAAAATCTACGAAGGCAAGCACTCTTTCTTATATTTAAACTTCCTGTTTCCCTCAGCACCCAGCAATGTTTTCTGTATATATTGAGTGCTTAATAATTGTTGAATGAATGGAAATTGAAGCGCTGGAAATGTCTAAAGAAAACCATTTCTTCAGAGTGTTCTTTTTCTAATTTGATGGCCAAACCAGGGCTGTTCCTACCTCCTAGTGCGCCTTTGTCTTGTTGGTATCTTTTGGACTTCAGTATTGCAGATTGAATATGATTTTGAGGTACAGGCAGGCCTAGGAGTCCCGCAGTTTTCTACTAGCTTTATTCCTTTGGGGGATGGGGGATGGACTGGAATGGTCAGAACTATTGTGAGCTCTTAGATTGGTGGTCAGATTACTCAAATGTTTAACCTCGTGAACTTCCAACTGCCTTATTCCCATGAAATCCAAAGAACATTTCTTGTTTTAGAAGCTTACCTCAATTAATAAGGCATGCAAATCGGTCCCAAAATATGGAACTGCAGAAAGAATAGACAAAGATTTGGAAAGACATTTCTACTTTTAGATGAAATGCAAGTCCTCAAACTATTTTCTCTTTCAGTTTTCATGGTCGGCTGCTTCTTTCACTTGAATAGATTTTGCTTTTCACTTGTGATAACATTTTTAAAGCAATTAAAAGACAAATGTAATTTTCAGCCATTATAAATGATTGTTAATGCAGAAGGGTATTATTATAACTTTCTGTGCCTATGCCTGTATGTACAGTGTGGAGAAGTTGTCATTCTTTGATTTGGAGGGGTTTTTGGAGTTGCTCTGAGCTTTATTTTTTTTTTCTTTTAACCTCTTACTTTATTCTCCTGGTTTTCTTTGGAAAAGTGTAATGACTAGGTTCTTAATCACCTATCAAGAGAGAACTAAAAGACAGACAAAGGAAATTTCTTAGTAATAAAAATATATGAATATTCTATAAAACTTCAGGGATCTGCTTGTTACCTATTCAGATAAACCTGCTTTCTAAAATGATCTGAATTTATGAATCTGATTGACTGGGTCTGTGGCTAATTTAGTGTTGAATTTGCTCATTAATGAATCTCAAATACACTCTACTGTGATTATCCTAAGTGCTCAACAAATACTTGTTGGTTATTGGTTACTGGATGGGATTATTAGATGGTCTGTGATAGCTGGATGGTTTCTCGCATGTGCATATTTGTGGCAATAGGAGCCTGGTGGCAAACTCCTTATGTGCCTTTATTGTGTACAGAACAATTGGACCCTGAACACTGACATGGCACTACCAGATTTTCACAGGAATCTAGATTATACAGTGTTTAGAACACTGGGCCTGGAGTCAGGAAATTCTGTGTTCAAACTCATCCTTAGACAATTACTGTATGACCCTGGGAAAGTCATAATGAGGAAAAGTCAGTTTTCCTCAGTTGTAAAATGGGGATAATAACAACACCTATTTCAAAGAGTGGGTGTGAGGATCAAAGTATTTAGCACAGTGTCTGACATATGTTGATCCTCCCACCCCTCCTCTTTTTCTCCTTTATGCTGTTTCACTTCCTATAGGGGTCTAGTGCCTATGTACTCTTTAATTCCTTTACCTAGTAGATCAGGAAATAATTTTACACTTGCCACTGGACCCAAATGGCTGTGCAGGAGAAAGCGAGGTTGGTGACTTTGCACCGCCCTCCTCCACTTAAATCTGATTCACTTGTGTTCCGTGGCATCACCTCCCTGATGCCATGGTCCTCTTTAAGAATGGAGGACAAACTACTGAAATGCTATACTAATGTTACTTTTCTCTGAAGCGTGTGTAATATAAGGGTATTTTAAAAAAATTATACTCAAACAATTGAAATATTTATCTTATGTTTAAAGAATTACAGATCTGTCCCATTACTTTCATCTCAGTGTAGTTCAGTCCTACCCTCCCTCTTGTCTCTGCCTTCTTCTGACATTCCCCAAACATGGCACCACCCAAACTCTCATTCTTGTTGCTAGCAAATGTCTTCTGGTCCTAACTGAAATCTAGATTTCTCCTGAAGGCCTATCATCTCTTGGCACTTTTGCAAATAATGATCACTCCTACTCTTAAACTATCATACACACAGGAATAGTTGTAATTCTCCTTGCTTCACAATGCCACTTAAAAATGTTCCTTCTCCCAGTATTACAGCCAGATTTCCCTTTATTGTACTTTGCTTTATTGTGTTCTGCAGATACAGTAGGAGGTTTTTTTTGTCTTTTTACAAATTGAAGGCTTGCATCGAACACCTCTATCAGTGCCATTATTCTAACAGCATGTGCTCCCATCATGTGTCTGTAACACATTTGGGTAATTCTCATAGTATTTCAACCTTTTTCATTATTATTCTGTTATGGTGATCTGTGATCGGTGATCTTCGACGTTACTCTTATAATTGTTCTGGAATGCCACAAACCTTGCTCATATAAGATAGGGAACTTAATGGATAAATGGTGTATGTATTCTGACTACTCCACTGTTTGTTCTCCCCTCTACCTCCTTCCCAACTTCAGGCCTCCCTATTCCCTGAGACACAACAGCATTGAAATTAGGCCAATTAATAGCTCTAATCCTCTGAATATTCAAGTAAAAAGAAGAGTCAATCAATGCAGCAAACTTCATTGTTGTCTTATTTTAAGAAATTACCACACCCACTCCAGTTTTCACCATCCACCACCCTGATCAGTCAGCAACCATCACCATTGAGGTCAGTCCCCTCCATTAGCAAAAAAATCACAACTTACTGAAAGCTTGTGGTCAGTCTCCTTTAGAAATAGAGTATTTTTGGGGGCCGAACCAAGATGACGGAGTAGAAGGATGACCTGCTCTAACTCTTTCCCCATAACCCATAAAATACCTGTAAAAGATGACTCTGAACAAATTCTAGAGCAGGAGAAGCCACAAAATGACAGAGTGAAAGAGATTTCTAGCCCAAGACAGCCTAGAAGGCTGACAGGAAATGTCTATTGCACCGGGATCAGAGCGGAACACAGCCTAGACTTGGCCAAGAGACAAGGACAGGACTGGAGCAGACTTCAGGGCATGGAATCAGGTGGTAGCAGCTGTGGTTCCCATATTTCTCAACCTCCAAGCAAAAGACAGCTTCAAAAATCAGTAAGAAAGCTCTTTCACCTGGGAGAGAGGGAAGCATGGTCTGGGCTCAGGGTGGAAGCAGTTTCCACTTTTGGAGTCCTTGGCCTAAAGACCCTGGGGGAATCAAGCTGCTGATCTGGGTCTCAGTTCTGAGTGGTGTTCCTGGGGTGAAGAGGAGCACTAGCATGGTGGAGCTGGTTGTGGCTGTGGAGAGGGAGTCCTGTTCACAGTTCTAGGGCAGAAAAGACTGCTTGTGGTTGCTCACAGACCATAGCATAGGTCAGGATGGGAGTAAATTCCTCTCCCTTGATTATGCCACCTTGGAGGAACTGAGAACTTACAGGTCCCTAGAGTATACCCTCCATTTGACAAAGGACTGAAAAGTCAAGTAACTGACTGGGAAAATGCCCCCCAAAGGGGAAAAATATCAGACTACAGAAGGTTACCTTCTTGGTGAAAAGATATTTTCTTCCATCCTTTCAGATGAGGAAGAACAAAGCATACCATCAGTGGAAGACATCAAAGTCAAAGCTTCTACATCCAAAACCTCCAAAAAAAAGTATGCAATGGTCTCAGGCCATGGAAGAGTTCAAAAAGGATTTTGAAAAGTAAGAGAGGTGGAGGAAAAATTGGGAAGAGAAATGAGAGCTATACAAGAAAATCATGAAAAGCGAGTCAATACCTTGTTAAAGGAGGCCCCCAAAAAATGCTGAAGAAAATAACACCTTTAAAAATAGACCAACCCAAATGGCAAAAGAAGTCAAAAAAAGCCAATGAGGAGAAGAATGCTTTAAAAAGCAGAACTGGCCAAATGGAAAAGGAGGTTCAAAAGCTCACTGAAGAAAGTAGTTCTTTAAAAATTAGAATGGAGCAGATGGAAGCTAATGACTATATGAGAAACCAAGAAATTATAAAATAACACCAAAAGAATGAAAAAAATTGAAGACAATGTGAAATATCTCATTGGAAAAACAATTGACCTGGAAAATAGATCCAGGAGAGATAATTTAAAAATTATTGGTCTACTTGAAAACAATGATCAAAAAAAAAAAAGAGAGAGAGAGAGAGAGAGAGAGCCTAGACATCATCTTCCAAGAAATTATCAAAGAAAACTGCCCTGATATTTTAGAATCAGAGGGTAAAATAGAAATGGAAAGAATCCATTGATCAACTCCTGAAAGAGATCCCAAAAGGAAAACTCCTAGTAATATTGTAGCCAAATTCTGGAGTTCCCAGGTCAAGGAGAAAATATTGCAAGCAGCCAGAAAGAAACAATTCAAGTATTGTGAAAATACAATCAACATAACACAGGATTTAGCAGCTTCTACACCAAAAGACTGAAGGGTTTAGAATATGATATTCCAGAGGCCAAAGGAGATAGGATTAAAACCAAGAATCACCTACCCAGCAAAACTGTGTATAATACTTCAGGGGGGAAAATGAAATTTCATTGAAATAGAGGACTTTCAAGCATTCTTGATGAAAAGACCAGAGCTGAATAGAAAATTTGACTTTCAAATACAAGAGTCAAGAGAAACATGAAAAGGTAAATAACAAAGAGAGGCCTTAAGAAACTCATTAAAGTTGAACTGTTTATATTGCTACATGGAAAGATCTTATTTGTAACTCATGAGAACTTTTTCAGTATTAGGGTAGTTAGAGAGAATAGACGTATATGTGTGCACATATATACATGCATGCATATATGTAGGTGTGTATGGGTATGTATGTGTATATTACATATGTATAGTTATATTTATGTATGTGGACATGTTTGAGTATGTATATATGTATACATCTGTACATGTGTATATATACATAGAGAGAGGGCACAGAGTGAGCTGAATATGAAGGGAGAATACCTGAAAAAGATAAAATTTACTGTTTAAGGGAATCTACTAGAAGTAAGAGAAAGGAGAGGTAGAATGTAGCAAATCATCTCACATAAATGAGGAAAGAAAGAGCTTTTTACAATGGAGGGGAAATGAAAGGAAATAATTGAGCCTTAATCTCATGGGATTTGTCTTAAGGAGGGAATAACTCACCTGCAATTGGATATGGAAGTCTGTTTTACCCTGAACTAAGGCAAGAGGGAAGGAGGTAAGAGAAGGAACATAGTAGAAAGGTCAGCAAATTGAGGAAAGGGATGATTAGAAGCAAACACTGTTGTGGAAAGGACAGATCAAGGGAGAGAATGGAATAAATTGAGGGCAGGATAGGACAGAGGGAAATGTGGTTAGTCTTTTACAACGTAACTATTATGGAAATGCTTTACATTGTTACACACATATGACATGTTGAATTGCTTGTTTTCTCAATGAGGGTGGGTGGGCAGGGAGGGAGAAAATATGGAACTCAAAGTTTGAATAATGAATGTTAAAAATTGTTTTGGTGTGCAACTGGAAATTAAGATATACAGGCATTGAAGAATAGAAATCTCTTTTGCTGTATGGGAAAACAGAGGGGAAGGGGGATGGAAGAAGGATGGGTAATAGAAGGGAGGACAATCTAGGGTGGATGGGGTGCCTGCTGTCCTGGGGTGAGGAATAGGGAGAGATGGAGAGAAAATTTTGAATTCAAATTCTTGTGGAAGTGAATGTTGAGAACTGGAAAATAAATTATGTATATATATATATATTTTTTAAAATAGAGTTTTTTAATTAAGGTATGTACATTGGGTTTTTTTTTTCAGATATAATGCTATTGCACATTCAGTAGACTGAAGTAGAGTGTTAAACATAACTTCTATATGCACTGGGAAACCAAAAAATTCATGTGGCTCTTGGAGTCAGCAATTTCTTCATGTTTGACCCATTATACAACTATGTTACCGTGCCCATATCCTCGTGACTGTCACCTATTGTCCACTAGCCTTTCACCGTCCTTCCTCAATGAATTTACTAGATGATTCAGTCTTCTTCTCCATCCTAATCCTGATGATGACACTTTGAACTCCTGGGCCTCATCAGCCTACTCAGTTCCCATAACTTGTGTCTTCACTGTAAGGTAGTCATATGAAAGGATGGTTAACAACTTAACCTTAACATCATTCTAACCGTTTTTTACCTCTAAGATCTTAAAACTCTGGAATTCCTTTTTTTGACTACAATTCCATCTCTCCTGCTCCTCAGCCTGCTCTTTATTCTTCATAATGACCTCCAGTTCTAAATCCCTCTGAGTTCTTCTGGTTCGTAACCCTTGTTGTAGCCTTACTTTCTTCTCTTCACAGCCTTGACTCTGTAGTCAACCAGCTCAACAATAAGCTGACCTCACTCCTCATTAACTTCTCTTTCCTATGTACATATACAGCTAATCTTCAATCCTAGGTCACTTCCACCAGCTGCCTGCTTCCATTCACCTCTGGAGCCAGGGAAGCTACAATGCTAGACCAAGTTCATCTTCTCTAACCTTAAGTGGATCCCCACTGCTCTGTCATTCATTCATTCATTTTATTTATTCATTTTATTCATCTCTGATTTAGTTTTCATATTCCCAATAGTGACTGTTACAGACTTTCATCTCTCACTTTTCTGACAGATGACCTCACTTCTTCCTTTACTTTGACTGATGCCATGTGGTGTGAGCTTCTTCATCTCCCCTGCTTTATAGCTCAGAACTTCTGTTCTCTTCCACATCTTTCTCCTTTGCTCTAGTCTCAAAGACTGAAGAAACTCTTCTCTTAGGAACCCCTCCAATTGTGGGATTTTGTTTTGTTTTGTTTTCAAGGCAGTCGGAGTTAAGTGACTTGTCCAGAGTCATACAGCTACTAAGCGTTAGGTGTCTGAGGCCAGATTTGAGCTCAGATCCTCCTGACTCCAGGGATAGTGCTGTATCTACTGCACCACCTAGCTGCCCCTCCAGTTGTGTTCTTGATGGAAGTCGCATCTATCCTTTTTGGGAACTTAACCTCTTCATAATTCACTGTATTTCCTCATTCATCTTTCTCTGCCAGCTCCTTCCCTGCTCTTTATAAACATGCTCGGATCTTCTTCATCTTAAAAAAAAAATGTTGTTGTTGTCCTTCGTTCTAGAACAGGACCAAGATGACATTACCATGACAAAGTCAAGTTTCAACATATCCGACTGTGGCTGATCAGACCAGTATGAGCTCAGAATGCTCAACCACAGATTGGGCACCAATAGTCCATATGAACATTTGGGGTGGACACTCTAAATTTGTGCATCCTGCATTTCCTTTGAGCTGTTTCAGTTTTACTTTGCTCATAGAACACAGTACTTTCTCTAATGTGGGCACTCCATGCTGAGTGGTCCCATGCCAGTGTCTCCCATGTCACACAATCAATATCAAAGTTCTTGAGAGAGACCTTGAGAGTGTCCTTGTATCACTTCTTCTGACCATCATCTGATTATCTGCCTTGTGTGCATTTTCCATAAAATAGTCTTTTGGGCAAGTGTACATTTTTCATTTGAACAGCATGACCAGTCCATCTGAGTTGCACTCTCTGCAGCATAGTTTGAATGGTTGGCAATTCAGTTCAAGCAAGGACTTCAGTATCTGGTACCTTACCCTGCCAGGTGATCCTCAGAATTTTCCTAAGACAGTTCAGATGAACTGTTCCCTGGCATGGTGCTGGTACACTGTCCATGTTTCACAGGCATACAACAATGAGGTCCACACAATGGCTCAGTAGTTTGGTAGTCAGTCTTAATTCCTCTTCTCTCCCATACTTGCCTTTGGAGCCTCCCAAGCCCTGAACTAGCTCTGGCAATGCGTGTGTTAATCTCGTTGTCAATGTGTACATCCCTGGAAAGCACAGCACCAAGATAAGTGAACTTATCCACAGCATTCAGAACTTCTTCATTTCTTGTAATCGATGGTTCCACCTATGGATGGTGTGGTGGCGGCTGATGGAGCACCTGTGTTTTCTTGGTGTTAAATATTAGGCCAAAATGAGCACAGGCAGCAGAGAATTGATCCATACTTCGTTGCATCTCAGCTTCAGAGGCTGCACTGAGTGCACAATCATCTGCAAACAGAAAAATAAATAAAAATATTTAAAAAAATAAAATTAATAAAACTAAGTCCCACTGAACCATATGTCTCCTCAAGCTACCTTCCTAGATCTTTCTTCCTTCAAACTGTTTCTGTCTTCACTATCTCTCCTTCCTTGTTCATTCCTATTCACTTGGGTTGATGACCCCTATCATTTTGTGTAAAAGAGTACCAATAACCTCTTCATTTCTAAATCTAATGGCCTTTCCCCCACCTTCCTTGACTTTTATGCCACGTTTTACATTGACCACTTCTTCCTAGATATGCTCCCCTCCCTTGACCCTGTGACACTGCTCTCTCCTGGTGGTCCTACCTTTTTAATGGTTTTTCTCATTCTCCATTCTTAGTTCCTATCCTTCTCCTAGGCCCTAAAGTGAGTTTTCCTAAAGCTTCTAAGGACTTGTCTTTTCTCTCTATATTACAGATTATAGTAGCCTGTAATCTACTGATTATGTCATCTACTCCCATAGGTTTACTTACAGTTATCTACATAACTTTATTCTCTCCCCTGAAGTCCAGTCACCCCACCTCTCACTACTCTCTGGACACTTCCTACACGTCCTGCTAGCATCTCAAACTTAACCTGTCCCAAACTGAAACTCATCATCCTCCCTATTAGGCCTGTTCCCAATTCTGGTTTCTCTTCATGGTGCCACCATCCTGCTGAACAGCTCTGAGTCAACTTTGACTCTTCCCTCTCTTTCATTACATCTCTAGCTAAGTCATCTCTTACATCCATTTCCTTTTCTCCAAGCTACCTCTCTAGTTCAAGACCTTATCAACTCCTACCTGAATATTACTTTCATGCTTGATCTCCTCTCCATTTCTAGTTTCTCCCCACTGCAATCAAGCCTCTACAGAGCTGTCAAAATTATCTTAAAACACATTTGATATTATTACTTCCTTGATCAAAACTTTCTTTCCAATGTATTTTACCTTTTTCCTCTTCATTCACACTTCATTCTAGCCAAACTAGACTACAAGGTTTTCCATGAATTCAGTATGCCATCTCCGACTTCCACGCATTTATGTTTTAAAAGTGCCTCATACCTAGAATGCCCTTCCGCATATTTCTTTCTTTCTTTCTTTCCAGATATTTCTTCCTTGAAAGTTCAACCCAGGTGCAAATTCTTCTATGAAAACTTCTTTCATCTCCTCATCTGAAAGGACTTTTTTCCCCCTCTAGAGCACTGCTGTCTAATTTCTTCTTTGTTCCAGTCTCACAACCTTGTATTATACTCAATTTTATACATTTTGTATTCACCTCCAGTAGAATGTTAGCTCCCTGAGAGCAGCGACTAGGCTTTAAAAATATTTTTAGTTATAGTAAGCACTTAAGAAATAGTGGGAGAGCTGCATTGAATCACCATTAACATATATACAAATACCTTTGCACTAGAATTTTGAATTCAAAAGCTCCACATCAAATGCATTGCTTATGGTGACTATTTTTCTGAGTCCCAGTCCTCCTTCCTTCTTGACCTCTGTATAGAATTTGATATTTTTGAGCACATCCTTCCTTCTTTATGCTTCTTCCTCCTTGAGTTACCTCATGGGATTCTTGTGACTTATCAGAATGAGCCATCTTTGTCCCTGTTGCAAGGTCATTATTCATGTCCCAACCTATATGAGTGTATCTCAGAAATCTGTCTAAGGTTTTCCTTCTTGGTGATTTTATCAATTTCCATAGATTCATTCATGATCTCAGTGACTTTGACTCCCAGATCTCAATATCCAGCCCTCATCTCTCTCCCTTCAGCTCCTAGATATCTCAAAATAAAGAAGTCCAGAACAAGCTTTTCCTTCTGAACTCATTGTCTTTCTAAGCTTCCCTCTTTTCTTCCGAAGATCACCTTCTGAATTCATCCTCCACAGAGCTCCCCAGCTAGTATTTCTAAAGCTCAGTTTTGATCATTTCTCTCCCTGTCCAAGAAGTTTCAGTGATTTCCTTTTGCCTTTAGGAAAAAATATGAACTCCTCTGTTTATCATTTGAAATTTTTCACAATCTGATTGCGATGGATTTTTCGAAGCTTCCCATATTCTCCCTCAAACCCTTTATGCTCCCATCAAACTATTTGCTATTCCCCACATACTAAACACGATCTCCCACCTCCATACTGTTGCTCAGATATGGCACATACCCTGTCCTTAATTGTGCTTCATGGAACCCTCAATCTATTCAGCTTAAATGATACCTCCTTCAGGAGAGCTTTCCTGAGTCCCTCAGTTATTAGTGCCTTCTTTTTAAATGTATATTTATTTTGTACTTTTAAAAGTTACTTTTCTGCTTTTACTTACTTCTGAACATATTATATTCTTCTGATAGAACATAAGCCCCTTCAGGGCAGGGCTATCTCACTTTTGTATTTGTATCCTGAGCACCCAGCATAGTGTCTGACAAAGAGTAGGTGCTTAATAAATGCTTGGTGACTGATTCCCACATTTTAAACGGGATTCTTATACACTCATTTTTAAATCTGGCTGAGCTATATTTGTTTGTGTGTGCTTTGTTTCCTAGGCATTCTGCCCAGTTTGGTGTATTTTTTCAATAATTTGTTCAGCATTCCTGAGCCTTTTGAGACTAGTGTTTTTAAAAGATTATTTAAAGGAATATCTCTTCGTTTTTATGTTTCTCCTAAATTGGCCTCATGATAGATATTGAAAAGAAGTTATTATGTAGGATGGAAAATATATGAGAAAGTCAGATACTCAGAGCTAGGAGAATTTCAATTTTGAACCACAAATAAAAAAATGAAAGGAATTTTCTACCAAGCTAATTAGTTTGATTGTTGATGGTTATGATCAATTCTAAGTATGTTCATCAAAAAAGCCTTGTAAATCTACAAAGATTTTTTTGTAACTTAACACATCCCCTGGAATTACTTAAGATTAAGAATTATTAGTTTAGTGGTAAGAAGCTTCTTTTAGTCATGGTTTGGTGATCTTTTGATTTTTGTCTTAAATTCTCAAAATTAAATGGCACCATTTCATTGATAATAGTTAAAAACAGATATTTTAATTCTATTTTCAGTCCTCTTTCCGCTACAATATGAGGCCAAAGACAAAGCCTTAGACTTGAAAAGTAAATATGTAGAGGCGTGCACCCTCATTCACATAAGAACCGGGTTCCAAGTGGGTTAGGCTAGATGGCTGTTGAAGTCTACTCCAACTCTGATATTCTGTGAAGCTTGGATCTGGTTATTTCTACACTTCAGTGAAGCTCTACTTCCTCCTGTCTTCTTGGTCTTATATTATACTTACCTGTGTACCTCACCCCTCCTCCAGGAGGTTATAAGATTTTTGAAGGCTGGACTCTTGTTTTTTGCCTTTGTAGCCCAGAGCCTGGCACACAGTTGGTATACCATAATAAATGTTGGTTGAATTGAGTCCTCAAAGTGTGGAATTGCTCAGGTCAAGCAGCACTATCTATTCTTGATCTCATGTGATCTCTATTCTCAAGTGCTTCCAAAGAAATTTGGCCTCTCCTTAAGAGGTGAGGGGGTTTTTGAACTGTTGCCAAAGTCAGGGAGGTACTTGATTCAATTTCCTCCTTCAGGATACAGGTCAAGCATAAAGCATTCCTTGATATCCTCAGTGTTCACACTGAAGTCACTGATTCTGTTGTTTGACCTCTTTTATGTATTTAATCATATTCCATTTTGTGTTACAGTTTTTTGTGTATATATTTTTCCACGCTCCAGAGTGTCATTTCCACGAGGACAATCCGGTTTTTCATCTTGTCTTCAGCACCTTGTGTGGTGCATTGCATATAGTAGGCATTTCATAAATGTTTGCTGAATGGAATTCCTAAATTCTTCTCTGTCACCAACATGTCCCTATGCATTTTTCATTTCTGTTATCTACAGTGAAATCTTTGATGGCCTTTTTCCTCTTGACCGCTTTCTTTCCCTAGGTTCCCTCTACTAATCCCTTCAGTTATGTCCTTCAGAGGCACTGTTGTGTTATGATCAGACTCCTTTGTAGCCTTCACCTTTTCGTAAGTGTTTCTTCTACATTCTGTCAATTGAAAGCTTGCTTAGTCAAATAATGGTACTTTCCTCAAAATCCAATGGAAGCGATGCTTCCTTTTTAGGTTAAGCGGAAGGAGAATGAAACACATATTTCTTTCTTCGTATTGATCTTTACAATCTATTTTTCTCCAATTCTCAGTCAATAGTTGGTCAACAAACATTTATTAAGTACCTCCTGTATGGTAGGTACTATGCTAAGGATTTAAAGAAAGAAAAACAGTCTCTGGGCTCAAAGAGCTCGCAGTTTAATGACTGTGTCAACCTCTTTACCTCTTATATATGCCACCCTCTTCCCTACAAAATCACCCACTCAAATCCAAAATATTAATTAATCTTCCTCAGTAACTGAAATCTACACCAGGTGCATGGCCTTCTTTCCTACTCTATCCATGCCATTCACTTCAGTGTCTCCAGCATACATATTGATGAACTTTCTAATGACTTTTACTCACAGTTTCTCAACTTTGTCAGACCCAAAGATTACTATTTCCATCGCACTTCAGCGTGCCATTCCTTTCCGTTAAAGCTCTAATCTCAGTAGGATTTAACATTCTATAATGTGATCTCTGGTTCATTGCCATTTCTTCCTTCCACAGCTTATCCTCCTGGTCTCCATCAGCATTGCCTTTTTCACCTGCACTATTACTAAGTTCATTCACTTCCACTCTGTCTTCAAGGCATGATGCTGAAAACCCAAAGTTTCCAATCTGTCTCTACTTGCTGAATGCATAATACAATATATTTTCATTTTTCTTCTGTTATTGATCCAGATTTTATGACACTCTTGGTAAGAGCCAGGGGATGGTAATTGTTGCAATGTTTTTACTCTTTCTCTCAAGCTTCCTTAGCAACTATCAGGCTCATTTTGCAGAATCATATCTCATATCTCATTGAAAGGGCTTCCTGTTGTATCTTTGCTGAATATCCTTCCCATGTTATTTGTTAAGTATGCTTCCTTTAAATAAGTGTTACATGGTAATTAGTCTCCTTTCCAAATCCAAGCCAAACCCAACAGACCAGTCTTAGTCAGGCCTAGTCCAGAATATCCCCCATATAGCTACTAAGTCCTATCAATTATAGCTCCATGAAATCCCTTGACTGTATCTCCTCCCTTCCATTAATTCAGACCCTCCTTATCCCTCCCATGGATTATTGAGCTCTCCTCCCAACTTGTCTCATCACTTGCAGCTTCTTGCAACTTCAGTCCATCCTATGTACCGCTGACAAGTGATGCTTCTCAAAGCGCAGTTCTCATTATGTTAAAACTCAAACTCCTTCACTTGAAATTCAAGGCCCTTTCCAATTTGGTTCTCAGCTTCTTTTCCAGTCATATCTCCAGTTGCCTCTGTTTTGACTGGAGCAATGGGTACGTAGAGGCATATTGCAGCAATCAAGGAGAAAAGCAATGAAGACCTCAGATCTTGAAATGGAATGGATCTTGAATTAGACAGTTGGATAGTAGAATAGTCATTTGGGGCTTCCCAGACTTATTCATTCTCCTTTATGCAGACAGCTATCTATATCTAATCTCTCTATAAAGTTGAGTCTGATCACTTGAGCCATATTGACATGAATGATTTGTTAATCATTTTTAAAAGAACCGAAAATCTCTCCCTAAAAAGTGAACTGACTGGATTAACAACTGAAATGTCTGGTATAACTTTCAATCCATTAAAAAAGTGAAAATTCATTTATAAAGGAACTGATATCATTAATTAGGTTGTAGCTCCTTATCTTTTTTATTATTCATGTATTGCTGTGGGTATAGTGCTCTAAAACATCTGCTCAGTAGTCCGTTATAGTAGCACAAGAATGCTTTTACGTGAATGCAATAAAGTAACAGATGCTTCTTAATGACAACTTCCCAATTCATTTAGGAAACAAGTCAGTTCTAGATTTGGTTTTTCCTTATACTGTGGTAGCTATACAGGCAAATGATTCTGAAGAGGCTGGAATTGACAAATCACGTCATTCTGGGTGATTTTTCAGGGTGCTGCAAGTTAGTCTAAAAGCCTCATTTAATAACACTTTAATAAAATTAGCATTTTTCTTACTGTGCAAATAATTCTTTGCCATTATAACTATTGGGAAAAATGCATTAATTCAGTGTCACAGATTTTCTATTTATGTCTTCAAAATCTCCTCTTGAATGTTGATTTATCCATCAGCATTACAAATAGAAATGTGCCTGCATACCCACGGTTAGTAACACAGAGACATGGAGGCCGTGCAACTAGAGCTGTATACCTCAGTTTTGTACCATGTGTTATCAGAAATGGTAGATCAAGAGGCAGTAGTATAATATTGGAGGTTCACTTGGAAAATAGTGATTCTTTCCTTTGTGTACTTCTTTTCTGGGTAACTGGCTGCATCCACCTCTTCCACAAGCTAAGGCAGGACCTATGTGAAGGCATAACCAAGATTCATGTTTACATAGGTGATATATCTGAAGAGATGCTATTAATGTTCCCACATGCTGCCCTCAGATCTCTCCTACTGATGCCTGAGATTTTGCCATTCATCCAGTTTGATTCAGTGAACATTTATTAAATTCTTACCATGTGCCAGAGACCATGCCCGACATTAGATTTGCAAAGACAGTGAGTAAGCTTACACTCCTTTTGTGTGAAAGTGATATCTTCTTTATCCCTTTAGATGAAATACAGTTGTACCCAGGAAGAGCAGTACTTGAAATTCCCCAAATACCTTGTTGGAGGTCCTTATGGTACCTTATTACATCCCTTTTCTCAGATGATAAGGAGGGGACCACTTACTGAAGAAAAGTGTCATGAATGAGATGATACTGAAAGGGAAGAAAGGATCACAAGAAAAGATGAAGTGTGGATTAAATAGACCAATTTTGGTTTGGGCTCAGTTCAGTGAAGCAAACCGTTGTGGTTTATCCTTATCTATAAGGATAGATTATGCACCTGAGGATGTATACAATTAGTTCTGCTGTGATGAGACATGTGTATACCTAAAAATCTCTGTATTGTGTAAAATCATGCAATAAAAATTATAGGACTTATGGGAAAATGGGGTCAGGGGCATAATACTACAAAGCTTCATCAGTGACACATAAAAAATGTAGGAACCTAATAAAATGGTGGCATAGTTTTATAAGAAATTTATAAATACTACATCCATGGCCTTAGTCCGCTTCCTGGTCTGCACCCAGATTTCTGCAGGCCAACTGCCAAAATCAACAAGTTTAAGGACAAGAGGGCAGCCTCTACATGGCTGCAACTCTGGGGCTCATGGCCGTGGCAGAAGGGGAGGGGGAGTTGCTAATCAGCCTGCTTCTGCCCTCAGCTCATATGCACCAGAAGGTATACAGTATATATGGCACTTTACCTTAAAATACCTGAGGTTTGTAGAAATGAGTGTTCACAATAACTTGTGAGTTATTGTGAAGTGGTATAGTTTTCCACGTTCTCTGTTTGGTCTGAATTGTGCATAAGCAAACATGAAATTAGCATTATACCAATATTACCTAATATGTCAATCTTGCTGGAGCAAATTTTCATTTTCAAAAGAAGCATTATAGCAGAGCTGATTGTACACTAGTTACGTGTGCCTCTGGGTGGGGATGGCTATGAGTCTCTGTTTGGGTGTGTACATTTATGAATAAGAAGGTCAAGGTCTATGGTCCTTTTGGATTAATATGTCAACTCTGTTGTGGGGTGAACCAAAGGGAATCCCAGGAGACTTTTTAAAAGCTTGGCTAAACAGCCTGAGGAACTTTAGTTTGTAGGCACTGAAATATCAATCAACTTGACTTATATAATCGCTGATCCTTAGAAAAGTTAGGAAAGAAAAATTAGGATATCATAAAGATCCCTAAAAAGATAAAGCTTACTTTGTACTTTTGTTAAAAATTGGGAAGAAAATTTGTAGATTCCCATGTACTTAGAACTTAGGAAACTTCTTATATTTTGCCCATCTCAAAAAAAATGGATCAAATAAAAATAATTAAATGACTTACATTGAGTTATTGAGTTTCTCATTAAAACTCAGTAGTGTTTCTCATTTATGCAAATGTAATGGAAGTGCCATGACATTCAATCTTGCACCATTAAATATTATTTAATGGCATCCCATGGTAAAAGAGAATCCATAAATTGATATATTTGAAGGACAATTGTAAAGAAAGTGAAAAGGAACTCATCTGTTTGCTTGTGGGTTTGTTAAGAAAAGAGCTATTCTAACAGACAGTTTTATGATTTACAAACATTTAAACTTCTTGGTATATGTTTTAAGAGCTAGCAATTTTTATTCCTTGGGAATAAAATTCACTCATTTTTGGATTTGAATATAGTACTTTATTCATATGATGAAGAATTTTGTAGTTTGTTCCACAATACATTTAAAATCTCTCTAGTTTAAATTAGGGTAGTTCTATATCTTACTTTACAAAATGACTTCAGCCAAACTTTCAGCCCATTGGGATTTAATTACTTTCAACCATTTAGGCTTAAAATTTATTATCTTCTTAGGAAAATCTAATGTAACATCCTTAAGACTGAGAGAAAAAGAAGAAAAAATAGCTGTTAGATATAAGAGCAAAGGAATATAGAAGATTTTTTGGTTGTTTTTCCTATCTTAGGAGAATAAAATGCAATTAAAGGTCATAAAATGGTCTTAGATGTGAGAGAAAGAATTAGGATTACTTCATTTGGAGAAGACCCCTTTCAGTGTCTTAGCTATAGGGGACTTTAGACATCTTTGGGGTTCAGCGGAAAAAAGTATTGACTTTGGAGTCAGAGGACCTGGATTCCCACTCTTTGCCACTTATAACATGTTGGACAAGTCATTTAACTTCTCTGCGCTTCAGTTTCCTCATTTGTAAAACAAGGTGATTGAAATACATAACCAAGCCTTTGATTTTACAGGAAGTTTTGAAGATATTTATGCCCAATGATGTAAACTATGGTGCCTGAGGTCATATAATCTGCTGGTATCTGAACTGAGTATAGAATCCAAGCCTCCTGACTTCTGTTCCCATGTTCTTTCTACTGCACGTTTATCTGGGGCCCTCTTCTTTTCTTCTATCCTGCTTTACTTGGTGTTCTCATGGATTTACCATGTCTGTGCTGATGATCCTCAAATCTACCTTGACTGCCCCAGTCTCTCTGCTAACCTCCAGTCTTGCATCTCCAACTGCCTTTCAGACATCTCAGACTGGATGTCCAGTAGACATCTTAGACTCAACATGTCCAAAGCAGAATTTATTATCTTTCCTCCTAAATCTTCCCCTCCCCACCGCTGCACCCCCTTCACCCTCCACTACCACCTTCCCTATTATGATAGAGAGTAACACCATCCTCCAGGTCTCTCAGACTTGCAACATAGGAGTCAACCTGGATTCCTCACTATCACTCACCATATCCAAACTTGCCAAGACCTGTCAATAACACCTCTGTGTTGAGCCCCTAAATTTGCCCCCTTTCCTCATCTGACATTGCACCACTCTAGTGCAGGCCTTCATCACTTCATGTCTTTATTATTACAATAGCCTGATAATGGATCAGCCTGCCTCACTCCTTATTCCAATCCATTCTCCTTTTAACCACTAAAGTGATTTTGCCAAAGCATCGGTCCAATATGTCACAAATTCTCCCCTACCCTGCCCCAGCCTACCGTTCAGTAAACTCTAGCAGTTCCCAGTTCTCCTTACTTTAGTAGGAGCAAATACAAAATTCTCTGTTTGGCATTCGAACCCTTTCATAGCCTACCCCCCTCCTACCTTTCTAGTCTCCTTACACCTTACTTCCCGACAGGTACTCTTCAATCCAATGACACTGGCCTCCTGGCTGTTCCACAGATAAGATACCTAATCTCTCAGCTCCAGGCATTTTCTCTGGCCGTCTTCTGTGTTTGGCATGCCCTTCCTCCTGCCCCCTACTCTAACCATTGACCTTCCAGGCTTCCTTTAAGTACCAACTAAAATCCTACTTTCTACAGGCCTTCCTCAAACCTCTCTTAATTCTAGAACCTTCTCTCTAATCATTATTTCCTATATATATATATATATATATATATATATATATATATATATATATATATATATATATATATCCTTTATGTATCTTATTTTATGTATGTTTGTTTGCTGGTTGTCTCCCCCATTAGATTGTAAGCTCCTTGAAGGCAAAGGCACTTTTGCATTTTTTGTATTACTCAATATTCCTTAAACATTTATTAATTATCTATTATGTGCTGGGTACTGTACTAAGCACTGGGGATATAAAAAGTGTCATGGAATCCAAGTAGCAATGAAAGTAAAAGATAATAAACATGAGTAATAGTTATAACCGGATATATATTATGTAACATAAAAAGGGAATTTTTGAACTAAAATATACTTCATAATTTCTGAAGTCTAGAATACCAGGTTAAAATAGTTTCTTTTTTCTTTAATTAATAATTTATAGGAGATACCTAATTTGCAAAGCCCTTATCCTCTAAATCTTGTCGATTTTGAATGCATACATGATAGAATCATGAGATCTTTGCCTTTAGACCTACAAAATTATCTAGTCCAGCTCCCTCAGTTTATAGCTGAGAGGATCCTAGAGAGTATTTGGTCAAGATTACATAGCAAATAGCAGAAAGTGAAGAGAGTGGAAGGATTTGACTTGTCTCCCAAAGATGGAGGAATTTCTTAGCTGTGTATTCTTCTCCAGAGTACTGGGTATTTTGATGGCTCTTCAATATACTTACTCTTTCTAAAAGTATAGATCACAATTAATCCATGCTTTCTTAGTCTGTGTGATTCTTACCTGTATTTATTCATAAGTCCTCAATGCCTTGGTTGTTGTTCCATCATGTCTAACTCTTCATGACCCCATTGGGTGTTTTCTTGGCAGAGACATTGGAGAGGTTTGCCTTTTCCATCTCATTTTACAGCTGAGCACCTGAAGCAAACAAGGTGAAGTGACTTGCCCAGGGTCACACAGCTAGTGAGTGTCTGAGGCTTCCTGACTGCAGTCCCAGCATTTTTTCCATTGTATTTCCCTTGCCTTTCCTCCAGGTCTTTTAATATTCAAGAAGTAACAATGCATTATCAAGTCATCCATGTGTTATCTATGTATTGCTTTTATTTCTTGACCAACACACTTTCTTTTCCAATCACACACTCTCCTTATGACATGTGTTATATGCATCTCTCTGTTCTTTAGATTGCTCACAATTTTTAATTCTTCACAGATCATGGTTTTCCATGATTTTGCTACCAGATAATATTACTGGAAGAATACTGATGTAAAAAAAGATAATTTTTGATTTTCTTTGGTCAGAGAATGGCTTGGGATCATTTAAAGTGTTGTACAATTTCCCCAGTGCAAACCAGCCTGTTTTCTTGCTTCTGTTCTATATTAGGCCCATCTCATTGTCCCTCTGTGGGACCCTAGCTGACCATGCAAACCATGTCATAATCTAGGTAATAGGCATTTTTCAGCAAGAAGACTTTTATGAGTGGGGGTTTATAACAACAGATCAACTGGGTCCAAGGGAGCCAGAGTGCTGCTCTTCACCCAAACTGCTTTATTCACTTCCTATTTCTGCTTTATGCATTTGTGTGTACTTCTCTCTTGCAGTAGACTGTAAGCTCCTTTTGTGTAAGGATTGTTTCATTCTTTGTTTTTGTATCTTCAGTGTTTAGCACAGTGCCTGGCAGTTAGTAGACACATAATCAAATACTTTTTGATGAATTGTATGAAATGGCACCAGCTCTTGGCTCCCACAGGTACCTGATTTAGAGCTGGTGATGCCCGGACTCTCAAACAGAGGGTAGAATTTTTCTAATTGTCTCTCTTTCCACCTGTGCCTCAGAGCCCTGGGGGCAAGGCACTTTGAAGTTCGGTTTTGTTCCTGTCAGGGCTCCTCTAAAATGGATCATAAAGGTGGTCAGTGAGTGATGGAAAGAAGGTATAGGAGAGCGATGTTTCCCCTATATAAAAGAAATGCTTACCATACCTAAAACATGATATGGTAACCATAGCCACTATTTTACCTTTCTGAAAAGGCAATAACTTAAAACATTAAAACCTGAGATCCTCGGTAGGATTGTTGAATAAACATGTCACCTTCACTTTTATTCTGCACTATCCAAACAGCTTTCATAACATTGTCTTATGGTAAACTAGGCCAAGACTTGTGCTTATTGATCATCTCTTCTAAGAGCTACTGTAGCGATGGCCCTGTAGTCAGCACTGACTGAGGGATTTAATATCCCCTGATTCCTTGAAGTCATGAGATTACTTCACAGTCCAACTCAGGACTGCTGTTTGGTCACCTTTGCTCGGAGAAGAAACCCCCCACAAAAACAGAAGAGGGAGCCAGGACCTTGAGATTCTGATTTAGGTGAGCCTATACTTCGTGAGCTACCATGGTGCGCTGCTACCATGTGCAATCAATTACCATGGGGAAGAGAGAGCTACCCTAGCTACCCTTTCTCCCTGCTTCACAAGTTGGTAGCAGAGAATGTTCCATGTCATCCATTCTGGAGACAAGAAGAGAGTGAAAGTAAAATTGCCTCTAGAGGCCTTTAGAGTCTACTGAGTGGCTCTTCTTAGGTTAGTGGGTCTTTTGATATGTCCCCTTGTCCCTGATTTTGTTGTGGGAAGGAAGCAATTGCTGTGTCATCCTAAAATGATAAGTCTTTCAGTGCTGAGCGTGTGCCCCCGGAAGTGGTCAGGGAAACTTAGCAACTGCTCCATTCAGTGGCCCCATTTACGCCCCTCCCATCAATAGGATAATATATATCTATGGGATAATTTATATGTGTGTACACATATAGTACATATACATACCACACACGTGTGTGTGTATATGTGTGTATGCCAATCCAGCTCCCACAACAGACTGCTAAGCCAGCTCCTTTGAATGGCCATGGATCTCATGAGGAGGCCCTGTGGTATTCTTGGATTTGATTTATCAGTATGTGTCTACATGAAAACAAGAACCTATAAAGGACCTTGCTCACTTTAGGAACTCTCTTCTCCATCTGTATAGTATAGTGAAGAGAGCCCTGCATCTGTACTCAGAGGACATCAGTTCAAATTCAGACTCTGCTATTTATGCTTTTATCTTTCTCTGCCTCAGAGTTTCCTCATCTGTCACATGAGGGGGTTGAAAGCAGATAAATAAAATGAGGAGGTTGTGTCAGATGACCTCTAAGTTCCCTTCCATCTCTAAACCTATGAATCAGCACATAATAAATTTCATGGACAGCCTCCATGACAGCAGTGAAAGCATCTAGTAAGTATATGTCTCCGTGTTCAATACTGATAACTAGAGAGTCAGTGGACAAAATTTTCTCTGAGTTTCATCTGTCAAAGAATTGCTTATGGTTTTCTCCAGAATAATAATGCTTTCTTAAACAAGGTTTGTGCTATCATGACCAAACAACATTGTGCTCATACCAAAGAACATATGGTCTCAGGGCACACAATGAGAGAGAAGAGTCTTTTTCATTCAGTCAGAATCCTTCAGCAAATGATCTCTCCTGAACCATCTTTCTTGAAAAAAGTAGTATCTAGGAATCATGGAGCTAATAATGAATACCCAGAGCATCGCTAGATACATGCCGGTTAACTTTGACTCCGTTGCTCCTCTTGTCCCACACATGGCAGGATGCAAAGCATTTTTTCACTTCTGCCTGGGAGATGGTAGTTTGCTTCTCTCAGTGGAGGTCCAAGCTATTTTTTCTGATATTAGGTTGCTTCTCTGATGTTACTTTATCATTAGTAATGGTGCTATATTAGCGGCAATGTATTGTAATATATTGTAATTGTATATTGTAATTGTAACATCTTAGCAGCCTCTGCCATGACTTGCAGTAACCATTTGATGGAGTCCGATACATTATGATTAATAGTACATGTAATAGGAAGAGTCCTTTTAAGGGAAATAATGAAGTCTCTGTATTCTTAGGTTCTGTATCCTTGGTGACCTGTACCTCTTTGAATGGGGTCCGCAACAGACTTACCTGGTATCAAATCTTTAGGTGTTTCTCTAGGTGATTGACTTTCCAGTGTAATAAAAATAACATAATCAAGTATGAGTGCAAGGGAGGAATTGTGCTAAATTCTGGGGAAGAAAGACAAAATGAAAATAGTCCCTGCCCTCAAGATGTTAAATACATTCTACTGAAGGGATGCCACATGGACACAATAAATATAAGATTATTTGAGGAGGTGGAGAGGGAGCATGAGGGAGACTTCATAGAGGTAACATTTCCAGAACTGAACTTTGGTGGCAGGAGGGTGGGGAATACCAAGGATTCTGAGAAGTGAAAATAAGAAGGAAATACATATCAGACATTATGGGGTGCTCCATCTGAATGTATGGAGACAGGAAAGGGAACAGTACATTTGGGGAACAGCTGGTAGTACAGTTTGGCTCAGGAGCATGTAAAGGATGTAGAAAGCATGAAATAATTCAGGGTGGGTAAGTTGGAGCCATATTGTGAAGGTCCTTAAGCACCATTCTGAGGAGTTTGCGTTTCAGCCCAAATTCAAAGGGAAGCCTCAGAAAGTTTTAGGCAGGGGAATGAAGAGGAAGGATATCTTGAGAGGGATGATGCTTCTGCCCTTTTCTTGGATTTCCAGCACTTAGTGTAATATATGGCGCATAGTAAGCACTTTGATGCATCCTTATTGCTGCTGCTAATGATGATGGCAACAGTGTGACGGGTGAACTAGAGAAAGGAAACAGCAGAAGAAAGATTCTCTCAGAGGCTCAGAGATGGCCCAGGCAGTGGTGCTGGAGGCCTGAATTGGTGTTGCGGCTATGTGAGTAAAGAAAACAAAACAGATGCGAGAGATGTGGAGGTCCAATTGATAGGGATAAGGAAGGGTAAAGAGTCAAGAAGGAGTCTGAGGTTCCAAACCTGAGTGAAGGGAGGGATACCAATGGATGCCCTCCAAAGAAATAGAGAATTCTGGAGGAGGGGAAGACTTAGGAGAGAACGTAATTAGCACAACTTCGGACGTGGTAACTTTGTCTGAGATGCTGATAAACTAGCCAGAAGCAGATGTCCTGTATGCAGTGATGACATGGGACTTTAGCCAAGTAAAATGTTATGAAGTATTCTCAAGGTGTTCACTCTAAGGCCACAGAAATAGTCACAGGGCCTTTTTAATGGTTAATAAAGGAGAAACATTATTGCACAGCAGACCTATAAGTGAACTGTAAGAGAAACTATAACTGTTATGCTCAAATCTGGGACAAATGTACTTGCAATGAGTGTGGAGAGACAATGAATGACTCTGGGACATCCAGAGGCTGTAACCGTTGTCAGCACCTCTGATCCTCAGCTCTTGTGCTGTGAGTGTTTGCAGGCTAGTCTGCTCTGTTCCAAGTTAGCTAACGTTCCCTCCCTCTACCCTGTGTCAGCACTCCCAGTGGCCTTCTGTTGTTTGGAGTTCTGTGCCACAGAAAAATGGAACTTATTCTCGAATAGGTTATGAAGTAAAAGTGAAATAGGGAAGTAAACACGTGGTTTACTTTAAAACTGACAAAATCATAAATGAATTGTTTTATTCATTTCATAATTGTTTTGATTAAATTAATCACCCCTCCTGTTTCTTCCCTTTAAAAAAGACTAGATTTTAGAGAAAAAGTGATTCTTTAGAAGGCTACAATTTGTATATATCACGTCCTAAACCACAAATTTCACTCTTCATTCTGGCCCAGCAAAGCCATCCAAAGAAATAGTTCTCTCAACACATCTTACCTTTTATTTTAATTCTTGAGAAAGGTTAGCTAGTCAGTGATTTTACAAATCTGTTCATGGATATGCTGAGATCATTGCCAACTTTTCTCTTCCTTGTCTTTACTCTCTCATTCAGCTGCCACAAAAACACTGTGCCACACAGTGTAGGTTGGGATTACGGAAAATGTTATATGAGTAAAGAATAAACAAATATATTCTTTTTTCCCCTCAAAGAATCATTTTAAAAAATATAGATTCTGCATAGTCTACCTACCTGCAGCAGTGTGGAAGGTCCTACAGTGCAAAAATTGTATTTGTTGAATTTGAGCTTGAATTTAAGACTGTCAGAAGAACTTGGATTCCTTTAGGTATTCATTCACATGTTTAATAGACAACCTTTCAGGAGCTTATGATCTAGCAAGGCAGGAAATATGTGTGTGTGTGTGTGTGTGTGTGTGAGTGTGTGTGTGTGTGTATATATACATATATATATATATTATATATATATACACATCTTCACTGAAGTCCTTTCCATTCCACTATATTCCATTATTAAACTGAATATTATTTATTTATTTATTTGTTTTAATAAAAATTTATTTATTTAACTTTTTACATTCATTTTCACAAAATTTTGGGTTCCAAATTTTCTCCCCTTTTATCCCCTTCCTCCACCCCAATACACCGAGCAATCTAATTTTCCCTATCTCCAATCTGCCCTCTCTTCTATCATCCCTCCCTTCTCTTGACCCCATCTTCTCTTTTGTCCTGTAGAGCCAGATGACTTTCTATTCCTCATTAACTGTATGTCTTATTTCCTAGTAGCAACAACAATACTAACCAGTTGTTCCTAAAACTTTGAGTTCCAAATTCTCCCCATTCCTCCCTCCCCACCCATTCCCTTTGGGAAGGCAGGAAATTCAATATAGGCCCTATCTGTGTAGTTTTGCAAATGACTTCCATTATAGTCATGTTGTGTAAGACTAACTGAATTGTCCTCCATCCTATCCTTCCCCTCATTGTTTCCATTCTGTCTTTTTATCCTGTCCCTCCCCGAGTGTTGACTTCAAATTGCTCCCTCCTCCCAATGCCCTCCCTTCCATCATCCCCCAGTTTTGTGATTTCTTGGTTTCTGAGAAAGTCATTAGACTCCATCTGTTCCATTCTAATTTTGAGAGAACTATTCTCTTCAGTGAGTTTTTGAACCTCTTTTTCCATTTGGCTAATTCTGTTTTTGAAAGCATTCTCCTCATTGGCTTTTTGAACCTCTTTTGCCAATAGAGTGAGCCTATTTTTCAAGGTGTTATTTTCTCCAGCATTTTTTTGGGTCTCCTTTACCAAGGTATTGACCCATTTTTCATACTTTTCTTGCATCTCTCTCATTTCTCTTCCCAGTTTTTCCTCCACCTGTCTAACTTGCTTTTCAAAATCCTTTTTGAGCTCTTCCAAGTCCTGAGCCCACCCAACATCCCCCTGGGATGTCTGGGACACAGAGGCCCCGCCCTCCACGTCTTTCCCTGATGGTAAGAATAGTTCCTCGTCATCAGAATTGAAAGGCAGGAACATTTGCACCTGCTCAAAGAAGCTCTCTATAGTCTTATTTTTCTTCCCTTTTCTGGGCATTTTCCCAGCCAGTTACTTGACTTCTGAGATTCCTCTCCACCCCCACCTAGATCCGCTCAGCTAGTGCTTGGAGTCTGCGATTCAAATGGGCTTTCCGTGGCGGGTGGGGCTGCTATTCAATGTGAGTTTTAGTTCTGGTGCTGGGGTGGGGGCAGGGCCACCTCCCAGGCTCAGTTCCCTCAGGGGCTTTATGCAGAGACCTGAAGTTCTGCCTGCTGCTCGGGGCTGCCTCTGCCACTGCCCCTGCCTCTGCCTCCGCCGCTTCCTCCCAAGGGGCCCCGAGTCACGGAGACACCCCGCTCCCCTCTCAGCCAGCCTAGACGTCTCTCTCACTGACCTGTAGCGTCTGTCTGAATATTATTTAAAGATGGGAATGTCCAGTGCTGGCTTAAGAGTGCAGGTTCATCACTGGTATCCAATGTGATGCTTTGCTGTCTGATAACTGGATAAAGTCAGAACACATGGTTACTTTTTGCTGATATTGATGCCCTGCTTCCACTCTAATGATTTCCTTGTTTAATTATTTGCCAGGTTCAACAAACTCTATTTTGATATGCCAAGTATTGAGGTTTATTGGGTAGAAATAGATTGTAGAAAAGTACCTCTGATACCTAGTATAACACTAGGTGTTAGAGCAGAGAGGAGGAAGTGGGGCAGCACCTCCAAGGGATCCCCAAATTCTTTAAGTTCAGAGGAGGCTCTTACAGCAAACTCACAACTTGTGTAAGCAGTTTGTTGTTGCTGTTGTCCAGTTATTTTCAGCCACAACCAATTCCTTCTGAACCATTTGGTGTTTTCTTGGCAAAGATACTAAAGTGGTTTTCCTTCTCCAGCTCATTTTACAGATTAGAAAACTGAGGCAAGCTAAGTGACTGCCCAGATATACATAGCTAGTAAGTGTCTGAGGCCATATTTGAACTCAAAGATGAGTCTCCCTGACTCCAGGATCAGCCACTTAACTGCCCGACTTGATCAATTACTTATATTCAAAACATAATTGAGAATTTATGTTAAGGAGAGATACATGTATTTCAAAATTATGGGGAACATGAATAAGGACTGGACCTATGATTTCAGTGGCATAGGGAACTCCCAGATGAGAAAAAACTTCTCAATGTGAATTACACTTCTGCAACATGTAGTCTTAGAGACTTCCCAAGAGCATGTGCAATTTTAAAATTATATCAGAAGAAAATGGAAAATTATTTAAGTTCTTTTTTGCTTCTTCATTACTTAGTCTTTCAATACCTGGGAGTTTTATTTCACAGAATTATAGACTGTCAGACTTACAATGGACCTCAGAAGACATCTTGTCTATGTACAAATAAATAAAAATTCTCTCTATAATATATAACTCCCATTGAAAACTTCAGCTGAGGGGGGTGATATGCTTTATCCTGAGGCATGCCATTCCACTTTTTGACAGTTCTAATTGTTAGAAAATTTCCCCTAAAACCCAATGTATATCTGCCCCTCTACTATTTAAACTCTTTGCTCCTAATGCTTTTGTAAGTCAAACAGGGCAACAACCTTCAGATACATGAATGAACTATGATGGTTCACCATCCCCGGTGCTTCCCTTCTGCAATACAAACAATTCAACTGATTCTCCTTTGGCATAAACCCCAGTCTCTTCATCATCTTTATCACCTTTCTCTGAATACACTGCATCCTATTAATGTATGTCTTTTCTGAAAATGGAGACCAGAATTCAACAAAATACTCCACATATGCTCTGAAAAGCTCTGTAGAACTATCATGTTGTCCCTTGTTCTGGATACAGTGCCTCTCAAGTCAGCCTAGTGTAACATTGGCTTTTAGGGCTGCCTGTCACACTGTTTAACTCATAGTGAACATGCAGCCCTCTATACAAAATCTATAAAAAAAAAAAGAGGTGTCTATTCTCCTTCCCTAAAATTCTTTTTGTGCCGTGGAATTATTTTTAACTCAAGTAAATTAGATTTTACATCTTTCCCTTTTAAAATTATTAGGTTTGGCCCAGTGTTGGATCCCAACATATTAACCATCTCTCCAGCTTCATCGCATCTTAAAATTTGATATGCACATCATTTTTGCCTTCATCTTAGTCATTTTTTACTATGATGAAAGAAAGAGTGAAGGACGGGTGCTTGAGAGCTTACCCTACATTGCCTTCTAAGATAACATCAGCCTATGGATGATCCTTCTTTAAGTCTGGCTATTGAACCTATTCTGAATCCATCTCACTGTATTCTCATCTAGCCCTGTCTTTCCAGCTGGCTCACAACGATAGTATGATGCATTTTGTGAGCTGATTATATGAAGTGAGGTAGATTAGCTAAGTACTTTCTTCACATCTCCACATTTATCTTGGGTTTCAACTCCATGTTGATCATTTTTATTCCACCCTTCCCAGGCTAAAGGTATTTCCCTTAAAAAAAGAGAACAGATGCAAAATAAGAAACACAAAAATAGTGCTGCTTTCTCCTTTTGCCATTATCATCATCTCAGTCTGTTATGAACAGTGGGACTCTTCTTTCATTTTCTTCTAAACTTAATAACACTTAAAATAAAACCAAACCAGATCCCCCAAAAGTTCCATACTTCTCAGCATTTATCTCTAACTTTTGCTTATTCTGAGCTATGGTATCTTTGCCTTTGGTCTTATTGGACTGTGCCATTCTTTTTGGTTTTATTTTTCACTACCTGTTATTTCTAATCTCTATATATGACTTAAAAAAAAAAAGTCTGTGTTGGTTGATGAGTTCCCGGTGCATCCACATTTGTTTCTTTGAACTTTTTTTTTCTCTTCAGCACTTCGCATCATTAGAATTCCATTCTTTGGCATTTGATCACCTTTGAACCAGTTTCTTCTATGGAATTTTAGGTCATGGGACCCTACTTGTGCCTTGTTCCTCATTCATTGTCTTTTAGAAATTTTGGTTTTTTTTTCCCTCCTGGGGATGAATGATATCCACATCTCTAATTTCATCCATGTAGATAACTCCCATTGTAGAAAAACTATCCTTTGATATAGATCAGGAACTTCTTCAATGGAATTTATGTTCTTAAAGGACTTCCTGGAAGTACTAAGACATTAAGTACCTTGCCCATATTCACACAGGTAGTACTTGTGAGAGGATGGGCCAGAATCTAGCTTTTCCTCACTCTAAGACCATTGACTATGCCATGCTATTTCTCTAAATATTTTAATTTTATTGCTTCATTGATAAATCTGTTACTCTGGCTTAGTCAGAACATGTAGTCAACAAGTTTAGTGTTCAACAAGATGAATTCTTACAATTCTTCATTTTTTGATTGTGATTGAGGAGCAGTTTGAGGTGCTAAGGGTTGGATGTGTCTTAGATGGTTTTAGATACCTAAGAATGAAGCCTTGTTGCAGACTGATAACACTTGGAATATTCCCTTGTACTTTGTTCTATTTGCTTCTTGTTTGTTTTTGTTTTTACATTTGATAAAAATACACCAGTCATACCTCACCTTTGCTCTACCACATTATTACTTTGGAAGGGAATTCTTCAGAATGAAGATATAAATGGGATGTGGAGGGAAAAGTAGCATTCATTTCAATTGATTTTGTTCCATTACGTAGTATATAGAAATAGAGGGTAAATGATAAATCATTGATAGTGTATGATAAATTATCATATACTAATGATATATGCAAACAAATAACAAAGCTTCATCTCTGCTTTTGAAATGTGTCTAAAAACCCAACTTTCCTACTCAAAAATGGAAGTAGGAACTTTCCTTCTTGCAGCCAATGAACTTTTGGCAAGCACAGTAGATTCTTAAAGGTTATTTTTCAGCCACCTGTCCAAGTGGTAGGTGTTTTTATACGTAACAGGTAAGGAAGAAGATTGTTTCTGTAGCTATCTTACTACTCAAGTTGTGCCAGCAAGGTTTGCAGATGAAATGTATTTTTTTCCTGTTTCTTTATATCACACTGCCTTATTAATCAAAAGTAGGCTGGAATTAAGTAGTGCTAGTATTTCCTCATTCATGTGTTACTGTTCAGAAGAATACCTCTCCTTTATTTATTTCACTGCCCTACATTTATTTAACTGTTAAGCAGCACTGCACAGCACAGAATCTCCCATAACACCCATCTTCACCATGTTAGCATACTTTGGTTGACACTTGTCTGTTTTGTTTCCTTGCTTGCTTTAGGATGACTTTGAGCTCTACTCTGATGACGCTGAAGTGGCTGGGCCTGCTGCAGCATCAGAAGTGATTCGCTATGAGTACCATGTCCTGTATTCCTGCAGCTACGGAGTACCTGTACTGTACTTTAGGGCAAGTTTCTTAGGTAAGGCCACACCTGAAATGAAGAGTAGATGCTTAACATTTAGATAAACTCTAGGGAGAAAAGATTTTGAAAGTAATCATCTAGAAAGTCACAAATATTCCTAAAAATAAGAAAATTCTGTGGGTGAGGTAAGGTTTTACTGGTAAATTTCCTCATGCTTCAGAAAGAATGAGTATCAGGGCTTCAGAGTGGATGATATCATCTCAGCCTGAAAAAGTCTGATGTTCAGACTGTTGGCATTCCGCCCGTGGTTGACTAAGCCTCCTGGCCATTTTTCTTTTCTTTACTTTAAACAAGTAGAAACAACTTAAAGCTACAACATTTAGCTATAACTTGATGGGAAAAATGCTTTGGAGACCAAATTATTTAATAAACCTAAAAGCAAACAATGCCTTTATTTAGTTCATTAATTTCAGTGATTATTAGTTGACTTGAGTGATATTTTACAGTATCTGCTAACTTTCTTCCCCCATCTAACCTCCCTGTCAATATAGCTAGTAACTCAATGCCCAGCTACCTCTGCTGCTATTACTTAACTCACTCCCCTGCCAGGAGGGTGGAATATACTGTCTCCTCAGAGGCCTCTCTTAATAAAGCTTATTTAATCAGCCGCCACGTGGCCCCTCCATCCTGCAGCATTGCTTTCCCTCCTTCCTGGATGTCCACGGACTAAGCAGGTCAGCCATGTGGTTCACCTAGTAGACGGAAGGGAGGATTCATCCCTCCATCTCTAACAGCCACCCACCTCCCACCCCCCTTTGCATCTTGCCTGGCAGTATCAGGGGTATTTTGCATTTTGAACAGCCTTATAACTTGTTTTTTTTCTGAATAGCTAAGACATCTGAATTTAGCCAGTGATATTTTATTTTTAATTAAAAAGTAGCTTAAGTTGCTTTGAATGTGTGTTTGGTAGATTTAATCACTCGCTGCCTTATATTGTTTAATGGTCTCTAATTTTGCAGTGCTGGCGTTTTAACAAGCACTTAGGATTTAAAACACGAGAACAAATTCTCATAGACTCCCCGGTGAGAAGATTTTAATCTGAGGTGCAGTTTCCAAGAAGTGACAATTTGGGGTAAATTTCCAACATGGGACGTGGGGAATTGAGGACACAGTCAGAGTTCGCTCCTTGGCAGCCTCCGTGCTGCAGAGTTGGGCTCGCGGTTATTGCATTCATTCCGAATGCTCGCCCTGCGGTAATTACATTGGGGCTGTCGTCGGCTTTCCTGTCCGTGGGTCGGACCAGAGTGGGAGCCGTGGCTCGTTTCGGGGCTGCGGCAGGTAGAGGAAGCGGGGCGCCGCGGCCGGGACTGTACGGCGTGTAATTAGTATTCACCAGAAGCAGTTAATCACCAGAGAAGAGCTCCCAGAGACAAAACAAGTTGTTTAGCTTGTCAGCATCGGGGAATCGGAGGTGTTGAGACATGACTGCTTGGCGCGGGAGCCGGCGGCGGAGCCCGCTCTGCCTGCTCGCTGGGACGTGCGGACAGCTCCCCTCACCGTGCGGGAGAGTTAAGTGCGCCTGCCGGGAGCATCGCCTTTTTCAATTACATTTCTACACTTCCTCAGACCTTTCACAATTATATTTTTCTGCTTCCTAGAACAAGATGAGGCTTCTTGGCTTCTCATTATGTACTTTAAAAATGCCCTTCAGTTATGTCTAATAGGAATGAACGTTCGAGTCATTTGTTTGGAAGCGTTCTCTTTCTTGTTCTGCAGAGCAAAGGATAGCTATTAGCTTACCTTCCATTCATTTCAGAGTATTTATTTAGTGTTTATGCAGATACCTTAAATGTCTCATTCTTTCTTATTTTTACAAAGCATTCAGTGTATTTTGTCATGGAGAAATATCGAAGAAATAGTCACTCCCCTTGGCATATGTAAATAATTTCTCCTTTCTCCTCAACCTTGTCTAACCTGAAGATCAATCTGGGGAATATTCTAAAAATGGATTGCCCTTTCCTCTGGAATCCTCATTTTTAAATCCTATCAGTCTGTTTATGCTTCTGTGTTAACTGATTGCTGCTGCCCCATGCATCCTTTTGTTTAGCAAATAGGGAAATAACCTTCTCTGAAACCTTCAAGGTGGCCACCATTCCTTCCCCTAAAGCCTTCCTTCTAGGAGAAGGCAAGATTTTTTGTGTATCCTATACCTGAGAACTTAAATCTAAAACTAATTAGTGTGGCTACCGAACCTCCAGTATGGGGTTAATTGTGTTAGCTTCACTGATCATTCATTGCATTTCACTGAAGCCTTTTGGGTGCAAATATTTGAATTTTCTCTTGCATCTGATTGTTAGCAAGATAAAATTTTTAAAAATTTAAAAATTCTTTTCTCCGGATAGTTCTCCATATTCTTGGCCAAATATCCTAATGTTCATATGTGTTCTGTCTATTACAAACATGTATGGGTACTCTTATCAAATAGACTAGATTATGGAAGGAATCATTGTTATGACCCCCTTTTACTAATCCCAACAGAAGCTGTTTTTGTAGTTTGTTAGTTTTCATACAGTTATGTCAAGCTTTGAAAGGCTGAATTACTGTCTGAATCCCTCTAAAACAGAGGTTCTTAACCTGGGATAGGGTCCACAGACTCTGTGAACCCAAATGGAAAAAATCACATCTTTGTTTTCATTAACCTCAAACAGAAATTGAAGCATTTTTTCCATTACTTGAAAACATTATTCTGAAAAAGAGTTCATAGATTTCAAGAAATTGCCAGAAGGATCTCTGACAGAAAAAAGGTTAAGAACCCCTTCTCTACAGCCAATACAGGAATACTAATAAAGGGAAATAGTACCAAGTAAGAGAATCCTGAAATGAGAAAAGTAAACTAAGAGAAAAATTAGCCAGATAACACACACGCACACGCGCGTGCACACACATACAAGACATAGTAAAGGATGATCCAGGCTATAAACTCTGGATCCGAGCCAGTATTTGGCATACTCCATCTTCCTCTCCCATTTAGAATGTGGGAGGAGGCAGGATGGAGAGAACAGAATGCCTGCCTCAGAGGGGCTAAAGATTCCTGTTCAGAACCTTGTTTCTGTTGCCGTACTGCTTCATTCACAATTCTTGTGACTGTCTACATCAGAGATGGGAAACCTGTGGCCTGGAGGCCACGTGTGTCCTCCAGGCTGCAGGTTCCTCATCCCTGAGATCAAAACCCCTGTTTTGTGTGTATGTGTGTGTGTGTATGTGTATGTGTGTGTGTGTACATGTGTATGTGTATATTAATACATAAAGTCCTCTGCTGTCTCCTTGAGGGTGAGGAGGATCTTACTCTTGTATTTTTAACTGAAACTCCTGCCATAGTGCCTGGCACATAGCAGATGATGAGTAAATACTGGTGGATTGATTGCTTGATTGATAGGTTAAATTCCTATCACAATGATAAGAAAGAGAAATTAAAAAAATAAACATAAACAAAAGGAGGCAAAACCTTCTCTAGTTTCAGATGATATAGTTCACTTCTAGAATCCTTGACATGAAAAGAGGCCATCGAATTTAGCAGTGAAAAGATCACTGGTGATGATGGAGAAAATAGTTTCATTTCAGTAATGAGATGAGAAGCCAGATTACAGAGGATTTAAGTCTTCTAAAAGGATGAGGTGAAAGGAGAGGTAGTGGAAGCACCAAATATAGTTGGTTTTTTGGAGGTTTGGCTGAGAAAGGAAGTAGAGATATAAGACCACAGCTAGAAGGTATTAGGATCTAGTGAATTTTAAATTGTTTTTATTTATGAATTTAAAAATCAACAGATATGAATATTTCCATATTCAATTAAAAAACAGGAAAAGGAAAAGAATTATAAATGAAACTATGAATCTCTATTTTGTACTTATTTTTTAAAAGTATGTACTAAATTTTACAAATAGTACCAACCTTTCCTTCTTATCTGTTCTCTGGTCAACTTCTTTCTGCTCTTTTCTGTATATATATATATATTTAAATGTCAATAATGATCTTTTTTTCTTTTATTTTCTTTTTTGTATTACTGTCACTGTCCTTCAATCGCCCCTACAACTCTGCTGTACAAAAAAATCAAGTCCACCCTTGTCACAAATTAGTATAGTCAAGCAAAGCAAATTCACACATTTCTCATATTTTAAAATGTATGTATTATTCCGCACCACCACTTCTCTCTTTACCCTAAAATGGGAAGCATGCTTTATTTTCAGTCTTCTAGAGTAGCAATGTTATTGAGCTGATTAGTGTTTGTTAATCTCTCAAAATTATTTTCCTTTATATTATTATAGTTATCGTAAAAATTGTTCTCCTGGTTATGCTTTTTTCACTCTATATCAGTTTGTAAAAGTCTACTTAGATTTCCTTGAAATCGACCTTTTCTTCATTTGTTATGGCATAGATCAGTTGATGGTCACATATTTGTGTCTACCTCTTTGCTACTATGAGTATTTCTGTATATATGGATCCTTTCCCTGTGTCTGTTCTTTTGTGGAGCATATATGCTTAATAGTCATGTTTCTGGGTCAAACATAGTCAGGTTAGTGACATTAGGGGTATTGATTTAAATTGCTTTCCAGAATGGTTGGATGGTGTGCTTGTCCTCTTCCCTCTGACAATTGTAATTTTCATCTTTTGTCATTTTTGCTATTCTGAGAGGGAGCCTCAGACTTATTTTATATTTTTTTATTATTGTTCTGTAGGATTTTTTCATGTGGCTGTTGATGAACTGCATGTATTCTTTTAAGAACTACCTGTTCATATCTATTTTTGTGTTCATATCGTATCTTTTTCTCATATATTTGTATTAATTCCCTGTATATCTTGGATATAATGAGTTGTTCTGTTTTTTGTTGGTTGGACTAGACTTGGAGTGTTTGTAGCCTGCAAGATAAGAAACAGTAAATAAACAGTAAATAGGGCGAGAAATAAACAGTAAATAGGGCGAGATTGAAGACTAGAGAAGGGAACTTAGGGAATGACATAGATGAACAGGTTTTGTTCCCAGTCTCTTCATTTCTGTCCCCCTGGAATCTTAGACTCTGCCCCTGGAACCATCCTGGGTTTTCATGGGGGAGCCTTCACTTTATCTTGTCTGGAGTCAGACCTTAAAATCACTTCTTTGTCACACATAGCTGCACAAATGCCCTCTCCTCCCTTTTGTATTTTTCTTCCTCCATTAGAAAGTAAGCATGTGTAGGGAAAAAATTGTTATGTTATGACTATATCCATAAGCCTTATCCGTAGCCTTCACTGGCACATAATAATACCTTATCATTCATTCATTCATTCATTCAGTCTTTCATTCATGATGATCTAGGAAAAGAGACTAAGAGAAGTTGCCACACAGGTAGGAGGAGAGCAATGTTTCCAATACTGAGAAAGGAGAGAGCATCCAGAAAGAGAGGCTGGCTGGTAGTGTCCAATAGTTCATCCTGGTCAGGAACAATGAGGACAGAGAAAGGTCACTGGATTTGACAGTTAAGAGATCATTGATAGATGTAAAGCAAATGAGGAGAGCATGGAAAATTTTACCTGTCAGGTCTATAGATAAGGAAAGAATTTATGACCAAACAAGAGATGGAAAGCATTACAGGATATAAAATGGATAATTTTGAACTTATTAAATTATAAAGAGTTTGCACAAACAAATCCAAATATAGCCAAGATTAGAAGGAAGGCAGGATGCGGGGGGAAAAATTTACAGCAAGTTCCTTTGATAAAGGTCTCACTTCTCAAATATATAGAAAACTGTCAAATTTATGAGAATATAAGTCATTCCCCAATTGCAAAATGGTCAAAGGATTTGAACAGGCAATTTTCAGATAAAAAAAATTAAAGCTATCTGTAGTCATATGAAAAATGTTCTAATTCACTATTGATTAGAGAAATGCAAATTAAAATAACTCCAAGGTACTACTTCAAACCTATCAGATTGGCTAATATGACAAAAAAAAAAAAAGATAATGGTAAATATTGGAGGCAGTGTAGGGAGGGACACTAATGCAGTGTTGGAGAGAGTATTGGAACTATGCTCAAAGGACTATAAAACTGTGCATACCCTTTGACCTAGCAATACCACTGCCAAGTCTGTATCCCAAAGGGATCAAAGGAAAAAGTTTTATGTGTACAAAATATTTATAGCAGCTCTGTAGTAGCAAAGAATTGGAAATTAATAGGATGTTCATCAGTTGGGAAATGGCTGAAGAAGTTGTGGTAAATGGTTGTGATGGAATATTATTGTGCTATAAGAAATGATGAGTCGCCTGGTTTCAGAAAAACCTGAGAAGACTTACACAAGTGGATGCAAAGTGAAGTGAGTAGAATCAGGAAAACATTATATACAGTAATAGCAATAATGTATGATGATCGGCTGTAAATGACTTGGCTATTCTCAGCAATGCAAAGATCCAAGACAATTCCAAAGGACTTATGATGAAAAACGCTATCCACCTCCAGTGAAATAAATGGTGGAGACCAACTGTTGATTGAAGCATACTTTTTTTAAGCTTTATTTTTCTTGGGGGTTTTTTGGTTTGCATTTTCTTTTTCAGCATGATTATTATGGAAATGTTTTGCATGACTGTGCATGTATAAGCCTTATTAAATTGCTTGTCTCCTCAAGGAGGAGGGGAAGGAGTGAAGGAGAGAATTTAGAACTCAAAATTTAAAAAAGAATGGTAAATATTTTTACATGCAATTAAGAAAAAATAAAATAAAGGAAGTTGGACGAACCACATCTTTATTACATAATTAGCTAGTTTTTTCAAACTGACACCTAAAACCATCCCTACAATCTATGTGTTCTATACTATGTTTGTACTTTATATAGCCAGTTTCTTTTCTTCAGAAATAAAATCATTAGTAAGTTTGGAAAGTTCAGTTTCAGCTGAGATTGAGAAGGCAGATGATCAGAGGATGAGAAGAAGACAGAAAATGGAAGGACAAATTTAGAACTTTTTTTCTAGGCATTTGACTATGAAAAGGAAACAGAATATAAGATGACCACTTCAGAAGATTATAATATCAAGTGAGAAGTTTTTCTTTTATTTTAGTTTTGTTTTTTAAGGATGGGGGAGATTTGGTCATGTTTACATGGAACCCAGGATATAGGAGAGAAGAATGATTGAAGGGATAATCTGTGGGGTATTAGGTTTGGGATTGATTGTGCAAATGGAAGGGTTGACTTTGAGAAGGACTTTTCTTCATAAGAGACTTCCTACTTGAACATAATTAGAAGCTTAGGAATTCAGCCAGAGATGATCATATCCTGTTAAAATTCATACAGTGTATTCAATTGAACTCAACAAACATTTATTAAATGTTTACTATATACAGGGTACTGTGCTAGGTTCAGGGCAATACAAAGATGAATGAATAACAGTTCTCAGATAGCAACTTTTAATTATGAGCATCTCAATGAAAATCTCAATGGCAACCTCATTGTAAAGATTGAAGGCCTTATGGTTTAGAAGGCTCAAGTTGCTGTTTGATCTAGGGCAAATTACTTAACCTCTGGTCTTCAGTTTTCTCATCCATAAAATAAAGGGGGTTGTACTGTATCCTCTGTAATAGCTCTTGCAGTCCTAACATCCTGCGAGCCTAGCATATAGAAAAGGAAAAGTTTAAGTCAGAAAGAGGAGAGTGTATTAAGTGGCTGCTCTTTCTCCAGGACTTTGCAAGCTATTATAAGGGATTCAAAAGATGTATTAAACATGGTTTCAGTCCTTGAGCTTATAATCATGTTGGAGAGACAGCTCTCATATATAAGAAACAATTAGAGAAATGTGTAAGTAGCAGTGAAAATTGTAATGTTTGCAAATGATTGCTGAATAGTTTGGAGATTTTATTGAAATCCCAGAAGTAAGAGGCTTTTCAGATAATTTATGAGTCACAGGGAAGAAATCTGCCATTTGAGGTGCACAAAGCTGTTATTTTGATGATGTCACAAGGTCGATTCTTGGAATCTCTGTTACTTTATCTTAGGTGACCTTTTTTTGTGCTGACTGTAGTTCTCTTTCAGGAGATTTGAAGGATTGACTATAAGAAAAGCAAGTCCTAGCCCCTGGGCTCCAGACCCACATTTCCAACTTCTTACAAGAGAGGTTACCTGGCAGTCCCACTGGCATCCCAAACTCAAAATACCTAAAACTGAACTTAGGGTTTTCCTTGCTAAGCCTGGTCTAGTCATTTCTTTTATTGGTACTATCATATACCTTTTCTTCCCATTCTTAATAAGCCTTCCTTCAAATGCCACCTCTTCCTCGAAGCTTTTCCTCATCCTAGATGTCTCTAATGACTTTCTCTCTAGGGCTGAAGTGATGCTTAATGTCTCACACTTCCATTGCACTTGCTGTGCTCTACAGTTATTTACATATTGCTCTTATCCCCTACTAGAATACAAATTCTTGGGGTCAGGAATCATGTCTTACATAAGGAAAGGGGTTCAACACCTCTTCTCTGTCACCCCCCCCATACACACACCTCAGTTAATATAATCACGAGTCCCATAAGTAACATGAGAAATGGAGTTCAACCTACTTCAATCAAAATGGAGTCACAGAATCAATCAATCATTCATTTAAAGGAGGAAATATAATCACATGGGGTAAAGTGGATGTTAAGGAATTTTCCTCCAAAATCCCACAATGTAGGAATAAGTCTTTACATCAATTTGAAAGGATGATGGAACTTTGACCATTGGATAAATGCAAATGACCTCCACAGAAAATGTTTTATGACTGGCTAAGAAAATTATTAATCATTAAAAGCAGTAGGTCAGTTGGCAATCTTAGCAGTCCAGTAGCAGAGGATTCTGAATTTGAGAGTTAGAACCAGAAGCAGACAAAAAACCAGGCCCAGAGAGGGAATCTCTCTCAGGGAGAATCTCAGTTGAAATCCCTCTCTTCCCTTTTCCTGTTGAACTAGACCAAACTACCATGCATCCACTGGAGAGCAGAGCTTGACTTTTTGAACTTGAGACACAGATTTCTGAGGCAAGAGGTAGCTTGAGGAAAAATGACCCTTCACGGAAGAGAAGAATGCCAGCTGTGCAAGTGACTGTAGCTTCGTGGTCCACTGAATAAAGCTACTGTAGACAAGGCTCCTTCATGAGGAATCTTTGTGAGGGAGAGAATCCTGGAAGGTAGGGTGCTATATTAAAATGTTTTGTATTTCTTTCAGTACCCTAATGCAGTGTTCTGCATACAATAGGCATTTAATAAATGTATGTTGACTTTTTGAATCATTTAAGGAGTTGTCACTTGGTTCCTCGATCTCTCCGATCTATTCCCAATGAAGAGTCCTGCTGTGACTTGGTACATTTGCCTTTCCAGGAGCCCAGAAAACCTGTTTTATGCATGTTTAAATGGAGAAAGTTGTCAGTAGGACTCTGGAACTTATTCCATATCCTATTTTAAATGTCTAAAAGAAGATTTGGTGGGAGAGGTTACTCTCGAGATGATCTTTGAAAAAATGGGTGGATTTTAAATAGTGGAAAAGATGTTACAGGGAGGACTTTCCATTAGATAAACAGGAAAGACCTTGGTCAAGTCCTCTACTCTTTTGGTCTTTCCTTTTGATTGTCTGGTTTGGTCCTCTATTTCCATTTTTAAAAAAATATTTTTAATTTATGAAATACAACAAGCATTTCCATAACATAGTAGAATAATAAAAAGATGATCCCAGATGAAACTACAAATCTATTATATACCACTTGCTACTGCTTTTAAATATATCACGTAAATTTCTTTTCTTTTTTTTTTTTTTACCTTTCTGCCCTTACCTTCCACCCCACAAGGATGCCCACACCACTCCCATCCTCATTCCTCTCAGTAATTTCCTCCTGGACTTTCTTTCAGTGACAACCCTGTCCTTCCCCCTCCCCCAACTTACATACCCTTTGCTTTCTAATTTCCTTTTATGTGTCTTCTTTTCTCAACATAATGCCAGTTCCTTGAGGAAAGGGACAATCTTTCTTTGGTTTGTATTTGTATTCCCAGCAATTAGCACAGTGCCTAGAATGTGCTAATTGCCTAATAAATGCTTGTGGACTTGTTAATATGATTTAAAATTTTTTTTTAAAACCTTTGGAAGTTGAAATAAACACTATGGAAGTGGGGTAGCCATAAGGAAACCCTGATTTGGAGTGGAGGATTAATGAGAAGTTAATAATAAGAGTAAAGTGAAGTATATAATCTAGGACCAAATTATTGAGAATTTTGACATGAATACCATATCAGGGATATTAGGTATCAGTGTTTATTCTTCTTCTTCTTTTTGGCAATCAGGGTTAAATGACATGCCCAGAGTCACATAGCTAGTAAGTGTCTGAGTTGGGATTTGAATTCGGGCCCTTAGGACTGGTACTCCATCCACTGTACCACCTAGCTGCCCTATCCATATTTATTCTAAATTTTTCATGGAAGAGAGACACTGAATTTGATAAATTTGGTATAATCACTAAAAAGTTGTGCTCTTTTTAGTGGATGAAAGTTAATTCTCCAATATCTACCATCACTAAGACTATCCACCTATCTTTTTTTCTGATTCCCTACTTATCAAAAAACCTTATGATTACCAATTAGACTTCCCGGGTACTCTCATACCTAAGAAGATTGTGCCCAGAATAGCATACTTTAATATTTCAGTCCCTGGTAATGTTTCTCCCCTCAAAAATGGGAAGAGTGGCATTCTGGTTTGTCAGTCTTTCTTAAGATTGAAGACTATTGTAAGAGCATGGAGTTTAGCTGGGTGTGTGATGAAGCCTAGTATCCCTTTGTAGTATGAATTTGAGGCTGGTGGATTGCTTTAGTTCAGGAGTCCTGAGTAGCAGTCAGGAAGCAGGTCATACGTCTCATCCCAAGGCCAGCACCAATACAGGGAATGAAGGGCAGCCAGGATGCCTGAGGCAGGGTGAGCTGATGCAGGCCAGTAAGAGAGAATAGGTTAAAGCTTCTGTAATGATCAGCTTGGGGATCAGGCCCAGGATAAGACATGGAAGTAATAAAAGCATTGTGCTTGTAGCCTGGGTCAGAAAGGCAGAGCCAGGCTCCAAAAAACAAAAAAAGGCATGAAGTTCATCTGCTACACTGTCATTTCTTGAGCTAAGAAATCATATGATGAAAATTGCCCTTTGGGATAGTTAACAAAGCTACGTATTTAGGATAGAACGGATTGGAGAGGCTGAAGAAAAGTCCTTTTGAGAAGCCTTAGAATCAGTCCAAGTATGAGAATAAGGAGCCCTCAGGGAAATAAGTGATCTGGGTATGAAAGGGTTTATCTTTAAGCCAAGGTCAGGTAGAAAATGGAGTTGTGAAATGTGTCGTCTTTTACTGTTCAGGCATAGAAAAGGGAAACTGTTTGTTGAGAAAATATCATGTTCCTCTTCTCAGTAAAATAATTGTTAAAATGAAACACTTCCTAGCTTACGATGAGATATATGGAAAGAGGGAAGGAGGTTGTCTCTCATTAAATTTTCTAATATCTCTAGGATCAAATGCAAGCTCTTCTGTTTGGCATTTAAATTGCTCCTTTACAAAATGCTGTTGGAAAAGGGTAGAAAAGGAACAGTAGCATAGATGTGGAAATGATAGAAGAAAAGCAGTGCCATGTGTGCCAAATCTTGCCAAAAGTGGCAAGAATGGAAGAGAGGAAAAGTAGGAAACTAGTGATTTCTAAGACTTTGCTTGAGGGCCTGAAGCAACAGAAAATCTGCAAGATTGGAGGAGACATCCAAAAATCTGTTTCTCATTAGAGAAAAAAAGAGGTAGGAAGAAATAATAAGTAGCTGGTAATTAAAATTACAATGCTTTATTGATGTTTCAAAAAAAATAGGCTGTTAATTCTCAATCACTAATTTTCTCCCCACTCCATCGTCACTGTGTATAACACTCTTTTTTTAAAATTTTATTTTTTACTACAGTAAACCTAACAAACAACATACGTAAACATTTACATATACAAAGAACAGAAAAGAATATTATATATGGCTCTATGAATTTCTATTACATGCAGCTTATTTTTAAGTATAGTTAAATTTAATTTCATATTTCCAACACTGCCTAGCTTGCGTCCCTTTATGAACTTCTTTCGCACCCTTCCACCTCCTATTTTGTTTTAATGTGGAGTACTTCCTTGCAGTGAAGCATCAACAAGCAAACCACCCTACGTGGGCCGTATCTGACAACGTAAGCCTCATTCCCAGCCTACAGGTTACTGACTTTCTCCAGGCTCAGGAGGGTCATGTTTCACTGTTAGCCCTCTGAAGTAAAGATAGCAATGATCCAAGTTCCCATGTCCTTCAGCACTGTTTTCTTTTGATAATTAGATTCTTCTGGACAGCTTGCAGAAAATAGCTGTAGACATCTTTTATTTGCATTGTGGCTTTTGCAGGAAGCTTCTAATTGCCGAATAAAATCAGCTAAGTGAACTGTTGTCATCTTCTGAAAAAAATCAAGAAGCTAACCATGAACATATAAACCAGTTGCGGGAGCTAACTGTACCTTAACCAAGCAAGAAAATGGGCTAAAGTTAGCTACAAGGATTAAACAAGACAGCCACCAACAAAACCAACAGAGAATTGAGGCTTTCAATTACCACAATTATGGCAAAATAAGAGGAATTTAATAATTCAGCAGGACAGAGGCAAAAGAAGGCAAAAAGGCAGAAAGAAAATGTTACACAATGGAATTTGAGGGAAGGGAATCAAGGTTCTTTCTTATTCTTTTACTATTTTCCCAAAGAACTACAAGGACATTAGGGAAAAGTAGATGTAGAAATGACAAAATGAATGAAATCATGATTTCTAATACTATTAGAGCCCACATGTAGCTTGTAGAATAGGAAAATATTAATTATATAGGTGTTTAAAAAGAAAGTTAATTCCATTTAGTTTTTATAATGGGCATGAATAAGGAAAAACACAGTTGGTATATTATTAGGTGATATTTTCTTACATAGATACTATTTTAAGGAATTTCATGTTTGCCAGTAATATTTCTTTAAACAAGAAAATCTAGCCAAAATCATGCAAATAAGATAGAGTGTGAATTTGGCAGATAAAAAAGAGATTCAGAAGATTAAGATGAAATTTCAGAAGCAAGCAGTAAAAGATATCAAGAGAAACAATGAAAAGTGATTAAATACAGTACAGAACACTTTCAAAATGTAAGATCTAAATAACTTGTGGGGATATTAAGAGAACTAGTTATTTATTGAACCATGTAGATTTTTAAAGTATCATAGGAAATTGAAAATTCTTTGAAAATAGGAATTATTTCATTCTTTATTTGTGTTTTCCTAGTGACAGTAGTTATTTAATAAATGTTTGTGGGCTGATCAATAATATTGTCTGAAAAGAAATCATATGACTAGAGTAGAAAAGGTAAATTGAGAAAAGTATAAGAAGTCTGATGAAATAATATAAAAAGAAAAAAAATTTCCATTCAATAAACATCCATCAAGCATTTACAATGGGCAATGCCATATGACTGGAACTAAGAGATACAAAGTATATATGATATTAGATAACTTCATATTTCTTCTTGCTAGTAAAGGGATATGACACATATAAAGTTAAATGGCATACAAAATGCAAAAAAAAAATTCATAAGATAGAGATGTAATGTGATCTCCTAGAAGAGACAGCTCATTGTCAACAGGGAAGGCAAGGAAAGGACTCATGGAGAAGGTAGTATTTGAGCTGAACTTTAAATGTTGGGTTCCCTTTAGCAGTTGAAAGCGAGCAACATTCCACACATGAGAAATAATGGGAACTTAGAGGTGGGAAACATCAGTTGTATGTAAAAATAACAAAGTCTAATTAATGGAAAAGTTAAGTACAGAGTGGAGAATAGTATGAAATAAAGGTGTAAATATAGAGTGGTATAAAATTATAGGTGGCCTAAAATGCCAGACTAAAGACTTTACTCCATAGGCAATGAAGCCATTGAAAAATTTTGAGAAGGAGAATCACATGACCATATAGCTTCTTAAAGATGTGGAGAAATGTTGTGATGGAAGGATTTGAAGGCTGAGAGTAAAGACTTCTTCTATTTAATAGAACAAATAAGGTGCTCATAGTAAGGGCCCGAGTTAAGGTGACAACAGTGGAGATACAGATTGAAAGGAGAGATGTAGGCTGTTGTGGAGATAGAATCAACAGGAGTCAAAAAGTAATTGGATAAAAGGGATGCTGGAGAAAATTCAAAATTAGAATCAGTGTTTTAACATGGGAAACCAGATGAACTGAATGTTGATGTCATTAATAGTAAAATCCTGTGTTACTAAAGATAAAACAGCAACAGTTTTCTAATAGAATTAGAGGGTTGGGTCAGTTTGAACACAGCCTTTGTGAGACCTTTCTCAGTTTTCTCTCTCCACTTCCTTGTCCCTTCCCCTCTAAGGTTACCTTCTTTCTGCTCTCTATAACTTGAATGTAACTATTCATGTATATTTTCCTCCTCCCCCATTAGTCACTCATTAATTGTCAAACACTGGGGACACAAAGAAATGCAAAAGACAATCCCAGATCTCAAAGAGCTCAGTGTCTAATGAGGGAGACAGTGTGCAAACAAGCTGTATACAGGATAGATTGTGATAATCAGCAGATGGAAAGCAATAGAATTAGCTGGATTGGAAAAGGCTTCCTGAAGAAGGTGAAAAGATCAAATATGAACTTCTCTCTTGGGCATTTAAATTTCTTCACAACCTGGTTCCTCTCTGTATTTCCAGTCTTCTTACACATCACTACTCTCTTAATGCTATGCTGTCCAGCCATACTGGCCTTCATGCTTTTACATTGGCTGTCACTTATGTTTGGATGTGACTCCATCTCAGTTCTGCCTCTTTGCTTCCCTGGTTTCCTTCAAAACTCAGCTCAAACTCCCCTTCTCCATGAAGCTTTTGCTCATTTACCCCAGGTGCTAGTTTATACCTCTCCAAAACAATTTTCTGTTTGCAGTTTGGGTTCCCAGGGGGACCACCACTCTCTGGTGCAGGGATGCCCTGTGGGTTCACGGTCTTAAAGTTATAGTCCCCATTCCCTTCCTTCCTACTTATCTTTAATAGCCAGTTGATAGAATTAACTCAAAACAGACATTCACTAAAATTATAGTAGTTACATAGAAGGTGGACAAAAGACAGCAACTTATCTGACCTCCCCTCTAACACTTTTAAATAATTCCATAAAACAATTCCTGGAGCAGGAACCCACAAAAGGACAGAGTGAAATAATTTTCTAGCCAAAGACCACTTAGAAGGTCAGCAGGAAAGATCTGTCACACTGAGTGAGCATGGAACACAGTCCAGTGAAGGGCACAGCAGCCTTGGGAGCCACTGAATTAGCAGTTGCAGCAGTTGCTTCCAGAGCTCTCAGCCCCCAGACAGTAAGGCAGTCAAACACCTGATCAGAAGAAGATCACAAGGGTCTCTTTGCATCTTCAGTGGAGGGGGACCTTCTTCACAATTCCAGGGCAGAAAAAAGTGCTTGTGATCACTCACAGATCAAAGCGGGCCAGGAGAGTAGTAAACTCACCTCTCCTTAGGTCATACTACTTTGAAAGAACTGAAAACTTACAGGTCCCTAGAGGTATCTCTGAAAACAACTGCACAAAACCCTTGAAGCTTGGGACAATGCACCCTCCACCCTGTAAGCAGAACCCCATTTTAGCAAAGACTTAAAAGTTAAGAAATAGACTAGAAGGATGAGAAAACAACAGAAAAAAAATTCTGACCATAGAAAGTTACTATGCTGACAAAGAAGGTCAAAATAAACACTCAGAAGATAAAGACAAAACTGCAACATGCAAAACCTCCAAGAAAAAATATGAATTATTGGTCTCAGGCCATAGAAGAGCTCAGAAAAGATTTTGAAAATCAAAAAGAAAGGGAGATGAAAAATTGGGAAGAGAAATGAGAGTGATGTAAGAAAATCATGAAAAAAAGTCAACAGATTGGTAAATGAGACACAAAAAAATACTGAAGAAAATAACAACTTAAAAAAGACTAGTAAAATGGTAAAAGAGGTACAAAAAGCCAATGAGAAGAATACCTTGAAAAGTGATTGACTAAATGGAAAATGAAGCACAAAAATTCAGTGAATGAAAAAACTCCTTAAAAAGTGGAACTGACCAAATGGAAAAGGAGGTAGAAAGCTTACTGAAGAAAATAATTTCTTTAAAATTAGAATGGAACAAATGGAATCTAATGACTTTATGAGAAATCAAGAAACAACGAAACAAAACCAAAAGAATGAAAAAATAGAAGACATTGTGAAATATATCATTGGGGGGAAAAACTGACCTGGAAAATGGATCCAGGAGAGAAAGAACTGAGACATCATCTTTCAAGAAATTATCAAGGAAAACTGCCCTGATATTCTAAAACCAGAGAGTAAAATAGAAATTGAAAGAGAGAGTCAAAAATGAAAAGTCCCAGGAATATCATAAACAAATTCCAGAGCTCTGAGGTCAAGGAGAAAATTATTGCAAGCAGTCAGAAAGAAACAATTGAAATATCATGGAGCCACAGTCAGGACAATGCAAGATTTATCAGCTTCTACATTAAAGGAACCAGAGGGCTTGGAATATAATATTCTGAGGGGCAAAGGAACTAGGATTATAATCAAGAATAACCTACCCAGCAAAACTGAGTATAATCCTTTGGGGGGGGATGGACATTTAATAAAATAGAGGAGTTTCAAGCATTATTTATTAAAAGACCAGAGCTGAATAGAAAAATTTGACTTTCAAACACAAGACTCAAGAGAAGCCTGAAAAAGTAAAGAGCAAAGGGAAATCATAAGGGACTTAATAAGGTTAAACTATTTAAAATCCTACATGAAAAGATAATACATGTAACTCAAATAAATTTCCTCATTATTAGGGCAATTAGAAGGAGTATATATAGACAGAGGGCACAGGTCTGAGTTGAATATGAAGAGATGGTACCAAAAAATAAAATAAAATTAAGATGTGAGAAAGAGGAATGCACTGGGAGAAAGGAAAAGGGAGAGATAGAATTGGCTAAATTATCTCACACGAAAGATGCAAGAAGAAGCTTTTACAGTGGAGGGGAAGGTGAGGGAGGTATGTGTGTGGGGTCAGTGAACCTTACTCTCATTACAACTGGTTCAAAGAGGAAACAATATACACACTCAGTTGGGTATAGAAATCTCTCTTACTCTGTGGGAAAGTAAGAGGGGAAAGGAGTAAGAGAAGAGGGGAGGGGAGCGATAGAGGGAGGGCACATTGCGGGAGGCACTATCTAGAAGCAAAACACTTTTGAGGAGTGTGAAACGGTGAAAGAGGAGAGAACAGAATAAGTGGGGAGCAGGGGATGGGGAATAGAATGGAGGGAAATATGAGCGATCATAACCAGAAAAGCTGTTGAAGTTTCTCTACTAAAGGATTCGTTTCTCAAATATATACAGAACTGAGTCCGATTTAATAAAAATAAGAGCTATTCCCCAACTGACAAATGATCAGAAGATATGAACAGTTTTTAGATAAATCAGATAAATTTAGATAATCAAAGCTATCTATAGCCATATGAAAAGATGATTCAAACACTGTTGATTGGAGAAATGCAAATTTAAATAATTCTGAGGTACTACCACATTTCTATCAGATTGGATAATAGGACAGAAAAGGAAAATGACAAATATTGGAGGGGATGTGGGAAAAAATGAGACATTAATGCACTCTTGGTAGAACTGTGAACTGACCATTCTGTAGAGCAGTTTGGATCTGTGCCCAGAGGGCTACAAAAGCAGGCATATACCCTTTGATCTAGCAATACCACTACTAGGTCTCTTCCAAAAGAGAGATAAAACAAAAAGGAAAAAGGACCTATATGTACAGAAATGTTTATAGCAGAGCTTTTCTGGTGGCAAAGAATTGCAAATTGAGGAAATGCCCATCAATTGGGGAATGGCTGAACAAGTTGTAGTATATGACTGTGAGGAAATGCTGTTGTGCTATAAGAAATGATGAGCAGAAGACTTACATGAGCTGATGCAAAGTGAAATGTACTGTGTACAAAGTAACATCAATACTGTAATATGATCATCTGTGAATGACTTTAGCTATTCTCAGCAATACAGTGATCCAAGACAGTTGTGAAGGACTTATGATGAAAATACTATCCATCCCCAGAAAAGAACTGATGGGGTCTGAATACAAACTAAAGCATACTTTTTTAACTTTATTTTTTTTAGGTTTTTCTTTTTTTGGCTTGTGTTTTCTTTCAAAACTTCATTAATATGGAAATACGTTTTGCATGATTACACATGTATAACCTATATTGAATTGCTTGCCTTCTTAATGAGAGGGACTGGGAGGGAGGAGGGGAGAGAATTTGGAGCTCAAAGTTTTAAAAATGAATATTAAAATTTTATACATATAATTGGGGAAAAATAAAACAAACCAAAAAAATAAATTTGTAAAATAAAAAAGAGCTACAAAACATTTCCCTCATAAATCTGGGGTACACTCACAAATACAGTGTCAGTGGGAAATATGAGTACAAACTTAGACCTTACTATTAATGAGGCACACATATAGGAAACACATGCCATCAGCTCCAGTAGTCTAAGGCCCCTGATGTGTTTCTCTTGGTGAGCTCACACTGTTTCCTGAGAATAGCATCTCTGATAGGCAGTTTACTCAAATGGACTCCTTGGGTCTTCTCCTTTCCCTGGTTCAACTCTCCATTACCAGGTCTATTTGATTGTCTTTTTTTCTCTGTGGATAAAGGTCACATCTGTTGGCCTTCCCCCAGCTGTCTGTGTCTACATGTCCTTAGGGAACATGCCTCATTTTTTTTTAAAGCTGTCTAGGGGTGGGGCCTGCCAGCCAATAGTAAATTGTTCTCAGATTCCATCAAAGATAATTTCTTCACCCTTCAATGGGGGATAATGTTATAGATTTGACATATGTAATACCTTATTCCTGGACTGGGGAGGCTAGAGAGAGTGAGTTGGCTGAGATATCTCACATTATATGTATATAAGTACTTGTCTCCCCATTAGGGTAAGCTGTTGGCGTACAAGAACTCTAACTTTTGCTCTTTTGTGACTAGATGAATAAGTGCTTATTGATTACCTGTTTTAAGGAAGAGCTAGCTAGTAGTCCAATTTGACTGGAATATATTGTTTCCAAAACAAAGCTTATGATCTTTCCCCATAAATTCACCCCTCCTCCAGACTTTCCTGTTTTTGTTACATATGACCATTCTTCTAGTCATCCAGGTTTGCAACCTAGAAACCATCCTGCACTCTTTGTTGTGTTTTGTTCCCCATGTCCAATCAGTTTCCAAGTCTTATCATGATGCCTTTTAACATCTCTTGTATCCATCCCATCTCTCCTCATACTGCCGCCACAATTCCAGGACTTGTTAAATGCTTCCCCTACATCCAGTCTTTCCTCTCTCCAGGCCACCTTCTCCAAGGCTTTCAGGTTGATGTTACCAAAGCACTGAAGTGCCCATGTTGCTCTTCATTGTCTTTAGGTTAGAATAAAGCATTTAAAACCCTTCATGATCTGGCTTCAGTCATTCTTTTTCCACTCTGATTGCATATTACTCCCCCTTATGCACTTAATATTCCAGGCAAACCAGTCTACTTGCTATTCCACATTGACAACATTCCATCCCTCACCTCAAGTGTTCTCATCCTCATCTCCATCTGTATCTTCAAACCCCTGACTGCCTGCAAGGCTTAACTCCTATGCTACCTCCTTCAAGAAGCCTTTCTTGATCCCCCTCGTTGTTAGTGCCTCCCAATTATTTTATATATATATGCATGTATTGATGTGTGTGTATAATTTGCTTTTCTTTGAACACACTGTATCCCTACAGCATAAACATACAGCTGTAATTAATATTCCTACTTCATATAATGCAATAGATTTTTTGTTTATGTGAGCAGAAACAAATTACCAAAGTTTGGGTTTTGGAATGAAGATTTATGACTTTGAACTTATAAATTAAACCCTGAAACCCTGCAAGGTAAATGAGATTCACAGGTACTCAGAAGATTTTAGTCTAACTATCCACATAGGAAAGGTCAAATGGATAATGAACACCTGTTGTCCAGGCTTTGATATGCAGTTGGAGAGACAGCTTATTAGGTTGGTTTGTCAGTAGATATAGATGTGTATCTACTATACATACATATATGCGTACACACAAACACACATATGTATGTATCTTGGCTAGTCACAGGGCTAGTAAAACATGTTTGCATATTAACCATATTGTAAAAAAAAAAAAGTGAAAAAGTATGCCTCAGCCTGTATTCAGAGTCCATCAGTTCTCTGGAGGTGGATAGCGTTTTTCATCATGGGTCCTGTGGAGGTGTTTTGGATCACTGTCTTAATCAGAGTAGCTAAGTCTTCCATATCCTTACAGTATTGCTATCACTGAATACAATGTGCTCCTGGTTCTTCTCATTCATTTTAGCTTGTTTGGTATGGCACCGTATAAATTACTTTAGGTAGAATTGTCATTTCATTATATTGGCTCGCTTGACTTTTGAGTTTGAGTGAGGGAGAGCTGTGCAAGTCACCAGCCGCACTTCTCCAGAGCCATCTGAATACAGTGACCAGATAGTCATCAGGATGACTGGAGATGACCCAGGATGCTCTGGGAGATGGGCCCTTTAGGCCAAGGTCTATTCAGGAACTCACTTATGGTGAGGTAACACCCTTTCTTTAAGAAGTAGCCAGGGGATGGCCCGGTGAGTGAGGCACTGAAAAAATCAGGCTGGGAGGGAAACAGCAACAGTTACTATTGATGATCACTCTTAAGCCAAGAGGTTCCAAAAGCCAGCCCTTAGGCAGGGGCCATGTCCTTCAGTAATATGAGCTTCAGAGCGCAGTAGGGTTACGGTTGTCATCGTCTCCCTGATGGCACGGTCTTCTTCGGCAGTGAAGGACAGATGCAGTGGCAACAACAACATGCTGGCTCAACTATTATATGGAGCAGCTACTATTTCTCCAGTTATTTGTGTGGAAAATGTTTTCTAATTGTATTCAGAGACTCAGGGCCTTCTTTGAACCAACTCAAATGAGAGTAAACTCTCAGCATTGCCTACTCCACCGCCATTTTCCTTCCATTGTAAAGGCTCTTTCTTGTACACTTCTTGCATGTGTGATAGTTTCCACTATTCTTCCTTTCCTTTATCCCCTCTCTCATCTTTATCTATCTTTATCTTTATCCCCTCTTTATCTATCTCCCTAAATCCCTGTTTCTCACCCATTGTTTTTTGAGATTATCTCAATGTACTTAGCTCACTCCCATGCCCTCTATCTATGTCAAGTCCTTCTAACTACCCTAATAATGATAAAGTTCTTAAGAGTTATGTGTATCATCTTCCCTTATGGTTTCTCTTTCATGTTTACTTTTTTATGCTTCTCATGCATCTTATGTTTGAAAGTCAAAAATTCTATTTAGCTGTGGCCTTTTCATCAAGTATGCTTAAAAGTTCTTTATTTCATTGAATATCCATTTTTTTTCACTTGAAGGATTATACTCAGTTTTGCTGGGTAGGTGATTTATTCTTGGTTGCAATCCTACCTTTTTTGCCTTCTGGTATGTTATCTCCCAAGCCCTCACTCCTTCAATATGGTAGCTGCTACATCTTATATAATCCTGATTGTGACTCCATGTTATTTGAATAGTTTCTTTCTGTCTGCTTGATAGATTTTCTCCTTGACCTTGGAGCTCTGGAATTTGGCTGTAATATTAATGGGAGTTTCATTTTAAGATCACTTTCAGGAAGTGATACATAGATTCTTAAACGTTCTGTTTTGCTCTCTGGTTCTAAGATATTGGGGTAATTTTCCTTGATAATTTTTTGAAAGATGATGTCTAGGCTCTCCCTTTGATCATGACTTTCAGGCAGTCCAATAGTTCTTAAATTATCTCTCTACAATCTATTTTTCATGTCTGTTGTTTTTCTGAAAAAATATTTTACATTTTCTTCTATTTTTTGTTCTTTTGACTTTGTTTTTATTGTTTCTTGTTGTCTCATGGAGTCATTAGCTTCCATTTGCCAAATTCTACTTTTTAAGGAATTCTTTTAAGAAATTCTTTAGTAAGCTTTTTTATGTCTTTTTCCATTTGTCCAATTCTGTTTTTTAAGGTGTTATTTTCTTAGTATGTTTTATCTCTTTTACCAAGCTATTAGTTGCCTTTTCATAATTTTCTATAAATCACTCTCATTTCTTTTCCGAATCTTTCCTCTACCATTCTTATTTGACTTTTTAAATCATGTTTGAGTCTTCCAAGGATTCTTGTTGGACTTGTGTCCAATGCACAGTTTTTTTTTTCCTTTGAGGCTTTGCTTATAATTGTTTTGACATCATTGTCTTCTGAGTTTATGTCTTGATTTTCCATGTCACTATTATAGCTTTTTATGGTTAGGTTTTTTTGTTGTTGTTGTTTCATCATTTTTCTAGCCTAATTCATGACTTTGAACTTTATGTTAAAGTTGAGCCCTGTTCTGCCGATCTGTGGAGCAGTAAACCCACTTGCTCTCCTGGTCTGTGCTCTGGACCATACCCAGGTAGGAGCTTACTCTTATCCTTTGTATCCACAAGTGATAATGCTCTTCAGGGGTACTGCTCTCTTAGGACCAAAAATATACTTCTCTGCCCTCAAATTGTGACTTGAAAGTGACTATAGGCAGTAAAGTTGCCAAACAGCACCTTGTCCTGTGCCCAGTGCTAGGACAGAGGTCTCCTGTAATCCGTTTTTGAACAGTTACATGATCTCTTTACTGGCTCTGGCTTGAGAGCTCCCAAATCTGCTGCTGCCATTTCCACTGCCATGTCCCACAGCTGGTGCTACTGCCACCCTGACTCCAGGCCAACCCACACTGTGGTATCACAAACCTCTCTTTCTGACCTCCTAAGTTGTCTTGGGCTAGAAAAATGCCTCCTTTTTGTCTTTGTTGGTTCTGCTTCTTCAGAATCCTTTCTGAGGCATTATTTTAAAGTTGTTTAGAGAGGATATTGTGAGAGCTCATCTGTAATGCTTCCTTTACTCTGCCATCTTGGGTCTACCCCAGGGTGCTACTGTCTTTGAAGAATTAAAGTTCAGAGTTGTCCATTAGATAATGAAGGTGTATGATGGTCATTAGAAGACTGCAACATATTACCTAGGAAGAATGTCTTAGGATGTCAACTTGGAAGTTGTATGACTAAGAAAAAGTGGATCAGTCATACTACAATAGTGAAACATAACCAAGAAACAGCCCTTAGTGCTCCATTGATATTTACACAATGTCAAGAGAACCATCACGTTGGTGGAACTTCTGAAGAGGATTTATGAGTGACAAGGACAAGAGATACACAGACTGAGAAGGCAAAGGTGACTTGCCATCTATACGATTAGAGAGACTACCATCAATGAGACTGGTGATTCCTCAAAATATTCATTATTCTTCACAAGCATTTTTGAAGAGACATAATCTGTATTGTGAGAATTCATATATACTTTTTGTCCTTGACCAGAATGTTATTCTTAAAAAAGACATTTTCATTTCTTTATGTTCTCACTAATCTTCAGGATAATACTAGTAAAATATCACCTGGTGTTATTGAAACTAAAATATCTCATGCTGTCATGAGAAGTAAGAACCCTGAGGGATTTAATTAGGCAAACTACGTTTTGAGTAATATATAGACTAGTTGACATGTAGGTTATTAAGCAGTTGAGAGCTTTGATATAAAAATATTAACTAATGTTTGCCAAAAATTGTCCTTTGTAATTAATCTGTTTTTTATCGTTTACCTCTTTTCCTTTGTCATATGAGTTTTAGGTGTTGATAAAGTTTTTTTGTATCTCCATGGATACTCCATAATTTCAGGGTATAACTTCTGACTACCATGTGGTATGTTAGTACCCCCAAGAATTTCTGTGGGCAATTTCTAAAATTAGTGAAGCCTCATCTAAATTTATATAGCGTGTTTATTTTGTTTTTATTCCTACAAGTGATTAATTTTCACTCAGTAGTAGGACCTTTCTTTTGGAAATTAAGTACATTAAAAATCAACCCATCAAAGAACTCAGGCTCTGAGCCAGAAAGTCACTTGATTGATCACATCCCGGTCTGTTCTAACTTTATCTGGAGAAAATGGAACATGAATTAACATAGTTTGTGGTTTCTGATTTCATAAACACTGAACTTCACATATGTCTCTGCTTAATTTTTGAATTTTAAGTTAAGGTTTTGGAGTCTCTGCAAAGTGAATTGGGAAAAAAATAACCAAGAATCAAGTGGTTGGCATGATTATGATATAGTTCTTGGTAAGTTGCGAACACAATCCGGTGGTAATATTTTTATTGTGGGATTCAAATTAATTGAGACAAGGTAATATAATTAAATTTATTATCATAGAATGAACCTTACAACTTTTGTACATCTTTAACATCTTTTATTATTCAATGTGCCCCTCCTCTTTTGCTGAAATCCCATAAATGGTTTGGCATTGAGTTCAAAGATTTGACACATTCTTTAATTTTTCATCATGAAACTATACTTTTATCGTATTGGATATTGTATCTCATCAGTGAGCAATACATTTTTCAAAGTCTAGCTCTGACTATAGACCCTAAGTTTTCAGTGAGGTTTAATTTAGTCCAGTTTCAATGCTCAGTGCTTTATTGCCATCTCCTAGATAAATTTCTTAATCTTTCATGGCATATAAAATAGGGCCAGTTGTATTTCAGTATTCATTCTCCATTTGGGAATTTCTGTAATTCTAGAACAATTCTGCTTCTCCATATATCACGATATTTGTCACAGTTCATCATTTTCTCAGTGGGACACCTCTAGTCTCATTGGAAGTTAAGCAAAAAAATCTCCAAAATGTCTTTAATTGAGCATATGCTTTACATACTGATGATGATACCCAAGGCTTACAGATTCACTCAAATTACTTTTGAAAACAGTTTTGGTAAAAACAAAAACCTTAAATGAAAATTTTATTTTTAATTTAAATTTTATCAGTAAAAATTACCTTTTCCAATCTTGGATATTCCTTCATATATTGTCTTACCCATAACAAGTGTGTTTGCTTACTAGCGATGGTTAGGGGCTATTGCTTTTTTTTTTGCTAGTGTTCTCATTATTATTCCAGCTTCAAGAAACCTGTACTACCCTGTGTAGGAATTAAAAATAGCTCCTCCAACTTCCAAGTCCTTTTGATGGTCTTTACTTATTTGGTGATAATTAATTTAGTTATTTCATAGTTTGTCCGCTCTTGGGTTTGTTGTTGTTTTCATTTTTTACCACATTTTTCTTGGCATTTTAATGTAATTAATCCTATTTCATTATGGTCTTGAATGATCCTTGAGCATGCATGACTCCCCCACACCAATAACCACTGAGCTAGTGGTTCTGCTTTTCAAGAGCTACAACTTTTGTGTGTTCCCTTTGAATAATATCCATTATTAAAAGCCACCGAATTTTTAAAAAAACCACCAAAGAGAACAACTAACCATATGCATATGGCATGAAATCCAGCACCCACATGAGAGAAAACTAGCTAGCAGTGGGAAAATCAACTCAATCTGGGTTCATATGGGCAAGTTCAGAATGAGTCAGGTTAGTATCAGTAGAAGCATGCATATATGTTATAAAATGAAACCAATATCAGAATTATTATGTATCCCAAATAATTCACACAGCAATATAATTTTTGAAAATGAGGTAGTAGTTATAAAATAATGATATTGATCATCTCATCTGAAACAGATTTCAAAAGGGGAATTCCAAATACATTTTGAGCAATGGTAGCACTGTTGGAAAAATATGCATACTTTCTAAAATGTCTGTTTGAAGGATGGTTCTGCTTTAATGGGTAAGTTCTGGTATATTTGTAAAGAAAAAAATCAGTCTCATTTTGTCAACACACTTTTTATAGACAATCATCACCCAATGGTTGCCAAAGAGATGATTAAGGGAAAGGAAGAAAAGCGTGATTCTGTAATGGCTCTTATGATGTGGTTTGAATATGATGCTTGGCTTAGTTGAAAACTCGGGAAAAGATCACCCAACAACCCCTCCCCTGGGTTTTCTCTCCCCGGTGAACCTTGGCATAATTAGACAATAACTTTGCTGCCTTCAAAGCAGTTTATTTCCACTCATAGCTCTTTTCCCGATAGAGCATGTAAGACAGCTCTCAGTGCTACTAACATGGTTCACATTTTACGTATTTTGGAGGCTGTGGAATTTGTACTTTTTAAACTTCATCTCTTCCTCATTGTCCATTCCTTTGGCTTGATAATGATATTCTTGGATTTTTTTTTGTCATATGCATTTTGAAGTGCATGGTTTAACCCTTATATACTGATAAAAATAAGAAATGAACACACAGTCGCCAGCTCCTCATATTAGCAGCACTCAGGGGTGTACTGGAGCCAGCTCTAAATAGCCTGCAAGCCAATTGTTAATATTCAGGGTGAATATTTATACCTTAGAATCACCAGGAATACCAAGGAATCACCATAAATGAGGGCTTGATTTCTTGTTTTCTTCATTCTCTAAACTAAAGAAAGTGTTACTAACGTAGATTAAATTTAAAAGTGTGTGTGTGCAGTTTTCCCCCCAGAGAACCTGGTGGTTGAACGTTTACCAGCACACTGATGTATTGCTTTATAAACATTGCTGAGGCTCACCAGGCATGTAGTAGAAGGTTTAAGGAATGATGTTATCCCCATATTGCCTAGAAGATATATTCCAGTTATGAGAGTTATCACCAAGACCGTAGGCTAATTAATATTATTAACAATGATAACTGGTATTTTTATAAGCATTTACAGTTTTGCAAAGTTATCCTTTATCTTATTGGAGCCTCATAGCACACCTAGTTCTACTCCATCGATTACTACTGTTTGAGTGAAATCTTCTAGCAGTTTATGTAGCCATGTGACAGAAGTCAAATCCAAGCTATTTACAATATCCCTAGCTGATGGATGATAATATTTTGAGACATAAAATGAAATGCTTTACTGATCTCCAGATATCTCGCCAGCTGATTCAGAGAGAAGTGCAGTGGACCTTGGAAACAGAAGAGAGCTTGGTTGGGAGTGCATGTGATGTTTGTAGAGACTCTCCTCAGATGAAAGCATCCCAGGGTGGTGAGGAGCTGTTTTCAAAGTGATCTGACTGTGGAGGGAATTATATGGAATGGAACTATGTAGCTGGTAGGAAGCAGAGGAACTTTGTGGGGAAAGTGTAGATGTAAAGTCCAGGTATGACTCAGTGAAGTGTAAAATTTGTAAAATAAAAATTTGTAAAATAAAATATATAGAATTACAATGGGAAAATTCTATTTAAAAACAGTTATCAAAATATTTTCAAAGAATAAGGTCATGGCCAAGTTAAAAACCGCTATGGGAAGAGAAGCTGTGTGTTCCCAGTTCTTCTTAGAGTCACCAGACCTTTCCATTCTTCTCAGGTCCTGCAATTCACTCCTCCCCTGGATTCTCAGCTGATGACTTTGTCTCCTTTACTGAAAAGTTCTAGGACGTTTGTGTGGACGTCCTCACTTTCTAACCTTTCCATCTCAAAACTTCTGTAATTTCTCCTATTCTCACCTCCTTCTGTTTGTGTCAAAGGAGAAGGTATCAAAGCTAATTCTACTTGATCCCACCCACCATCCCCTGTAGAACCATACTACCTCAGTCATTTCTCCTTTTTTATCCATCAAATTTCTTCCTCTCCACTGGTTCCTTTTTCTTTGCTTTTAAAATGCTCTCCCTTATCCAACCCCTCCACTCACACCTTATCCTCCCAAAAAGCTTTTTAATTGTTCTATCACATCCAGTGCTCTTTCTACGTTTTAGCAGCAAATTTATCCCACATAACAATGGAACACGAGTCAATGGGAATAAATGACATCTGGGAGAAAGAGAACAAAAGAGAGAAGAAGAGCTTGTAGTTGTTTTCTTATTTTTTAACTGTCTCACTCCCCAAGTTCTTCAGTCTGGCTTCTCTTCCTGCTAGTATACTGCCCTTGCTATCTTAAGGGAGAACACTGGCCACATGGCCACAACGAATCCTCATTTTCATTGACAATCTTTGCAGTATTTTAAGCCATTCGTGATCTGCTCCTTCATATCCCACTCCCTTGGCTTCCATGATAGCGTACTCTCCTGGATCTCCTCCTACTGTTGTCTTCTCTTTTTCCTACAACCTTGATGTAGGAACTGCCCAAGATTTTGTCCTTGGTCCTCTTCCCCTGTGTACTCTTGTAATGCCAATCATGGCAGCACACCTGAGGTCTGCTGCTATGAATAATTTAAGGGTCTGATCACATAGTATAATGAACTCTCTATTCAGCAATAAACTAAACATTGTTCAATAAAGTAAAGCATAACATTAATGCAATATCCTTAAGCAAAACATATCATCTAGTACATGTATGTATCTCATAACACTCAGTGTCATATATCATAGCATATATCATTGCATCCCCAAAGTCAGGAGGTCTCAGGCTAGGATCTTCCCTAGCATGATGCATCCATAAGGGGTGGCAAAAAATACTACACCATCCACCCTTAGATCTCTGTAAGAACAATCTTCTTAATCAATACACAGTGTACAAATAAAGTCTTCTCCCATCTTGACTGGAGGCTGCCTTCCAAACTCCAGGTTCCTCCTCCATGTGCCACTCTCAGCTCTTGCCTGGCTTCACATGCAGGCAGCTCTCTTCTCCTGCTGCTTGTCTTAGCTCACATGGACTGTTCCACTCCAAACTCTTCATGCTTCTGCCTTCAGGCTCCAGGGGCTCCTGCCCACAGCTTCTGTTTCTAGGAAAACAAAGCTTAACAGGACTACAAAAATATTTCTACACATTACCAGTGCCATCATCTCAATTTACTCATAAAGCTCAATAGACAGGACTCCTGGCTGAGAAATTAACACAGATCAACAGACAGGGCTTCTGGCATCACAAACATTCTCTCTGTTAAACCTCCTCACAAGCGAGTTCCCCTAGCCCACTCATAATCACTTCTCTCTCCCAGTTCTGCTTCTCTCTCTACTTCTCTCAGCTCTGCTTCTCTCTCTAAGCAATGCAAAAAAAATCCTACTTTGCTTGCCGTTACAACTCTCTATTCCAGTGAGGTCATTTATTTCCATTGCTTCTGGAGTCATGCTTACATAGATGTTTCCCAGTCATGTATCTCCAGCTCTAACTTCTCCCATGAATTCCAGAATTACATTTCCAGTGGGCATCTCAACTTCAGTGTCCAGCTGACTTTTCAAATTCAACATGTCCAAAGTAAGATTTAGTGTATTTTACCTAAAACCTATCTTCCTCCCCAATTTTACTTTTTCTTTTTATGCTTTACTTATACATGCCCCAAACCTCATGTAATCTTGAACTTTTTCCTCTCCACATGTCACCCAGTTAGTTGCCAAATATTCTTATTTCTCTTTTTTCAGTATCACTCAGATCTGTCTTCCCCTTTCCATGTCTACCGGCATCATGCTCACCCAGCTTCTCATTACTTATATAGGTTTTCATTGTAACTAGGTCTCTCCACTTTGGGGCTTGCCCTCTTCTGTATAGTTTATATATACTTGGCAGATTCATCTTAATTATTTATAGCTCTGGCCACATCAAGACTTTTTAATGCCCCACACGCATTAGCTACACCTGCCTTTGTGGCCTCATTTCAAACAAAATTCTAGTTTGTACTGCTTATTTGTCCACAAACATCCGGTGTTTTCCTTCCTATTCGCATGTGTAACACACTCTACCTATTGCAATCCTACTATGTGTTCTTAAAGCTTTCCCTCAGGGAGCTATCTGTAAATATTTACTTTCTCAGAATCCTCATAACATCTCACTGGCATCTCTCATGCACCGATTTTATTTTGAATGCTATTTATTAGTATATGCTTTATCTCTCCAAAGGTTATAAAATACTTGGGGACAGAGGCTATGTATTGTTTATTTTGAAATCATTCTCAACATTTGGCATAGTGCTTTGCAAACATTATGTATTTAATAGTTCTGAATTAAATTTATTCTAATATTGAAGTTAGGATCCATTTTTGTCTTGTCTTCCTGTTACAACTTCAGGGCATGAATTTCTATTTGAACTTTAGATGTTTAAGTACCAAACCTTTGTAATCCAAAATTTACATATTTATTTTCTTTCTCTGTCTCTCTGTCTCTGTCTCTCTCTCTCTTTCTCACACACACAGACACACAGATGCACACACACACACACATTTTCAAGATGTATGATATTTGTCTTTAGGGCAGAATTTGGCCCTATTCTATAAATGTGTTCAGAAAATAATATAACACCAAGATGGAAAGCAGCTTGTTTTTAACTTGTAGCTAAACATGACATTCAAATGTTAATTGGATGAATAAATCTTGTTCATTTTACAGACATGAAAATGTCAATGGAATAAAACTATTTATCACAAGATAATGGTCTCCTGCCGCCAGATAAATGCCAAGATGAAGATACTTATTGAAAATGTATCAAAATATTCTATTGCTATTTATTGAAAATAAAGGTGGAAGAAAAGTTCACATTTTCAGTTATAAGTGAGATGCACTCTGGCTATGACATCATCTATTATATTTCCAGTTTCCTATGAGTGACAGGGTGACATAGGACAGAAATAGCCCTAGATTCAAACATCAGAGCCCTTTGTTTCAGCCTCATGGTCGGGGGATTTGATTAAGCCATTTTGAACCTTAGTGTTCTCATTTGTACAACAGAGATGATTGTCTGTGTCACAAAGTTGTTATGAAGAAAAGGCTATGTCAATTGCAAATCAAGGTGAGCATATGATTGGCCACTAGATGATTAATTCCTTTGCAGTGAAGACCTGTTTCCTCCTTGCATTTGTTGACCAACATAAATGTCTTTGAGTCTACTAAAGAAGTCATTTGACATGTTTTCTTCACATTTTCTCATAGTGAGTTTAGAAAATAATGAAGAAATAGTGATAAGGATGTCTCAAGGAAATGTGTGAGTGATAAAATGGGCTAGTGACATGGAAAGAGAGGAGTAATAGATGGACAGTCAGTGTCCAGAAAACTCATGGAAGGCCCCTCAGTACATTAGGTGGACTCCATTACAAGAAGACATAGGCGTAGGCATTGCTCAGAATGGGCAAGGACAGATAGATTGTGAGTGAATATCCACATCAATCCCTTGAAAAAATTGGAGCATTTAATGCATTGTATGCACTGAAATTTATTAATTTAATGGATTTCTTATATCTTTACATAGAGAAATAGTTTGCAAGTGATAGTATTTAGGACTTAAATTCCAGCACAGCAGCCCTCCTTCATTTCAGCAACGGATTTAGAATAGAAAATAGCTTTTCGGTAATTCCCCCTCTGCTTTCTATTCTCTACCTGCAATGACTTTTTGACAAAGAGCAGACTTACAAAGAACATAATTACTGTCTCCAAATATTCGTGGGACTTTCATGTAGTTATGACACTTCTTGAACCCAGAAGGCTAAACTTGGAATGATGAGTAAAAATCTCAGAGATACAGATTTAGTTTCCAAAGAAGGAGCTTCCAAAGAAGCTTCCTAACAAGTAGAGTTATCCAGGAGTGGAATGGAACTCTGCAGGTGCTGAGTTTTGCCCCACCAGAGGTCTTCGAGTGAAATCTGGATGACTCTTCTGAGGTAGGTCATCAAGAGAATTCTTACTCAGAATGGAAACTCCTCGAGTATACAAATCAGATGGAATTCAGAAAGGATAGCATGGAGCCCATGGCCTAGAATTTGGCTCAAGAGGGATACAATTCTGCTGAAGTCAAAGCTATAACTGCACAAACACTGATGTAGAAATCAGTCCAATATAGTAGAAAAAGGGGAGGTAGATAAAGGGATCAGTTTATAAGGAACTCATTGACCATTGCACATTTTTAAAAGATATGTAGAGAAGATGAAAGCAAACAAAGGTGACTGAGGTTACTTAGAAGAGAGTGTCATGGTCTTATAATTCCAAGGATAATGCTACTTTCATGGAAATCATAAGCTTCTGGATGACCCAGAGGGATAGCTAGCACACTGGATGAATGAATTGAAATCCAAGAAAATCTCAACAGATGATGATTATTCAGATCTAGTAAGATAGAACTTAATAGAGACAAATGTAAAATTCTGTTCATGTACTGAAAAAAAATCATTTGGGGGAGGCAGAGCCAAGAGGGCAGAGCAAGAAAAATCATTTTTCCCTTAGCTCCCCAGCATACCTCCTCCACAATAACCTAGAAAATGCACTAGAACAAATTCTGAAGGGAAAGCCGAGAGAGAGATAGTCACATTGAGTCTTTTTTTACAGCCCAGGGCAGCTTTGGAGTACAGAAAGGTCTGTGAGCACTTGGGCAAGGGCTGGCCAGAAGCATGTAGTAGAGGCAGGGAGCCTCTTCCAACATCTAGGGATGGTAAGGAGGCTAAAATGAACATTGGGAACAGAAAGAGACTGCAGGAGGCCCCTGAAATAATGCTGGGAGTGAGAAGAGGGGCCTTCTGGTAGCTTAGTCTCCCAGTACTCAGTTCCAGGTCACAGATCTAGGACTGAAAGGAAGAGCAATGAACAAATGTGGTGCCCAGCTGGGTACCAAACACAAAACAAATTCCAAAACTTTAGCTGTGTGGATCTGAGTCCAGGAGCAGCACAACTCCTCAGCTGTAGCCTTTAACCCAGCATGTATGCCTGCAGTTCAGTGCCCAAGGCAGAATTCTAAGACCAGGAGAGCCTGCTCACAGTTCAGCCTCTCTGAACCTGTGGAACCTTCCAGTAGGCTAACAATGCCTGCAGCAGTCTACTGTAACTCGGCTGTGCATGGAGCAGTAGACTCAGCTTGCAGTGTTCGGATCAGGAGGGTAGAACAGACCTTTCCCCAGGTCACATCACCTTGGAAGTACAGAGTTCAACAATTCTATCCAGTAAACATTTCTTAAGCACTGTGTTCCAGGTCCTGTGGTAAGTGCTAGGGATATAAGTTAGAAAAAAAAGCAAGATGCTCCCTGCCCTCAAGGAGTTTATAATCTAAGGGGAAGACCACATGAAGAAGGAAGCTCCAAAATGGGAGGGGGGAGCATTGAGCCATATTTGGTGTGGGGGGCATGAATTTTTGTGGAACTGAAAACAGACAGAGCTGCTGATGGAAAATGTCCAGTAACCTGGAAAGTTCTGAAAGTTCAGAGCCCTCTATAAAGAGGTGAGCCTGACTTCAATTCCTGGCAAAACTCTAGAATATATTATTAAAGATTTCTGTGCACTTAGAAAAGAAAATGGTGATCATTAAAAACAGCATGGCCTCTTTCAAGGGCAGGTCACAAAGAAGAGAATGTCTGCATTTCAACCTGGTATTTGACAAAGTTTCTTCAGATATCCTTATGAATGAATTGCAGAGATGTAGGCTGGCTAATAGTATATTTTTATCAGTGACTTGGATAAAGGCCTAGATGGTATGGTATATTTATTCAGTTTCTGGATGATTCAGAGTTATGAAAGATAATTAACACTGAATTGAACTGAATTGGAATCCCAAAAGATCTCAACAGGCTTAGACTGACAGTTCAGATTTATAAGATAGAACTTAATATGAATAAACGTAAAGTCCTATGCTTGGGTTAAAAAAAATCATTTGCACAAGTACGAAATGAGGAAGGCATAGCTAATAATAGTTCATGTGAAAGGACCTGGGCTTTTTGGTGGACTGTATAGTAGTGTGACCTGGACGCCAAAAAACTAAATGCTATTTTTTTATGCACTAACTAAAGCTGAAGATCTTCAAGTGGAAGATGGACAACCGGGCGTTGTCAGAGGGATCCCTTCTGGGCTATGACTGGCCTCCGTGAGTTGTGAGGGGCCTGCAGACATTGAGATTTTGTGATTGCTTCAGGACAGAAATGTTTCCTCCCTCCTTTGAACTCCTTCAGTACTTATGGATCATGCCACATTTATTACATTATAAAATTTTTTGCATACATTTATCTCTTTGTTAGTTTGAAGCTTCCTTTATAGCAAGGACCAAGTTATCATCTTTGTATTCCCAATAGCTTTTAACACAATGTCCTGCAGAGTAGGCATCTAATAAATATTTGTTGAAATGGGTACATGATTTGTGTGAGCACTGGACTTTAAAGAAAAAAAAAGAAAATGCTAAGATTTTAACACACAGCCCCTGTAGACCTATCATCAGGGCCTGTTTGTATCTGAATGTAGGCATCTGTCTGTGTAGATCTGCTACAAATTTAGTAGTTGTATTCAGAAATTCCTCCAAAATACTTATTTTCCCAAGTATTGGAAGGCTATACTAATTAATATTCAATAAGCAAGCAGATAATTTAAGTGTTGTTGTTCAATTGTTTTCAGTGTTGTCTGACTCTTTGTGACTCCATTTGGGGTTTTCTTGGTAAAGATGCTGGAGTGCTTTGCTGTTTCCTTCTGTAGCTTGTTTTACAGATGAGGAAACTGAGGCAGTCAGGGTAAGCGACTTGCCCAGGGTCACAAGCTAGTTAATTTCTGAGGCTGGATTTGAATTCAGGAAGATGAATCTTCCAGACTCCAGGCCCAGCACTCTGCATTATGGCATCACCTAGCTGTCACAATTTAAGTACTGGTGTGATATGGAGAAGTTGTCATATGATGTAAGCAACATTAACAAGTAGTTATTTAGATTCTATTCTGGCTGATGGGCATTAATGACAGGACTATCTTGGAAGAGTGTATCCAGCTTCAGAGTCAGAGTGACTACCTCTGTTAATATTGGTTGTGTGATTCTAAAGCGGTCATTTCCCTCTCTGTGCCTTGGGCAACTCACTGAGACTATAGGTTCAAGAGAAGTTGATAGATTTTTCTTCTCATTGACAGAGCGAGCTTCCTCATGGGAGTTCCCTATTCCAGTGAAATCCAAAAAAAAAAAAATCATTATTGAGTATAAGATAATTTCACTCATGTATATGTCTACGTATTTGTCATATATGCGTATGTCACATGCATAGTTGTGTTGTATAGGCAAATAATTTAATTCTTTCAGTATTTTCAGAAATACTCTGAATATTACATAAAACCAACAAAAAAATGTAACATAAACTTTTACAGATGGAAGGCCTTTAACACTGGAGGAGATATGGGATGGTGTCCATCAATTCTATAAAGCCCGTCTTCTTCAAGAGCCATGGAGCACCATTACACAACAGGTCAGAAGTATTTCCAGTTATTCTTTGTAATTAATTTTTCAAGAAGAGTAGGGGTTATTTTAGAAATCTTATTAAGATACAGATGATTTTCTTAGATGGGCACTATGGTGATTCACATATTAGTTATGAATTAAATTTGCAAGAAAACTGAAGTGTAATTTTGATTGATAATAGAATTGCAATCATTTTGGAAAATAAGTGGAGAAGATTGATCTGTCAATCAAATAATTTGTTATTACTGTCTAACGTACTAAAATCAGTAGTTAATGAATTTAGAATTTTTTAAAACACTCTCTTCACAGTGTATATAGTATATAGCCTTGAAATTTGCATTGCAGCAAATTGTACTCACTTGCAAAATCATTTTCATTTGGATGGAAAGGCTTATTTTTTACCAGCCTCCATTAAGCCTAATCAAAGCATGCTTTTTCAGTTGACTTTACCAGTCATTAGGATGTATGCCTGGTTATGAGTTAGATCACGGAGATAAGACAGATCATACACCGATCAAAATGTTTAAAATGGGCTACTCACTTTTAATCAAGGATCTGGGTTGTGGATGGATGTTGCACGTTTCACACTTTTGGTGTGGAATCATTGTCAGAATTCAGTTTCGGTTTACTTTGGCATCACATGAGAGGAAATGGAGGAGGGTCAAAGAGTAGCAGGGAGGATTACCTTTGAGAATGCTACGGGTAGCGTTGACCTGTTCATCCACACTGGACACTGCTATAAGGACCCACACAAAAGCTCCGCTGTTGCAGAGAATGAGCATGATGGTAATAACCTATCTTGCAGAATGGTTTGAAAAGCATTCTTTGCAGAATGTAAGGTGCACTTGCCTTTTGTGTTTTTCCTTATATTACACTGCTTTTCAGTTTTTGCAAAAACACACCTGTTACGTCATGTCTGTGAGGATAGCAAAGATGTATATTTCAAAACTGAGCCCTTTCTTTTAAGTATAAATGACATGTAAATTTGATTATGACAATTACATACCTGGCTGTGTCTCATGTAGTACAACTGTATTTTATCAGAGTGTGTGTGCTGGAAAATTGCATAAGGGAAATCACAGAGGTAACTGACAAGCATACACTGTATTATTTGTCTAGAAAGAGAGCCTGTGAGACCTTGGTAGATGACTGGGATTTATAGAAAAGCTGTAGGACATGGTAAAGAAGGAACCATTTAGACCTCTGATCCTTAAGTGAGTGGACCAAATAAATAATAACTGGGCAGGACAGCTGCGGATACTGGAAGGAAAGGACCCTGTATGACATATGCATTTTATACATCGGGGATACTCTAGATTTACTTTCATATTTTTGTGTATTTCATATGTGCAAAAATATGATAATTCATTTCACTCACTTTCCTTTATCTTTACTTGATGAACTTTTGAGGTGACATTTGGCAAATAAGTTACTTTTTCACTCTTGGTAACAGGAAGTTAACTTGTTAATGATTCTTAAATAATGAAGCTTGATATGTTGCATAGTGATTTCTAATGATAGCTAATAAAGTGTGATGATTTAATTGTGCTTCCTCTAGTAATAACCTTAAGTGCTCAAGTGAAGTTGCAGTGATTGGCTTTCTCTGAACTCCATCTCCCTGGAGTCTGGAGTTGGCTCTTTGATACAACATCTGAGAACTGGCTTTAACTGTTCCTATTTTAAATAATACAAATCAATTAAAACACACACACAGCTGTTTAACAAAACTTCTCAATGTTGGTATAGGTCTCTGTGGGTATTTCCTGATGGCTCATAATGACATCAGTTTAGTGCACCTGGTAGGATATATGCAAGCTGGAAGTCACTTCGTACTGAAATGACAAGAAAATGGAGACGTATTTATGGATTACACCAGCTTCTTCAGAAGTACTGCCAGCACTCATGGCTTTTTTTTTCCCCAAGAAAGGAGTTAGAACGTGGGGCCACAGACATGATGTAACTGTTATTTTAGTAGTATTCTGGTAATCTACTGAACACAGGTTTCAAGATGCCAGTTAAGACCTTAGAGAAATCACCCATTCTCTCCCACTTGGGTGGAGTTTGCAGTGAGATCATAAATATATCATTTTCCATGACTTTTGTAGAAAACATTCTTAAGCTTAGCATTGTATAATGGCTTTGCTTTACTCTGCTGACAAATATTGAATTTAAGCAAGATTTCTACGACCCATTTCAGCCATAGTATCAATTTACAGTAATATTTCTTCATATGAAATCATTTAAAATTTTTAACAGATAAATCGATTATTGAGAGGCAGCATAGCAAAGTGGATAAAGAGGCAGGTGGAATCAGGAAGACCTGAATTTGAGTCTCCCCTCTGTCACATGCTGGCTGTGAGCCAGGACAAGTCACTTACCCCTGTTAGTGACCCAGACAGCTCTCTAAGATGTCAAAATGCAGAGCAGGTGCTGATCTACATTTGTAGAGGGGCTCCCTATGCCAATGAATCACACATCTGGCTGTCCCCCTATACTGATTATTAGAATTTGACTTTTATTAAATGAGAAGCCTACTAAAGGAGAAAAGGGTAGTTGTCATTGACATCAAGCATAATTTGTTAATGTTTGTATATTTTATATTATCTCCAGAGAAATATCTCTATGTCCTGAATCTTGTTTATTCCTGACATTTTACTGGCCTGGCATAAACATTTTCCTCGAATCTTTATATAAATAATTTGTTTTTTCTATCTTTGTATTTAATATCTCAAGTGCTTTTGTCATATATTATATACATTTTCTATAATATTTATTCCACCTCTAGATTTCCTTCTTCATTTTCCTTAACATGCTTTTAACTGACCCATTGACTAAGTGAAGAAATTAGTCTCAAAAGAGACTTACTGAGGCTTTTTTGAGATTCCAAATAATTCCAACTTTCAAATAACCTCCCTTCCTAATTTAATTTCTGACATGTTTCATTTCATTTCACACTCAAATGAATTCAGAGTATATAGGAGGATATACGTTTCTCATAAATAGAGCATCTACGGATTATGCTAGTGTACATTTCTATTTTTTATTCATTAAACTTCATCAGGCAAAACAGTAAAAGGTTGGGCTTATGCTTCTTTATGTTTGTCTAATTTGTCAGTTGCTCAGCTTTTTGCCCCGCCAGAATAGGACAATAACACTTGAATTACTGCAGTGCCCCCTTCATTTTAAAAGTAAATGTTTTACACACTTTTATTTTTTCACATTGCTAGTATTTCCCAATAACCCTTCTTTGCAACAGGGAGACTGTTGTTCAGTAATTTTTGGTCATGTCCGACTCTCTGTGACTCCATTTGGGGTTTTCTTGGCAAAGATAGTGAAGTGGTTTGCCATTTCCTTCTCCAGCTCATTTTGCAGGTGAAGAAATTGAGGCAAACAGAGCTGAGTGACTTGCCCAGGGTCACACAGCTAGTAAGTGTCTGAGGTCACACTGGAACTCAAATCTCCCTGACTCCAGGCCCAGAGTCACTTAGCTGCCCAATTTTGAAGATTAGGATGTCAACATACATCTCCTACCTCTTCTGCCCACCCCAATGCTCTAGTTATTGATTAGGCTCCTAGGGCATCAGGGCATATTGCCAATGGAGGAAGCCAATTAGTTGGCTTGGTCTCACAAAGAAGCAAAGGTCCTTAGGGTAAGCCCTGGGGGAATAGCTTTGATTTCCAATAATCTTCATTTCTAACCATTAAAAGTCAGTAGAGGATCAGTTCTCACTCTGTTTCATTATCTAAAATGTCTGTTGAAAGGCTAATCATTAAGTAAGGGCCAGTAAGGCAAATATAGCTAGTGAGTCTTCCTGATTCCGGGCTAGGCACTGTAGCCACTGTTGCTTCCACCAAGTGGCCCTGACATGTAGGTAAGCGAACTAATAGCTCCTATAGTCTTCCACTTTCCAGCCAAGAGGAGAGAACTGTGTTCCTGTCAGCGCTCTGAAGTCCACATGGTTCCGATGTCTTTCAGTATAATTGTCGTTTACATCACTGCTGTCATCATGCAAATTGGTCTCTTGTTTCTGTTAGCTCCAGAAAGAAATCACTTCAAATAATTCAAATAATTTCAAATTTTTCAAAACTCTCTCATCAAACATATTCTGATTTGCGGGGTGGTATTTGGGTAGCAGGCAGCATGGAGGGTGGAGTGTTAAGCCAGGAGTCAGGAAGACTCATCTTTCTGAGTTCAAATCCGGCCTCAGGGACGTACCAGCAATGTGACCCTGGGCAAGTCACTTCACCCTGTTTGCCTCAGTTTCCTCATTTGTAAAATGAGCTGGAGAAGGAAATGGCAAGTCACCCCAGTATCTTTACCAAGAAAGCCCCAGATGGGGTCACGAAGAGTCAGGCGCAACTGAAAACTGAATAGTGATAACAAAACATTTGATGGGGAAGATGCTGGTGAGGAAGAGCCCTGGGTGCACCCTTATTTGCAGCCTGATAAAACTGAAAAAAAATGTTTATTATGGCTCTTACCAAGTTCTGTAATAGTGTGGTGCCACTAATCTGTGTGAAAATATCGGTGATTCTTCATAAATCCATGGGACATCATTCTCTCTTGCCCCTCCCCCCACCTTTTTAAAAATGCCCAGCCAGCTTTCTAGATTCTGTTACTTAAAATACAAAGTTTGCCCAAAGAATTTGTAACTTTAACAGGGCAAAAGATTGTTTGGCTTAATAAGCTTAACAGGTTTACAAATACAGACTATACTAGTTTTGCAGAAATGTTTGATGGAAAGAGCAGTCATGTATATTTAGAGGACCTGGTTCTAATACTGGCTTTGCCACCTGTGTGGACAGCAGCTGGTCACTTCACCTCTGTAGACTTCAGTTTCATCTTCTGTAAAATTAGAAGTTTTTACTAGATGATCTCAAAGGTCCTTTCTGCCAAGTGTAAATTCATGTGCTTTGGATTACAAATTTGCTATTACAAGTATAATGTGGGAGTTTTAATTCTGTACCTTCCCCAAGTAAATAACTATATATTTTTTTCCTCTTCTGAATTCAGGAAGAGTTAATTGTGCAAGAGAGGAAAATGAAAATATTAAATGAATATGGTATAGGGAAAAATGTTGAATGAAAAGTAAAAATTCATAGATTACATGTTATAGCTCAAAAAAACCCTCCATAAGTGGAACTTGTGCTTCAGTTTCAGTCTCTTTTCCTTAGTAAATGGGGGTGAGAATTGTGAGATAAATGAAGGTTGCCAAAGGTGGTAACGGGTAACCCAGATGTTCCCATAATTCCCAGTTCACATGCAGTTTCTAGAATGAAAAGATGAGTGGGGAGAGAGGGGGAGATGAGGCAGGGAGAAATAAAATGTCATCAAATGTAGCATTTCCTCTGTATTTTGATTTAATTCTTTAATTTTAATTCAGTTAATTCCAATATCTTTTGAGCTGCTTTTGGATTTTTATAGAAATATGAATTCTAAGTATTTAAACAACGTAATTAGAAAGCTAATGAAGAGCTTGAATTCTTTCCCTTCCACTCCATCAGTGTTAGGACCGACTGCCCAAGCAGGAGGTGAAGTAGCCAAGTGAGATTTTTACTTTCTATAAATAGTAGAAGGCTGAAGTAAGCATAGGAATTTGACATCTTTTTGTTTTGTTTTGTTCTTAACGTTTAGCTCGATCCTCACAGAGAGGATTTTATAACTTGGATCCGAAGTCTCAGAGGGCAGTTGCTTTGATCGTGACTCCCTGTGTTCCTAGGGACAGGTGACTGTGGTGTTTCAGCTGAATGAAGTTCCTAGGAGGGCGCAGCGCTGTGCTAGACAGTTCCTTGGGATGTGATACCTGCCCCCATCAGTCCATACTTCACTTAGACTTGGTTTGATCTCCACGTTGCCTTTTCTGAATTCCTAAATCCCTTTCTTAAGTTGGTAAAAAAAACATTACTTAATGTTTACTATAATAATTTACTTTTAGCTTCCTGTAAGATGCAGAATGTGTACTACACAGCATCTTTCCAGTTAAATGTGCACATTCAGCTCTCATACTGATGTGCTATGTAGCTAATTCTTTTCTAGTTTTTCTTTCAAATGTTTCAATATAAAAAGCCACAGCTCCAGCCATCATGTTGCGTAAGCCAAAAGGATTCACCAGTGCTAAGTGGCCTCTTTTAGAAGCCCACTAAACAATTTTTTAATAGAGGGAGTAAAGGAGAGTTCATGTTCTTATTAAAAGAAAACAAGACAAGAAATTTTCAGGTTAAACAAAAATAGTTACATAGGCACTAATTAAATCCACATTTTCCTGGGTTAGGATCTATTTCTTTGAAAATGCAAATTTTTCCTTCATATGGATGTGGACATTTTTTATTCCAACAGAACTTTCTAATGTTTTCCTTTTAGTCCAGAAATATGTGAAAATGTTCCAGTTGAATGTGCTGCTTCTGTTCATTTTAGTAGAAATCCTACCCAAAACTGTGATGACGATTTCCTGTTAGTAACAATACTACTAAAGTCCTGTTAGCAGCACATCTCTGTAAAATGAGTTTCTTAGGATTCCTTGAAGTTGGTTTTTACTTCTGGGAACCAGATACACAAACACTTCCCATGATCCAACCACCCCTGGGCCACCCTGGACTTGGGTTTAAAGTATAGGGTTTTCAATGCTAATTGACTGCTCTAATTTACTTTTACCCCAGTTCAGAGAACTGGAAGCTTCTGAGGCCAACTTTCCCCCACATATTGAGTTGCTTACTATCTTAACAGACACATGCAAAGATCAGTATTAGTGCAGTAAGACATTTAGTCAGGACAGGGATAAATAATAAAGTAGTAAAAAGACAGTATTCACACACATTTCCCAAATGAATACAAGCCATATCCTTTATCCCTAGAATAATTTGGGAAACAAGTTATTCTAAAGTCTCACAGCTCTGATAGAGTAATAAATTGGCAAAACATCATCAACCCAAGGTTTCTAGACTCATCCAAAAGTTGAACTCTATGAAGGACTGCAGCTACGTCTAATTGATTATCCCATTCCTAGTTATTTCCTTCTCTGTGCAGCAAATGGCATGGTTTACACAAGACACTATCGGTAGCTCTTGTGATTTTCCACAGCTAAGATGCTTCATCTCCTTGCCCTACACCAATCATGATATTCTGACAGGAAAAAACTTATGCTATATGAATGCTGCTTTTTTTGAAATGTCTGTTGCTTAGATGGTGATAAGCCTGACAGAAAATTCCGTTAATCCTCCACTATCCTGCATATTTCTCCATTTCCATGGGCAAACAACTTAAGGAGAAATGGAATCATTGTACTGCACAGGCGTCCTGAGAAATGTAGCCTTCCCATATCAGAAAGGCCTGTTTTGTGTGTGTGTGTGTGTGTGTGTGTGTGTGTGTGTGTGTACAGTAGAACTTTGTACCGACAACATTTATTGATCATTCTTGTTGCTTTGCTTTCATTTCTCTGGATTAAAAAAAAAACACCACCACCAAATTGTGTTGTTTCTAAAACCTTATTTTTTAAAAAAGATTGATAGATTTGAATTACCTTGTGTCTTCACATAGTTTCCTGAAAGCCTTTGTGATTGTTTTCCTTAGTGAGAGGAGAGATTGAGGTAAAACAAAAACACAGGATGCCTGAGCAAGGGGAGGGAGCCCTACAGGGAGAAAAGGCAAGCATCACAGATGAGAACTGCCCACATCATGAGTGATCCACCAGCTAGCATTGGCAGAATGGGGACGTGCTTTCAAATGACTCTACTTTGTGCCGTAGCTTCGTAGAATCAAGACATTATTAGTCCCAGTTCTGCTCGCTGAAACTTATTCCCTCTTCTGCGGCAACTTCTCATGAAACAGAAACATGGTGTAAAGGAAAAGTACTCGACTAGATAAAAAAAAAATCTGATTTCTCCTGTAGACTCCACCATTTATTAACCAATTGACTTAGAGCAAATCATTTCAACTCTCTGTTGAGACTTTTGCCACAGCCTCCTCAGCTGTTAAAAAGGTGGGGAGTGATCCATAAGGTTTTCTCTGACTCTGAAGTGCTCTGAATATGGCTAGGACTATATTACAAGAAGAATTTTCAGGGACTTCTCAAGATGGTCCTCTGCCAGCACCAAGTAATGCTGGTATATTCACAAAATGTAGGCAGATTCCCATCCTAGATGAGCGAATGAAAGGGGGAGAAATGGAGTCATACCTTGTAGTTTACTAAGGAGAACAAGATATTTCCTGAAAGGATGGGGAACAAACACAAGGGAATTCTAATCTGTATCAAGATTTTAGAGGGTGAACAAAAGGTGACACAGAGAAGAGAAAAAAACACTGCCTGTTTGGAGCTAAATACAACATATAAGGCACTTCTTGTAGAGCAGGCCTTCTTAAGCTTTTTCTGTGTCAAGGATCCCTCCTGAGTTAGTCTGGTGAGACCTAGGGACTCCTTGGGAAAATAAATAGTATCATGAAGGAAACCAGTTATATTGAAATATATTTTGAAATCCAATAATCAAAATCATGATAATTAAACTAAGTTCATGGACCCCAGCCTAAGAACAAGTTCACAGAGTCCCCATGCTGTAGAAGGACCTTGTGTTCCAAAGAATGGTGATCTGGATCCATGAATGCCCTCAGATATTTTCCTATAAAGTAACAGAAGAAAAGATGAGTCATGGCAGTTTGGAGTGGTTGTGGCTGATTTAAGGTAGGGGATTTAGAAGAGAAAGGCAAATTTAGGAAATGGTCAACTAGCAAAGAGGATGGTGCCTGGAGATGTGATTTGAATTTCTGTACTATTGCTTAAAATCGGAAAAATGGACTCTCTGCACGGGGTTGGAGGTGCGGAGTGTAAACCTAGTAAAGGTTGATTTAAAAAAAAAAGACACATGAGTGAATCTGATTAAGGGGGATTTAAATTGACAAGAAGCTAAGCCTGATGCCATAGAGGAGAATGGGTTCATATGGGAAGACTGGTGGAAGAGATATCAAGTGATTCACAGGAGACAAATATCAGGGAAGGGTCAGCAATAAAACGCAGATGTCTACAAACAAACGCGTAAGTCATTTTGACCTAGAACTTAGTGGAATGGGGCTCATGACTGGTATATGTCTCTAGAAGCATATGTACATTATTTAAGAGACTAGATAAAGGGAATGGGAAGAAAATGTACACCTCTCTCTCTTTCTCTCTCTCTCTCTCTCTCTCTCTCTCTCTCTCTCTCTCTCTCCTCTCTCTCCTCTCTCTTCTCCCCCCGCCTCCCTCTTCCTTTCCCCCACCCAGGGCAAAGCAGCACTATTGCTTGTAATAGCAAACAGGAAAGATAGGCATGGTCTGATACTAATCCTAAATTTGGGAGAGCAGATTTTAAAGTTCAGAGAATAAATATGTAGGATACAATGACCTAATATAATGGAGGAAGAATAAGACCTTGAGAGATGGCAGGCTTTTAAAAATGAAACATAGAAGGTGTAAGAAGAAAAGTTTTGAATGAGGGAGAAAAGGGGGAAGGGGCTGACTTAAAAAAAATTGATATGGCAGTACAGGAAACTCATTAATCAATGCAGGTTTTTAGAAGACCCTCATAGGAGATGGAAACATGGAGAAGAAACTAAGGAGTAAATCAAAGAGAAAAATAAGGAAGGAAACAAGTCACCTGTTAAGCATCTACTGCCTACTCTGTACTGTGCATTACAAGTTAATCTTGTTTAATTCTCACAATAACCCTGGGAGGCTGGTGTTATCATCACCCCCATTTTACAGCTGAGGAAACTGAAGTAAACAGGGTCACAATTTGTAGATGATGGAGCCTACATTTGAACTTAGTCTTCCAGACTCCAGGCCCACCGTTGTCCGCTGAGCCACCACTTAGCGATCTCCACTTGCACAGTCTTGCAAGAATATTGTCAAGGACTTTCATTCCAGAAAGAACTGAGGCTGGTAATCAGTGTTGAGGATCACAAAAATGTATTCTTCAGCTGTGTAGAGTGGGAAACAGGAAAATCTAAGAAAGAGGCAATACACAATTGCAGATCTGTGGGACAAGAGTGAAAAGGTAGGGACTGATTCTCTTTTAAACCTGGGCTTTCCTTTCAAAGGAGGGATATTTCACAAAAGTTAAAAGTTAATGCTGTTTTCTTTTCAAAAGAATCCTTCTTTAGCCTGAAAAGACTAGAACAAAAATGGTTAGTAGAAAATGGCCCCACAAGATGATTACATCCTTGAGTACTGAAAAACTGACAGATGGGATTGCCAAGGTGCTGTCAGTGATGTTTGAAAGATCATGGAAAAGGGAAGGATGAGGCAAGACTGGGAAAGGGCAAATGTTATTCCAGTTTTCATTTTAAAAAAAAGGAAAAGGGCTGAAGATCATAGGTCTCTGAGGTTAACATCTATCCCTGGTAAAGCTCTAGACCACATTATTTCAGAGTGCCCCATGATCATCTGGAAAGGCAGCAGTGAGTAATACCTAATAGGTATTACTTCTGTGAAGAGCAAGCACACTACACCAGGCATGCCTTATTTCCCCCTTTTTTTTTTGGTGAGAATAACTGATTGTTGGATCTGCAGTTTGCTATAGACAATAAATTCAGATTTCCGTAACATATTTGGCAAAGTTTATCATGCTACTCTTGTGGGCAAAATGGAGAAATATGGGCTAGATAAGAATATAGTCAGGCAGATTCGACACTGGTCATTAATAGGTTGATAGTGACTGGAGAGGAGTTTATGGTGGAGCCCCTCAGAAACTGAACTTGGCTTTGTGTATTTAAAAACTTTTACTGATACCTCTTGCTTTTATACCATGGTCATTTTCCAATAATCCCTTTGCATCACTGCTGCCATTGAATTCTCCTTTGTAATCAAGGAGAATAGTTAAAGCTGACCAACACAGCAACCATGTCTAACAACATCTGTAATCTTGCATGCCCATAGTCTCCATCCTCTTTTAAGAGGAGGGCAGTGTATTTCGTTATTTGCCCTCTGAAACCAATTTTGGTTATTATTACGAGTTGGAGTATCTTTTAGCGTTATTTTTGTGACATAATTGAATATTATCCACTTTCTTTTTTGCCTCCTAGTCTATTTGGAATTCTTCACTCCAGTTCATGCACCAGGGTCCTATTGATCCTCTAATTAGGAATCATGAGGTTTGGTCTGTGTGGTATCATCAGCTCTTCCTCTTTCCCTTTTCCTTGCTCTTTAAGTTACTCTTAAATCTTTAATCCCTTGGTCTTTGTTTTGTCTCTTAATGAACCCTATTCATTCTTTTACTCCTAAACTCAATTTCTTTTAAAAAATTAAATGTTTTTTCAATTTATGAAAATCTACTTTCTTTCCCTCCCACCTTTTCCCTCCCCTGTTGAAAAAGAAAAACAAAGCCTTTGTGTCAGATAGATAGTTTCAATTTGCATATATGTCCCAATACACATATGTGTGTATATATGTATATATATATATATATATATACATATATATATTTTATTTTTCTCAGTGTTACTTTGGACTCTCGAGTCCGTACCCTTTTTGTCAGGAGGTAGGTGACATGTTTTACCCTCAGTCTTAGGCAATCATAATGAGTCACTGCTCCAGAGTCCTGAAGTCCTTCCAAGTTCTTTGTTTTTTACCATATTGTTATTTTTGTATAAATGCCCCCCTGCCTGCTCACTTTATTCTGTGTCAGTGCATACAGGCGTCTCCAGGCTTCTCTGAAACCGTCCCCTTCATTTTCTTATAGCACAATAGCATTCCATCCCGTTCACACAGCTGATGTGTTCAGTCGTTCCCTAATGGATGAGTATTCCTTTAGTTTCTAGTTTTTTGGCTACAAGAAAAAGAGCTGCTGCAAGTATTTTTTACATATGAATCCTTGTCCTCTATCTTTGATATTTTTTGGAAATATAGACCTACTAGTGATAACGATGGATCTAAGGGAATACACAGCTTAGTATAACTTTGTCAACAGAGTTAAAAATTACTCTCCAGAATAATGGAAACAATTCTACCAAAAGTACATTAACACACCTGTTTTCCCACAATCCCTCTGGCATTTGTCATTTTCCTTTTTTTTGTCAACTTTGTCAATCTATGATAGTTGTGATGAAGAACCTCCGAGTTGTTTTAATCTGCATTTTTTCTAATTATTAATGATTAAGAATATTTTTAATAAGGCCTTTGATAGCTCAGATTTCTTCCTTTGCCTTTTCATTCTGTCAATACCTTGATCATTTATCAACTGAAGAATGGTTCTTCTTATAAATTTGAGTCAGTCCCCTATATATCTTAGAATGAGACTTCTTTGAGAGAAACTTTCAGCTCAATTTCTTTATTGAAAAACAAAAAACAAGCATATAGCCTATAAACATAAAATAATTGGTTTCATTACTTAGTCATTTTATAATAATCATATATTTACCTTTTTTCTTTCTCTTGTTTGGAATGCTTAAATAATTAGTTTACCCCTGGGCACTTTGGGCAGAAATGCTCCAGATGTTTTATTGAAAATTCACCTTTTTCATTGATGAGTAGGCTGAAGTTTCCATGACACATTATTTCATATCAGAGCTGCAGCTGAGCTCCTTTGCTTTATATTCTCTTCTTTGAGTTAACATTATTGAAGAAAAATACAGGGTCATTCAAATCCTTTGTGTCATTGTGTGTCATTGTGAAATTTCTTTGTCATTGTGAAAATTCTTCTCTCCTAGATGTTTGCAAAATTTGGTGTTTACTTTTTAAATTGTGAGATTTTACTGCTGTCTGTCTTGGAGTTTCAAGCATGGTGTGTGTGTGTGTGTGTGTGTGTGTGAGAGAGAGAGAGAGAGAGAGAGAGAGAGAGAGAGAGAGAGAGAGAGAGAGAGAGAGAGAGAGAGAAAGAGAGAGTGTGTGTGTGTGAGCATGTGTGTGTGAGTGCATGTGTGTGTGTGTGTCTATGTGTGCATGTCTGTGTGTGTTGTTCTGTGGATTCCATCAGTGCTGTACTCATAGGATTATAGAATCATAGATGTAGAGCAGGGGCTAGTATTTATCTAAGGCAGGATTTGAACTCATATCTTACTGACTTCAAGGCTAATATTCTGTCCGTTATGTCATACTGCCTCTCAAAAATTCTAAGAAGTTGGTTTCTGAGGATTTTTTTTTTAATTTTCGCTTTTCCGAAGGGACCCCTGGATGATGGCTATCTCTGCATATCTTGTCTCCAGCCAATTTGGCTTATATAGGGTTCATGTAGGTTTTTTAAGATTGTTGGTTTTTTTTTCTTCTGCCAACTTTTCCTTCTACATCTGTTGTCTTACAAATCTAGCATTCTCTTTTTGATTACCTCTAATTCTTTGAAGAGATTCTTTGCTGTATCTTCTAGCCTTTTATCTTTAATTCCATATGGAGAGTTCAGATTTCTGACCTAATTTCACTTATAGTATCTTTTTTCTTTTTTTTTAAAGTTTTTATTTCTCTTTTAAGCCATTTAGAAGTTTCTTACTGGTCTTCTTTTCATCTCAGAGACTACAGAATTATTTTGTTCATCAGGGATTTTTGGTTCATTTTCTTTCATAGCACAATACCTATTCAGTATGTTCTGTTTTCTTTTTGAATTTCTACTTATTTTTCCTTCTGGCTCCATCTTCTTTTCATAGCTTCTGGTACAGAAGCACTTTGTACTTTCTCTGTCCATAGCTCTTATATATTATATTTATTTGCCATATGGCAGTGTGGTACAGTGGAAAAAGTAATGACTCTTGAGTCAGAGAGCCTAGGTTCAAATTTTATCTCTGATGCTTATGTATCCTTAACCTCACTGGACCTCAGTTTCCTCCTGAAAAATAGGCTTCTGGACTAGATGTTTTTTAAGGTTTATGATCTTATGGTCCCCCTAACCAGCTCTAGATTGCCCCATCTTCTACTGCTTTCCTTCCCCTCCTCTCCCCACCCCTTGCTCTATCTTTCGTTTATGTGTCTGGATAGACTCTACATATCATTTTACCTCTTGTGGATTATGGAAAGCATCACTGAATCAGTCATGGGGGAAAGCAAGGGACTTCTACTTCCAGATCACCTTAAAGTACTATATAAATGTTAACTATTATTAATATTATATAATCATGATTGTTATTAATTATATATCATATTAGCTATTATTATTGCTAGAAAGGCAATATGGCATAGTGGATAGAGAAGCAGCCTAAGTACTCTTAGGACTGAAAAGTGCAGAGAAAGCACCAACCGACACTTACAGGGAAGTTTCCTCATCTCAGAGTTCCCTGTACCATTGAAATCAAGCATAAGTGCAGTCCCTCTCCAAGATAATGATGACGATGGTGGTGGTAGTGCTAATGATGTGGTTAAGCTCCCCATGATTATTTCATGGAATTTTTACCTCTTGTGATGTTTCCTTAATTTAATTCGTTTTAGTTGCTTTGTATGTGGAGCATAATTCCTCTTACTGATGATTTAGGTCAGCAAGGTTTTCAGAATACAACCATGTCACCATTCTTCTGGTCCTGCCATCGTTTCCACTATTTTTATGGACACTCTTTTCCCATTTCCAAGCTTCTGCCACCTCTTCTTCCTCACCATGCCTTCAGATTCTTTTGGTGCTCTGTAGCATCATTTATCAGGGACACAGACTTAAGCTCATTTTAAATGACTGTGTGCTTTCATAATATTTTCATATCCAATTCCTCTTATGTTTGTTCTAAGCATTCCATTTTAAAGATTGTTCTGTTTAGTGGTAAGGCCAATGTCCAACCAAAGTTGTGTAGGTGGGCTTTGAGATGCAAAATGACATAATGGAAAGAGCCTTGGACATGGAATCCATAGACAGCGAGATTCAAAGTTGGCCTCTGACATTTGCTAGCTGTTGGAAATTGGATGAACAAAGCGCTTAACTTCTCTGGGCCTCAGTTTCCTTACTGGCATAGAATTCTCTGTAGTACCCACTCCACAGGGTTGTTGTCGGCTCAGGTGAGACGATGGGCATAAATTGCTTTGTAAATCCTAAACTACTGTCTAACCATTAGTTCTTATTATTATGAACTTACACTATCTTCCCAAATCACTGCTTCTCTCCCTCTCCAATTTAAAGCTCCACATGTAATGGTTTTTTAAAAAAATGTTATTGTCTTTGGCATCTTAAAAAAAAATCTCCTAACTTTTTCACTTTTAGACTTCCTGAGACCATTTTTAGAGGATCATTCTAATCCTATATGTCTGCTGTTCTTTTTTGTGCATTTCCTTTGTAAAGCCAAAGTTATCAAAAAGCTCCATATAAAGGCATATTTGTTTCTTTGGAAGACTTCTCTTTTCTTCCTCACTTAGATTATTTGTGAAAGATGGAATTTAAATTTTCAGAACATCCTGCCTTCTTGAGCCTTATTCCTTTAGGAGTTCCTGACAATGATATCCAACTCATTTTTTTCATGTAATTTTTCAAAATCTTCTTTTCTAGGGTGTATATGTACACATATATTTGTAAGTATGTGTGTGTGCATATATATATACACACATATATATGTACATATATATGATCTAGAGTGTATATCCAACTATCTTTAGTTTTCCTTTCCATTTTTATTAAAAAATTCAAGATGCAAGAGTCACTTTTCTTTTTTCAAGTTTTAAAAATCTGAATTTAACAAGCACAAAATAAACTGTCTACATGCCTTATGGAACAGAAGGAATTGCTTGTACAAGAAATTGTAACTCTCTGCTCAACATGTAACTTCCAAGGCTGTCCTGCCTGCATGTGATCCCTACTAGCTTTCTTTCTGTTCTTTTTTTTTGGCAGGGGGGAAGGGGGTGACTGTTCTCTCTTCAGTTCCACTCTTGCTCCTGCTTCTCCCCACCATTAGAAAAAGAGAGAGAGAAATAAAACCCTTGAAGCAAATATGCACAGACAAGGAAAACAGATCTCCTCACCAGCCCTGTCAAAAAATGAGTATATGATTCTGTGCCTTGGATTCATCTCTTCTCTGTCAGAAGGTGGGTTCTCTGGGATCTTGGTTGTTCGTTGCACTAATCAGAATTCTTAAGTCTTTCAGTGTTGTTTGTTTTTATATAGACTGTTCTCCTGGGTTTGCTCACTTCCCTCTGCATCCATTCATATAAGATATCTCAGGTTTCTCTGAAACCATGTCTTTTATCAATTCTTATTGCTCAAGAATTTTTTGTTACATTATATACCATAATATGTTGTCATTCCCTGACTGATGGGCAACAGACCACTTTCTTTCAAGTCTGTATTATAAACAAGTGTGTCTAGAGTAGTCATTTTTTTTTTCTCATTGACTTTTCTGTCTTCTAAGGGACAAAACTGCTAGATATTTCCATGACTTTTAGAAGTTTTCTACCTTTGGCATTGTTTGTAAACAATAATTCTGCATACTTCGGGCAATTCTATATTACAAGGAAGTAATGGTTTGAAATGAATCCATAAAGTGTATCTATGTGAAATGGATCCTGATTCTCCTGAGAACTGCCCTCTCTCTGATCACTGCATGTAACAGTAAGCACCCCAACACACACAGAGGGGTTTGCTATCACAGGTTCTCTGAGCTATTTTTCTAAAAGGAAAGGCAACTTTTGAGGAATTATCACTTTAATGAAGCACATATATCAGTCCTTTATCAAGCACATATGTCATTCACCTAGTTCAAGGGAGTCAGCACCCTGAACTTCAAAGAAAATACAGAGAAATCAAAGATCAACAAACATGGCTTTCTCTGCCTGACCATAATCAAAACATGTATCACACATCAACTGACAGGTCCAACTGTCTGACCATAGTTACTAGAGAGGGAAGCCCCCGTATCTGGATTTGGAGGGTGTGGGGGACTCCTTAGCGGCTTCCTAGAGTCCTCTTCTGGCCAAACACTTACAGTTAGTAAGCCCCAAAGTAAAACCTCACCCTCAGAGTATTTATGCACTTTTCACAGCCAGAGGGCATGACTCTGATCCAGGGCCTCAAATAGAAAAAGCGAAAGGTACTTGAGACCCTCCTACAGAACAACTCCCCTAATCAAGCTTCCCCAATGGGCAGGCCCATCAGTGTGTGGGGATTTTCCTTAATCACTTTGTTCATAGGCATTATACTTCTTGGTATGAATAAAGCAGCAAGAAGAGCCTACTTGGCTGGCCCTCACACTGCATCTATTCTATCTTTATGCAAAATCATGAATATTGAGTATTGATGGGGGAAAAATGGGAACAGATTTAGTGAAAACTTCTCAGAAAGGTGGAGCCTTCTCCCTGGAGTGGAAGAGACCTTGGACCTGGGTTACCATTCCTCCAGAGTCCGGTGATTTCCATAGAAGGCAATGTATTGCATTAGGATCAATGATTGGGTATGAGACACTAACTCCTCAATGCCTAATTTGCATATAATGACATGTACTTTCACGGGCTTTGTAACATCCAGGAGCAGGAAATTTGAACCGGGTTTCAAAAGGGGTTGGTTAGATTTCGCACCTGGAATGTAAACTATGCTTGTCAGCCAACGGGTGCAATGGTCATCTGTGGGAGAGGGATTTTCATGTCAGGGTCTATATAAATTGCCATTCTTTTTCTGTAAGGTGCCTCCCTACTCCAGCTTTACTGGTGAAAACCGAATAAAGGAGATTTTTATGTTTTTACCTTGAGATTCCTCTGAGTAGTCAATTTGAGTAAGGGGATTCATGCTTTTCCCCCCCACACAAATGCATTTTTCAAGAAAATATTAGCCTCCTCCCATTTAAAATATGACGACAGACACCAATATTTCTTCTAGTCTAGCAATCCCTAAACTCTTATTTCCTCCTTTTTTCCAGTTATTTTCCTTTGTAATAAAGATTTATTCCTTCAAATCTGTCAACTTGCTCTCCTGACCTTACAGCAATCCCCCTCACTGTTAAATTCTTTATTTCCTGAAGTACTTTCTCATTAATGTGAAAAAAATAAAACTGATAACATTTTCCAGTATCTTTTCTGTTTTCTATCAGCCTTCACACAGGATCAAATTTTGCCCATTATAAACCAAAAAATATCCTACTTTACCCATGTTTATCATCTTCCTCTTTCCAGGTTCTTTATATGTTAGTTGCATTCTTTTTCCCTTTCTTCTCTCTGTTACCTTTCCCTTATTTCATATTAAACCACATAAAACCATGTTTACAAAAATTGTTTTTGTTCATTCAACTGCTTCATAGTTTTGCCCAGAATTGGTGATGTTTGACAAAATATTTTCATTAGGTATATGTTAAAGTATTTACTTAGCTCTTGATTTGAATTTGTTTTCGCTTTGCCTTAACAGCACCTTAAAAAGAGACCTATTAGGTATATTCATTAAAATAAAACACTTAGATAAACTGACAACAGTGAAAACTAGCCAGATTATGATTGGTGTTAGTGATGAGGTTTAAGGGTGCTAGGGACCCCAAAATACCGACATGCTGGGTCCTGCTTGAAGGAATTGGACTCAAGCCTTCTTAAAGTCAAAGAAAACAAAGTTTATTAAAGATTGGCCAAACTGGATTGGCTCTTAAGGAGCCTAAGCATTTGTATTGCTTATAATTCATAAGTGGGCCAGATAGAATCTCAGCTAGACAGAGTCTGAGCTGGATTGAATCTGAGCATCTACCTGGAGGCAAGATGGAACTAAATACAGAAAAGACTATAGGAGGGATCTGGGGGGTGGTCTGGCTGATGAGAGGAAGGGTTCAGGGAGGGTCCTGAGGAGAAGTGCAAGGAGGGGATTCGGGAGAGTTGAAGACAGCTGGAGGCAATCAGATAATATCAGACAATAGAGCTTCCAGGTGGGAAGGGGGTGGGGCAATCAAGAGGTAACAGATAATGGCCACAGATCTGAGCCTGAAAAGCCAAGTTCAGTGGGGAGATTCAAGGGGAGCTCAAGGAGGCTCCCGGAGTCTGAACCCCATCATCAGCAAACAGTTGATGTCATATGCCTTTTCCAGTTGGCTAGGTCATATGCAAGTTTGATGAGTGAACTGAATAAGCTGGAATAGTCAAGAACTTCTATAGAGGGGTAAATGGTATGCTTAATTCATCAGGTGACAAAACATGAACAACAGAACATTCTAAAACTAGGCAGCGATAAAGAAGGGTAACCACAAAATATTCTTTTCTTTCTTCCCCTGTGAGCACTAGAGTGTTCACTCCAGTTCATTCCAACTTCAAGCCAACACGTCCCTTTTTTCCTTCAGTCCCTAACTCTGAACAGTTGTTTATTACAATTTCCTTTCTTCTTGCCCTCAACTCGCACATGTTATTGACCCCAAATCGCTTCATTTCCTCCAGAGGAAAGGTGATGATGACCTGACATAAAATTCAGAACAACAAATCAAGGATTTAGGGTCAGCTTTATATTTCATCATGAGTAAAACAAAAATATGGAAAATATGTCAATATTACTACACTAAAGGCACTGAATGATTCAAAATCAAATATGCAGACTAAGAAACACAAACTAAGAGTATGATATGTGAATATGGAATAATAAAACTTTATTTAAAAATCACGCCAGGTAAAGTACGAAGACAAACTGATGAATGGGAAGGGGGGAAGCCTCCTAGCATCAGATATCTTTTACAAAAGCCTGATATCAAAAGTATGTAGGGAACTGATGCAAATATATAAGCCATCTCCCATAGATAAATTTCCAAAATATGTGACCAGTTTTCAGAAGAAAAATTCCAAACCATCCAAAACATATTTTTAAAAATGTTCCAAATTGCTAATAATAAGAGAATATAAACAATGAACTCTTAAGTTTTTACCTCACATGGAATAAATTGGGAAAGATGATACCAAAAAAGTCACTTTTGGAAGCATTGTGGGAAAACAGCCTACTGATACATTAGTAGTAGAATTATGAATTGTTCTAGAAAATAATTTGGAATTATACACACAAACAAAGGTCACTTGACTGTTGTGCCTTTTGGCTCAGTGATCCTACTACTGAAAATGTATTTTAAAGAGGTCAAAATCAGAAATAAAGGTCCCAGTTATACCAAAATATTTTAAATAGGACTTCTCTGTGACATTTCAGAAAATTTTAAACAAAGTGGTTATTAATCATTGGAAGAGTGACTGAACAAATCATGATATATGGATGTATTAGAACATTGCTGAGCCATAAGGTAGAAGGGTAAAGTATTTATAGAAACAGACTTGTATGAACTGACCCCAAGTAAAGTAAACTGAACCATAAAAACAGAATACGCAGTGACTCCGATAACATAAACAGAAACACTAACTGATCCCAGATTAATTGCAGTGACCAGTCTTGATCCCAGAGGCCAGATGATGAAACACTTTCTTTAGTTGAAAAGTAGATTATATATGTTGTCAGATACGGGCATATTTATTTTGCTTACCTATTTTTCTTCGTTACAAGGGGGAAAGGCTCCAGGGTCTGGGGAGGAACATATTGGAAATAATTGAAGTCTGGAAAACAAAAGATTTTTTTGGCACCAAAAAACATTACCAGAATTTATGTGTTCCAGTTAACTAACTTTCAAAACAGATCCCTCGAGACAATATATATTTGTTACAATATTTGTACTATTGCTCAAGATGTTTTTAATACTTCTCTTTTAGAGGTTTTCGGGCCCAGTTTATGAATCACTGGAAATCATTTAGATTTAGTTTTAAAACATTATCCAATTGGATCGTCCACCTTAACCTCTTATTCACTGAACTTGACTCCACGTGACTTTTGGCACCTTTGAAAAACTAAATAAAAGTACGGATTATTTGTTATTGCTAAAACCATTCATATGCCAGAGCCTTCTCAGGCTTTCATTTATGAAAGGGAAGCTGAAAACATGTTCCGAGCAGTAGTAGCGCCACTAGAATCAGTTCACAGGCTAAGCCTAACAACTTCATTTAACACTTTCATCTTACAGACCAGGAGTTTTCCAAAGTGACATCATGATAGATCAGCGCTCTTTCTAGTATAGCAGGCTTCAGGAGAGGACCTGTGTAGAGGCTAGGACAGGAGCCAGAGGTACTACTACAGAGGAAGGAGCTGGGGGTTTTGAGCCAGATGTGGGGAGCTGAACTATGGTAAATTCAGAGCAAGGGTCGGAAGGTGCAAGGCTCGTGTTCCAGAATTGCCAGGAAGATGGGAAGGGGACAGGAAGAGTTCCTTGAAGGGGCTTGAGCAGAGTAAGAGTCCTGATCGGTTTGGGTCAGGTCCAAGCAAAGGAAGCAGAAGAAGAATGCATAGTGGGCAAGGAGAAGCAGGGGCTGCTGGTGGTTGTCTACTAGACAGTATACACTCAAAGTTCTCTCCATCACCTGGGTGCAGAACGGCAGCTGCTTCAGTTCCACTCTAGGTTCATTAAAAACACCAGTCACTTCGCTTGTTACTTCTGCGTATTCTGTACAATGCTTAGCACATAATTCAACAAGCATTTATGGCCATTCAGTAATTAGTAAACAGAAATTGTTGCAAAGGATACAAGTTTGTTTCTATAATTAGAAAGTTGGCTTGGGTGAAATGTGAAATGTGCTTCCCAGAAGCACAAAGAATGATGGGAGGCTCCTTGTACTAAAAATAAGGGAAGAAAAAGACGAGAGAAACTCTAATTACTTAGTAAAAGAGGAAACTGAGAGCCAACCTAATACATATGGGTCTCATTTTATTGAACGATACATCTTTGAAAAGTTGGCAATAAGGGAAATTTTTGTAAACAAAACCATACTTTCCATTAGTTTACATGATAAAAATGAAGTTGTAATTCCACATAAAAAATAAAGCTTCCAGATTTATTAAAAATCATGCTGAAATATACTTTTAAAGTTACATATTTAATGTAAAACTTTTATTATAAAATTATCACAATACACAAAATAAGTCCCAAAATGCTAAATATATCCTGATGTAGTGGAAAGTATACTAGGTTAGAAGTCAGAGAGAATAGTTTAAATTCTACCTCTTCTACTTAACTATGTGATCTTGGGCTAGTCATTCTGGGCCTCAGTTTCCAATTGTGTAAAATAAGGTTTCCAAACTAAATGATCCCTAAGTGCCTTTCAGCTTTGAATTTGATCCTATAATCCTTGCAAGTTAAATAAAATTATGAAATGAAATTATGATCTTTTTAACATGTTAATTAACATATGAGAAGAAAAAAAAACAAGAGTACCATGTGATGTGTGTACATATGTCATTCCTTCTGACCTGATCACATCTGACTCCTTTTTCCTATCCTATCTGTGTATCAGACTCTTTCTTGTATGCAAGTTACTTATAATACATTAAAGATTACTTAGCTTAAAAGGGCTAAGGTCTCCCATTGGCCACTGGACACAAGTGACTCTCGAGGAGAAAGTGAGGCTTGTGACTTTGCACAGCCCTCCCTCATTTAAATCAAAGTCAACTGCAAGTCATGTCATCATCTCCCTGATGTCATGGTTCTCTTAAGAACAAAGGACAAACCGCACAAAACCAATATTTTTTTTAATATGTTGGTTTAAATTTACAGTAAATGGAGAAAGACCCGCTGCATTAGAGGAAGAGCTGAGAGCGGATGCACACAATCCATGCACTTGATGACAATGCGGTTTGAATTAGACCATGGGGGAGGGAGGGATGACATTCAACATCGCAGTCCCACAGAATGGGCCAGGAATAAGCTAGTTCCAGCTCTATAACAGGACTGCATGAAGGGCTGTTTTTAGGTTGGTGATTCTTTGAAGTTAGGCTTAAGGGAAGCTCCGCTCCACCCACCAGGAAGCTGCCCACATCAGCCTGTGTTAGGGTTTAGGTCCTTGTCCACAGAGTCTCTATAAGTGATTCTGGTAGATTGCACCACTTAACCAACCCCAAAGCTTCTCATATTCCTCCCAGGCCTGCTGGGGTGTCGCCATCTTGCCGGTACCGGTAGGCCAAACAGGCTCATAGGCCATAATGACTTTACTCCAATCCTTTATGCTATCTGCAGTGGCCTTGGTCTGTTCAAAGCCCCCTTCTCCGTGATTCCAGCTTCATTCTCATTCAACTTCCCAACAATATGAGCAATCACCCTCAGACCTTTTAAGATACCTTCTTCCCAGTCAACTCATCTTATTACCAAAAGATACGTTTCTTCTCAGAGTGTCCCAGGGTCATCAGCTGGCCTTATAATCCTTAATCATTCCCCGTCTAAGCTCCCCAGTAAGTGCTCTCTTGGCCAATTTGTAGCAGTTCTAAATAGCTTCACCAATTTTTGCATTCAGTTTCTGTTGGGAAAAATCAAGGTACACACATTCAAAAAGAATTTATGGCGATTCAGTAATTAGCAAATTAAAAAGTTGGCATAAATGAAATGTGAAATGTGCTACTAAGAAGTACAAAGAATGATGGAGGCTGATTGAACCATCTAAGCACAGTTATCCATGAAAAATGGAAGGAAGGAAGGGAAAAAAATGAAGCTACTTGAGACTAGAGACTATTTTCCTTTTTGCTTTTCAGTCCCCAGCTTCTAGTACAGTTTCTGGCACATGCTAAGTGTTTCATAAATTCTTGTTGAATTGAATTGAATTAAATCTGAAGGTCATTGTCAGAAATTTCTAATAGAGAATGTTGATATACATTGAAAAGAGTTCACAGAATTTGGACCTCAGGTTCCATTTGGTCCATCAGCCTATCCCTAAAGACTCTCACTAGTAAATATTTTATTCCAATTTGCAGATGGAAAAACTAAGTCTAAAGAGGATAACCAATTTACCCAAGGTCTTCTGGGCAATTACAAAGCCAGGATTGGAACCCAGATCTTCTGATGACAAATTCAGTACTCTTTGCCAAGGATGGTGTAGAGGAGGTATATTTACCAATATCTCTTGCCATGCAGGCTAGACTGGCTGAGAACTAGCCAAATTCCAGACTCCAGTTCCTGAAAAGGTATTGGAGATTTGATTGGCTTGCTCAGGGGATTAAGTCTTAGGTAGTTGACATGGGTCCAATCTCTTAATGTCTTTTCCTTGCTATGGCTAAATAGACCTTCTTTTGTTAAGCTATTCGATGAGAACTATTTCATTTCATCTCGATATCAGACTTGAATTATGAGCCAGACTTGGTCATAGTTGGACTATTGCAGGTGGTATCTTTTTTTCTGTAGACAGAAATACCTACTTGTAGCATGAATATTGATAGAGGATGAGAAGATAACCGATATAAAGATTTCTTAGGTTCTCCATGATTTTACTGCATCAGTTCAGCAGAGTCTACATTCATTATCTAAGAGTACATTGTTTTTTTTTAAAAACTGAATGGGAAGGGAACACATGTAAATGTGAGTAAAATTCCCCCACTGACAAAATATAAAATGGATCATTGTCCAGGTGACTTAGTTGTATCATTTAGGAACCAAAAAAGCATTCATTTTAACCAGGTACCTGGTGAAGTTTTTTTGAGTTTCCTTATGTCGCCATTTGGTGGGGTTTTTTCATATTTTACAAGAATATGGGTCAGTGAATTAATGAATAATTAGAATTGTTATTACTAAAATTCAGCTTTCTCATTAGTAATTAGAATTATTATTATCCTATAAGCACTATTTTTTTAAAAAATATATAGATTGGGTCTCATTACTACCCAGGTATGAATTTATCAATGAATAAATGAAAGAATAAGCTAGCATTTATCAATTTGCTTACTGTGTGCAAAGCACTGAAGGTACAAATAACAAGCCAGACAGCTCCTCCTCTGAAAGAGTTCACATTTGAATGAGAGAGACAAGTTAAGAGGTTTCAGCCACAAGTCAGATGGAAAAGGCCAGAGGTCTCTAAGGTGTAGAGGCAAAGCAGATTGTAATGAGTCTTATTTAATGTGATTCTACTAAGAAAATCACACTTTCTGAGACCGAATCATTTGACAGTGTGGAAGAGTTTATGTTACAAATATTCAGTAGTATTGGCAGCTGAGGAGGTGGGGGCTGGAGCGCCTGCAGAAATAATTGTTAGCCAGTGTCTCCACAGGGGTCCACTTCTTGGTCTATGCATCAGGGCCTGGGGCTGGAAGCAGGAAGCCCTGATCTGAGGCCTCTCGTATTTACTTGCTGGGTGGTGGGTGACAGTGGGACAGTCATTGGTGATGGGGCCCTTTCTCCAAAGCATTTGTTCCCCTTGATGATGGCTTTAGGGTCCAAGCTGGAAGCAGGGTCAGTTCTGGAGCGAACCGTTACTCCCAAGGCTCTTAGGTTCAGGGTCTCAGTCTATCTCCAGCGGGGCTAAAAGGAGGTGGTGGTTGAAGTGGTAGCGTACCTGGCACATGCTTCCTTTTGGCTCTTCCTCGGGGTATTTTGCTGCTTCAGATAAGTTAATTTGTCTGCATATACATGGACATGTGTGTCTACATTAATAAACAATTTACTCATTAGAAAATTCTAATTTAAATATTATTTTTTTTATCTTTGCTTTTCCTGTAAAGTAGGTTTCCTGACAATGTGATTATTATGGTTTTTTTAGAAAATATTTTTAAGGTTAAAGAATAATTTGTATATTGGAGAGATTCTAATATATGTTATTGAAGACAGCAGAGGAAGGGGAAAAGGGGACTTTTTTATTTTCAGTAAAGGCAAAAGCTCTCACTAATAAATATTGCATCAGAGTTGACCATATTCTGAAAATTTTCATATTATTGCATTGTATTAAACATGACCTTCTGAGACACAGAGACACAAACACAGAGGGGCATGCAGTAGGCTTAATCAATGTTTAGTGATGATGGAGTGTAAAATCGAAGAACCAGGGATAGAAATCAAATTGCCTTGCTATAGAGAAAGCCTCGACAGTTGAAAAACTGCTCCATAAAACTAAAGAACAGCTTGATGATTTAGAAAATAGATACTGCAGGAATATTCTATAGATACTAGATATGTCTGCAGTTATTATTAGCTCTGCTCTCCGAGAGTAAAGAGGGAAAGGAAGAAAGACCCAAATTAGATTGTCCTGAAACATGTTGGTTCAGAACTTTTCTCTTAAGTATGTATTATCTCCTCTCCCGACTTTAAATAATTGCCCATCCCCACATTCAAGTCAGAATACTGACTTATTAATCTATGTACTATTTTTTTTCAGAACTCTTGATTAAAGAGACTTTGATGTTCTGACATGATATAAAGGATTCATCAAAATCAGCTGATGATCATTAACAGTATAATTTTGTTTTAAGACAAGATAAAGCCAGTTACTTTAGTACTTGTGGGGCTTCACAGGTGCTCTTTGGATAGCTCACAGAGGTGAAGGGCATTCGTATTTTGGTGGTAGTTCAGAAGTCACTGTTCGTAAACACTTGCCTGGAATATAGGAAGCACTCAATAAACGTTAATTGATTGATTGATATGATCCAATGAGAGATGATTTTAAAATACCCATTATGAATTTATAGCAGACTTAGTTGAATTATAAAATTAAGAATGAAGATAATAGCAAGAAATATTCATATTCCTTTTTTACCTGCTAAATAGTCTTTTTCATAGACTTTTTTCATAGAAGTTCAGCATGCTGAGTAGTTTTTTTTTTCATGAATTACTTTGAAAAGTTTCCCTTTTAGGAAGTGATTTCTCCCTTTTAATTTTTCCAGAAGCAAAAAACAGTTCTCCAATTCTACTGCAAGAGAAAACCGCATAATCTTCAACATGATTCTGTTTGACTATTCCCAAATTTCCTTTTCTGTAGGGACAGAACGAAGTTCCTGGTGGGAGCTTTATCTTCACTAAAATGTATGACTTTTCCATAGTTTTCTTAGTATGAAATTCCTTTTCATTTTTGGCTTTCTAATCCTTTCCAAGCTAGTGATTGCTTCTGACTTATACTAATTTCCTTGGAATAATGTCACAAAAATCAGATGTTTTGTGTTCTCTGTCATTTTTTTCTGTCCTTTTTGCCCTGTCCAGAATGACCATCACTCCAGTGGCATCCTTTCAGCATGTGAGTTCAGTTTGTTTTTAGCATCATCAGCCGAGAGAATTGTGAAGATAGACGTAACATCACAATGATAGGATATGTCAGTTTCTCTGTTCTATTTACCATTCACAGCTAGGGCTATTTTTACATTAATCCAGAATCTGTGCTTTTTCCCCCCTAATATGTAGTTAACCATCTGAATGACACATTCTTTATAGTGCCACAATAATTCTGTCCATTACATCACTTAATTTATGGGAGTGTTAACACCAAAATCGATAAACATTATTTCTGAAATGTCAAGAGTGTTAATGGTGTGATTAAAAAAGAAAAAGATTCTAAAATCTTTCTGCACAAAGCAGTTTGATATACTATTGTTGAGGCACATCTAACTGAAGCTGTGATAGAGAAGATTTAAATCATTATGGCTCAGTCAACTTGGGGGAAAAAATGTGTGTTGGTAGCTATTCTTAGCCACACAAATCTTTTGTACCATATTGTGGAATTCTGTTAACAGGGAGAGACTAAATATCTTAGAGAAGATTGTGAAGATCTCAAATTGTTTTGAGACATATCAACAGTTGCTATGGATATGTCGCTAATGCTTCTGGGAAATTCTGTTATATCCCTCTGAGAAAATGAAAAGAATATGAGCAAGAGCTTTTTAGACAAGCAAAGCATATAAAGAATGATTATTATTGGACAATTTCAAATTAGAAAAATACTTTCAAGTTTCTAGTAAACCAAGTTTATTGAAGTTTCCTGATTGCATGTAATCTCCCCTTACAAAGTGCTGGCAAGTTTTCATTTGCATCTGATTTTAAAATAAGCAGTATTACACAATCAGGTTACATTTTTTTGTTCACTAATAATTGTCCCAAAATGGAAATTGGTATCTCTCTCTCTCTCTCTCTCTCTCTCTCTCTCTCTCTCTCTCTCTCTCTCTCTCTCTCTCTCTCTCTCTCTCTCTCTCTCTCTCACTCTCTCTCTCTCTCTCTCTCTCTCTCTCTCTCTCTCACACACACACACACACACACACAGAACTAATTGAAGCAATTTTTGTTAGTTCTGATGATTCCTGAATTTTAAATGGTGAAGCTTTATTAACCATAATAATGGTGGTGATGATGACGGTGATAAACACTAAGCAGTAGTAATCAACTAGGTACCATAGAGATATAGCCTCAGTGCGGTAGTTTTGCAATTATTTATAAATGTTGAACATGTCACTATATAAGAGAACCAGAAATATCAAAGAAATGGTATTTGAGAATTTGTAAAAACTGTCATTGATGTAGTACCATATAAAAGGAAAACCATAAATCTTGACAATGTCAATGCCTATGTTGCTAAAACTACATTGCTTAGAGTAGGCGTTGGTCATCATGGGATTCATAGTGAAAATGAGTGCATCTAGCTAATTTCACTGTGCATAAAGGAGCTTAATCCTGCAGTAAGTGGGTCAACAAATATAAGATCACATCTGTAAGCCCATGCTGAGAAGCCAAGAAATTCTCCACTATGTTATAGTAGGGCAATGGAATTTTAGTAATGTCCAAATAACCCCTGTTCAAAGAGATATTGATTATTAAGTTTATCATTAACTTCTAATGAGTACTATGGTGAAGCAGCATTATTGATTAATGGTTGTATCAATATGTTGACAATGCAATTTTTGTTACTCTATTTTAACACTTAAAATCCGTTATTTCCTAGGAGTGAGGGGCCTAAGTGGAGCCAGTAACTCATGACCCTGAAGTGGTTGGATCCCAAATAGATATCTCTTTCATACTTATCTCCCACTTCTTTATATCAAGGTTAATTGTGACCATCTTTCTTTCTTATTGTGAACTCCATGAAATAGTCTGTATCCTATCTGTCTCTGTATACTTAACATTTAGTGTGATCTTTATATACAACAGGTACTTAACAAATTTTTGGTGAATGAATGAATGCCTACATTCATCTCCTCTAGTAGAATTTAAGTGCTTTTAGGGCAAGGTTCTTTCATTTTTTGTCTTTGCATCCCCAATGATTGCCACAGAGTGCTTGGTACATAGTGCCACCAGATGCTATGGTGATTATTAAGGGCAATACATTAGTCATAACTGTCCATGTGATGTTCAGTCATGTCTGACTCTTTGTGACCCCATTTGGGGTCTGGAGTGGTTTGCCATTTCCTTCTCCAGCTCATCTTACAGATGAGAAAGTTGAGGCAAACAGGGCTAAGTGACTTGCTCAGGGTCACCCAACTAGAGAGCATCTGAGGTCACTCAGGTCCTCCCTACTCCAGTCCCATCATCCTATCCATGGTGTCATCTCCCTGCCTCCGTAACTATCCATACAGATGTCCATGTGTTAGCTGTACATAGCACCACAATTGGTACTTTGCATGCATGGACTTAACCAAAGCATTTCACTTTGTTAACCAATTTTAGAAATTCTGCAGAGGACTGGCTGTCTGGAGAGGTTATAAGCATCATTAGTTCAGTCCGTGAGGGAATGATGGTGAAAGTTATAGATGCAGCAGAGGAGAGATAAAATGCATTAACTGTGACTGATGGCACCCAAAAAAGGCTACATTCTTGTACCATTATTGTTTATTATCTACTTTTTAGTAACATTATGTTGCCTTTGGAGATTTTGATTCAGGTATTAATGTGGAGCTTAGGTTAGATAAGAGTGTATTCAATCTACCACAATTGATAGCAAAAGCAAATTATTATTTGGCTGCAGACAATCTTATTAAAGATTGTCTGTGTGCTTGTGATTGCATACTTGTGGTTCATAATAAATATGATGAATAACAATGGTTAGATTGTCTTTGCCAAGCTATGTTTCACATTGGTCAGATCATCAACCTTAAGTAGACAGAAGTCCTCCAGGTGCTGCAGATCTCTGCTGAAAGTTAACTTCGATTGTCCTAGTGGTATCATCTCTTACGATCCCATCAACATGTATTTATTGAGTACCTATTGTGTACATATTTCTACACTTGGGACACTTAGGAAGTCCCAAAGAAATACAAGTGAAGCCTACAGTGTAGCTAGAGAGATGACATAAATTCACTAAAAAATCGAATATAATACAAGAATTACATAACAATGCAAAATAATTGCCAAATAGTTGTGGACAGTACATGCTATGAGTTCAAAAAGGGCAGAGACTCTTATAGGCCAGAATGGACTTGGAAGAACTCGAGCTGGGCCTTGATTGGTGAGGAGAGGAGAGGACATTCCAGGTGAAAGGAAAGACAGAGAAGTGGGAAAGTGCAGGTGCCTTCAGAGACCTTGAAAACCAGTTTGATGTCAGTTTGGAGAAGATGTTGAATATAAAGCTAAGAAACATGAGCTTTAATTTTTAGACAGTGAAAACCATCAAGGATTTTTCTTCTATGAGGAGGAATGTGATGATAGTCATATTTGGCATGCTGACAATCTTATTCATTATTGATCTTATTACCTTCTGTGGGGGTAAATTGAAATAAGAAGAGTCTACATGAAGGGGATTCCAGTTAGGAGGCTTTTGCAGCCATGATTTGATGAGGGTCTGAAGTAGAGAGATTACAGTAGAAATGAGAAGGAAGGAATGCATATGGAAAATGTTGCTGTGTTATTGATTAGATATAGGGAACAAAAGAGAGGAATGCTTCTTAGAAATATAAATAGATGTGGAAAAGAAAGTCATTATTGACAGAGCATTTCTGGACATGTATGAAGGTACTGGCATGGTTTGGTAGGAATATTAAATAGCTCTACATGGACTGTCAGTACCCAACAATGCCTAGTCCGTGGTAACACAGAGAATATGGTAAGGTAAAATTCCAAATGAGAACATTTCAAAACACAGTATCAGTAGAATCCCTCATGATCTGAACAGTGTGGCCTGGTTTTGTCTCACAAATACAATCCCCAAAAGTTTGCTAGAGTTTCTATAGTACGAAGATTTCCTGAAGGGAAACTTAATGGCGTAGTCCTGGCTATTCTGAATTGGTTGGACAGACTCATCAGATCATCAGAGACTCCTCTGATTACCCCCTTAACCTCCCCCACCTTGGAAAAGATACTTCAATTCTTTGGGCCTCAGTTTCCTCATCTGTAAAACAAAGTTGATGGACTAGAGGATTTCAGCCTATGAACTGTGTGCACTCAGCAGTTGTTCTACTGATGGGACTCACGTCTCGTTGCAGGCAGCCACAGTGACAAGTGGAAAGGTAGCTTGCATGTGGGAGAGCTCTGAGCATCCTCAGACTCCAATCTAGCTCTGCCTTCTGGTGTGTGTTTGACCAACACTTGGGGACTGCCCTGCACACCTTTATTTTAATGAACTCTTACTGCATTCTTTTAGGTACTCTAGATTGCTCTGCTGCCACCTCTTCTTACTAGACCAGCTTGCCGTTCAGTTAATGCATCGGAAATATTTCACCCCAACAAGGGCAAAGCAGACGCTACCGTAAAAGGTGAGGGACCAGTGTGACATCTCTTATCAGAGCTATGTCTTTAGGACTTAAATTGCTTTTATATGAAAAGAAACCCATCCTTGAGATCTGTCCACCAGGGCCTCAGTGGTTCATTCAGTTCTGCTTTTGAAAGGAGGGGTAATAGAAAACCAACCTAAGAACACCGAGCCTGGAAATTTGCCTGGAAGATTTTAAGTTGCCATTGTCTGTTATATTCTTTGAAATCATTGTCTAGTCAATCCAGCTACTTTTACCTCCCACCCAAACAGAGAGCAAACATAGAACAGCACAGTTTTATAAGGCAAGGACTCTGACACCTCACACAGCATCAAGAAGGAGAATTAGATTATGTCCAAACTGCCACTGGGCTGCACTTCCCAGCGTGCTCCATGCTAAGGATCCCTTGCATCCAGACAGGCTGGTGTACATGCCTTGTGGACGTGCTGGAGAGAATCTCTAAGACCTGCACACACTGGGCTCTGACAGCACTCTGGCGGGCTCTGGTGGTAGAACTATTCTACATGTTTCCATTAGACACCAGCTGTGCTTGACACCATTTAAGTATAAATGTAAAAAGCAAACATTTGAGCCGATCCATAGACATTCCCTAGTGAGAACAGAGGCCTATATTAACTTCCTTTTGTAACTCTAAAATGCCTTTATGTTCTCTGTAATAAAGACTCACTTCATAGGGTATCTTTGTCAATCTATAGCATATTTCCTATCAAGGCCCGCAAGGAGAGAAAACAAGTTCATCCCTTCGTGCTGCAATTCAGTTTTCTCCCTTGCTGTGTGGAACTTATTTGTGCTTGTACATAGAATTTTGGAGCATAGGTGCATTGCTTTGTCTCTTTTCCTTCCCCCAAATGGTATGTGTGTGTCTGAAGTGCTACTGACAGGTTTAGATCACTTGATCTCCATAGCCCTTCATCAGCCAAGAATCACTAAGTATATATTAGGCACATATTACATTCCAGGCACTGTGCTAGGTACTAAAATGAAACAGGTCCTACATTCATGGGGCCAAGAGGAGGTAACAACACACGCGTCAATGAGTATGTGCAAAATAAATACAGGTCATTTTGAGGGGGAGAGTACTAGGAGCTGGGAGGAAGAAAGATCAGAAAAGGAGAAGGTGCTGCTTGAACTGAGCTTTGAATGGAACTAGGGATTCTTTAAATATGTGTGTGTATGTTATTTTTCCTCCAATTACATGTTAAAACAACTTTTTTAACATTTTAAAAAATTTTTGGATTCCAAATTCTATCCCTTCCTCATTCTCTCTTCTCCCCCTTCCCTGAGACAGTAAGCAATCATATATATAATACATATATATATATATATGCCTTTCAGACATAGATATAATGTATATATAGATATATCAGGTATAGATATAGATTATAGCTATATAATAATATAAAATATTTCCATATTATCATTTTGTACTGGAATATTTGAATAAAAGAAAAAGAATGAGAGTTAAAAATAGCAGCTTCAGTCTGTATTCAGACATCAGCTCTCTCTCTGGAGGTGGAAAGTATGCTTCATCATTAGTCCTTTGGGATTGTCTTGCATCGGTTATTGCTGAGAATAACTAAGTCATTCATAGTTGTGCATCGAACAACATTGCTATTACTATGTACTATGTGCTCCTGGTTCTGTTCACTTAATTTTGCATCAATCCATGTAAGTCTTTCCAGGTTTTTCTGTAATCATTCTGCTAGTCATTTCTTATATTAAAATAATATTCATTACAATCATATACCACAGCTTGCCCAATTGATGGGCATCCTTTTGATTTCCAATTCTTTGTCACCACAAAAAGAGGTGCTATAAATAATTTGATACAAATAAGTCCTGTCCTCTATTTTTGGATATAGACCTAGGAGTGGTATTGCTGGATCAAAAGGTATGTACAGTTTGAACTGTGAACATAGTTCCAAATTACTCTCCAGAGTGAGTGAACAGGAACTAGGGATTCTAACATGTGGAAGTGGGGAGGGAGTGCTTTCCTGCCTATGCAGAGCAATGGAGATATAAACTGTCATGTGGAAGGAACTGCAAGAGGGTCAGTTTATTTGGACCACAGGGCACACAAAGGAAAAGAATGACTGAGTCTGAAAAGATAGATAGGAGCCAGGTTGTAAGGTCAGGCTTAAATGGCAAACAGAGGAGTTTGTATTTGTACCAAGAGATAATAGGGAGATTACTAAGCAAAGAAATAACATGAGTGGACCTGTGCTTTAAATGTATTATTCTTGTAGCTGCATTGTGATAGATGGACAAGAGAGGGGAACAGGTGGAGGCAGGGATACCCCATTGGAGGCTATTGCAGTATTTCAGGCTACAGGTGATAAGGTCACCCACCCTAGGGTGGGTGACTATATTAGAGAAAAGGGGGCACATGTGTGAAGCATTATGGAGATAGAATCCCAAGATTTGGGAACTGAATGGACATGTGAATGAGGCACTGACGAGGACTCTGAGGTTGCAAACCCGAATTATTTGAAGAATGGTGGTGCCTCTGACAGAAAGAGACAAGTTAGAAGTTAGAGTGAGTGCAGAGAGAAAGATGATGAGTTCTCTTTTGGAGATGTTGAGTTTTAGACTTTGAGACTTAAGGTAGAAATGTCAAGTTGGTGATGCAGGATGAGTATTTGATATATATGTGTGTATGTGTATGTGTGTGTATATCCAGTATGTGTATATATATATATGTATACACACATATACATATATACAGACATATACATACATAGTGTAAATATACACATGCATATACATATATATATTTGTGTGCATATATATATTTGTGTGTATATATGTATACATGTATATATACACATTTCGGGGAGAAGAGATCCTCTTCTATGATCTTGGCTCAGATAGAACCCTGGAGTGCACTAAACCATGGAGATCAAATATGGATGGTGAATGTGCAAGGCACCCCAGAGGGAATGGTCAGACAGGTAGAGAGCAGACCATGACTGAGAGAGATCAGTATTATCAAAGCTTAAGAGATATCAAGCTTGAGGATTGGGAAAAGACCATTAGATTCAGCAATAAAGAAATTGTTGTTGACTTTGGGGAGAGTGGCTTGAGTAGAGTGATGGGGGACAGAAGCCAGACAGGGGCTGAGAGGTAAGTGGGACCTGAGAAAATAGGAGTAAGGAGTAGACATTCTTTCTTAGGCTATAAAAGGGAGGATATAGGGTGATGGCCTGAGGGAATGTTAAGATCAGGTTGGTTTGTTTGTTTTTTAAGTATGGGGAAGATCTGTTCCTGGGTGTGCTTCCCAGCATAAGAGAAAGATCTCCTGGTTTTGAAGAAATTAAAAATGAGGGAGAGAGAGGGAATGATCCAAGGGACAGGTTCCTGGAAGAGACAGAAAGGATGGGACAAAGGACATCAGTAGAAGGGTTGAAGATGTTAATAATTTTAAAACTTTAGAATCAGTAACCTGATTTTATGTATTCATTTGTTAACAGAAACAGAAGTGAGAGATATGCCATATGAGAGTCATTTTCACACCACATTTTGCAAAATATATGAGGGGTTTTTATTTCTTGATAGAGCATGTATAACCATTGATACAAACATTATCCTTCAGTAAATTCAATCTTCCCTATAGTATTAGCATTCTTGGTAACCTTATTACAGAAACATTTTAATACTTTATTAAAAGGCCTACAATATTAGAGTGGCTACAACCTGACATAGCATTATACAATTAGTATTTTAATGTAAGCTCTATTATGATGATATATAACTTGTATCATCATAATAAAAGTTCCTAGGAAGGAACAAACCTATAATAACACTATTTCTATAAGGGTGATTTCTTAGTAATGAAGCTTCTTTTATAGCAACTTCATTATTAGGAGAGGATCTTCGTAATAGAAATGCAAATAAAGAGTTAGAAAGGGGTACTTGGCACGAACGTGCAGTCAGTGATGACCTTCTACCATGCATTGCGTCTAATCGTTATATACGTACTGGGAAGATTCTAGTTCAGCTTATTGCCATTTTCCTATTTTTTTTTTGTACGTTAGTCTTCCCAGGTTATTAAAACCAGAATTCCATTTTTCAAAAAAAGTTTGACTATATGTTTTATTTTTTTTAATATTTTATTTCCCAATTGCATATAAAAACATTTTTTAAACTTTTGTTTTTTAAAATTTTGACTTCCAAATTCTCCTCCTTCTCCCCTCCCTGAAATGGTAAGCAATTTGATATGGGTTGTACATGTGCAATCATGCAAAATATATTTCCATATTAGTCATATTGTGAAAGAAAACAGACCAAAAAAAGCCCACAAAAAAATAAAGCAAAAAATAGCATGCTGCCATCGGCATTGAGTTCTGTCTCTGGAGGGAGAGAGCATTGTTCATCATGAATCTTTTGGAATTGTCTTGGATCATTGCATTGCTGAGAAGAGCTAGGACTATGTTTTAAACATTAAAAATGTTTTATTTTTCAAAAGCAAGGAAAGATTAATTACATGCATATGCAGAGAGAGTCATATATGCATAAAGAGTATTCTGTAGAAAAAACTTTGGATTTGGACTCTGGAAAGGCAGAGGAGCTCCATTCAGATCTTGGCTCCTCTTTTGTGACTTGGGCAAGTCACTCCTCTCCTCTGGGGCTCACTTCCTGTTCTGTAAATTAAGAGAGCTGAACTAGCTGATCCCCCAGGTCCCTTCTAGCTTTACATCTCTGATTTTGTGATCTTCTCTGTCATGTTAGATTTCTTGAAAAAACACAGATAAGTTCGTCTGACTATTACTGTCAAACAGGGCACAACATGAGAGTATGTATACTTACCAAAGCTCGACCTGAGCACCTCCCTCCCCAAAGGGCCCCAGAAAACTATTCCTAGATCCAAGGCACTTTGCAGATCAGCATCAACTCAAAACCATCGCTCATGACCCCTTCCCACCCCTGTAAGTGTGCTTACTTTTATAGAGGATACAGTTCAAAGCAAAAGACTTTTCATCCAACAGCAGAGCCAAATGAGTAGATCTCTGCGTCCCTCTGTTACCACCCCACCAGAGAAGGAGGGAGACATCCAGGGAACACACAAGGCCAGAGGTAGTCTGAGGGGCAAATATGGCAGGAGCGCTTTGCAGGCAGGGCACGTCCTGCTGCCAAGACTGCAGAGCCATCGGCTTCCTCTGCTGACGTCATCATCATCGGTGTGCTGCTGGCTGGAATAAGTAGGGAGCCTGTGTTCCATGAGGCACGTGTCATTCTGCTCTCTGCTGGGCTTCCGGATGGCTGCTCTCTGGTACCCATAGCTGTTCTTTAATGGTGACTTCTGATGGAAGCAGCATGGTGGGGTGGGGAAAAAACCCCACTGACTTTGAAGGGAGAGAATGAGCGTTCAAATTCTATGTCTTCTTGAGTTTCCTTATTTTAAATGAGATGGCCTCTAAGGTCCCTTCCAACTGAAAGTCCAAGATCCATGAAATCTTTCCTGCTGGAGTGAATTTTCACCATTTCTATCACTTATAAGCAAGAGGCTACACATCACACACATATTTTGTTGTTCAGTTGTATCTGATTCTTTGTGGCCCCATTTGGGGTTTTCTTGGCAACGATACTGAAGTGGTTTGCCATTTCCTTCTCCAGCTCATTTTATGGATTAAGAAAACTGAGGCAAACAGGGCCAAGTGACTTGCCCAGGGTCACGCAGCTGGTGTCCGAAGCTGGATTTGAACTCAGGTCTTCCTGACTCTTGACTCAGTGGTCTATCTACTGAGCCACTCTAGCTGACCACGTAGCACATAGTGGGTGCTTAATAAGTACTTATTGACTTGTTCTACTTTGGGACTTGTCTGATTTCCCTCCCATGCCCCAGAAAGCTCATTATTGGGAAAACTGCATCCTCTCCAAAGATCCCATCAGCTTTGATAATCCACCTCATCACCAATCTCTGTCTCTCTGGACGGAGGAACCATGAACTCCAAAACTTCACTTAAGAAAGGAGTCTGAGTCAGAACATCTCATTTCTCTCCTGGTTGCACTACTTTGGGACTTCTTCACTATGCCCCCTAGTCAGCACCACAGAACCCTTCTCTTCATCTTTCTTTTGTGTGTTGTCCGCTCCCTTTGGATTATAAATTCCTTGAGGGTAAGGACTATTTTCTTAATTTCGTATTTATATCTCCAGTGTTTAGCACTGTGCCTGACACACAGTAGGTGCCTAATAAATGTTTATTGACTGACTGACTAGACCTAGCTTGCTGGCTAATTAAGTAATCCCTTGGGCATTTTTTTAATCCAACACTTCTAAAGCAAAAACAGAGAAACGAAAAGCCTCCTGCCATCTCCCCGCAGCTGCCCATCTTTGTACCTGTGAGCTGGGAATAGCTTTTACATTTTAAAATAAAGTTTTATTGTATTTGAAAATGTAAAAATCATTCTCATCCTGCAGAATTATACAAAAAGAGATCAGATTTGACACTCAGGCTGTGAGGGAGGCTGCTGACCTCTGTAGGGTTTGTCTTTCTAGCTGCTGAGTCTTTCAGTCGAACTCTTATCTGTGTTATAATTGGATAATTCATTTTCATTATCATCATCCCTTAGCCCCAGCAAATCACTCTGGGGGACGTCGCCTCGCCAAATACTAAGGGAGCTTGGTGTGAAGCTGTGGTGGAGAGACTCCTGTCTAATCACTCCTCTCATTTGTTGGGTCGTTCTGTCATTCAGCCCTGTCCCATTCTTTGTGACCTCATGGACCATAACACACCAGACCCTTTTATCCTCCAGTATCTCTCAGAGTCTATCTAGGTTCGTGTTTGTCGTTTCCATGACACTATCCATCCTGTCCTCTGCTGTCCCTTTTTCCTTCTGCCTTCAATCTTTCCGAACATCAGGGTCTTTTCCAATGAGTCCCTTCTTCTCATCATATGACAAAAGTATTTAAGCTTCAACATTTCCTTCCAATGAACAGCCTGAATTAATTTCTTTAAGTATGGACTGATTTGATCTCCTTGCTGTCCAAGGGATTCTCTTCAGCACCATAATTGGAAAGTGCCAGTTCTGTGGTGCTCAGCTTTCCTTAGAGTCCAGCTCTCACTGCCATACATTGCTACTGGAAAATACATAGCTTTGACTATAAGGACCTTTGTCACCAAGATGATGTCTCTTTAGTGTGCTGTCCATGCAAATCCCAGGAGTAGGGTTGAGACTGAGTGAAGAACAAAAGAGCTGGTTACCCTTCCCCTATTTACTCCAAGCAATAAAAAGGGGGGCTCTCTTACCAGTTTGCCTGTATCTTGGAGGATGCCCAACAAGAGATCCACATTAAAGAGGGTTTCTCTATGGAATCCAGCTACTCCACTGTGTAGATGCTATTTCGCTGATTGTAACAAGCTTTAGAACACGATAGAAATTAATAATAACGCAGAAGAATTCAGCCCAACTCTAAGTATAGGAAAAATCAAGTAAATAAAAAAACTCCCAATTGTCCAACGTTTGGTATGCAGCTGAAGGGATCTGTTGAACTCATCCATTACTCCGTATATTTTGAACAGCCACAGAAATTAGACAGTGAATTGGACTGAAAATTAAAGAAGAGAAAGGCACCTTTGGGAAATTGAGTGATGATTTCATTACCCCAAGACTTTCCATAAAACAAAGTCCTTTTTAAGATAAATGTTTATTGTGTTATATTCTTTATATGTAAGTTATATAGTACCATAGGCTAAAGAATTCAAGTTGAAAGTCACCCAACTGGCAGTGGAGAAACACATGATGGGTGTGATTATAACATAAGGAATGTGCCACAGTGTGTTGAAGAATTACGGGAATATTATGCATTTAGAGCTAGAAGAGAGTTAAGAGCTCTTTTAGTCCCAGACTCTTATTTTACAAATAAGGAAACTGAGGCCTGAGGAAACAAAGTGAACTGCCTGAGGTCACACAGGGGAAGGTGGGATTGTAAATCACATCCTCTGACTGCAAATAGGATGCTCTTTCCACCTATACATGGAGAGCTTCCCAGAGGATGAGAAGGTGTGGATAGTTGTGCCAAAGGGGAAGTATCTGTTTCAATGAGGTCATGAAGATGGGGCAGCGGGGGCGGGGGGGGAAGCAGGGGGGAGGGGTCTGCGCTGGTAATTTTTTTCCTCTTATTTTTGATAATGCCAAAGACTGAACCATGCACTGAATTATATTAAATATAGTTTTATACAAGACTAAAATGCAAGCGGATGCAGGTGCAAAGTAACCTTTACACTGTGTTATTGCATTTTTCTAAGTATTCACAACTCAGATTAGATCATCTTTGTTATGGTTGGGAACTATAGCAAAGGAGGTCAAAGGACTCTGAGGCCCTTGTTGTCCTTCCACAAAACAGAGAGGATTATTGAGTAAAGTTTCACTGGACCGTATTTGAATGCCAGCACCTAGCACTAAGACATTATGAGTGCTACAGAATGCATTAGTGATGCCTATGATAACTTGGACTTTTTCACTCAGGGATTTTGTTCCGTCACATGAGTTATGTGTGGCAAGGACATTTTGTATCAGAATGTTTTGCTCTGTGGCCTGAATGGAGAGTCTATAAATATGCTGAAGTTTGTATAGTACTGGAAATGGAAGTTACTACCTGCCTATAGAGGAACCCCTTAGGACAGGAAATATTAAAAATACTAATAAGGCAGCAGGGTGGTGGAGTGGGTGAAAGCACGCGCCAAGAAGTTGGTAAGCCCGGAGTTCAAATGTTGCCTTACTGGCAGTGTGACCATGGGCAAATCATTTAGTCTCTCTCAGCCTCAGTTTCCTTATCTGTAAATTGGGACTAGTACTAGCCCCTGCCTCAGAGTTAGCGTGAATATCAAATAACACGGATTGTTACTGTCGTACAGTTGCGCTTTCTGACCACATTTAGGGTTTTCTCAGCCAAGATGCCGGCTCATTTTCCAGATGAGAAAACTGAGGCAGACAGAATCGAGTGACTTGTGCAGGGTCACACAGCAAACAAGTGTCTGAAGCCAGATTTGAAGACAGGAGGATAGATGTCCCCTAGCTGCCCAGAACAAACATGTTTTGCAAACCTTAAAGTTGTTTTATATAAATGCCAGGTGTTGTTACTAGTCAGGAGCCAATAAACATCTGTTAGTAGTATCCTGTGATCCAGACACTGCTGGGATACAATCAAGAAAGAAAAAAAAAAGACAGTCCCTGCCTTGGAGGAGCTCACAATCTACTAGGGAAAGACCATACACAGAAGAAAGCTGGGCAAAGCCGGCCAGAGCAGCTCATGGGAAATGTGGTTAGCTGGAAATCTCTGATCCCGCTACAAAGGGAAGCTTTGGGTGGAGTTTTACTTCACTTTACTGCCCTCCAGTCAGAGGGGAGAGGCAACTGAGGGTGGTGAGGAGATTTGAAGTATCAGAGCTTCTTAATATTATAAGAATGATATTCTAGAGTAAACTATTGGCCAAATAACAACATGTATGGCAAATAAAGTAAGAGCTATGTTGTAGGAGTCATAGATTGCCTAAGGTAGTATTTATGCCAAATTTTATTTTCTTGGATAACCTTCTGTATAAATGTAAACTTCACTATTTTGTGCCCTGCTTTCAATCACTGCAAGTTTGGTTTTCCTCCCTCCCCTTATTGCTCTGGTTCTGTTTTAGCACATAGCATGACACCTGTTTCTTTGCCAAAGCAAAGTACAGTTGATCCTCACTATTTGTGGATTTCACATTTGTGAATGTGCCTACTTGCTAAGATCTGTTTGTCACCCCAAAATCAATGGATGGGGCACTTGTCATTTGCAGTCATATGTAGAGGGGTGAAAACTGTTAGTGGCCAGACTGGTCACGTTCCCTGCTAAGGTCAAACAAGGCACTCTGCATTCTTGTTTTATCCCTCATACTATAAACGAGTATCCTTTTGTGATTTATTTGGTGCTGCATTTTCCACATTTTTGTACTTTTTGTGGGTGATTTTGCTGTTTAAAATGCCCCCCAAGCTTACTGCTCAACACTGTCTAGTGTTCCTAAGTGCAAGACGGCTGTAATGTGCCTTACAGAGAAAATGCCTAAGCTTTGTTCAGGCATGAGTTATGATGCTGTTGGCCATGAGTTCAGTGTTAATAAATCAACAATACAGTAATTCTAGAAAAAGGAAGAGGAAATTCACTAATCTGTACATGAGGCCACTCTGGAAAGTGCTAAAGTAAATATTGTGACCAGAGGCCTATAGGAACCTAATTCTATATTTCCCCTAAGAGCAATGGTTCAGTAATTCACTATTTCAGCATTTACAATGACTTTATAGAACATAACCACTTCAGATGAAGAGAATCCACTGTAGTTTATCACAGTAATGCCTTATGGTACTATGACCGTGTTGACACTGATAATAGTGGAGCCCAGATGTGATCACAACATCTAGTCCATCTTACTTGCCATAGTCTACAACCAATCTTATTTGCTGTGTGATCCTGGACAAGTCACTCAGTCCTGTTTCAGTTTTCTCTGGAGTATGCTGGAGTAATGAAACTTTACCCAATAAATAATCTACAAAAATCTCTGCTTTTGGTATTGGATCCTCAGCCTGTGATATATCTACTAAGTATATAGCACATGGCTAGGATCAAAGTCCTCTCCCTCCCACCTACACACACACATACACACGCACACACACTCATACACACTAGTCTACTCAGCATTTCTGAGAACCATTATCTACCACTGAACACCCCCACCTATAATGATAATATACCTTTCCTTACTCATGAATGTTGGTGTCTCCTCTCCCAGAAGTAAAAATTTAGTCACCTGGATATGTTTTTGTGAACACATGTGCATATGTACCCCAAATATAAAGCCAGAAGAATAGAAGTTGCAACACTGACCTTCTGTCTTTGAGAAGTTGTTGTCCCCTGTTGTAGCAAATTCCAAAAAATAATTCCTGTGGATAGCATATGCCTGTAGGAGTGCATAAGAGACAGACGCTGAATATATTTTCTCTCAGTGTGACCCAGTGGTTCGAGGAGCTCCATGAGAAGGTAATCTGCAATATCAGCAAACCCAGGCTAGACCATGCTGGTTTTATACAAGTGTTCCCCATTTCATGAAAAAGTCATTTCATGAAAAATTTGGAGTTTTGCTCTTAGGAAATTATCACTCATCCTCATGTGCATGAATCTATGTGTGAGAAAAGAGGAGTTGGCTATGAGAAATAAGAGGTAGAAATGGCAAGATTTAGCTGCTGATTATATATGCGAGCTGAGGGGGCATGAAAAGTTGGAAAGAACAGTGAGATTATGAGCCTGGGTGACTGGAAGAATGATGGTGTCTTTGAAAGAAATGAGGATGTTTGGAAGAATGATGGGTTTGGAAGGAAAGGTAATAAATTCTTTTTTGGACATAGCCAATTCGAGGGGTCTCTGGGGCATCTAGTTTGAAGTTTCCAGTATTGTTATTGAGTCATTGCAGTTGTGTATGGCTTTTTGACCACATCTGGTGTTTTCTTGCAAAGATACTGGAGTGGTTTGCCATTTCCTTCTTCAGCTCATTTTATAGATGAGGAACTTAGGCAAACAGGATTAAGCGACTTACCCAGGGTCACATAGCTAGTACATGTGAGGCCAGATTTTAATTCATGAAAATGCCTTCCTGATTCCAAAGTAAGTGCTCCATTCTCTGTGCCATTTAGCTGCGTAAAATATTGGTTGAAAATACAGAACTGAAGCTCAAGGGAGAAACTTGAACTAAGTATATGTCTTTGAATTATATGTATAGAGATCTGCAGACAAGTCATTTGTAGACTTCCATGCAGAACACAAGCAAATCTGTTCCAGGTAATATACATTTGCTATTTTTTTTTGCTATTTGTTAATTTCATGTATACATATATATATGTGTATATGCATATATGTATATAAAAATAAATATAAAATAAATATGCATATATGTATATAAATATGTAAATAAATATACATAAATAAATATATGTATATAAATATGTAAATAAATATAAGTATATATATATGTATGTATATGTGTGTGTATATACGTGTGTACCTCAGGATGTTCTGGCTTAGCAGGATGTTACATCTTGCTGTCTTTAGACAACTGTTTATGCCTATTTTGTGAAGTGATACTGCACATAATCTTCTGATCCTTTAATATTCGTGGTCTTTGATCAAATTGGCTTGAGAAAGAAAGCACTTGTTTGCTGACTGAGATGTTTTCTGGCTTCTTTTGGTCTTTTACTGTGATAATTGTTTTGTTTCAGTTAAATTGATGATAAAGGCAGTGCCTCTACTTTTATTCATTTGCCATTTTTTTTAGAGTCAACAACATGTATGTAGTTTGGGGTGGAGCTGCTATAATTATATACAGCATTTTCTCATCTTTGACCTATTGATTTTTGCCTTTGTTTTAACCAGTCAATGAATGAACTGTATGTCAACAGCCAACTGTGAAAGGACTTCCACATTATATGCTAGCTGTTTTTCTTATGGGAGGCAGGGTGGTACAGAAAGAGGAGTGGATTTGGAGTCAAAGGACTTGGGTTTGAATCTTCCTCTAAGTATCTCTAAGTAATCTTAAACAAGTCAATTTACCTTTCTTAGACTCAGTCTCTGCATGTGTAAAATGAGAATCTTAGATCAGAAGATGATCCACAAGGTACCTCCTAGTTTTAAATTTATGGTCCTTTGGTCCTACGGTCAGCCAGTCCCCTGGGCCTTGGTACAATGTTCTTTTTGATGTGTTTTTCATGTCCCACAGTGTTCAACTCTCTTCATTTCCACATGGATTTGTTGAATATCTGTGGCGTCAGTCAACAAACATTTATTAAGCAACTACTATGTGTGAAGCACGGTAATGTGCGTACAGAGACCAAAAGGAAAATCTTAACCCTTAAAGTGTTTATTATGTTCTGGTTGGGAAAAAACAATACATATACAGATAAACATACTTGTCCAAAAAATACATATTTAGATCAGACCTGTGATTTCTTCTTAATGTTCAAGCGAGAGAGATGTGGGATAAGTTTTTGAAATTCTTGAAGGAAATATTCATCATGATACACAAACATGATTCTTTTGAGTAATCTATAGGCCTCTACCTTTATTTCCTCTGCATTGCCACAGTTTCTATGGAAACAGTGGGGCATGCACAGGACTAAGAGCCAATTTAAAATTTTCATCTGTTTAAGAAGTTGCCACCATATCTTATACTGACCTCTTGATGATGAGCTTCTAATGGTCTTGTCTTCACCACCCACAACCTGCTCTTATTTTCCACCTGCTCCTTATTTGACACCTCACCCTCCCCAGTTATGAGAAAGGGTAAAGGAGCAGAGTAGCATCCATGACCTTATCTCTGGGCCATGGATTATAGCAAGTAGAGGCAGAGGAAAGAGCATTTGGTCCCCTTTGTTCAGGGCACCATCACAGCTGTATTTACAATAGCTGACAGATCCAGAATTCAGACCTTGCCTTCATCCCTGCTCCAAGGTCAGAGTCTCTGTCAGCCTCAGTCATGTCAGTAACGAGAGCTGCTGATCCTTCTTGCTGTAGTACCCCCTAATGAAGCCCGGTGGTCCCAGCATAATAGCCATTGCTGCCAAGCTAAAAATGCCTGATGGCTCTGGAGGAGAAGGTGAGTCTGGTGACTGCACAGCCCTCCCTCACTTAAGTCCAGTTCATTTGCATGTCACGGATCACCACCATGCTGTCACTGTCCTCTTTGAGGACAAAATGCCTGCATCTTGACCAGTAAAGTCTGTCTCCTGTGATGGCAGCAGTTTCCTAGGTAACTCACATGGTGATCACAGAAGTACAGGATTGGAGAATTGGAAGAAACAAAGGGGGCAAGGGATTCAGGGCTGTGGAAGACAGTGTATAGTTGAACAGGTTGTCAGCAGAATCAATTGATGCCTAAGCAGGACTACTCATTGATGCCTAAGCAGGACTTCATGGACTAGGAAAGAATGGAGGAATGAAATGAGTAGAGGAAGTGGTGAGAAATCATATAGTTTGGAAGAGTGAGACAGAAGGAGATGTGGAATGACAGGAGGTTATAAGAGTGAGGAACGTCAGAATTCTCGATCATGAAATGAGAGCCTGTGGCTGCTTCCCATGGAAGTTTAACCAACATAAAGCATTTCCACCATAAATAGATTTCTAAAAACCTAGAAACTGCATCATTCAGCAAACTTTTGTCCTGCTTGCAAAATAAAAAGATGTGGCCAGCCAACAATCACATCAGTTTAGACTGTAGGTTCATTTGAAAAACTTTAAGGAGAAAAAAGTTGAAGATTATGAGCAGTATTGTCTCACAAAGCAGTGAGAAGTAGTGGAAAGAGAAATATGAATTTGCAGAAAGTTTGTTGTGAGACCCAATCATGTCAAATCATCTCACCAGTGCCTAAAGATGGACAAAAAAGAGATGAAGAATCGAAAAGATGCCAAAATTCCTATTTAAATTTTTTTCATCAGTTGCAATAGAACTAAGTAACATTTGACCTCTTAACATCATAGTTCCTGATGACTTGAAAAACGTTAAATGATGCCTAAGAAAGTATAAATATGGCACTAAAGCAAAAAACAAAACAGAAAAAGCAGCTGAATTAGACCAAATCTACACAGAAAATGTCTATGCCAGAGGTGCCACATTTTTAGGGCAATCAGAGATTGATTTTCAAGATAGCTGAAGGAAAGGAAGAAACCAAACAAGCAGAAAAATAGATCTCATGTGTTTATTACTGCTTTAAGAAAAGCAAGCAAATACATCAATAACTGCCAACCCATTTTCCCACTTTCTCTTTTCTATTAAATCTTTATGACTTGCCCAAAGTCATACAGCTAGTGAGTGTCAAGTATCTGAGGTGAGATTTGAACTCAGGTCCTCCTGACTCCTGCATTGGTGCTCTATCCACTGTACCACCTAGCTACCCCAATTGCCTCATCCTGGGTCATCTCCAGTCGTCCTGATGAATATCTGGTCACTGGATTCAGATGGCTCTGGAGGAAAAGTGAGCCTGGTGACCTGCACAGTCCTCCCTCGCTCAAAAACAAAGTCAAGTGCAAGTCATGTCATCATTTCTCTGATAGCATGGTCTTCTTTGGCAACGAAGGACAAACACACACAAATCTTTATAATCATGTACATGCCTATCAAGGGTATTCTTGATGTATATACATGAAGAGAGCAGGCAGGCTGAAATGAACACTATTCAATAATAGCATCTTAAGAGAAATACTGTTTTCTGAAAGAGGAAGAAAATGCAAGATTCTTCTATTTTTTTTATTGTTGGCTCAAGAAAATCATGTGACTAGAGCCCAGTACAGCCTTAAAGGTTCTCCTTTATCTTTCATGTATTTGTTAATAAAGGCAACATAAGAGGTCACTTGGTTCAATTATCTTTTGATTATTACTGTCAGGTAAAGCATAAAACAGGAAGATATATACTCATCAAGGTGATTGCCCCATCCTAGAGGATGTCCAGCACAGATTCCCAATGGAAGAGGGATTTCCTGTAGATGGTAAGGTACTCCATGTGCACCTCTTTGTAGATAATATTGTGTTGACTGCATCACACCATGGAGCACTTCAGAGGCTCGTAAATGAAATTTACTTAAAAGAGTTTAGCCTTATGTGACTTATTCAGGCTGGTTCAATGATTCAGGTTCCAAACTAGAATGAAATGAGACCCCCATAGACCATCTGGCAGTTAACAAAGGAAATTTACTTAGCCATAGCAGGGAAAGGACATTCAGCAAAGATACAGCATTAATTCAGTTGGACATATCTCCCAACCTCTGCAGTTGTCATGGTAACTCATGGGTGTCAATCTGGAGGAAGGAACTCCTGACTCCTCCCAAGTTATCTGTCTTTTGTACTTAAGCCACTAGGAAGCTGTATCAGTGGTTTGCAGTTTAGTGCTCTGAACAAATTAAGTCTTCTGGACAATTTCAGCATCTTTTAAGGAAAAACTAGCCTAGCTTTTATGGGATAGATGTTGCTCCTATGATGGAAAAAACAAATAGTATGGACAATGGGTATTCTTTAGTATTTGGGATGTAGCTGGTTAGCACTTGTCCAGCAATATGTTTATCTTGGATAGTCACAGCAGATGCAATGTGACCTGGGTCCAGAACCGAATAAGAAGAAAAGGGTTAATTGGATTGCATTTGAGAAACTGTGCAGAGTTGTGAAGTCATTACTCCAAGCCATTCCCTGAAACCTAGGATGATTTTTTTTAACACCAGTATTCCTTCAGTGTTATTATGTGGTTGCAAATCATGGATCACCTACAGTTTCCAAAGAATCAAAATTGGCAGTCATTCAAAGTGAGAGACATACAGTAGTAGGCATAAGGAAGGTGCACCATATCATCACTGGTGATTTGTGTTCAAAATGAGATAGGAAAGATATCATCCAAGAGACTTATGACCAGAAAAGTATGTAGCCTACCCATTGCTGAGAGAGAGCCCTGATGGTACCTTGGTACTTTATGATGGTAAAGTCCGTGTACACACAGGATAGACATGCTGCAGAGGATTTGTGGGGAGACATGAGCAAAGCTGCACAGAGCAAAACATCATCGATGGTCATTTCTGTGTGCCCAATAACAAGAAATATTCCTATCTTAGAGATTATGGATTCATTGAGGCATAGGAGAAGTATATTAAAAAATATTATTTATCTTTGTCCTCCCCATCTCAGCAACTAGCACAGGACCTGGCACATAATGTTACTTAATAGTTGAATGAATGTCACATACAATGAAACCTGTACTTTGGAAACCTACGTTTCTTTCAGATAGCTTTTGGTGAATATTTTCCTTCTGATATCGGAGTTTGAATTGTTAGTAATTTGAAAAATATGTGTCAGAAGAGAGAGGGTAGAAGGAATCTTTATGTAACTATGCTTTTGTAGGTCATACCCTTACCACACATCTTTCATTTTTGAAAGGATAATAACAGATGGCATTATTTAGTTTGTATAGTCCTTAGGAACTTTTTAAATTAAGTTTTTTTTCCCCTAAATAAATTTACACAGAGAAAAGCACTTTTAATTTAAAGAACTGATAACAAAAGCTGAGGCAACAAAAAAATCTTTTTTTTTCAAAGAACTTGGGCAAGGGGCAGGGAAAGAAAGCACAATGCTAACTAGGATCCATAGTGTTAAACCAGTCTAATTGTAGGAGTTAGAATCTGTGTGTAGTTATCTAAAGAAATAAATTGTGTTAGATTTTGGGAGGGTGACTATTTCCTAAGCCCTTTGTAATTATATAGTAGAATCATCTGTCTGTTTTTCATACCAAGAAAATTCTGTTCTCTATCAGTCAAGACAGTAATTATAGTAATAGACTTGTAATTTCTTTTATGTTGCCCAGAAAATATATTCCTGTGTGACAGTTGCCAGACATTAATTTCTGGTTACCAATAAATCTGGTTGTGTTTTAGTTTGTAAATTTGTTCTTGAAAATCCCCGTAGGACTCTTGAATTTTCCAGTAGCTGATTCACCAGGATACCTACTCCCAAGTAGTTTCACTTGCCAGAATATATCTTAGAAATAGAATTAACAGGTCATAAAATTGTCACCATTGTGTAACAGTGGCAGCAGAAATGATTTAAGACTTGGAAGTCATAGACTCCTGGTTTGTTTTGCTTTAAGATAAAAATATAATGAGATTAGTTCTTAGAAGTTTGAGCCTAGTCTTGTATTTAACCTTAACAGGTTTAGTATAGACAGAGGAAGAACGCGGAAGTTCTATTCAAGAGAAGTTTCCTTATGTCTGGTAATTTATGAAGTTAAGATTTTAAGCATGGCCTTTAAAAATATTTTTAAAGAATATGGACTGATGTAGTTGTAAAAGGATAATTCAGATAAATCATAATTTGACCTATTTCTGTTGTTACTCTGTATTAACATTTCTAATTTTTTGTAATAAAAATTTATTTAATTTAACTTTTTACATTCATTTTCACAAAATTTTGGGTTCCAAATTTTCTCCCCTTTTATCCCCTCCCCCAACCCCAATACACCGAGCAATCTAATTTTCCCTATCACCAATCTTCCCTCTCTTCTATCATCCCTCCCTTCTCTTGTCCCCATCTTCTCTTTTGTCCTGTAGGGCCAGATGACTTTCTATTCCTCATTAACTGTATTTCTTATTTCCTAGTAGCATCAACAATACTAACCAGTTGTTCCTAAAACTTTGAGTTCCAAATTCTCCCCATCCCTCCCTCCCCACCCATTCCCTTTGGGAAGGCAGGCAATTCAATATAGGCCCTATCTGTGTAGTTTTGCAAATGACTTAGATAATAGTCGTGTTGTGTATGACTAACTGTATTTCCCTCCATCCTATCCTGCCCCCCATTGTTTCTATTCTGTCTTTTGATCCTGTCCCTCCCCAAGTGTTAACTTCAAATTGCTCCCTCCTCCCATTGCCCTCCTTTCCATCATCTCCCCCCCTTGCTTATCTCCCTCTCCCCCACTTTCCTGTATTGTAAGATAGGTTTTCATACCAAACTGAGTGTGCATTTTATTCCTTCCTTTAGTCAAATGTGATGAGGGTAAACTTCTTGTTTTTTTCTCAACTCTCTTCTTTTTCCCTCCACTAAAACGTCTCCTGCTTGCCTCTTGAATGAGATATAATTTACCCCATTCCATTTCACCCTCTTTTCTCCCACTACTTTTCTCTCTCACCATTTACCTTAATTTCTTTTAAGATATGGTCCCATTCTATTCAATTCACTCTGTGCTCTCTGTCTCTGTATATGCGTGCATGTGTGCATGTGTGTGCGTACATGTGTGTACATGTGTGTAGGTGTGTGTGTGTGTGTGTGTGTGGTCCCACCAACTACCCAGATACTGAAAAATTTTAAGAGTTACAAATATTGTCTTTCCATGTAGGAATGTAAACAGTTCACTTTTGGTAAGTCCCTTATGACTTCTCTTTGCTGTTTACTTTTTCATGCTTCTACTCATTCTTGTGCTTGAAAGTCAAATTTTCTTTTCAGTTCTGGTCTTTTCATCAAGAATGCTTGAAAGTCCTCTGTTTCATTGAAAGACCATATTTTCCCTTGAAGTATTATACTCAGTTTAGCTGGGTAGGTGATTCTTGGTTTGAGTCCTAGTTCCTTTGACTTCTGGAATATCCTATTCCACGCCCTTCAATCCCTTAATGTAGAAGCTGCTAGATCTTGAGTTATCCTGATTGTATTTCCACAATACTGGAATTGTTTCTTTCTAGCTGCTTGCAAGATTTTCTCCTTGACCTGGGAATTCTGGAATTTGGCCACAATGTTCCTAGGAGTTTCTCTTTTTGGATCTCTTTCAAGCGGTGATCGATGGATTCTTTCAATACTTATTTTGCCCTCTGGTTGTAGAATATCAGGGCAGTTTTCCTTGATAATTTCATGGAAGATGATGTCTAGGCTCTTTTTTTGATCATGAGTTTCAGGTAGTCCCATAATTTTTAAATTGTCTCTCCTGGATCTATTTTCCAGGTCAGTTGTTTTTCCAATGAGATATTTCACATTCTCTTCCATTTTTTCATTCTTTTGGTTTTGTTTGGTGATTTCTTGGTTTCTCAGAAAGTCATTAGCCTCCATCTGTTCCATTCTAATTTTGAGAGAACTATTCTCTTCAGTGAGCTTTTGAACCTCTTTTTCCATTTGGCTAATTCTGCTTTTGAAAGCATTCTTCTCCTCATTGGCTTTTTAAACCTCTTTTGCCAATTGAGTGAGCTTATTTTTCAAGGGGTTATTTTCTTCAGCATTTTTTTGGGTCTCCTTTACCAAGGTATTGACCCGTTTTTCATGCTTTTCTTGCATCTCTCTCATTTCTCTTCCCCGTTTTTCCTCCACCTGTCTAACTTGCTTTTCCAAATCCTTTTTGAGCTCTTCCATGGCCTGAGTCCACCGGACATCCACCTGGGATATCTGGGATACAGAGGCCCCGACCTCCACATCTTTCCCTGATGGTAAGAATATTTCCTCGTCATCAGAATTAAAAGGCGGGAACATTTGTGCCCCCTCAAAGTAGCTCTCTATAGTCTTATTTTTCTTCCCTTTTCTGGGCATTTTCCCAGCCAGTTACTTGAGTTCTGAGATTCCTGTCCACCCCCGCCTAGATCTGCCCAGCTAGTGCTTGGGGTCTGAGATTCAAATGGGCTTTCTGTGGCAGGCATGGCTGTTATTCAATGTGAGCTTTAATTCTGGTGCTGGGGTAGGGGCACAGTCACCTCCCTGGCTCAGTTCCCTCAGGGGGTTTATGCAGAGACCTTTGGTAATGGCCCTGAACTTCTGCCTGCTTGGGGAGTCCCGGGCCGCCACCACTGCCTCTGCTACTGCCACTGCTACTGCCTCTGCTGCTGCCTCTGCCTCCGCTGCTGCCTCCCAAGGGGGCCCGAGCCACGGAGACACCCCGCTCCTCTCTCCCAGCCCAGATGTCTCTCTCACTGACCTGCAGTGCCTGTGGGCGGAGGGAACTTCCCAGCCGCCGGAGGTTCCGTCCCTGAAGCCTGCTCGGATCTGCTCCTTTGGGGCCGTGGCCAGGGCATCTTAGGAGTGGACTCTGCTTTCCGGGGTGCGACGGACCCCTGGGGACATCTCTCCAGGGCTCTCTGGAACGGAGATCTTTTCCCACTGTGTTTCTGCGCACCTTGCAGTGATCCAGAATTTGTGGGGAGTTCTTCTTGCAGGAAATATATGGGCTGTAGGTTTGGAGCTAGCATACATGAGTCTTTCTACTCCGCCATCTTGGCTCCACCCCAACATTTCTAATTATTAACGTACTCTTTTGTTGACTCTGTGTTCCGTAGTGTTGGACATTCCATCTCTCAATTGTGGGCGTTTTCACTGGGTGGCTTCCAAGACTGTGATGCTTTCCCTCTTCCTCTCTGCATCATAGCTACCCTGGCTTCCTTCAAGTTTCAGTTCAATCCCAACTTCTGCTAAAGCCTTTCCTGATTTCCCTTTAATTTTAGTGCTTTCCTCTTGTTGATTATCTCAGACTTGGACTGTGGTTTGCATGTTGTCTCCTCCATTAAACTATGAGCTCTCTGAGAGCACAAACTGTCTTTTGCCTTTCTTTGTATACCTGGTGTTTAGCACAGTGCCAGGAGTATGGAAGGCACTCAATAAACATTCATTGGCCTAGGACTTATAAAGGTTTTTATGGATTTCTTTTTAATTTGACCAGATTTACTATGCTAGCTCAGATAGTGTCGCTAAGATTTGGGTTACAGGAGACAGAATTCATAGTAATTAAAGAGACTGATGAAATTGGAAGCCAGTGTGTCAGCATGAATATTGAAGTCACTAGTGATGAGGACAGGGGTTGAGACAGAGTGGAAGACTGAGAGCCAGGTTTTAAACTTAGTAAAGAAGGAGGAAGAATACCTGGATGGTAGTGTGTGATATTAACAAAGATCTGGACAAGATGGTATAATTGTAATGCATTTTGTAATGTAATATAACACAATTTGTAATGCATTAAGGTTTGCAAAGTGCTTTTTACATATATTATTTCATTTGGGTAATGGTAAACTTCAGAGAAGTCAGCAGAGGGAAGAGTATGGTATT